>OU343223.1:173236282-173541352 GCA_910596185.1 Chrysanthemum makinoi
TGTTAGGAATTAGAAATTCCAGGTATTAAAAGTCGGTCACCTCAAGTATATGTAATCGTTAGCAAGCTCGTAGTCATAGTAATATTAAGTTAAGTAGTATTTAGTTAAGTAACACCGTGGAGGGCGGACGGGTCTTTACCCCTTGTATGCACGATCCACAGCCCGATTTGTGGCGTTTTATGTAAGACTATAAATACTCTCTACCTCCCAAGGTAGAGTTGGAGCTCATAATAATATCTTTCACTTTCTCTCACTAAGTTCCCTAAACCTCTAACTTTCTCTCTCTAGAATTCCATCTATATGCTACCTTGTGTTAATGTTATGATGTGTATGTGAAAAGTTATATCTTACAATTGGTATCAAGAGCCATGGTTAGATCATATCTTGCACATCTTTGGATTTCTAGTGGTTTTAGGTGGTTTTTGAGTTTGAAAAAGTTTAGTGGTTTTGCATCATTTGGATCATTTCTTGTGTTAAAGTTTGAATTTTGTTGGTACTTTTATGTTTAGAATCATCAAAAGTGTTTAGGTTTTCATTTGGTAAGCTTGAATCATCTTGGTTGGGTTGTTTTGGATTGAAAAGTGATGTTTATATGGTTTTTCAAGCTAGCGACTTAGCTCACGGAATATTTTTTTGGTAGCGACTTGCTTCACATTTTGTAGCGACTTGATGTTGGAACTAGCGAGTTCGATCTAGCGAGTTAAAGTACAAGTAGTGGACTCTCCACTACGGGTAGCGACTTGTGGTAGCGACTTGGTGCATAGCGAGTTGCTCTTTAGCGACTTGCATTGTTGGCTGACTTGATGGCAATTCTTGCCAAATTTTTGTAGCGACTTGAGTGTTAGCGAGTTACCATAGCGACTTACATTTGGCTAGCGATTGGAAGCTAGCTTAGGCGTGGTGGCGAATTAGTGTTAGCGACTTGGTATAAAATTCTGCTTGCGACTTGGGACTCTAGCGACTTAGGGGTGTAATTAGGTCTAGCGACTTGGTCTTAGCGACTTGGTTCAAATTCTTAGCGACTTGTTGACTTTTACCGACAAAACTTCAAACGGCTATAACTTTTGATCCGTAACTCCGTTTTCAGCGTTCTACCCATCAAAGCGACCGTGAGAACGAGGAGAATGTCACGCCCGAATAAACTAGGGAGTCAACTTCGAGACTTTCAAGCCATTTGAACAGAAGTTATTGAGGTTTTTATGTTTTAGACCTAAAATTCTCGGGAAAATCGTGCAACAACCAACCCAAATCACAACCAAACAACATCTCTGCTTATCCAACAAACAATCATAAGTCCTAACACACAATTGTCTATCATTGTGTCGATCCATCAGTCATCTTAACACATTCCATTGGTCATTGCTTAACGGTTTGGTCTTGATTTTAGTAAAATCCCGCGAAAGATTCTATTTCTCGTTTTAAATCATAGACTTGTAAAATCCGTGCATTCCACCACATCATGTCTTACTCTCTCTGCCCAGTGATTTGAAGTGCTTAAATTGTATGATCTTTGTGAACAATAATGTTAATGATTGCTACAACTGAGCGATTAAAGATGTTTGAATTAAACAATGAGGATGTGAAATCTTCATGTTAAAGTACAATGAGAATGAATTGCACCTGCTCTGAGAATGCCATGCAAATGGAATGCAACATTGAGCCCTATCAGCTACTTCATCTGCACCTCATACAGTACTTTATCCATAGCTTGGGATCGAACATGTAGTGCTCTTTTCGCCAGGGACTTACCTACATTGACAAGAAGCTCTTGTTGAACTTAGAACACTTAAAGCTGCAACTTACCAATAAAGAGGTTCAAAGGGATGGTTCCAGTGCAGCTCTTCAAGTAATCTACAAACAATTTCAGCCATTCATGTTGGGAATATTCATGATTCTGATCAACACTTGACTGGAATTTCCTTCAAAAACATCTGGAATGGAAATTCAAGAATTCATTGAGACATTTATCCAACTCATGGATAATGTGAAAAAGTACATTGAAGAATCTGCTCAAAGAATGAAGACGTGAATGAGTGTCAGTGCGATTGAAAGATTGTTGTGATAAGTTGGGTAATGTATATGTTGAAGAATGGGTGTTCTGAATGAGAATGTCAGTGACAATAAAAAATGATGAGTCGGATAATGGAAAAATGGAATCTTCGTGCTCAAATTCACAAGAGAGAGGTGCACCGACACAACCCGTGCAAGTTAATGCAAAGGAAGCTCCATGGAAGCTTGGATGTACCCAAGATAGAGATGCACCCGTCACTGACTGTGCATGTCAATGCTCAGGTAAGTTGCATGGATGTTTCTGCAGTACCTAGTTGTGCATCTTCTACTCAAAATGATGATTATGAACTGCATGAGTACGCTGCATTTGTGCTGATGATTCCCTTACTTGAGCTTAACATATATAAGGATCAGTTGCTATTTATGAACAGTGCTAAGTTTGAGTTGACCACCCGTGGCGAGAAATGGATGTCCAAATACATACAACTATTAGAAAAAGTAGGTTTAGAGAAGAAGTATTAAAACAAGAGTTAAACTCCTTACAAGAAAAGCTTTCTAAAACTGCTAAGCAAAAACACGAACTTCAAGAAAATGTTAAAATGCTTAAGCAAGAATTCAAGGCTAAGGAATCAAAACTTTTGAATGATTTTTCCAATCTAAAACTTTGAAAAACAAGCTTGAAAATAAGTTGTGCATACAAAGGAATACCATTCGACTCACATGATCACTAAGCATAGAGTCTTCAGCGATAAGCATAGCATTCCCCTTGTTGAGGAACCTAATCCAGAGGTAATTAAAAGGCTAGAAATGCTCATAAGGTACTGTATGATGGTAATGAGATCCTTAAGCCTAGACAGAAACCTAGTTCGTTGAGTGCGAGGAAGATAAGAAATCGATGAAGTCACTAGGGAAAATGAATGAAGCTAGAAGATCCTAAGTGTAAAAAGAACAAGATAACGATAAAACCCCATGATTACACTAAGGAAAATTGGATATCCTTAAACATGTTTAAGCCTCAGACTCTATTGACCCCAAAACAAGTGTTCGGAAAAAGGATATGGACTTGCAAAAAGCTGAAAATCTTGTTGAAATGAATCCCCTTGTAGGAAATTCCTAAAGCGTTGGTATCCTCCAAATACAACAATGCATTTAGTTCCTAGAACTATTGCCACTAAGAGCAAGACCTTAATCAGTCAATATGTTATTCTTCAACTATTTACCGATTTTGAGAAAACTTGTAAGAAAAGGATCACACCAACTGGGATAACTGAAGGGGAAACGGGTTTTGAGCAAATGAAAGAATGTTATTTAACTGAGGTCATGCCTTTCTTTAAACAACTAAAAGATCATTTTGAGAGTCTTAAAAGGGGATAAAATCAGATATTAAAGAAATGGAAAAGGAATTTGATGCAATGGTAGTTGAAGTTAGTGATTATGGGCGTGCACTAAAATATAATGAGATTGAGAGGAAGAACTTGCATACCTTAAATGAGACTCTTATTCCTGAATGTGTTGCTCAAGATATCTTTTTCACTGCTTCAAATTGCTCTATTAATGCTTCCAATTTTCATGAACTATCTGTGGCCCTGAAAGTCTCCCATGATCGTGTCATTGAGCTTGAAAAACTAATTCTAAACTAAACGAGAAAATTGAACTGGATGATCACGACAATTTGGTTAAACATTTTCTAAACTAGAGGCTGAGCATTTTAATTTACAACTCAAATATCAACATCTCAAAGAAAATGTCAAAACTTCAAATATCAAGACATCTTGATGCTCCGAGTTTGATGCAGTTTTTCAAATTAACAAGCGTGATGAACAGATTCAAGCTCATTGCAACACGATCAGAAAGTTGAAAGCCCAAATCTCTCAATTAAAAGGTCAAACGAACAATATGACAGGCTCCCAAATGCCTCCTCCTTTAGATTCTCGGAATTCTCAAACGTTTCATCTTCAAAACCTAGTAAATGCTTTACAAAAGGAAAACGAAAGTTTTCTAGAAGAAAATGAAAAGGTTAAGCGACATTTTAAAGAGTTATATGATTCAATAAACGTCACCCGTGACCAAAACAACGAAAAATAACGTCTTTACAAAAGGAAATTGAGAATCTGAGAAGTGAAATGAAATACTTGTTTTCAATAAGAATGTTGTCTCAAAATCACCCTTAGATTGCAAATACATGTGATTAAATATATTCCTCCTCATCTTAGGAATAATGAACATGCTTTTCATGACTCCTGTGCTCACCTTAAGGATAGTCTAGAATGTCTCCGTGAGATTGTCGAAGAGGATTTCATTAACAAACCTCTTGATAGTGAAATTAGGTTTGCTTGCCTCGAAAGCGATCTCAAGAGCTGCTTGAATGTGTAATTGCAACATGTCCAAAACCCTTAGGTGAAAAGGCAAAGCTGTGAAGCCTTGTTCTATGCCTAGTGCCAAAGCGAAATCCGTTCTATGTCTAAAGCCAAGCATGTGACCCTTGATATGCCTTGTTCCATATCTAAATTCAAGCAAGCAACACTGATGTGCCTCCTAGAATTTCAGATCCCAGCACTTCTAGACCGAGGAATGCAGAGTAGTGAAGCCATGTAATGTTCCCATCGTTACTTCTTCAGATGTTAAGATTGACACTAAAGTTAGCGGGTCAAAACCTAGAAGCTATGCAAAGAAGGATAGGATTACGCAAAATAAAAGTGTTCATGATAAGGAAGTGAAAGAACACCATAGGGACAAGAAGTTTGATTTGAACAAAAGAATCGTGTTAGTTCTAGTATTAGCTCTAAGCTTACTAAAATTAATTGAGGCCTTATCTGTCTGCAAAACATGTTAAAAATGTTTAATTTCTGGTAATCATGATAAATGTGATGTGTTATTTCTGAGGTCTAAGATTCATAACCCATTTAAGAAAGTTTGGAGAGCGAAACAGTTAAGCAATCACGGAAACCTCAGGAAGGTTTTTACCAATGTAGGATTTCAATGGAAGCCAACAGGTCGAATATTCACGAATGGCAAACCTTGCCCTTAACTAGATCCACTATGCCTAGAGTAGTGCCTGTTAAGGTTTGGAAGCCAAGTAGAACAATCCCATCAAGCACAAAATGTCCCTCGACTAAGTCTGATGCTTCTACTAGTTTAGCTCCTAGTGACAATGACATTGCACCTAGGGTTTCTGTGATTCAAAGATTGTTTGTACTAACCAAAAGGACCCCATGAGCGCGTGGGGATCCAATGTTTCCAATTCTATGTCTTCGTCTGTTATCCAAAGGAGTCGTACAAATCGTCCCTTGGTATTTGGATTCGGGCGGCTCTAAACATATAACTGGGCTCTAAACAATGACGTCTGTTCACATCGGTCGGGCCTCGTTCTTCATCATTATGGTGTCTGCAGATAACACTTCAGGCCCCGTTCTTCAAAGAAAAGAAAACGCTCTTCGTGCGCTTTATCTTCAGACTAAGAGAATTCTCATGAATGGCCATTCTCATCTACATTCTTCATCAACAAGCTTCATGTTTTTCCACGCTCATTCAATCATCAAGTGGATCTACATTCATTGGTGTATATTCTTATTCACTTGCTAAATCAAAATGGCAACCGGATGCAATTTTTGAGGGGAAAAAAGTGAATATACTACATGATGATGGATGTTTGAATAATGGTTATCGACTTAATTTTGATGATGATGAGTGTATATTCTTTTTGATTATGAGTGAATATACTAAGGATAAGGATGGATTCATTGTTTTGATTTTGATGACTCTCCTCCAACGCTAATGTTCACTTACTAAGGATAATTGGGAATCAATGTTTCATTCATTTTTCAAAGATATGTTTGATGAGTACCTTCAACCTTAAACGAATGTTGATCATCCGATACGGCTCATGCTCCGTGCTATTGACTCAAATGGTTCATCATCAAAGAAGTACAACTCAGACTACTCAAAAATCCATATCTCCAGTTATTCCTCAAGGCGTTGATAATGATTATCATAATATTGCAGTTGCACTCATGAATAATGATCCGCTCTTTGGTATTCCTTTGCCAAATCTTCACGGATTATTGTTCATGAATAATGATCCACTCTTTGGTATTCCTTTGCCAAATCTTCATGGATTATTGTTCCTCACCTCGTGCATGCTATAAATCAACCACATGAACTTCAAGGAAAATGTCTACCTCATCCGCTCGAGGTTATTGGTGTATCCTCGGATCGATCTCTACATGAATACTTTTAGGAAGAATACATTGATGTTGAGGCATCATTTGTTCGGTTCATTCAGTGGATGAATGTACATCCAGTTGTATGTTTATTCACATGTTGGGCATTTGACACAAGTTGATTACTTCGAAGTTACTCTTTTATCACTTATTTGAGGTTGAAGTTGCGTTCACAAAGCGTGATCTTATTTGATAACTTGCTCGATCTTAAGAATTAGAGTTGAAGTCTTGGGTTATCTAGTTACCCGTGATGAGTGGATGGTTGAAGACACAGTTAACTATCACTATTAGGAGTTACGTTGTTTTACTCAATGTCACGCGTATATTACGTTGTGGATAATGCATGAGGTGTTAATGTCTCATACTTTAATTGAGTATTGAGTACTTAAGAGATTTCTTGGTGCATAAATTCGACACGTTCTTCCATCTTTAAGTGCAAGCTTAAGACACAAATCGGAAATTCGACTTCAGTTTCAAGTTTGGTATATTGGGTTTTCTTCTGATGGTCACTTCAAATTGTCTACATATGGGTTGATAAAGATAGTGAGAGAGTTTATGTAGCAGTTGATTCTCACAGGATTCATTTGGGCTATTTGAGTTCTTCTCACAAGATTTCAAGTTTATGGATATATTATGTTACTTCGGTGATTGGAAGAAATGTGAGAAGAATATTTGGAGCATTGAGATGATCGCCTATCAACATCTTATATCTTTGTTTATGATAAAGTGCTTCGGTTATATGCACAACATGTTCACTTGATCGAGCTAATTGATTTATTTGAGTTGACATCCTGAGAGATGATTAGTGACTAAACATGTTACATGGATGTCATCGTCTCTACTCTTGTTGGGTACATGTGTACATTATGTGCTGATTGGTTATATGTTATATAACTGGAATGCACTTGGTAAAATGAAGATGTTGATATATTGTTCCCTAAATAGACAATTTGGTCAATCTTGAAGAGTAAGGTGTACATCGGGGATGCACAATGAGTTCATGTGATCGGTCGTATCAGTTAATCGGATTTGATAACCACAGGGAGCGATCAATGTTTCAACTTGTTACTTGGTGTTCTCGTGTTCTTCTTGGTCTTTGAGCTTCAATCAATAAGACCGCTTTGTATTCAACTATACTTCTTAGGGAAATGGTCTTTATTCGATGTTTGTCGGTTTGGGAAGCTATCAAGATTCAAATTGAAGGCTCATGTCGAACGATTTTCTTAGAACCCTCGAATGCTTTGGTGGCGAAAGTTTAAGAGATGTTGATTCCTTTCTTCTACAACGTCTTTGAGCGATATCTTTATCTCGGTACTCATTTCATCATTCCCTTAAACTAATTTATCTCATGTAAATATTTATTCGAAAAACAAAATACAAAATTATAAAACCCCATAAAACCAAATAGAAAAATATAAAACTTTCAAAATCCATAAAATCGAAAATATGAAAATCTTCAAAAATATTGTCTATTTGTCATGTTTTCGGTTCGATTATATCTCGGTCTTTGTCTGTCATTCAAAGAATGACACGGGACTTTAGATGTTGTTGAATTTAAAATTAAAAAAATCAAAAAAATTTTTAGAGAGAAACAATGGTTTATTGTCATTTTTAGGCAATAACCCGGTTTTAAAAGAAAGAACATAGCCATGTTTTACCATGTTTTCAAATTCCATGCTCTGATTCTATAAACATTTATCTCCTGAAAACTAAATGCTTTGAAAAATAACTCGGTCTCTATTTTTGATAATCATGAGGACTTATTTGTCAAAATCTCTATCTCTCAATCAACAACCTATGTCATTGATTGAGGGGAGAATGATTTCAATTAAATTAAAAGGTTATTTGTCATTCAATTGTTTTCAAAAGATATTCATGCATGTTTATCAATGGAGTTTAAAGTCTTAAAATCCGATCCTTATCAGTTAAAACGCTTTCATAATCAAGTCACAATTCTCCTTAAAAGCTTTCAAAATCAATTTAAATCTATAAGAGATCACAAATCTCAAATGATTTGATAATTGTGATCGGGGAGAATGTGTGATTTAAATTGGATTTAAAATAATTAGTAAAAATGGTTTTATAAGGATGTACATGCTATCCTCCCTCATGTGACAAGCGATTTCAAATTTTCCATGCACATGTTGAGAGGGAGCATCTATCTTAAACCTATGATTTGAAAAGTGATCATTTATCTCAATGTGCAGGTTCCCTCTAGTATGTGCAAAACTCTTTTCAAACCTCGAGGCACATATTGAGGGAGCAAAATCATGAAAATCTCATCCTTCCTGGAAATGCTTTATCTACTTGATTTGATCAAGGAAGTGATGGTGATATTTTTAGAAAATGGTAATCAAAGAAGTTAATTTCTTCCTCTTGCCTCCGTGTGCAAAACAATTTCAAATATTTGATGCACATGTTGAGGGGGAGCACTTATTCTAAAAATATCAAAAACAATTCAGTTACAAAATGTTTTGATAATATATCACAAGTATCTGGATTGATTTTCAAATGGTTTTCAATTGGTTCCAATGGCGGATGAACAATACCAAATAGACCGACCAACTTTACTTTATGTATGGTGATATAAGGATGATAAGGTTAGGTATTGTTCCTGATCCGCCAGAACGGAGGGATCTACCCAGGGACTATCCACTAGTTAGTGTAGAGTTCTTAGGTATGATGATAAAAGGAAAAAAATGAGATATGGGAAGAGTGCGGACTAAGACTGAGCTAGTACTGGAATAAACCCAACAAGGTTCTAGCTATGAAGTCTCGGTACTTGAAGGGGTTGAAGAAAAAAAAAGAATTGAATGAGAAAAGGGTGAAAACAAATAGCCCTCCATTTATTCAACCTTAGGGCGAAGCGGGTTCAATTCATATGCTCTTGATGGTAACGGTATTGAACAAACGTCATGGACCCATGGCCTACTGCACTTCAACTTTCCAAACCACTCAAGTTCCTCTTGAAAGGACTTGTTTCATTCTCACGAGGAACCGACATTATCTATCGACTTTCTCTTAGAGATTGTTGATATTGAAGGAGACCCTCTCCCTAGTCTCCGATATAGGATCCAAATATGCACAAATTGAGTCTAGAGCCACGAGATCATCAATAAATCTCATTAGGACACTTTCAATGAAGACTCTCTGTTTCACACAATGTGGAAAGAGATTATATCTTGAGTCCCGTTATCCTTGTGGTATTGCGGAACATCTAGTGTGTTTACATATTCACTTGTGAAGATGGAAAGCCTTCTGGAGCCAACATCTAACAAGCTCCTGTAGGTGGCATGTGAGATCTATTATACAGATCAACCATGTGACAACTGAACGGAAACAATGGGGCGATTCAATCTTTTGAATCAATCCTGGTTCAGGTTATGGATTGACGGATACCTTTGAAAAACCGGTCTTTGTGCTTTAAAACTCTTTTCATTAGCCGTCGACCGTGTACTAATTTTCCAAATCAAAAGGTGTTTTATGATTGATAATTGATTTTCATTAAAACCTTACTGTATTTTGCAAAACAATTTCTATTGAGCAATACTCGATTGATTTTCAAATATCTTTTCATCAATCAGTGGACTCAAATTCGCTGGTTCACTCACTCCGTGTTGTCTTCTTTGAGATGTTCGGTTTGAGAAACTAGAGGCTGCGAAACCCTGTCAAGGAAATTCTTGAAATTATACGATCACAGAGCAGTACTTGTACTGATCACGGGGAACCGTGGGCCGTGTACCTCAATTCAACGAAAGTGATCAAAGACACTTTCGTGCGATTTATTGCTAACTGTTGTATGCAGGTACGCCCGACGTTTGTTGTTAGAATGAAGCGGTCAATCCATAGCCGCATGCTCACTTACACATTCATCTCGAAATCATGATTAGTGCATCAATGACTCGATATTTTCACTCCATGCTTTCACGCTGCTGCCAATATCATGATTCAACAAATGCTTCCGCTACTCTAATGAGAAGATATCATGATCCAGAATGTGAGCATGTCGGTCCTAAAGTCACAACATCACATAATACCAACACCACAAAGGATGTCACGGAGATTTTTATGGTGATAATCTCAAATGATGGCTCAAAATTATCACGTGGATCAGTAATAGACCTCCACTTGCAGTAACCAAACATGCAATGTGAAGAATCAATGACTACGAGCTTAGGAACAAAGGACTACATCAAGAATGCAAGAACAATTGTTAATGTCATATCTTTTTGTATTCAATGTAATTTTAGTGCATGATTGAGGTGACCTCCCTTAGGGGAGATTGTTAGGAATTAGAAATTCCGGGTATTAAAGAGTCGGTCACCTCAAGTATATGTAATCGTTAGAAAGCTCGTAGTCATAGTAATAAGTTAAGTAGTATTTAGTTAAGTAACACCGTGGAGGACCGGACGGGTCTTTACCCTGTATGCGATCCACAGCCCGATTTGTGGCGTTTTATGTAAGACTATAAATACTCTCTACCTCCCAAGGTAGAGAGTTGGAGCTCATAATAATATCTTTCACTTTCTCTCACTAAGTTCCCTAAACCTCTAACTTTCTCTCTCTAGAATTCCATCTATATGCTACCTTGTGTTAATGTTATGATGTGTATGTGAAAAGTTATATCTTTCACACTATAGCATCCCAGCTCATGGAAATTTGCAAATATTTTAGTCATTAATCAACAAGAAGGACATACGATATTGAAGCTCACGATATGGGATAACATGATGTCATTTCTCAAAAGCTTGGCGCAAAGATTCCTATATGAGGATACCTAAAATTTGTTGATCGAGCACTTGGACTTCATCTGATATTCCCAAGAGGCTCAATGACCACACGACAATCCGACATATTGGTAGACCCATCCTATCGATTAGAATCAGAATCGTCAACAAAGAAGCAGTCTTTGTGTTGCACGATCACACCGACTATTAAGAATTAAAAAGCTTTCGAGACATACAAAGGTATGCAGTAGCGATAAAAGAAGGAAAAGTTGGTCATCTCGTCGAAGTCTTACTGTACACCTATAAGGAAACCTTGAGAAGAAGGAAGTGCGAAATCTTGCGCAAGCACTTAGAGTCGAAGGATATTCCCCGAAGAATCCTCCATGAAGAGGACAATTCCGCCATAGAAAATTTTATTCCTATTCATTATCGAGCTTTGAACATGAGAAAGCAGCTAATGGACGAGGACTTCGGAGAATCTGGATCAGGATGAAGACGTTCTACTCTGACTGAAGATGAAACTAGCGGTATCTAAACGTCCTATCCTCGGTGATCAAGGAAAGGCTCGGTCCTTGTGCCTTATGAAGCTCAAGCTCAGATGAAGAGCAATTTGGATAAATCATACGGAAAGAAGTTCAAATTTGTTAGACTTCAAACGTTGCACAACATTTTGCTCAAGAACAAATGGGTGTAGGAGGGGTCGAGTGGTGGAGCTCAACCCTCACCGAGATCGATGCAGTTAATCAACCCGATAAGGGATGCTGTGCTACCACTGATACAACAACAAACCGTGTGGAGGACACTCTTGAAGAACCCGAGAATCTGAGAAGTTAGAGAAGGTAAAAGGCATGAAGAGCAGCAGCAGCAAAGCCAAAGCTGATGAAAAAGCTAAATCTGGAAATGAAGAAGATGTTGAGTATGATAAGTTTCTTCTAGATAGTCACCTTGCGGTCAAAAGAAACTTAAAGACCCTTTAAGGACTGGAATCTCCTCACATCTCATCATCATCAGATTCTTCATCTCACTCTTCACCACCACCATCAATGAAATCAACCAAATCATCATCCATCAGTAAAAGCCAACTCCATCTTGGATCTCTCAATCAAAGAATGAATCGGTTAAAATTTGAATTTCATTCTTTGTCAGGATAACGTATCTTCACGATAGAATGACAAGATGAAGTTGAAAGAGTATGTACTTGAAGCTTATGAGATGATCTTCAAGGAAGCACGGATGAGATGATAAAGGATATTCTCACAAGTTCTTAATGGAGGTCATTCCGAAACTGACAAAGGAGATGTATACCGGACAACTTTATCGAATCTCTTACATTGCTTAACAAGCCATGAAATCAACTCCGATGAATTTGAGCATCAATCAGTTGAATTTACAATATTCTCGGATGATGAATTGGTGAACGGCTGGTAAGCAAATGTCAACTTGCTTTCAACGTTGCCTCCCATGAAGCTAAATGTTTGAAGCATTCTTTGGAATACCAACTCAAGTCATCATTGATTGAAGAGAACATGGGCCTAAAGCGTTCAAGAGATGATGATGATAAAGATCAGGATAAGGATAAAGAGCCCAAACGCTGCAAAAGTCACGGTGAATCATCCTCTGGCCATTACTCGATGCAACCTCCACCACAAAGGACTCCAGACTCAACAAGATCCCTCCTCCCTCTTCGCTGATAAAACCTCATGATTACGAGACACCACAGGACTTCGAAGCGGTGACCACTTTGAGTATACGGGGGTGTGATGAAGAATACCATGAGCCCCAACAACAACCGCCTCTCATAGAAATAAAGAAACCGAACCTCATCTAGGCCTAAGAAAAAAGAAAAAGGCATGGTACGGCGTCCTATCATGGCTAGATGAAGACAATACAAAGGAATTTGAATGGTTTTCTACACTTGTTAATTCCCTCCCTACGGTGAAGGTCAAGAAGGTTGGGGAATGCGTACATTGGATCATGCAAAATTTCTACAAGAAAAAATTCCGTGTGAAGAAGATGGCCAAAGCGAGTTGAACGAATCAAGAATGAAGCATTTCAACTTCTAAAAGACAGCTCGGAAAGTGCCATCGAGTTCGAATATCACCTTGATAATATTGCACGAGCCATGTCTAACAACATGGATTGCTCAACCCGGAAGCAAACATCGACTTCACTCAACGGGACAATCCTCCATATTACACAGACTGGTCTAAACCTCTTCCGACAATTGGCCAACCTGATCACCTAGGATTCCATTTGAATATTTCTTCAACAAAGACTTGGAGTTTCTTCTACACGGTGGTGATGGTTCTAGGAAATATGCTACATCTTTGACACTTCCATTCAGCTGACAATATACTCTAACGCATAGCTATCGAGGAAAGATCTAACCACTTGTTCTCCAACACGATTGGAAGATTATGATGATGATGCAATGTGTGGGATTCATCATTGGCGAGCGCCGAAGAATCTACTTGGTACGCGAGGTTGAGAAATCTCAACATGAAGTGTTCAATCCTAAAAGCATCGTTGCCATCAAACACGTTGATCTTTCGTCCAAATGGGACTACACTTTTCTCAAGAGATTGTGGTCAAAGGCAAGACAAAAGGATTATGCATTCTCTGAAGCGACTTTGAGAATTGGTCTATCAACGACATCGAACTGTACTTGCCAAAGTGCAGTCGTATGAGACAATTCTCCCTGAAGTACAACATGAATCATAAGTCGGTGCTCATCTTCATCAGGGCTTTAGTTATTAAAGAAGCGTATAGAAGATCTCCAGCTTGAGGGAATCTTATCGGACCGTATCAACTTCACTCCACATGACTTGATCTTCCCGACATCAACGGCTCTCATAATTTTACTCATCGGCAAACCATTCGTCATTTACCATTGTGAACTTCAAAGAAATTACTTAATGGCGTGTAGAGATCTTCACAAGTTTGGGGATCACACTTTGAAGATGGTTAGGAATGATTGGCTTAGGGTTGAAGGATATACATAGAAGATTGGGTCTCCTAAGCAATGAATTCTCGGGATCGAAGGATGTGAAGATGATCATCACGATGATTGATGAACGGTTGTATCGAAGGATCATTCGGAAGATTGGAAAGCTATGTTGGTGGTCGACCCAGGATTAATATCACCGGCTTTCAACGCCCGATTCACCTCAGCAACATCTCTTGACTACTGGTACCTTGAAGCTTCTTTCATAATAACTTTGGATGTATGATTATATATGTGTCAATGGCTTGCACACATTACATGTACAACCCGTTCTTGTAAATAAAGGACCACGTGGTACGCTGTGCCACAATCCTTATAAAAGGCAGCTTCTTACTTTTAGTAAAACCTATCAAACCTTTCACTTTTCAAGTTTTGCTCAAAAGAACAAGTACTTTCCCTTATGATTTTTCAAAACCTCAACCATTTATATCGCTCGTTGAGGGGGAGTACTTGACTTAAAACTTTTCAAAAATAACATTATATATGCCATTTTTGAGGGGGAGAAAATACGTGATAAGAAATATGTTGTGTAAATGCAAATGAATCTTTGTGCTATAGACTTAACCCATGAATTGAGATCTTAACATTAGTAACTCGAAAAGACTTGTCAGGGCGGGTAATAACTTCAAGCTAGTTAGTTAGTAGTGATGTAGCGTGTCATAAGGACTTGTCGAGTAGAATGAACCATTCGAAACTCTTGGTAGACATGAACTCTGATGGGTTTGACAACCTTTTCAAGGATTTTCTACACCTTCAAGGTAGTTATTAGAGCTAGTTGTCACCAAAAGCGACAATGCAACTCTTTAACTATGCCAGCGTAGTGTCTCGTGAAGTTGTCTATCTTGAGTCGATCAATTCAAAATGTCGCGCTCTTTCCTCCTTTGTGCGGATTTCATCCAAAACTCTTAAGCACATGTGGAGGGAGTATTTATGCTAAAGATAAAACTCTCTGATGGTTCAAACATGTTTTTTCATTTACAAACCCTTTGAGAGATTTTATTGAAAATGGTTTTATGGCAATGGAGTTATAAGGAGATTAAGGTTAGGAATAACGTCTATGATCCTTGAGCGAGGATCTACCCAAGGATACTACCAATAGTTAGAATTTAGAAGTCCTTAGGTATGATTATAAAAAAGGAGAAAATGAGAATCGGAGAAAGAAGGAGTTGAAGAATTAAAAGAAATGCAAAGAAAAGGGTGAAAAGAAATAGCTCTCAGTTATTCAACTTAGAAAGAGACACGGGTTCAATTCATATGTACTCTTGTTGTCACTAGATGACACCGGTATTGAAGATTAAAAGTCGTCATGGACCCAGTGGCGCATGCACTAAACCTTCTTAGCCACTCATTTCTCTCAATGAAGCTTGTTTCATTCATAGGGAACCCTACATAATCTATCGGCTTTCTCCTAGAGTGCTTTGGTATTGAAGAAGGAGGGAGACCCTCTCCCTAGTCTCCGCTCAGGAAAACCAAAACGCACTATTGAATCTAGAGCCACGGGATTCATCAAAAGATATCTTAGGTACACTTGACATTTCATCACTTGACGTTCAACAATAAGAATTTCAGTGGTACATTATCTAGTCCTTCACAGATCTTAGCAATCTATCGAGAACATTTATGAGAGGTTCACATTTGTGATCCTCAGTGATTGAATGGAAACTCCGCGGAGTCAACATCAAACAACCCCGACATAAGGTCGCCGGCAACTCCGTGGATTGTGCTTAGTAGTCTCAAGCGGTCTACGATGAGGTGATGCCGGTGTACCTCGTGACTCATCTGATCATAGGTGTACTTCGGTACATCGTGTTATCTCACTTGTGGACCGATTGAAACAACCTTTGTAAGAATCAAAGTTGTGTTTTCACACTATGCTGTTAACACTCTCGAAGTTCAAACTTGTAAGTGCCGGAATCCGCTTATTACTAACCGTTTTTAATGTTTACTTCTTATGGAAGCTCTGGGCGGAATGATCATGCGATTCTCCACTTGTTCATTAACCAACATCATCAAAGAAGTTCTATCTTAAAGCAACACAAAGTGAGAATGATTCTTGTCAAATCAAAGAATCTACAAAGTTAAAGACTTAAGAACTTCATCGTGCCGTAATCCAACGTTAAAAAGTGTGTGAGCATGTTGGAAAGAGCGTGGGAATACTGAAATGCTGAAGCAGAACTTAAAGCGGACTAGTCTGGAACAACAACATACTATCATTTTAACCACAAAGAACAAAGAACAAAGAACAAAGATAGATGACGTCAAAGCTGAAGCTGTCAAAGAAAACTATCTCTCTACCTGGGGAGATTGTTGAATCAAATAATTCTTCTCACAAGAAAGAAGAATGTCGAGAAGGCGTCAAAGCTACTATTACTCATGCGTTTATTCATCACTAACACTTAGGGAGATTGTGGAATCTCCTAAACCTTAATTAAGTGTTAGTAATTCACATGTAATAGTTAGCTTAATTATGGCCTTTATGTTTGTTATTTAGCCTTAAGCTTATGTAGAAGGCCCATGAGCTTAGCCTTAGGCCCAATAAGAAAGGATGGGAACTAGAGTGTTACCTAGTTTCCCTACTCTCATGTATAACCCTCACTTGAAGGTTGGTTGTTCAAGTTATTCTCTTCATTACACTCTACGCCTAACCAACATAGTATTTCGTGTGTGTGTGTGTGAATCTTGTTCAATCACCTATCTATTTCTTTCTATTAAGCTTGTGTTGTAAATCTAGTGACCTAACACCGTGCTTTAAACTCCTGATTTGTAAGTGGTTTAATGATCATCATGTATTTACAAACATTGGTTTTTAATTTCATAAACATCCAACGACTAGATTTTAAGTTTGGGGTGATTTTTGTATTTCATATGGTATGAACACTAAATCATCATTGGGCATTTTATGATGGTAAATGTTGTGTCAAAATGCTTAAAATCAAGTGTTATAAACATTTCAACATCAAAACCACTGACGTTTAATCGTGTTTCAAGAATTAGGGTTTATGCGTGGATTTAGGGTTTTTCATATGAGAGTGTTTCTAGATAATTAGTTGATCATATGATGTTTAATACATGCTTAATTGACCAAAATAAGTCTTGAATCATGCCTGAAGATAATTTTGAGAATTAAGATTAGGATTTATATAAATACAATTGGGAAATTTTTGATTCATAAGGTTTTTGATGTTAAAACTTGTTGCAACACATTCATATTGACTCTAAGACATCCTAAATTAATTGGTGCATTTCTATGGATGTATTTCTTATTAATGAAATTCTTGAAATCTAGGGTTTAAGGTCTACGTGTAAGAAAATCTTACAGCGTCGCATATGAAGTGTGATTATGTGTGTGAGATTAAAAGGGATTGAATTATTTGTTAATGGGACATGTTATGATAAATTTATTTTAGGTTTTAAGCAAAATTAGAATCAAAGTTAAACTGGATTTCTACATAAGGATCACCTTACAGCGTGAATATTGTGTAAGAGAAATCTTAGCAACCTTTACGCGTAGTTCTCTGAAGGGACTGTGTCCTGTGAAGGGTAATAAATGCAAACTTGGTCTTCACGTAGAAGGTTCACTCTTACGAGTAAACCTTACGCATAAGCTCCAAAATATGCTACGTAAGCCTTATGCTAAGGGCTCTTTTTTCTATCGTAACATTTCTTCGCGTAACATTTCTTGTAGGATTCCTTGGCGTAAAACAGCTACTCACCAGCGTAAGCAATGCTCTGGCGTATGGTTTCTCTTGTTTCGCATAAACACTTTTTATGCATAAGCCAATACTTTATACCAATGAATTGTTACGTACAAACTTGTATAAATAAATACATAAATCCTTGCGAAACCAAAATGTCACTAATAAGCTTCAATGATATATTGTGTAAATGAGTGAAAATTTGGATATTAAACTTCAACATTAATAAACTCACAAAACTTATCACGACTACTTTGGACTATTGGACAAACAAGTGACGTTAGACTCGTAACATTCAAAAACATAACATATTCAATAATTGGACAATAAAATCAACTGTTGACTAATGTAATGTCTTTGATATGTTGGGTCTTTTGGCTCAATATCTTCAGTTCACAATATGGACGTCACAATGCAATGTTGAGCACCAAATTTATCACGATGGAAGACATTTTCCACGATGGTTACAAGATGAAGATTGGGAAGACCAATCTCAAAGTCGACCGATAACTTCATATTGAGTCTTCTTGTGTTTATTGTTGTAGATATTTCTGAAACTCATCCATACAAGAACATGCTGAAACTCTACAACTGATCACAGGAGATCTATATTCACCAATTCGGCACACCATGCAGAAGATCGATGGTCAAGATGCTGTGGTGACATCAACAAACAGTCATCATCATTTGAGGACTTAGAGCAATTCTCCTTCTTCGACATCCGCTGATACTTATGCTGCCACTCATTCGAAGATACTACTCTCCAGTTCATGGTCAACATTGGCTATGATGAAGCTGTTAGGATTATAACTAAACATTCTAAAATGGATCTAAAGAACATTCCTCAGCCATGGAGAACTCTTTATATCATGATTGCCAAATCAGTAGCTGGACGTGATAGTGGTTTGAGCATCCTAAGCTCATGGAACTACAAATATTTTGGGGCATGGTCAACATGATGCACATTGACTTAAATCGATTTAGGATGACATGATGTCATATCTCGGAAACCTGCACCAAGATTCCCTACATCAGAATACACTAAATTGTTTGATTCGAAGAATAATCAAGTAATCGGGACATTCCCTTGAGACTTGATGATCCCACCATATACGTTGTTTGAACCTACGCTAAACGTTGTTGATTCAGAGTCAACAACAAAGAAACAAGGTCTTTGTATTGCCAAACTACCTTCTCTCACGAGGATATAAAATCTTCAATCATACAAAGATATCAAGAAGGTGTAGCATCGGAAATGTTTGGCTTTATGATGAAAAGACTTTTACCATAAAAGAGACAAGGAGATGGGCTGATCTTTGAAGTACGGCAAACCTTTGGGAGTACCGAAAGTATCCTAAGAGGACTCATACCCTTAAAGGAAAGTTCCATGAAGGTTGCTATCCCTATTCTAAACCAAACCCAAATTGATGGACAGGACTCGGCGATCTGCGAAAGCAGATGAGAGATTGTCTACTCTGAGTCGATTAAGGATGATATGACTACAGTTGAAAAACCTCAAAGTCCTAAGTTTGATAAAGGGAAAACTCCAGTGGAAGAGCAGGAAGAGGACGAAAGCTCAGATGAAGAACCACAAAATGAAGCCAAAGATTACAGAAAGACAGAAAGATCTCCGACTACAACATGTTTGCTCAAGAGTTCAACCTACAACAAAAATCGTGGCCTGGAGGGTCAAGTGGTGGTGCACTAACTACACGATTTCAGATGCGGTTAATCAACCCGATAAAGAGGCTGGTACCACCACCTGGTCGAACAACAACTTGAGGATGAGATTATCTTTGACTTTCAGCAACCAGAAGAAGAAAGAGACTAAGAAAATTACAGATATGAAGATGTTGAGGCTCTGCTTTGAAAAAGCGGCTCTAGCTAAACCAGATGAAGAAGCTAGGGTTAAGGCGGAAGAAATGGCTAAAGCAGAAAAGGAAACGGATGACTATATTCTAGATAGTCCCGTACGTAGCAAGGAACAAACTTCTGAGCCACCAAAGGACCCTGAGCCTCCTCATGACTCATCATCGTCAGAATCATATTCTCATTCATCACCACCACCATCCAAAGCCACCACCAGATCCGCATCCAAATCGGTAAAGAAACCGACCGATACTTGGATATCACGAGCAAAGACAAATATTGTCAAAGTTGTCAGGCAAGTAAGGAAGAAAGACGTGGTAAACAAGAAATTTGAATCAACTGGCGTGAGTTAACATTCTTCAGGACGTGATAAACGAGTTTTCAGAAGAAAGAGAACAAATCAAACAGTTTCTTAACAGAGATATCCAAGGGGAAATGGACAAGACAATTAGAGAATACACTCACAAGTTTCTCCTCGACACTGTCCCTAGAGTGACAAGAGAGATGTTCACCAACAACTCTATATGAATCTCATGCAATTGGTCAAGCAAACAATGCAATCTACTCCTGTAGCAATGCAAATCAATCCAATTGAGCTGCGGTTGTCTACGTCGGAGAATTGATTTCAAGCTTGTTCTACAAATGTCTAAGCGATACTTAACGTTTACCTGCGAAGCTAAACTTTTTGAGCAATTGTTGGAATTTCAACTCAAAACTTCATACAAAGCGGCAGTTGAAATGGCTAAGCGTCCAAGAGACGATGATGATATGGATAAGGATTCTGAGGCGAAACGTAAGAAGAAAAATGACGATTCATCTACTATGCCTCCACCACCCCACAGGACCTCCACCGCTAGAAGATCTCCACCACGTTCTCCTGCAAAAGACAAACCTCAGGACTCTGATTCACCACCATAAACAGAGAAAACCAGTGATCACTTTGAATACACTGGTGGTGATGATGAAGAAATTCCTGAGCCCCAACAACAACTAACTTCTTCTACATCAACAAAGAAACGGCGTCATCATCAAAGCCAAAGAAAGAATCAAAGACCAATGTTGTGTCATGGCTAGATGAAGATGACACTGAGAAAGTATGGTGGTTCTCTAAACTTGTTGATGTTACACTTCAATTCTTAGGAAGGACAAGAACCGGTAGATGGTCGCACAATGGAGCATGTGAAGCTTATACAAGAAATGTTCAAAGTAAAGAAAATGACTAAAGCAGAGTTGAGGCGAATCAAACGACGCCAGCACCACAACTACTTAAGGGCGGCTTTCAGACATTGCCATTGATCGAATATCATCGACAACATAACCGAGGCATGTCTAACAACATTTATTGGCTCAATCTGAATCAAACATTGACTTCACCAGACCGAAAAAGCTCCATACTACCTTGTGGACCAAACACTACCTTCCATTGGCCGTAGGTCAACCTAAGATTCCCTATCGCTATTTCTTCAACAACGACTTGGAATTCCTTCTACACGGTAGCGATGTCAACAAGACGTATGCTACATCACTCACCCTCCCTTTCCCGGCAGCAATCTACTCCAATAATATACCCATCGAGGAAGAAGCCATACACATGTTTGTTGACAAAGTGGAAAAGTATGACCTCGATGCACTGTATGGGATTCATCATTGGCCTGAACGAAGAAGAATCTACTACAGAAGCTGCCAGGTTCTAAAGTCAAAAAAGGAAGTGTTCAGTGACAAACGGATCGTTGAATTTATGACTTTACAAAAGTGGGACTACACATTCCTAAAGAAAATTGTGGTCAAACGACAAGACGAACAAGAATATTACTTTACAGAAGCAGATTTCCCGAGATTGTCGCTCAATGACATTGAAGACATGTATGTTGCCAAGGTACAGGGACCAATGCGACAATTCTCTACAAATATCTACGCGAATACATCAAGTCATTGCTAATATTCATAAGAGCATCGTGATCCAGAATGTGTAGAAGATATTCAACTTGCCGGAATCATACCGAGCGTGTCAATCTCACCCAAACCACAACTAGACCTTCCTGATATCAACCATCTTCCTCAGTACACCATCATTAAGAAACCATTTGGGGTAGTTTACCAGGTGAAATTCACGAAATTGCTTCATGGCGTGCAAGGAGCTTCACAAATTCTGTGATCATACTTTGAAGAAGGTTCGGGATGGAATGGCTTATCGGTTAAAGGAGATTCATCAAGGCATTGGGTCAAAGAAAAATGGAATTCTAGGAAAAGGAAGGATGCGAAGAAGATCATTACCAGCATTGATGAAAGGTTATTTCATCGGGATAAGATGAGGACATTGGAGAGTTTCGTGGGTGGACGTCAAAGCATATCTCTAATAGGCTACCAACGTCCAGAAAGAATCCCTGGTATTATTGACGGACTACCTGGTACTCCTTGATTTGTTTCTTTCATTATATTGGGATGTGTGATCTATTCTTAACTATGGCTTGTGCACACATAACAGTGTACAACTCGTACTTGTAATGAAAGGGTGGTACGCTTCAGTGCCACAATCCTTATAAAAGGAGCGAAAGCTTCTTACTTTTGAGTAAAACTAATCAAAACTTTCATTTTCAAAGTTTTGCTCAAAAGAACAAGTACTTCCCCTTATGATTTTTCAAAACCTCAAAAGTTAACATCACTTGTTGAAGGGGAGTATTTGCTTTAAACTTTGTTCACAAATTGTTCTTCGTAGAAATATTCCCACAAAATTCGAAATGGACATATTCGATATCAAAATTTCGTCAAAAATAACTTTTATATGCCATTTTTGAGGGGGAGAAAAATTATGTGATAAGAAATATGTTGTGAATTGCTATTGAATCGTCGTGCTAAAGACTTAACCAATGAATTGACGATTTCTTAAATGTCAGTAACTCAGAAAGAGCTTGTCCGGGGCGGGTAATAATTTCAGGGTAGTTCGCTAGTGATGTAAACGTGTCTCCGCATAAAGGACTTGTCCTAGTAGAATGTACCATTCCAGAAACTCTTGGTAGACATGAACCTTGACGGGTCAAACCTCCTCTCAAAGGAGTGTTTACAACTTCAAGTGGCCTAGTCGATTGATGTAACCGTGTCTCGTGGGGGTGTTGTCTATTTTTGAGTTGATCAATTCAAAAGTCGCTCTTCTCTCACCGTCCAGATTTCACAAATACTTAAGCACGGTGTGGAGGGGAGTATTTCTTAAAATATAAAACTCTTTCAGTTGTACAAAATGTTTTTAATCATAACCACTTTGAGAGATTTTTTCATGAAAATGGTTTTATGGCAACATAGGTTAGTCATGGAGTTATAAGGTGACTAAGGTTAGTAACAACCGTCCTATGATCCGCCAGAGCCGGAGGGATCTACCCAAGGACACCACCAATAGTTAGAATTTAGAAGCCCTTAGGTATGATTATAAAAAAGAGAAATGAGAATCGGAGAAAGAAGGAGTTGAAGAATTAAAAAGAAAAGTAAAGAAAAGGGTGAAAATAAATAGCCCTCCATATTGTTCAACTTAGGGCAGACACAGGGTTCAATACATATGCTACTGGATGTCACTTGATGACACCGGTATTGAAGATCAATGTCGTCATGGACCCAGTGACGCATGCACTAAACCTTCTTAGCCACTCAAGTTTCTCTCAACAGAAGCTTGTTTCATTCTCACAGGGAACCCTACTTAAACTATTGGCCTTCTCTTAGAGATTGCTGGTACTGAAGAAGGAGACCCTCTCCCTAGTCTCCGCTGAGGAAAACCAAAGCGCACTATTGAGTCTAGAACCACGAGATTCATCAAAATATCTCTTAGGTACACTTGACAATTCATCGCAGTCGTTCAACAATAAGAACACAAGTGATACATTTTCGAGTCCTTCACAGAACTTAGCAATCTGTCGAGAACACTTATGAGGGGTTCACAAATGTGATCCTCAGTGATTGAATTAAAACTCCCGTCAGATCAAAATGGCATGCCTGACGGCAGTCACTTGGTAACTCCTTGTGGGTTACCTGAGTGTGTCTCAAACGATCTCTGATGGTGGTGATGCAGCTTGGTGGACCTCACGACTCACCTAAATTAACTTGGAGTGCACTTCGGTACATCGCGTTATCTCACTTGTGGGAATCCAGTTCAGGAACTACCTTTGTGAGAATTAGAGACGTGTTTTCACACTATGCCGTTAATATACTCGAAGTTCAAACTTGTAAGCGCTGGATTATTTCTAACCCATGTTTTATGTTTTCTTCTTATGGATGCTTGCGGGAGGAAAAGATCGTGCAGATTCTTCACATGCTCATACCAACAACATCACTAAAGAAGTTCTCTCGCATATCAAAGGCAACACAAAGTCACAATGATTCTTCATCAAATCAAAGAATCTACAAAGTTATAAAGACTCGAGAACTACTTCACATCTGGAATTCACTATCATATGAGCGTGTGAGCATGTTGGAGAAAGACGTGGAGACGCTAGAGCAACGAAGCTGATCTGTAGCTGACAAAAACATACTATCACAACCATCACAAAGAACAAAAGAATCTAAGAACAAAGTAATCAAAGACGTCAAAGCAGAATACTTTAAAAGTAACAAGATCCCTACACTGGGGAGATTCTTCGAATCAAGGCACTTCTTCTCACAAGAAAGAAGAAGGTCAGAAGACGTCAAAGCTACTATTACATCTGCACCAACAACGCTTCAACTTACTTAAGTCAACAATTACTAACACTTAGGGGGAGATTGTTGGAATCACTCCTAAACCAGTTCTCAAGTGTTAGTAATCAATATGTAATAGTTAACTTAATTAAGGCTTTTATGTTAGTACTTAAGGCAGGGCTTATGTAGAAAGCCCATAAGCCTTGGCCCCAGCCCAATAAGTAAAGGAAGAGAGCTTGTGTGTTGCCCTAGCTCCTTCCCTATAAATACCTTTTTAACTCTCATTTGAGAGTTGGTTGTTCATTTTATCACATTTCCTACACTTAACCTTTCTATATTATTTCGTGTGTGTGTTATTGTGTTCAACCGATCACTCCTTCATCTATATTTCTTATATTGATGCTTGTGTGACAAACATGGTGACCTAACAGTATCTCTAGTGAGGAGAAGGAATCAGAGGAAGACTTCATCATCATGCCACTTTGGAAGGATGATTCTCTAGTTATTGATGATCGTTAGCTCTCAAATACTGATGATCAAGAGGACATAGAAGTTGTGGACAAAGACAATGCAGCTGCTGATGCTGCTAAATCAATTGACAATACTAATAAAGTTAGTACTGGTGGGCAAAATATTACTACTGCTAGGCCTTTTGTTGATACTGCTGGGCCAAGTATTGTCCCACCAGTTAGTACTGGTGCTCCACCTTCTATTGCAGACTTGTTTTGTAAAAGTGATGATGATGAGGTGGATCTCACCAACATAGCATCATCCTATCATGTTCCCAACACTCCTCATACCAGCATCAACAAAGATCATCCTTTGGATAACATTATTGGTGAAGTTCAATTAGGAGTGAAGACAAGGTCCAAAATTTTAACTAGTGAGACTAGATTCATCAGTGCTATCTATGAAGAAAGGTCTCATTGTGAAATACAAAAGTGTCTATTTGCTTGTTTTGTGTCTCAAGAAGAACCTAAGAAGGTTGCCAAAGCTCTCAAAGATGAAGCATGGGTTGAGGCTATGAAAGAGGAACTTCAACAATTCAAGTTGTAGAAGGTTTGGTTTTTGGTAGATCTGCCTAATGGTAAAAAGTCAATTGGGACAAAATGGTATTCATGAACAAAAAGGTAGAAAGGGGCATTGTCATCAATAACAAGGCTAGACTAGTTTCCCAAGGATACACATAGCAAGATGGAATAAACTATGATAAGGTATTTTCCCCAGTTTCTAGGATTGAAGCAATTAGAATTTTCTTGGCTTATGCATCCTACAAAGACTTCACAGTGTAACAAATGGATGTCAAGAGTGCATTTCTGTATGGGACAATTAAAGAAGAGGTATATGTTTGTGAGCCTCCAGGTTTTAAAGACCCAGACATCCGAGATAGGGTGTACAAGGTAGAGAAGGCTCTATATGGCTTACATCAGGCTCCCATGGCATGGTATGAAACATTGGCGAAGTATCTATTGGACAATGGTTTTCATAGAGGCAAAATTGTTGATCCCCGTTCACTATCGTTTAAAACAGTTTAAGAATATAAAACAAGTTAATAGTGAACAATGACTGAAATTAACATAAGTAAAACACACAAAGTAATTTTCAACATCGTATTCTTTATTAGAAATCAATCAAAAATAATATGCTACCCAAGTACTTGCGGAACAGTACTTGGGATTGAAATAACAAAGTTTGGTGACTCCTCTCTAAGCTCAGACTAAGTCTGAGCACAACTCTTAGAACCCACTGAGCTATCTCAGGGATTAATTTGTATTTGGAGGAGTGAAAAGATGGCTTGCGTGTATGTGTGTTTTACAATTCACAAGCTTAACCTTTTCACTCCATATCTTATGCTATTTATACATGTATGAGTTTTAACTCTTTCTAAGTGACAAATGACATCTTCTGAAGACAAAATCTGATGCATTTTGTCTCTGTTTACGAAGGCTATTCTAGGTAAGAGACAAGACTACTTTCCTAAGGTATGATCTGAGCCGATTCTTTTGCCATTCAGTGGAAAGTTGACTTTGGTTGATAAGGATTTTGTCTTATCTCGATTCAAACTTATCCCGCCTTGTTTCCGCTCATTCTTCAGTCTTTACATCCTTCAGTCTTCTACTTCAGTTTGTCTTCAGTGCAAGTGGTTGGAGAGGATTCTTAGGATTCAGGTGAGTTATTGTCATCACTCACTGAATCCATCATCTTCTTCTTGACTCAGATTTCACCCAATAAGTACCTGCCTTCTTGAGGTGGAGAGACTTCTTCTTCGCCTCATCGAAGTATCACGAAGATGACTCACCGAGAGACTATGCACTCAGTGACCTGTTAGTGTTTAACGGACTAAACACTTGGGCAATTTTCTATTCAAATCCTAGATTAAGGGGTTTGGGTATTTACTGAACCCAACAAAAATTGAGCAGATTTTATTCATCAAGAGACTGAAAGGAGACATCTTGTTGGTTCAGATATATGTTGATGATATTATCGATGGATCTACCAAGAAGGAGCTATGTACAGAGTTTGAGCAACTCATGCATGATAGATTTCAGATGATTTCTATGGGTGAACTCACATTTTTTCTAGGGCTGCAGGTGAAGCAAAAAACTGAGGGCATATTTATCAGCCAAGATAAGTGTGTAAACGAGATTTTAAAGAATTTTGGATATGAAAGTGTGAAGACTGCCAATACTCCTATGGACAACAAACCTCTACTAAAAGATAAAGAAGGTGAAGAGGTTGATGAGCACCTGTACAGATCCATGATTGGATCTTTGATGTATTTGACAACATCCAAACTAGACATCATGTTTGATGTATGTGCTTGTGCTATGTCACACCCCCAAATTACCTGTTTTGCAGTGGAATGGAATTCATGGGGATTGAATGTCATAGCATCACAATCACAGTTATATTGAACGACCTAAAGTGTCATTTTAGAAACACATCGTTTGATATTAATATAAAACATACAGAGTTACAAGATAGGTCCCAAAAGTTGATAAAGTTTGCGGAAATATAAGTTTATTACAAGTCCAAACGATGTTTTTAAAAGAAAACCATAATATACAATGAAACAAGTCGACGCCGCGACTCTATGAGGGTTCCTTATTCGTGCCATGATGCGAATGTCTAGTTACCTGAAAATACATTGACAAAACGGTCAACAATAATGTTGGTGAGAAATCATAGGTTTATGAAAAAATAATTTATACGACCAAACAAGTATAGACCATATATGACAAACATGCCACATAAAAATGTTACAATTGCTATAAGTCCATGACACCGAAACTAGACTGATCATGATGTTCGCCCCAACAGAGTGTTTGCCAAACAACTCAAATAATGATATTAAATGAAATGCATCCGTTTAACCAGTTGGAATCCACCAACCCGGATGGAGGAGTCACCCTCGATAGATCTATCCACTCACCCTCGCTTCTATGAAATTAACGGTTCATGATTATGAAATGGGGACATTTAATTGGCAATGAGGTAACTTAAGCAATGTAATGAATTTGATATACTTGGCATCGTAATAAAAATGATGTGCAATGTATTCTCCCGCATAGGTTTGAAATAAAGTATAAACGTATACAACGGGGCTATGAAAACTCACTTGATGAATTGATGCGATGACAAAAGTGTGTACACCGAAATGTAGCGTGAATCTCAAAACTTGACCTATTATGAATGATATGATTCGAAATAAGTTATGATGTAATGTTATGCATGCAATTCAGATGATATCTATACCACTTATGAATTTTTGAAAATAATACTAGGTTTCGTGAAAAATAATCTTTTAATGTCTTGACCATTTTTAAATTACTCCACATGTATTTACATTGAAATGATATCCGAAGATAATCATTTAGTGATTTATTAAGAAATTATAACTTTCCATCGTAAAATAATGTCGTTGAAATATTCACGAAAGTGACAAAACGGCCTCTAAAAGCTAGTCGTAAAATGGTGCACGTCGAGCTTTAGAAAACGAACTCAACGGTTTTGGGAAGCTTGTATCATTATCTCAAAGTTTTAGTACATGAGTTTCCATCCTAGAGGTCTCGAACATAAAGAAAATATAGGTTGCCGAATATGGTACTTGTGTCCCAAAATATAGTTTAAGGATGGTTTTCGGAAAAGTTTAAGTTACCGTAATGAATTCATTACAACTCCGCTAGTCAAACGGTCGGATATTTTGAAAAATATACTTGGCGAACTTACTTTTACTAGAAGACATCACCTTATAAAAAGTTCTACTTCAATGTTAAAAACAACCTTCAACATGGTCACTTGTTTGCCGTAAAACTTGTCTATTAGAAATTTAATAGTTTTCCTTATATAATAAAGTTACGACAACTTTTGTAAACGCATATAATTTAATCGGTTACAAATCCGTTTCCTACGTTTTAAAGGTCCTTAGCTTTGTATCAAAGTATACTAACATATTTTTGATAAGTCGACATAATTTATAACGCCTAAGTTTCATTTTTGACTCGCACAAAATAAACATAACATGCTGAAATTTCCGGAAAATTATAGTTCGCCAACTTGAAAAATTCATAACTTCTTCAGCTCGTTTTTATCCGTTCAAGCGGCCACGTTTTCGTTTTAAAGTTTATTTTCTAAATATCTAGGCCAAAAATTTTTACTTTATGTCGGATTTTCCAGATTTCGAAAAAAAGGACAGACCCTTTTTAAAACTTGTCTAAATGAGTTTTTCTCGCGCCAAACCTATTCTAACCCATTCAAAATAACTCCGAAGCTATTCTAATCCAACCATACACCTTCTTAGGGTGTCATGGGTTCCTAGATATCACCAAGAGTGATTTATAACAAGGAGTAATTATAGTATGACAAATATATATATAACTCTTAAAATCAATGAAAAAATGGTATAAACCTCATGAGACTTGCATGTTTTCTCAAATAAAATGAAATGACCATAAAAATAAATATGAGATATGATGATGAATATGGATGCTTACTAGTAACTTGATGAGGTTTATGGACAATGGATTTTTCCTAATCACCCAAGGTTTTTATTTCAAATCCTTAATAAAGAGTGAGACTAGAGTGTTAACACCTTGTCTTGAAAATTTTATGATGATTCCTTCCTTGGTCCTTGTGGTTGCCGGTTTTGGAGAGGAAGAGAGGAAGGAAATGTTTTTAACTTTTGAATATCTTGAATGAATGTGTTAGGGAAGTAAAATACATTATACATAGTAGATATTTGACAATTTCACGCATGACTCACCCCTTGTGTCGACAAGGGGTGTTAGTCATATCTTAATATCTTTTTTTTTTAAACATGTATAAGTATAATTAGATGTAAGTTACTTGAAGACTTGTGGTAAGTTGTGTATACATTTGAGTATTTAGAGTAGCATTAGATAAAAATAAATTTTAACGGGTCAAGATAAAATATATTGAGATCATAAAAATTATAAAAATACATTTCTTGCAAAATCTGAGTGAAATAATAATTATCGTGTAGTGTTTAAGAAAAGCGTATTAATTATATAAATATAACCATTTAGATACAAAATAAATTTAAAACACTGGGTAAACTAATAATATTATTTTTATAAACTTAATATGAGTATAAAAATATATTGGAATAATTTTTGAAAGTAACGGATCAATTGTTCAAAATAATTAATTACGCGATAGCGTTTATTTAATATGAAATTATACGGTTAATGTAAAATGCAAAACCATGCATGAACTAATATGATGATAATGATGCTAATGATATGTAGACTAAACTTAGTCTATATGGAATGTCCTTGATGATTATTTATGAGTTCACACGGCTAAACCATTACGACCATTAATTTGATGCTCGTAAACCTAGTTTACGAAAAATGATAAATGATGAAGCATGAGTAATGTTTTGAAATATGACACGAAAATACAGTTGTCACATTCAGCCCATCAAAAGGAATTGATCCACGAATTCAGTCCTCGTAGTCCTACGGTTGTCGGTTGAAAAGATGAGGATATTTTAGGTATCTGGTCTTCCTTCCCAAGTAAACTTAGGACCTCCGAGAATTCCACAACCTTCACGATAGGAATACGACTTTGTTTCAACTGCTTGACCTCGCGGTCCATGATTTTTATAGGTTCCTCCACGAAATTGAGTTTATCGTCGAGTTGAATTTCTTCCAATGGTATAACGAGTGATTCGTCAAAAGACATTTCTTCGGGTTTGAAACGTGAAAAGCGTGTTATGCGTGACCAAGTTCGTCGAGGAAGATCAAGTCGATAAGCTCTGGGGCACTCTCAAAATTTTGAATGGCCCAATGTATCTCGGGTTCAACTTCCCGCTTTTTCCAAATCGTACCACGCCTTTCCAAGGCGATACTTTCAACATCACTTTGTCGGACTTGAAATTCTAACGGTTTCGTCCTAACATCAACTAACTTTTCGTGCGACTCTGGCGGTTCGAGGTCTATCTGGTTTGGACTATCTTTTCGTTGTTTCCGTAGCATTTACGGACCATGAGTTGTCGTCTCCAACCTCGGCCCAACAAGCAATTGATCGGCATTTTCGACCATAGAGTGCTTCAATGGTGCCGCTTTTATACTGGTGTGATAACTATTGTTGTACGAGAATTCAATCAATGGCAAATGATTAGCCCAACAATTTCCAAAATCAATCACACATGCCCTCAAAGATATCTTCTAAGGTTTGAATTGTCCTTTCACTTTGGCCATCGGTTTGTGGATGATATGCCGTGCTCATCTCTAATTTGGTTCCAAATGAATCTTGTAATGATTTCTAGAAGTTTGAAGTGAATCGACTTATCTCATGCGTGAATGATGGAAATTGGTGCTCCATGCCTTGAGACTATTTCCTTGACATATAGTCTAGTATGTTGTTCCATGGAATAAGTCTCTCTAATTGGTATGAAATGGGCTGATTTGGTAAGGCGATCGACGATTACCCATATAGCGTCGTAACCACCTGATGTCTTAGGAAGTTTCGTGACAAAGTCCATCGTAATGCGTTCCCATTTCTATTGGGGAATCTCTGGTTGTTGGGTAATCCACAAGGTTTACGATATTTGACTTTTACTTAGAACAAGTAAGACATTTGCTCACGTCGCATTGAAATCTTCGCACTGTGTTCGACCACCAATAAAGTTTCTTGAGATCCGATACATCTTATCCATCTGGGTGAATAGAATACTTTGACTTATGCGCTCATGCATAATCAATTCGTATCCCATAATTTATGGACGCACATTTTCCTGAAGCTCTATTTCCTGAACAAAGCCATTTGCATTTTCGAGGCATACCTAAAGCTTTTCACTTGGTGGTTTCCTCCTTATGCCTCGATTTGTGCCTCGAGTATTCTTGATGGTAAAGGTGGCGATCGTCATTCTAATGATCGGACTCTTAAAGGTTTGGGTCTTTCTTTTAAAAGAGCTCAATACAACATTGAGCTTTTCGATGATACTTGATTTCACAATCATAATCGTAATTCCAACCAATGACGTTGCCTCATGTTAAGTTCCTGCGATCAAGAACATATTGCAAACTCTTGTGGTAGTAAACCTTTGTGCACTTTGTATAAGGTAGGTGTCTCCAAATCATAAAAAACTTCTGACTCCGAACTCAAGATCATGAATGGTGTAATTCTTCTCATGAACCTTAAGTTGTCGAGAAGCATAAGCTATCACCTTCTCGTTTTGAATTAAAACAGGTTCAAGCCCTTTATGTGAAGCATCGTTATACGAAGTTCTCAATTCCTTAGAAATGCCGCAAATTTTGCTTGCGCAAAGCTTTTGCTGCTCACAGCGATTCGTTTGTTTCGTGCCTCGATCAACTTGTTCGTGCACGGCTATCTTTGCCTTCGATGAATCTTAATGCGACAAGTCCTAGAAATTGTCGGTTTGGTAAGATTTGTTGGGTAGCCAATCTTTACGGCTTCAATCTTTGCAGGATCAACTTGTAGTCCTTGACTATCAATGATGACCAAAAATTGTACTTCTGATTCCAAAAATCACCTTCAGAAAATTTGGCATACAACTTCTCATTCTTGAGTAGTCCTAAAATCGTTCCCCAAATGCCTTGATGCTTGCTCTTTGAGTAATTCAATATGTCGTCGATGAATACTATAACAAACTTGTCCAAATACGGTTTACATACCATATTCATGAGATCCATGAATACTGCGTTGCATTAGTTAATCGAGCGGCATTACTTGAAACTCATAATGTCCATAACGTGTTCGCCGTTTTGAATATCCTCCTCCCGCTCTAAGTTGATGATAACGACCTTAGGTCAATCTTTGAATATATACTAGAGCCTTGCATCGAACAAGTGTCGGGATTCGGGGAGTGGGTAGCGATTCTTCACCGTTAACTTGCAAACCTCTATAATCTATACACATTCCGGGGATCCATCTTTAGCACAAACAAGCTCGGTGCTTGTAGAGGAACTTGGCCTGAATCCTTTGTCTAAAAGTTCTTGCGATTAGACAACTCTTCCATTTCGATGGTGCTAATCGGTAAGGTGCTTTCGGCAAGAATTCAGGACTGTCAATGTGAAAATTCTACTTGGTGCGTTGGGAGTCCTAGAAGTCTTCGAAAGACTTGGAAATTCTCGAGCATTGAATTTACATTCTCAAGTCACCTCTCAGACTTCTTCGGTTATATGTGCTAAGAAAGAAAAACAACCTTTCTTTATGTACTTCTCCGTTTTGATGCATGATTTATCGAGTCTAGTTCCGCCGTTCCCCGAATGATCAAAGTTTCGCCATTGTAAGGAAGATGAACAACTTTTTCATCACAAATGATTCTTGCACGATGTTTGGATAACCAATCCATACCAATGATGACGTCGAAACTACCTAGTTCTATGGGCATAAAGTCTATATTGAAGGGATGATTTAGAAAATTGAGTGTACAACCGGACGTGAAATAATGGTTGCTAATCAAGTTACCATTAGCTAATTCAATGTTGTATGATGTGTCTAATGTGGTTGGTTTGATATTGAGTAAAGGTGCAAATATAGTGGACACAAAACTCTTACTCCCGATAAAATAAAGCTGATGCATAACGATTATTGATAAAGAACGTGCAAATAACATTGGGGTCCTCCTAGCTTCTCCACCTCCATGACATAGGCTCTTCCTTGTGCCATTCCGCCTTGATTCATGTTTCCTTGGTTCCTTCCCTTTGGACACTCACTCTTGTAGTGTCCCCTTTCTCCAAACCAAAACCATGTCGGTGGTTTCGATTTTCCCGTGGCGTCTTGAATTCTGGATGTCCGTCCCACTTTCTTACAATTCCCGCATGGATTAGGACAACATCCCGGCTTGTGATGACTAGAACACATCTCACACTTAGGCAAAATCCCCGTTTACCCCTCTTTCTCCTTTGGACCTGCAACATAGGCCTTTGCCACCTCTTGTCTCTTAGGTGGTTGTTGAGTGACATTTCCACCTCTGTTGTTGTCCCACTTCCGTTTGTTGTTGTTATTGTTGTTATAGTTGGTGTAGTTGTTTCGGTTATTGTTGAAATTGGCGGGTTGTTGGTATTGTTGTTTCGTTTGTGTTGGCGGTGTTGCTTCTCTTCACTACTTGCGCCATGAGCTTTTGAGTCACTCGAATGGATTCCTCAATCGTTTGCGGATCAAAAGAAATCACGCTCCTTGAACAACTGGGAAGTCCCCAGATGAAAGCCTCTAGTAGCTTCTCATTATCCGAAACCATAGATGGGCATGGCCAATTCTTGGAACCTTGAATGTAGTATCAATATCATACCCAATAGTTACCAATTCATAGAATTCTCCAACTTTTTCAAATGGCGGACAATACTTCCTCCTTATCAACCTTTTGAATGCTCCCGTGAGCTTGATGCATTTTCCATTCCCATTGGTGAGCATCGTTCCACCACGCGTTCCCCATCAAGAGTGGTACTTGTAGCTTACTTATTGCTATCCTCAGGGCAATTACATAAGCGAAACCGGTTCCATTTTTCTCGAACCCATAACCGGCACCCGTCGGTACCCTTGAACTTAGTGGGATCTCCACTTTTGAAATCCTTATCGTTAAACAACTCCGGACCCTCTGCGCACTTGGCCCGACAGATCTAAGCTGACCTCGGCGGTGGCCGCGGCCTGGCTGCTAGACGTGCTCTTCTCCGGTCTGTCGTGTCAGTGTTGTGGCTTTCTTTGGCCATTGCTCTTCAAAACCATAAGATGAAACAATTATGAGAACTCGTAGTAAAACAAACATTACACATATACCACAACACAACATGCATAATATAAATGAAATCACAAGCGGAACAACCACGAAATATATCACAAATATAATCACAACACGTGGATAATATACATGAAAATTTAGCGCCATGGACCGATATCATAGATAGTAAAACCATTCCTACATAGTTGAGTCAATACTTGATATTTTGTTTGTACAACAACCAAAAGACAACAAGTTCTTTAAACTATGTCACATACCTTGTGACTAGGATAATAAATAAATAAAACTATACATGATAAAAGTCTACACTAGGCACCTCACGGTGCTCGCGACCAGATCGTAGATCTCGCACAGTAGTCAAACTAGCAATCAAACCCTCAACTCCCTATCCGACCACTGTCAATGCTCTCATGTGCTAATGCCAACTCCCACGACGAAGTTCGAGTCTGTGGCTCTATCATCTCTTCGTTTCTGCCTCAACTCAACAATATGCCCTCTGTCTAGACTCTAAACCTGGTGAGCCATATCAATCAAACCCTACCTATCAGGGCCTTCAACCTCCTCCTCATGGTCTCCACTCATCAATGATAGTTCCTCCAATTGTCCTAACATCCTATCTACTCATGGGCACTGTCAATACCCTGTGCCAATGGAAGCTTGTCCTAGCGGCAGGTGCTTGAAGCTCTCACCTATCTCGAACCTAGGTTGGTCACGTAGAGGGTGATGCTGAGGGGGATGTCAAAGCGTCTGCGCTTTTGGCAAGTCAGCGAGTATAGGCTCCCTAAGATAGTATGATGAATATGATGATGATAACAGTGGTGATGGTGGGTGAATCGGGCCATGTGTAGGGCTAACAGGTGGTGTAGGTGCGACGCCTCACCCAAAGGGTTGGTCTCGGTCTCGGTCACTATGAGTGGTAAGTCCGAGTAGAGCCAATAGAAGATAAAACTATAGTGTATGATAAGGCATCGTTCATGTTGGTGTCGGATGAGACATCCTCCATGTTAATGGAGATGATATAGGGATAGTGCGAATGAAGACATCGTGACAGCAAGATGTAAAATAAAAAGTAAATAACTTCGAATAATGTATATGAATCCATGTAAAGTGAACATGCACTCGCAGATGAAATGATGACATGCTATGATGATGTAGTTATAGTCTAGGGTCAAAGATGCAACCTAGTTCTCTATAACGACTCGATGCCTGTCACACCCCCAAATTACCTTTTAGTGAATGGAATTCACGAGGATTGATCATTAGCATCACAATCAGTTATATTGAGCGACCTAAAAGTGTCGTTTTAGAAACACATCATTTGAAATTAATATAAAACATCTGAGTTACAAGATGGGTCCCAAAAGTTGATAAAGTTTGCGGAAATATATGTTTATTACAAGTCCAAACGATGTTTTTAAAAGAAAACCATAATATACAATGAAACAAATTGACAGCGACTCTATGAGGTTTCCTTATTCAAGGCCATGATGCGAATCTAGTTACACGAAAATACATTGCTAAAGCGGTCAACAATAATGTTGGTAGAAATCATAGGTTTATGAAAAATAATTTATCATTCACACAAGTATAGACCATATATGACAAACATGCCACACAAAAATGTTACAATTTCTATAAGTCCATGACACGAAACTAGGCTGATCATGATGTTACCCTAGCAAGTGTTTGCCAAACAACTCAAATAATATATAAATGAAATGCATCCGTTTAACCGGTTGGAATCCACCAACCCGGATGGAGGAGTCACCCTCGATAGATCTATCCACTCACCCTTTCTTACATGAAATTAACGGTTTATGTTATATAATGGGGACATTCAATTGGCATGAGGTAACTTAAGCAATGTAATGAATTTGATATACTTGGTATCGTAATAAAAATGATGTGCAATGTATTCTCCCGTAGGTTTGAAAATTAGTATAAGCATATGCGGGGCTATGAAAACTCACTTGATGAATTGATGCGATGACAAAAGTGTGTATACCGAAATGTAGCGTGAATCTCAAAACTTGACCTATTATGAATGATATGATTACAATAAGTTATGATGTAATGTTATGCATGCAATTAGGATGATATCTATACCACTTATGAATTTTTGAAAATAATACTTTTCGTCAAAAAATAATCTTTTAACGTCTTGACCATTTTAAATTACTCCACGCTGTAAATGATATCCGGCGATAATCATTTAGTGATTTATTAAATTATAACTTTAAATTAGGTAAAATAATGTCGTTGAAATAATCATGAAAGTGACAAAACGGCCTCTAAAATCTAGTCGTAAAATGGTGCCGCGTCGAGCTTTAGAAAGCGAACTCAGGTTTTGGGAAGCTTTTATCATTATCTCAAAGTTTTAGTACATGAGTTTCCATCCTAGAGGTCTCGAACATAAGGAAAAATATAGGTTAAGTATGGTACTTGTGTCCCAAAATATAGTTTAAGGATGGTTTTCGCAAAGTTTAAGTTACGTAATTAATTCATTACAACTCCAGCTAGTCAAGCGGTGGGACATTTTGAAAAATATACGGGCTTACTTTTTACTAGAAGACATCACCTTATAAAAGTTCTACTTCAATGTTAAAAACAACCTTCAACATGGTCACTTGTTTGCCGTAAAACTTGTCTATTAGAAATTTAATAGTTTTCCTTATATAATAAAGTTCGACAACTTTGGCGTGTATAATTTAATTATTACAAATCCGTTTTCTACGTTTTATAGGTCCTTAGCTTTGTATCAAAGTATACTAACATATTTTTGATAAGTCGACATAATTTATAATGCCTAAGTTTCATTTTTGACTCGCACAAAATAAACATAACATGCTGAAATTTCCAAAATTATAGTTTTAAATAGCCAACGAAAAAATTCATAACTTCTTCGTTATAGCTCCGTTTTAATCGTTCAAGCCCGCGTTTGCTTTTAAAGTGTATTTTCTAAATATCTAGGCCGAAAATTTTTACTTACTGTCGGATTTTCCAGATTTCGAAAATAAGGACAGACCCTTTTAAAACTTGTATCTAAATGAGTTTTTCTCACACCAAACCTATTCTAACCCATTCAAAACAACTCCGAAGCTATTCTAATCCTACCATACACCTTCTTAGGGTGTCATGGGTTCCTAGACATCACCAAGAGTGATTTATAACAAGGAGTAATTATAGGATGACAAATATATATACAACTCTTAAAATCAATGAAAAAGTGCTATAAACCTCATGAGACTTTATGTTTTCTCAAATAAAATGAAATGACCATAAAAATAAATATGAGATATGATGATGAATATGGATGCTTACTAGTAACTTGATGAGGTTTATGGACAATGGATTTTTCCTAATCACCCAAGGTTTTTATTTCAAATCCTTAATAAAGAGTGAGACTAGAGTGTTAACACCTTGTCTTGAAAATTTTATGATGATTCCTTCCTCGGTCCTTGTGGTTGCCGGTTTTGGAGAGGAAGAGAGGAAGAGAAAAATGTTTTTCACTTTTGAATATCTTGAATGAATGTGTTAGGGAAGTAAAATACATTATACATAGTAGATATTTGACAATTTCACGCATGACTCACCCCTTATTGACAAGGGGTGTTAGTCATATCTTAATATCTTTTTTTTTAAACATGTATAAGTATAATTAGATGTAAGTTACTTGAAGATTTGTGGTAAGTTGTGTATACATTTGAGTATTTAGAGTAGCATTAGATAAAAATAAATTTTAACGGGTCAAGATAAAATATATTGAGATCATAAAAATTATAAAAATACATTTATTGCAAAATTTGAGTGAAATAATAATTATCGTGTAGTGTTTAAGAAAAACGTCGTAATTATATAAATATAACAATTTAGATACAAAATAAATTTAAAACACTGGGTAAACTAATAATATTATTTTTATAAACTTGATATGAGTATAAAAATATATTGGGATAATTTTTAAAATGCGGATCAATTGTTCAAAATAATTAATTCTGCGATAGCTTTATTTAATATGAAAATGTACGGTTAATGTAAAATGCAAAACCATGCATGAACTAATATGATGATAATGATGCTAATGATATGTAGACTAAACTTAGTCTATATGGAATGTCCTTGATGATTATTTATGAATTCACAGCTAAACCATTACGGTTACGTGAATTTGATGCTCGTAAACCTAGTTTACGATAAATGATAAATGATGAAGCATGAGTAATGTTTTGAAATATGACCTGAAAATACGAGTTGTCACATGCTAGGTTTCAGGTAACTCCAAAGGTTTCACATCTACATGTAGTGAAGAGAATCTTTAGGTATCTGAAAGGCCAAACCAAATTAGGCCTTTGGTATCTAAAGAATTCTCCATTTGATCTGGTGGCCTACTCAGACAGTGAGTGTGCTAGAGCTAGTTTGGATAAGATGTCAACAACAGGTGGTTGTCAATTCCTAGGAGACAGGTTGATCTCTTGGTAGTGTAAAAAGCAGACTTTGGTGGCAAACTCCTCAACTGAGGCAGAATATGTGGCTACTACAAGCTGTTGTGGTCAAGTGCTCTAGATTCATAATCAGATGCTTGAATATTGTCATTCACATAGATAATAACAGTACTATCATTAAAAATCCAGTTTTACATTCTAAGACTAAACATATAGAGATAAGACATAATTTCATAAAAGAAGCTTATTCAAGTTCAGAAAATTCATATGGATTTTAATGTTGCGGATCTTTTTACGAAATCATTTGATGTACGAAGGTTTCAATACTTGGTTGCAAGTATTGGGATGCTTAACCCTTAAATAATGCCTTAATCTCTTTATCTTTGTAAACTTTTTGTAAAATGGATTAGTTGCATAGTTATGAAGTTTGTACAACTCGAATATAATTAAAATGCTACTTTGAATGCTGGGATTTAGTAAATCTATAAGTTAAAGACTTTGTCACCTCAAGTATGTGTAAGCATTAGAAAGATCGTAGTCTTAGTCATTTAGTTATGTTAAGTAGTTAGTTAAGTAACACCGTGGAGGACGGACGGGTCTTTACCCAATGTATACATGATCTACAGCCTGTAGGTGGCGTATATTGTAAAAACTATAAATACCTTCTACCTCCCAAGGTAGAAGGTTAGAGCTTCTTAATATTACACTACTTTCTCTTACTAGAAGTTCCTATTCACTCCATCTTTCTCTCTCTAAAACTCATTTAAATTCGAATCATACTAAGTGTGCTTGTTTGTTTATGATAACCAATATGTTACAATTGGTATCAAGAGCCATGGTTTGATCATCTACTTTGTGTGTTCTTGGATTCTTTATTGGTTATTCGTAAGTTTTGATTTGAATGAGTTTAGAGACTTTTTTACTCTTTTGATCTTATTTAGTGGTAAGTTTGGATTTTGGTTGTACTTTTGTGTTTAGGATCATCATAGTAGTTTATTTTTGGGTTTGGAAGGATTGATTCATCTTGGTTGTGGTGCTTTTTCATTTGACTCTCGGACTTGAATTCTTGAGTACATTTTAATAGTTACTCGCTGAGACTTGTGATATTTCTTGATGCGATTTGTCTTACTTTGGCTCGTGTCTTTATTTAGTTCTGCTACGATTTGACGTAATCAGGGTGCGATTTGATTAATATATTAATATTTGGCTGTGTTTTGTTAGGAAAGGACAGAAGGACAAAAGTATAAGTAGTTCTTGTACTATTGATAGTGACCTGCGACTTGTATACTGAGTTTTGGTGTTGTGCATTTTGACAGGTTGCGTCTTGGTTAGTACTGCGTTTGGATTCTGCGTTTTGTCAAAAGCTGCGTTTTGATTATGCGTTTTGTTAAAACCTACGTTTTGTTCCTGCGTTTTGTCAAAAGCTGCGTTTTGCTCCTGCGTTTTGTCAAAAGCTGCTTTTTGTTCTTGCGGTTTGTCAAGTTCTGCGATTTGAGTGTGTTACGATTTGTCTTTTGAGATTTGACACTTGTGATTTGAGTTCTAAGGTTTTCTCTTGATTTAGTAAAACCCGCGAAAGAGTCTATTTCTCGGTTAAGTCAAAGAGTAGTAAAATCCCGAATACTTAGCAATCATTTCTACTGTTTCAGATGACGTTCAAGCTGTTGGGTCCGATACACGCCCTCCTATGCTGCTTGGGCAAAGAGAATCAGGTTGTATTGCTTGGGCAAAGAGAATGGTCTTAAAATTATTTAATCAATTAGTGAAGGACCATTCCAAATAGGAACAACTAGAGATCAACTTGAAGCTGGTGCTGATGGAACTGTCACTTTGGGTATGGATAGACCAAGGACTTATGATGATCTCAATGACAAGGAGAAGAAAGGATCCGATGCTGACATTAGAGCCTCAAGCATCGTACTTCAAGGTTTACCAAAGGACATTTATAAGCTGATTAATCACAATACCGAAGCCAAAGCTGTGTTGGACAATATCAAGATGCTTCTCTCTGGTTCAGAACTGACTAAGGAAGATCGAGAGTCACAGCTTTATGATGACTTTGAGAACTTCAAGATGAACCTAAGGGAAAGAATTACAGAGTATCATGCGAGGTTTCACAAACTTGTGAATTATATGAGAAATATCAATATGACTATGCCAAACATCCAAATCAATTCCAAGTTCGTAAACAACATGAACCTGAATGACCTGATTAGATTCTGCGGTGAAGTTGAACAAAGGATTGAGGAACACTAACTATGAGCAGTTGTATGCCTACTTACTTCAACATGAGAAGCATACTACATTTGAGCGTTTGATCTTGAAGAAATTCCACTCTAACACAGCATCAACAAACCCTTCAAATGACTTAGTTGCATTTGTTTCAAATGTGAGGTTAAACACTCAAGCATCACAAGTCATACAATCCTCTCAGAATCAAAATCAGATTACCATACCAAACTCAGGATTTAGCCCAACAGACATGTTGATTGAAAACTTTGCAAACCAAGTTGCTCTTTTTGTTCAATAGTCTAGAAACTCACTTCCCCAAACCAACAACCAACTTAGGACCTCATCTAATATACATAATTAAGCTACAGTGGAAGATGGAAAGGTTGTGGTTCAGAATGTGCAAGGAAGGCAGAATGTAAATCCACGAAATGTTGCACGAGGGAATGTTGGAGCTAGAGCTGGTTATATGGGTCTTTGAAGCTGGTTATGTGGGTGCTCAGAACAGAGGAAGGATTATAGTTCATGGTCAAGGCAAATCGATTAAGTGTTACAATTGTGGAGGAGAGGGACATATTGATAGGAACTGACTCAACCTAAACGTCCACAAAATGTTGAGTACTTCAGGGATAAGATGCTGATGATACATGCTCAAGACAGTGGAGCTATGTTGGTTGAGGAGGAGTTGCTATTTCTTGATGATGGGAATGCCAAAACATATGATGCTGATGTGGATGAGTAACCAGTATATGATTTTGCATAGAACAATCCCAATGTCTTCTAGGTTGCTGACTGTGTTGCATTTGACTCTGATGTTGATGATGAACCAACGACACATGTTATTTTCATGGCTAATATTTCTCTAATGGTTTCATTACCTCAACAAGCCAATCCCTCCAATGCTTCTGTCATATCAAAGGTACTAAAACTATATGATATGGTTGATGAGCATAAGATTCCCAACAAAGTACAACCAGCAGAAGTCGTTTAGTCAGATATTGAAAATATGTGTAATAGAAATGTTGTCCCATATGAGCAATATGTGAAACATGACGAAAGTCTTGTTGTACCAAGTGGTGCATCTTCTGCCATTAATGATGAATATATGTTTGATGAGTACACTGAATATGTTCCTGATGATTCCATGACCACTAAGCTTAATATATATAAGGATCAAGTTGCCATCTATGAACAGTGTGCTAAATTTGAGCTGACCACCTGTTTGATACTCCTGAGTTTGTTGCATATTTTGAAATAAACTCACGTGATGAATGGATTCAAGCTCACTACAACATGATCCGAACGTTGAAAGCTCAAATTTCGCAATTCAAGGGAAGTAGGAGGGAAATGGTTGGCATTCAGATACCTCCGCCTTTAGATTCTTAGAATTTTCAACTTCCAAAAAACATCATTAATAAATTACAAAAGGAAAATGAATGTTTTCAAGCTTAAATTTAAAAGGTTAAATTTCAAAACAAAGAGTTATGTGAATCAGTCAAGGTTAATCATGATAAACACATTGAAAAGGTAACTTCTTTGCTTGAGTGAGAATCGAAAGCATATGGTAAAATTGTGATTCAGGTTCCAAAGGTTTCTGCTTGTAATAATTATGCCATTGATGTGTTGTATATTCCCCTTCCTATTAGGAATAATGAACTTGCATATCAATCATATCTTTCGTACCTTAAGGATAGTTTAGAGGGTCTTTGTGAGATTGTAGAAGATAATAGAATAGAGAAACCACTTGATAGTGCTACATGTCCTAAATCTGGTACTAGGCGAGATAGAATAGTTGCACCAACTTCTATGCCTAAAGTCAAGAATGTTACCTTTGATGTGCCTCCTAAAGTCTCAGAGCCCAGCACTTCTAGGCCAAAAATGCAGAAAGTAGTAAAACCAACTAATATTCCCGTCGTTCCTTCTACAAGAGTAAGCAGTGACACTAAGATTAGCCGGTCAAAGCCTTCAGGCAATACAAAGCAAGATAGGACCTCGCGAGCTAAAAGTGATCCAGAAAAGAGAGTAGAAGACCACTATAGGAATAATAGGTTTGAGTTGAATGAAATGAATCGTGTTGATTCTAGTATTAGCTATAAGCGTTTTGTAATTAATTCGAATTCTGCTACTGCTTGCAAAACATGTAATGAATGTTTAATTTCTGGTAATCATGATGAATGTGTTATTTCTTATTTGAGGAATTCTGTTAAATCCCCAGTGGATAATGCTAAACAAGTTAAACAATCTTGGAAACCTACAGGAAAAGGGTTCATTAATGTAGGTTATTAGTGGAAGCCTACATGCCATAAATTCAAAATTAGTGAACTTTGCCCTACACTGTGTAGATCACTGACCATTAAGAAATGGAAGCCCACTAGTAGAACTGTACCTTTAGGAAGTCAACAAACTTCGACTAGGTCTACTGCCTATACTAGTGTAGCTCCCATTACTAATGTCATGGCTTCTAGAAAAGCTGTAGGTCTACATATTGATTGTACTAACCAATCGAAACCCATATTCTCATGGGGATCCACTGTTTCCAGTTATCCACTCTTGTCTGTCTTCAAATGCAAGTCGTCTGATCATCCTTTTTGTGGATTGGTAACCGAAACATATGGCTGAGGGATACGCTCACGGCTCAAGAACTTCGTGAATAAGTTCATTGGGACTGTTAGATTTGGGAATGATCATTCCATGGAAATTATGGGTTATGGAGATTATGTTTTTTGTGATTGTGTTATCTCCCGGGTATATTATGTAGAAGGACTTGGACACAATATGTTCTCTGTTGGTCAATTTTGTGATTTTGATCTCGAAGTAACCTAGGAAAACACACATGATTCGTTAGATAATTAGATGGTGTTGTACTTCTAAAAGGATCCTATGGAACAAACTTGTACAACATCTCTATCGAAGACATGATGAAGTCTTCTCCTATTTGCTTGTTGTCAAAGGCATCTAAGAACAAGTCATAGTTATGGCACCGTCGACTCAATCACTTGAACTTCGGTACCGTCAATGATCTTTCTAGAAAGGACCTTGTAAGAGGTTTGCCCTGGCTAAAATATGAAAATGATCATCTTTGTTCTACATGTCAATTTGGCAAAAGAAAAAAGTATGCCCATAAACCCAAACCTGCAAATACCATTATCGAAGTTCTTCATACCCTTCACATGGATCAATGCAGACCCATTAGAGTCCAAAGTATTAATGGGAAGAAGTATGTGCTAGTTGTTGTTGACGATTACTCTCGGTTAACTTGGGTAAATGTTTTGAGAACTAAGGATGAAACTCCCGAGGTTATCATTAAGCTTATCAATCAATTGCAGGTTAGGCTTAACAAAACTGTTAGAATCATCCGAACAGACAATGGAACTGAATTTGTGAACAAATAGCTCATTCAGTTTTATGATAGCATTGGAATTACTCATCAGAAAAGTGTTCCACGCACTCCTCGTGAGCGATTAGCGGAAAGCGAAATGTCGTACTCTTGTGGAAGTTTCTAGGACTATGCTAATATTCTCAAAGGCTCTAATGTTTCTATGGGTGGAAGCCATTTCCACTGCTTGTTATACTCAAAATCGTTCCCTAATACATACTCTTCATGGGAAAACTCCATATGAATTAGTACACAACAGAAAACCGGATCTCTCATTTCTTCGTGTGTTTGGAGCTTTGTGCTATCCAACCAATGATGGTCAAGATCTGGAAAAGTTGAAAGCTAATGCTGATATTGGATTTTTCTATGGTTATGCACCTTATCAAAAGGGTTACCGAATCTACAACAAAAGAATCTGAGATATTATGGAAACTATTCATGTAACGCTTGGTGAGCTAACTGAGCAAATGGCTCCTGGACACTCCAGTTATGGAACCGCACCTCAACTTTTGACACCTAGACCCATAAGTTCGGGTCTTGTCCAGAATCCCACTCCTTCAACTCCTTATGTACCTACCACAGAAGAAGATTTGAAGAAGCTATTTGATCCAATGTATGATGAATACTTTGAGCCTACAAATGATGATACTCCTGCACCACCAGTTGTAACTGCTCCTGCTCCATCCAATCCCAATGGTTCATCGGTATCTATTTCTATATCTCAAGATGCTCCATCTGCTGACCATTCACCATCATCATCGAATCTTCAATCATCTTCAATACATCAAGGAATTGCAGTTGATAATTATTTTGAAGATAATCGCTTTGCCACCCTCACGAAGATGCTCCATTTGAGAATATATTTGCCCCTGAACACTACGAGCATCTTCACCGGGATCCTAACTCGCTACTTCGCACCTTATCAACAACCACATGAACATCTCAGAAAATGGACACATGATCATCCATTGGATAACATCATTGGGACTCCTTCTCGTCCATTATCTACTAGAAAGAAACTTGCCACTGATGCCTTATGGTGTTTCTCAAACTCTGTACTATCAAAGATCGAACCAAAAGATGTCAAATCAGCAATTTCTAAGGACAACTATTTTAGTGCTATGCACAATGAAATCCATGAGTTCGATCATCTTGATGTATGGGAATTAGTACCTCCTCCAGATTATGCTATGATTATCGCTCTCAAGTGGATCTTCAGGGTGAAACTTGAGGAGCATGGTGACTTTCTGAAGAACAAGGAGAGACTAGTTGCTAAAGGGTATCACAAGAGGAGAATATTGACTTTGAGGAATTATTTGCTACGGTTGCACGAATTACTTGCTAATGCTGCCAACAAGAATATGGTAGTCTACCAAATGGATGTAAAGACTGCATTTCTTAATGGTGATCTCAAAGAAGTAGGCTTTGTGGATCCTGAGCATCCTAACTATGTCTAACATCTGAAAAAGGCTCTATATGGCTTGAAGCAGGCTCCAAGGGCATGGTATGATACTTTGTCAAAGTTTCTTCTGGCTAAAGGATTCTACAAAGGCACTGCTGATCCCACACAGTTCATTCGAAAGTCAGGCAAACATTTAATTCATGTTCAAATATATGTTGATGATATTATTTTTGCCTCGACCTACCCAAATGAATGAGACCGTTTTCCTTAGGATTATAAATTTCTCAAAGTCTCGAAGGCATTTTCAGTAATCAATCTAAATATACTAATGAAATGTTAAGGAAATATAGATTTGATTATTGTGACACTATTGACACCCGCATGGTGGAGAAGAACAAACTTGATGAGGACCTCTCTAGGATCCCTGTTGATCATATTGAATATCGTAGTATGATTGGATCCTTGATGTATCTCACTGCCAGTAGACCTGACATTCTGTTCGCTGTATGCATGTGTGCTCGCTACCAAGCTAAGCCTACTAAAAAGCACCTTGAAGCGGTTAAACAGGTCTTTCGGTATCTACAAGGAACCATTAACATGGGACTTTGGTATCCGAAGGAGATGCCTTTCACTAACGACTTTATCTGCAGAATCTCGACCATCAGAGTGTCAAGATACTTGTTGAAGTACGTTAGGAGGTGCTCAGTTTTTGGGTGATAAGTTAGTGAGCTGGTCTTCAAAGAAGCAAATGAGTACTTCTATATCTTCTATAGAGGCTGAACACATTGCCATGTCATCATGTTGTGCTCAGATCTTATGGATGAGATCCCAACTATCTGACTATGGCTTTGTATTCTACAAAATTCCTTTGTACTGTGACAACAAAAGTGTCATCGCTCCCTGGTATGTGCAAAAACACATACCATTTCTTTACCAAAATATGCCCAAAATAACCAAGAAAGAGCCGTGTATGCCTAATATTTGTTGGTTTATTGAGTTTATGCATGTGCAGGTACGGATATGACAAAACACGTAAAAGAAAGACAAATCAGATAAAAACCGATCACGAGAAGGAAAAGAGTGCAAAAGTTGAAGCCGGGAAATCAAAAGTGAGTAATTGTGAAGATTTTGATGCTAAAAGGATGATTTTTGAAAGATTGGATCAACTTTAAAGAATTGGCAAAATCAGTCCTTCAAGTTTCAAAGTTTGTCAGAATTTACCCTTGAGGTTTCAAAGTTGGTAGAAATGGGCCCTCATCTTTCCCATAATGGCAGAATATACCCTTGATTACCCTTGTGCTTGAAATTCCATAATTTACACTTTACTTTCACAATGTTACACATTTAACCCTTTAAAATAAACCTTATAAATCCTTTTATAAACCAAAGAGGTCAAAAATTAAATTAACCCTCTAAATTATTACCCACTAGTCACAAACCTTAAACCATTTGAACCCTTACCTACATTTGGACCCCCAGTCAACCCCCAACTTAACTGTCGGTCAATAAAAGTCAAACCCAATTAAATAAATAAAAACCAAACGCGTCAAAATCTAATCCCCAATTAACCCAGGCATGAACCCTAATTTACCCATCTTACCAATTTAGCAAAATTAACACAATTAAGGGTACGAATGGAATTCCGTGTACTATCTGATATAGGGAATGAGATGTCAGCAATCCGTGTGCTCCTTGCCTCTCATTGGTTGATAGGACGTATGAAGATTAAATCAAGGGTGGAGATTGATGGGATGATTGATGGAAATTATCTAAGGGTTGAAAATCACTCTGAAGAAGCACAAATCCTCCTTCCTGAAGTTTCTTGATGTCCAAATTCAGCTATAAATACCCTTGGGATTTCACTCACTTAGTGTGTAGTTTTTTAGAGCAAATTGTAGTGTTTAAATTCTGTTTTTCTATGTTTTCAAGCTTTTTTTTTTCTTATCAAAGTTGTATCTCAGCTTTTTAAATTGTATAAACAGTTCACTATTAATGAAAAGTTACATTTTAAGTACTAATTCTCATTAGCTTTTACTTATTGTCTGATCACTCTAAATTTGCTTAATAGTCATTTTTTTAATCTCTTCAGCTTATTATATTCTCAATTCAGCTTATTTACTTTTCAAATTAAAAATTTTAAAAATACAAAAATTCAGAAAAATCCTTGAGAAATAAAAAAAAACATGTCAAAACCTTTTATAAGCTTCAAAAAGCTTTGGATTCATTGTGCATAAGCTGATATAAGCTTAATATAGCTTATAGTTAGCTTATCTTAGTTTTAAACTCAGTAACTACTCAATTCACAAAAAAATCAGTAAAAAAATCAAAAATCAAGCAGTTAATTAAGCAAATTGGAAGTAAGTCTGATTTGGAAGGACTTAGTGCTGCCACTAGCTTGTTTTCAAACAAGCTAGAGCTTGTAGAGTAGCTCCGCGAGCATTTATTTCCCTTGTTGAGCTAGGGCTTTGTAAGTTCCTTTTCAATTTTCAATTTAATTTGCAATTAATGTTTTAGTAGCTTAGATCTGGTGTTCTTAGCTTATAACTATTAATCTAGCTTATATGAATTTAGATTTAGTTTACTTGAGCTTATATAATCATTAGATAGAATTCTCTCATAATTTGAATCTTCATTTGATCATAATCTGTTATAATAGGTTCAGCAGCATTGTAGTGTTAATTTTAGTTCATTTCTATTCCTAATAGTTTCTAGTTAATAGTATAATCTATTTTAGTAGTAACTAGTGCTTATTTCACCTGTTTGCTTCTTAAATTTCTCAAAACAGTGATTTAAGGAGTGTTTGGATAATTGATTTGTTCTGCTTTAAGAGATAGTAGAGAGGTTACTTTAAGTTGTTGCGATCGGATATAGGTTTCTTGAGGTTCATTCTGACATCAAATAGTTCTTACATTTGCATAATAGTCAAAATCATCTTCAAGCTTCATTTGTATGTACATCAGTTAAAAAATATCTTGCATAAGCTTGCAGTTGGTTGTGGAATTAGTCCCTATAGCTTCATTAAGTTCCATTATAGCTTAGTACATCAATTAGAGTAAATTAGAAGCAATCAAAGTTCATAAAAATTAAAATCCATTTTTACGTCACAAGTCAAAATTGGTCACCATATTTTCACGAGTCTTTCTTTATAATTTTAATTCACTCATTTCTAATTCAAATCTGTTGAAATTACGATTCAAGTACTACTGGTTGATGAGTCAGTGTTAAGATAATTTTAGAATAATTTTGCAAATTTTCTACAATAGCTTTTTAAGGGCTTGAATTTGGTCAGTTTTATTAAATGTGCCCTGTGTTTGCAACATCAGTTTACAACAGCCTTTTCTCTAGCTTATAAACTGCTTCTTACTTGTCCATTGAAGCTGAAATCTGGTTTATAAGCTCTTTACTTGGTCCTCTTGAGATTACTATTTCTGGTTTAAAGTTTTAAGCTCTGATGCTAGCTTATTTTTAAGCTGCAAGTCAAGGATGTAGAGCTGTTAAGATTGTTGCTGATTTGAATTGGAATTTGCTAAATCGCTTTGAAATTGAGATTAAGTGATCTGAGTTAGTTTTTATAAGTATTTTTAAGGTAGTTTAGCATTAATCAAGCCCCTTGCATCATTTGGTAGCATAATTTGGCTTTTAGCTTATTTAGCATAACTTATTCTCAAACAGTTTGCACTCTTATAGCTTATCCTGCATCCAAAAGTTCTTTTTTATAATTTTCATAGAATCTCAGTTGCATTTAGGACTTTACTGGAAATTTTCATAATTTTTTGTAGCTTTTAGCTATTTTTCTGCATTTAAAACAATTTTTAAGCACTTTTTAATAGCATTTAATTCAAATTATCAGAAAAAGCTCAAAAAATTATAATCTCAATTTTCCTAGCTTACAAAAAATCAAAAATACATAAAAAATATTTTTCCTCATTTTTCCTAGTTCAAATAGTATTTTCTAGCAATTTAATTAGTTTAAAACAGTTTTAAATTCATAAAAAATAGAGAAAAGGTCAAAAAAATACAAATTCAGTTTTGAAAATTATTTTTAGTTATTTTAGATTTTTTTAAAATAGTTTTGTAATTTTCTCATAAGTTTTCAGAATTTTTAGTATTTTAGATCTATTTTTAAAGTTAAAAATTAGTTTTTAATTCAAATAAATTCAAGAAAAATCATAAAAATTAGTTTTAAATTTTAAATAACTTTAAAATTAAATTTTTAGCTGTAGAATATTTTTAGATCACTTTTAGGGGTTAATTTAGAATAGATTGCATTTTATTCACGTTTTATAAAAATCGTATTTTGCGTTTTAATGTTAATTTGCACAATTGGTTATAATTTCTTGTTCGCATCATAGATTTAGTGCCTTTAATTGATTTCCTCTGCTTTCCCTTGCCCCGTAGTTTAGAAAACATCATAAAATTCCCTATTTCCCATTTAAATCCCGAAAAACGCGACTTGAGTTGAAAATTCCATTCATCTCTCGCTTGGAACGAACTCGGTGCTCAAATCTAATACATTTGAGTTACCCAAATACTACAAACTTCTATAATTGGTTTCCCATTCAAAAAGGTGGAGGAAAATTCCGAAGTCATAAGAAGACTTATGATAAAACGGTAATCCCGTTAAGTTAGTGGTTGAAAAGACCGAGGGCCTAAATTGCAAAAATGAAAATGTCTTTGAAATAAGTGTTAAGCCAAAATTTGAATTCGGGAGATATCTAAATAAAAGCTTCTATCTTTGGACTCGTAGATGAGTTGTTTCGGTCGTAATAAAAAGGATATCTCCCTAAATCTTGTTAAATTAGGACCTTGATGTGGACCTCATTCTTGTGTGCAACGATTTTCGAGGGAAGATGGATAACTAATTAGCGTTTTAACTTCATATCTTTATCGAAATAAAAATTATCGAAACGGGAAATTTGAAGAAATTCATTTCTCACCAAAAATAAAATAGATAGAGGAAAATAGGAAAATGGGAGCAAGAGGTAATTACACAAGTAACTTCCATGGGTAGTGTTAGCATCTAAAGTCATATTTAACAATGATTTCGATTTTCCGCTTAGTTTGGGGACTTGTGAAAAATCGAGGACGATGTATTCTATCCAGATGGTCACTCCTCATGAGTTGTGTTTCCTACTCCGTGATCCTAAAATGTCGTTTGAAAAATGTTGGAGTTATCGATCGACATGAGAGTTCAACAAACCGTCACTCATAATCAGAATGTGCTTAATCGTAATATCTATATATGTGAAATGAAAGGTAAACGGGGCGTTTTTAGAATTTAGGGTTTCTTAATCTCTTTTGAGGAATCTTTGCTACTTTTCATAGGTTTAGTAGAAAGAGATTGAAATCCCTAATTTTTGAAGCGTGAGTTGATTGCATTGCGTGAGGACACTACAATCGTCTACTCTGGGGTATTTTGGTATGTGCAAAAACACATACCATTTCTTTACCAAAATAGAGCCGTTTATGCCTAATATTTGTTGGTTTTTTAAGTTTATGCATGTGCAGGTACGGATATGACAAAACACGGAAAAAGAAAGACAAATCGAGGACAAAAACCGTGAGAAGGAAAGAGTGCAAAAGTCGGCAGAAATCGGTGAGTGATTGTGAAGATTTTGATGCTAAAAGGATGATTTTTGAAAGATTGGATCAACTTTAAAGAATTGTCAAAATCAGTCCTTCAAGTTTTAAAGTTTGTCAGAATTTACCCTTGAAGTTTCAAAGTTGGCAGAAATAGTACATCATCTTTCCCATAATGGCAGAATATACCCTTGATTACCCTTGTGCTTGAAATTCCAAAATTTACCCTTTAGTTTCACAATGTTACACATTTAACCCTTTAAAATAAACCTTATAAATCCTTTTATAAACCAAAGAGGTCAAAAATTATTTTAACCTTCTAAATTATTACTGACCAGTCACAAACCTTAAACCATTTGAACCCTTACCTACATTTGGACCCCTGGTCAACCAGCAACTTAACTCTCGGTCAATAAAAGTCAAACCAAATTAAATAAATAAAAACCAAACGCGCCAAAATCTAATCCCCAATTAACCCAGGCATGAACCCTAATTTACCCATCTTACCAATTGAGCAAAATTACCACAATTAAGGGTACGAATGGAATTCCGTGTGTGGAAAACTAGAAGGGGGGGGGTGGGGGGTTGGATAGTTTTATCGATTAAAACTCGTTTTAAACTATTTAGATCGACTTATGTCATTCTATTTGGATGTGTGTTGAATGTTGATAAACAAACATGTAGAAATATAAATATGTAATGAAAAGATAAAGAGTAAGAAGCACAAAACCACAACGCGAGTATTTATAGTGGTTTGGCTACAAGGACACCTTCTTGCTTACTCCACTCCAGTCACCTACTGAGAGTTAGTAATCACTACACAACACCCTCCTATGGTGGAGAAACCTTCACAACGTCGCCTACTCTTTTTCAGGTACTAGGCTAACCACCGGGTTCTTTCACCAAGGTGAACCACACCTATCACTGGCACGCCGCCTACCCTTTATCAGGTGCAGTTAAGTGCGAAGTTCCATTACAATGGAGGAACTACTACCCAATACTACACCAACACCAAACCTCAAAGGAGATCAACTCCTTATAATAACATCAACAAGGATAACAGTATCATTTGACCCAATTATAATCTATCTTGTACATCGAATCACACCATATCGAATGTACACCGTAGGCACCTTTCACTAATGCCTTTGACTCGATCTTCAAGACACCCTTCACTAATGTCTTGTGACTTGACTTCTAGGCACCCTTCAATAATGCCTCTAGTCTTGAACTCTAAGCACCCTTCACAAGTGCTTACAATACGGACGATTGACACCCTTCACTAATATCTTTGTCTTGACACTTGAGACATCTTTCACTAATGTCTTCAACACTACACTTCCTAGGAGAAAGAAAAGAACCATTACCAAGAGAACTTCAGTAGTCTTGATGATGAGGAAGCATGGCAACTCATGGACTTGAGCCTGCTTGACTTCAAAGGTGGTGATCTTGCCTTTAAGAGGAACCTAGAGGATCACACAAAAACAAAACTACATACATAGATCACTTGGATCTGGGGTTAGAGAATTTTTAACTCAAAGAGAAAGTATGTGAGAAAGGGGTGGGACACAATGAATAAATGGCTCACTGTTTATAGAAAGAAAACATCTTCTGTTCCACGGATCCCACCTTTAAGGGATCCATCTAGTGTAATGTTAGGGATCCGTAGGAAGCTCCTCTTTGCCCACCGATATTTAGGTTCATGGGTCATGGGTTATGGATCATGGTATCAAAGTAGATACAATGTATCTCCAAGATGCAATGCATCTAGTCCAAGGTTCATGGATTAAAACTATAGGCCATGGATTAAAACCATGTATGACTTAGGCATGATGTCATGTGATGGGTTATGGGTCAAGCTCCATGGGTATGGGTCAAGCTCCATGGGTTATGGGTTATAACCAAGTATATTCAATGTATTTAGTCAATGGGTTAAATGCTTAAGTTTCTACCCATTATAATACATACTAGTTATGTATATATTTGCCCAATATTTAAACACTAATTGTTGTACATATATATTATTAAGTCATAAAATCACTTATACTTGTTTTAGTATTTTATGTGAAAACGTAAGTGTGCTAGAAAACTATTGGCTCAAACCATTTACGTATTTTATTTGTTTCGTTAAAATGATTTTACGTTTGTTATCGACAAAACATTAAAAGATCGTAAAATATAAATAAACGCTTTTACGGCTTTTTTGTATTAACAATCTCCCCTTTTTGTTGATGACAAAACATAAAATTATTTTAACGAGAAACAAAAATTCGTAAAAGTTTGAATTTGTAGTTTTTACTTTATTTTCCCCTTTTTTGTCGAAATAAAAAGAGCTTCGAAAATAAACTAACACATTGTTTTTAAGAAAAACATGTAAAAAGAAGGAGTAGAGAGCAAGTGACGGGAATAGTTCTCGTCTTAACTCCCCCTTGACGAGTCCATCCCTTTGTGAGGGCGGCAAGTAAATAAAAACTACTAAGCTAATGTATTGCAACTAAGTTTGAAAATGGTTTCGTCTTTCTTGCGATAATGCTCCCTAGATAATTGCAACTTTGCAAGGGGCGTCCATGAAATGTAATCCTAATATTGCAAATGATCTTGCAATGTAATGTTTGACACAAAGCTCCCCTAGCTTTAGAGTGTCAAAGTCTTCATAAAATTGAAAAACTACAAAACAAAGGTTAGAAAAACAAGTATATAATGCATAATTTCCTGCAAATATGACTCAAGTTAGTAGAAAACTAGTTTTCACACGGATCCCACGGTTCCCTCCTTGGGAGGATCCGTCTAGGAAAATATCAGGGATCCGTCTGTCTGATGACTAGGTTTAGCAATGGTGATATAACAAATAATGTTAACATCAAAGTGAGATATGTATTATACAACATAATCATATACTCAGAAATATAGCAAGTATCATGTAATTTCATTTAATAATGTCACACCCCCAATTTACCTATTTTGCGTGAATGGAATTCACGGGGATTATTTGACCGTCATAGCACCACATCCGCGGTTATATTGAGCGACCTAAAGTGTCGTTTTAAAAACACATCGTTGGATATTAATTAAAAACATTCAGAGTACAACATCGGTCCCAAAAGGTTTACAAAGTTTAGCGAAATACAAGTATGTTACAAGTCCAAACGATGTTTTGAAATAAAGTGCCATAATGTACAATAATGTAAGTCGACGCCGCGACTCAAAATGTGGTTCCTTAACCATGCCATGCGAATGTCTTAGTTACCTGAAAATACATTGCTAAAACGGTCAACAATAATGTTGGTGAGAAATCATAGGTTTATGTAAATGTTTTATACGACTACACAAGTATAGACCGTGGCATGACAATCCTGTCACGTAAAAATAATGTTACAATTGCTTTAAGCCCATGACCCCGAAACTAGACTGTTCAATAATGTATGCCCTGCAGAGTGTTTTGCCGGACAACTCGTCTGTTATTAAATGAAATGCATCCGTTTGCACGGTTGGGATTCACCAACCCGGATGGAGGCGACACCCTCGATAGATCTATCCACTCATCCTCGCTTCAAAGATTAACGGTTCATGTTCGTAATGGGGACTTTCAAATTGGCAAATGCAGTAACTTAAGCAATGTAATATGAATTTAACATACTTGGTATCGCATAAAAAATGTAGTGCAATGTATTCTCCCCGTGGGTTTGAAAATAATCGAAAGCATGTAAAACGGGGCTATGAAAACTCACTTGGTAAACTGGAATAATGGCAAAAGTGAGTACACCGAGGTATAATGTGATGCTTTAACCGGGACCTATTACGAATGATATGATATGTAATGAGTTGCAATGTAATGTTATGCATGCATTTCGTATGTTATTTATACCATTTGCGGTTTTGAAAATATTACTTGTCGTCGAAAAATACTCTTTTGACGTCTTGACCCTTCAAAAATGACTTTTCAAGTTTTTACGTCAAAATGTCATCCTACAATGGTTTTATAGTGATTTATGGTGAAATTTTCACTTTTCGTCGCAAAACAATGCCGTCGGAGTTTTCATGAAATTAACAAAAATGGCTTTGGAAAACTAGTCGTAAAACGGTGTACGTCGATCGTTAGAGAACGAACTCGACGGTTTTGGAAAGTTTGTATCGATATCTAAAAGTTTCAGTTCAGGAGTTGTCGTCCAAAAGGTCTCGAACATAAAGATAATAAGGGTTAAAGATGGTGGTTTTGGCTAATTGTTGTGCAGAAAAATGAGTTTCGGCCAAGTTTGAACATCCATAAATAATTTATTACAACTCCACTTTACAAACGGTTGATTGTTTTGAAAAATATGCTCGGTGAACTTGATTTTATTAGAAGACAATTCGCTTCCAAAAGTTTCACAACCTCGTTAAAACAGCTCAACAGGACGTTACACAGCTACCGTAACACTTGTATCGTAAAAATAATATAGTTTTTCGTAAAATAATAGTTCGCAACTTTATGAAAACGTGCATATCTTTGTCGTTTCAAATCCGTTTTCTCACATAATACGCCCTTAGCTTCGTATCAAAGTATACTAATATATTTTTGACAAGTCGAAATAATTTGTGAAGCTTAAGGCTCGTTTTACCCGAACAATGTAAAACAAAGATGCTGAAATTTCAGAAAACTATAATTTTCGATGCGTCAAACTTGTAAAATCCATAACTTTCTCGTTATAACTCCGTTTTATTCCGTTCAAGCGCCACGGATTCGTTTTAAAGTATAGTTTCTAAATATCAAGGCCAAAATGTCGTACCTACTGTCGGTTTTTCCAGAAAATCAAAACAAGGACAGAACATATTTTATACGTATCGAAAATAGTTTTTCTCGGACAAAACCTATTCTAATCCCTTCAAATCAACTCCAAAACTAATCTAATCCTACCATACACCTTCTTAGGGTGTCATGGGTTCCTAGACATCATCAAGACCAACACATACCAAGGGAATAATTATAGGATGACCATATATATATATAACTCTAAAATCATGTAAAAATGGTATAAATCACATATGTCTTGCATGTTTGTACCAAAAATGAAAAGATACATATGAAATGAAAAGGATACATGAAAAATGAAAGAAACATGCTTACAAGTGAATATGATGAGGTGCAAGTAACAAGGTTAAACCTAAACACTCTTGGTTTTTATTTCAAAACCTAATAAAGAGTGATATCTAGATTGATTAAACACTTGAACTTGAAAAATAAATGATGATCCCTTTGCTCTTGATGATGAACCGGTTTGATGAAGAAGAAAAACAAAGGAGAGAAACTTTTTTTTTAACACTTGTAAATTATGGTGAAGTGGATGAGTGAAAAAGATGTGAAGTAAGACTTTTAAGTATATGTATAAATATTAACAATCAAGAACCATGCCCTCATTGATTACACCCTCCCTTGGTCGGCCAAGGGGGAGGGATTTGGTAGATATAAATTTTTTTTTTATTACTTGTATATATATTGTGTATATTATTTGTTAAAAAGAAATGTAAGTAAAGTGTAGTTAAATGTATAAGTAAAGGTAAATGGTAGATTTTAGGTAAAAGGAATTTTTAGTAGATCAAAATAGAATGTAATGAGATAATAAAAATTGTAAAAATACATTCTTTGTGAAATTTGAGTGATAAAATAATTATCGTATAGTTTTTAAGAAAAACGTCGTAACTAATATAACTTTAACGATTTGTATACAAAATAATTTAAAACACTAGTTAAACTCAAAATATAGTTTTTATAAACTAAATGTAAGTATAAAAATACATCGGGATCATTTTTGAAAGTAACGGATTAAATATTCAAAATAATAACTCACGCGATAACGTTTATTTAATATAAAAATTACGCGTTAAATGTGAAATGAAATGTCATGAATGAATTATCATGATGCAAATGATGTCAATGAAATGTAGACTAATTTTAGTCCATATGAAATGTTCGTGATGATATGATCATGAATTCGCCGCTAAACCTTTAAGGTTACGCGAATTTGGAACACGTAAACCAAGTTTACGATAAATGTTGAAATAATGAGGCATGAATTTGTGTCGAGAAATGACATGAAAGTACGGGTTGTCACATTCGCCCATCCAAAAAGGAATTCAGACCCTGAATTCAATCGTTGTTAGGTCTAACGGTGTCGGTGAAAAGATGAGGATACTTGTGTCGCATCCGGTCTTCCCGCTTCCCAAGTAAACTCGAGGACCTCTTCGAGAATTCCAAATAACCTTCACGATAGGAATACGACTGCTTAACCGCTTGACCTCACGGTCCATGATTTCTACTGAGTTCCTCCACAAAATTGAGTTTATCATCTAGTTGAACTCGCCCAATGGAATAACGAGCGATTCGTCCGAAAGACACTTCTTCAGGTTAGAAACGTGAAACGTATTGTGCACATGGCTAAGTTCGGCGCGAAGATCAAGTCGATAAGCTACGTGACCAACTCGCTCAAAATCTTGAATGGTCCAATGTACCGGGTTTAACTTTCCACGCTTCCAAATCGCACTACGCCCTTCCAAGGCTTATACTTTCAACATAACTTTGTCGCCCACTTGAAATTCCAATGCTTTACGCCTAACATCCGCAGTAACTTTCTCGGGACTCTTGGCGCTTCCGAAGTCTATCACGAATTTGAACTATCTTCGGTTGTTTCCACATTACTGACCAAATGAGTTGTGCGTCTCCTACCTCGCCTAACAAGCGGGTGATCGGCACTTTCAACCATAGAGTGCCTCGAATGGTGCCATCTTTATACTGGTGTGATAACTATTGTTGTACGAGAATTCAATCAATGGCAAATGGTTAGCCCAACCATTGCCAAAATCAATTACACATGCCCTCGGCATATCTTCTAACGCTTTGAATTGTCCTTTCGCTTTGACCGTCGGTTTGTGGGTGATATGTCAGTGCTCATCTCTAATCTAGTTCAATGAATCTTGCAATGAATTCCAGAAGTTTGAAGTGAATCGACTATCTCCGTCGGAAATGATAGAAATTGGTGCTCCGTGCCTCGAGACTATTTCCTTGACATAAAGTCTAGTGAGTTGCTCCATGGAATAAGTCTCTCTAATAGGTATGAAATGGGCTGACTTGGTAAGGCGATCAACAATTACCCAAATAGCCAGTAACCTCCCGATGTCTTAGGAAGTTTCAGAACAAAGTCCATTGTAATGCGCTCCCATTTCCATTGAGGAATTTCGGTTGTTGGAGTAATCCCGACGGCCGATATTCGACTTTTACCTTAGAGCGGTAAGGCATTTGCTAACGACGTGGCAATCTCCTTTCATGTTCGCCACCAATAAAGTTTCTTAAGATCTTGATACATCTTATCCGATCTCGATGAATAGAATACTTTGACTTATGCACTCATGCATAATCAATTCTCGTATTCCGCCATACAATGGAACCCACATTCTATCCTTGAAACATAAGACTCCATCTGCTCTCTTTACAAAACCATTTACGCTTTCGGGCATACCATAAAGCTTTTCACTTGGTCGTTTTCCTCCTAAGTGCTTCGACTTGTGCTTCGTGGATTTTCGATGGTAAAGGAGAAATAATCGTCATTCCAAATGATCGAACTCTTAAAGGTTTAGGCCTCTTCCTACTAAGAGCATCGGCCACAACATTGGATTTTCCCGGGTGATACTTGATTTCACAATCATAGTCGCTGAGTAACTCCAACCAACGGCGTTGCCTCATATTAAGCTCCTTTTGATCGAGAATATATTGCAAACTCTGTGGTCGAGAAACACTGTGCACTTTGTACCGTAAAGGTAGTGTCTCCAAATCTTGAGTGCAAAAACTACGGCCCCTAATTCAAGATCATGAGTGGTGTAATTCTTCTCATGAACCTTAAGTTGTCGAGAAGCATACGCTATCACCTTCTCGCTTTGCATTAAAACAGCCCCAAGTCCTTTATGCGAAGCATCACAATATACAACAAAATTCTCAATTCCTTCGGGTAGTGCCAAAATTGGCGCACCGCAAAGCTTTTGCTTCAACAACTGAAAAGCAACTTCTTGTTTCTTTCCCCATTCATACTTCTTGTTTTTCTGTGTCAACTTGGTCAAAGGTCTAGCTATCTTCGAAAAACCTTCGATGAACCTTCGGTAATACCCGGCTAGTCCTAGAAATTGTCGAATTTCAGTAGGATTCGCTTGAGTAGCCCAATCTTTTACGGCTTGAATCTTTTCAGGATCAACTTGTAGTCCTTGACTATCAATGATGTGACCAAGAAATTGCACTTCCGATTCCAAAAATCACACTTCGAAAATTTGGCATACAACTTCTCATTCTTGAGTAGCCTTAAAATCGCCCTTAAATGCTCTTCGTGCTCTTCTTTGCTCTTTGAGTAAATCAAGATGTCGTCGATGAACACTATCACAAACTTGTCCAAATACGGTTTACATACTCTATTCATGAGATCCATGAATACCGCAGGTGCATTAGTCAATCCAACCGGCATCACTTGAAACTCGTAATGACCGTAACGTGTTCTAAACGCCGCTTTTGAATATCCTCTTCCGAACTCGTCCGATGATAACCCGACGGAGATCAATCTTGGAATAAATACTAGAACCTTGCAACTGATCGAACAAGTCATCAATTCAGGGAGTGGGTAACGATTCTTCACCGTTAACTTGTTCAACTCTCTATAATCTATGCACATTCGGAAGGATCCATCCTTCTTCTTCACAAACAAGACCTGCTCCCAAGGCGAAGAACTCGGCCTAATGAATCCTTTGTCTAGAAGTTCTTGCAATTGATTAGACAATTCTTGCATTTCGGATGGTGCTAAATGGTACGGTGATCGCATGATCGGTGCAGCCCGCACTAAGTCAATATGAAATTCTACTTGACGTGCGGTGGAAGTCCCAGAAATCTTCGGAAATACTTGAAAATTCACGGACAATAGGAACATCTTCAAGTCGCTTCTCCTCCGACTTTTTCTCGATTACATGGGCTAAGAAAGCAAGACAACCTTTCTTAATGTACTTCTCCGTTTGGATACTCGATATGATACTAATTCTAGTTCCACTTCGCTCCCCACCTAATAATCAAAGTTTCACCGTTGTAAGGAAGATGAACAACTTTCTCATCACAAATGATCTTTGCACGATGCTTAGATAACCAATCCATGCCGATGACGACGCCAAAATACCAAGATCTACGGGCATGAGGTCGATGTTGAAGGGATGATTCAGAAAATTGAATGTGCAATCGCGGACAATGGTGTTGGTGCTAACTACGCTACCATTAGCTAACTCGACGTTGAATGATATGTCTAATGTGGTTGGTTTTCAAGATTTGTTCCGATATTGAGTGCTTCCAAAAATAGTTCATCACTAATATTATTATCATGCTAGCAAGAAATAGATATCCGATAATACTATGTCAAGAATGTCTTTCTAGCTTCACTTGTAGATGAGGAGTCATTGATTGTCCGACATGTTCAAACCTGTGACATCTCTTGATATAGAGGTGAGGTTACTTAGAATTTCTAGAGGACACAATGCCTTAGGGGAAGTTTATATTGATAACCTTAATTTAACTTAATTTTCCTTTAGGGAAACTCATTGCGAGGAAGTTCACCTATTGTTGAGGCCATGCTTAATGATGTTCTACAGCTCGTTAGAAAACTTGGTATATCCCTATAATGTTGCTTCGGTGGGTATTAACGCCGTACTAAATCTCAGAACTTCGGTCTAACTAATACTTTTGGAATGATAGAGTTTGGATTCTAACCCAAAATAGTGGTTCGGAAGGTCTCGTGATGTCTTAAGATTTTTGTTGGGTTTTGAATTATCCTACCACCTAGTTCTAGTCCTTGTTGGTAATTCCAAAATCCTTCCATTGTTTTCTTTGTATCGAGAAATCCTCTTCACAGATGGTATAGGAAGTCTTTCCTAAAATGTCACTCGTCAAATCCTAACTTATCGGTTGAGTGAGAGATAAATGGCGTAAGCACCTATAGAGTGTTAACAAAAAGAAATGTTTATGCACGATTTATCTGATTATAAAACTTTGCTTTTAAATGAGAATTGTTTTAGGAGATTTGAAATGATGCTTGTTACTTTCATGACATAATTCTTCCTGAATTATACATAGGTGATCGTGCCATGTATAATTAAGGACAAATGATGTGATGCTTGTTTTGTTGAAATAGTATTATGTTCCTCAAGTTTTAGATGGTATTCAACGCTTTGTTTTAGTAAGATAATGGCTCAATGATTTTTCGAGTAACATGAAAATCGTTTCACTTTGAGTATATTAAATAGTTGATAAAATGACTGAAACCAATTGATAAGTTGGTAATAAAACAACTTGCTTAAAACTTTATGAAACAACGTTTCTGAGATGGTGATAAAATAATTCGAAATAAAATCAAGTGAAATAATTTTATGAAATAATAGCAGGATAATTTGGAATAACATTTATTGGATGGTTTGTAGGATACATAGGAGAACCTTATCGAGTAATAATAGTCTATTAATTGGTCGAGAATAAAGTTGGCCTAACCCCTAGTAAAGTAGTGATGTATCGTAGAGATAATAAATGATAAAGATTACATTAGCTAGAAAGGTGCTTATTATCTGCTTCCTCGTTGATGGTCTAATCGTGTCTCAAGTGTAGGAGTAGTAGGCGGTCTAGCAACAATAGCCCTAGAACTCTCACAGTCCTCAAACCTATGAGATGGTGTAGGTGCAACTTCGTCCTCTTGAAAGGTCTTAGTGTCATCGTCGATGTTATGGTGTTGAGTCAACTAACGTTAAAATTGTGATAGGGAATGACAGGGCATTCTCCATGTCAAAGTGATGTAGTATAATGGGATGGGTATTTGAAGGCATCTCTGTGACAACCGATGTGAAATAGAAGTAAATAACCTCGAATAAAGTGTAAGTGAATCCGCATGATAAAAATGAATATGCACTATGATGAAATGATGAGATGCTATGATAATGTAGCTATAGTCTAAGGTCAATGATGCAACCTAGTTCTCTATAATCGAAGCTCGGTACCAACTGTCACACCCCAATTTACATTGCTTTGCAATGAATGGAATTCCGGGGATTGACCGTCATAGCACCACATCACGCTTATATTGAACGACCTAAAGTGTCGTTTTAAAAAAACACATCGTTGGATATTAATTAAAAACATTCAGAGTACAACATCGGTCCCAAAAGGTTTACAAAGTTTGTGGAAATACAAATATGTTACAAGTCCAAACGATGTTTTGAAATAAAGTGCCATAATGTACAATAATGTAAGTCGGCCTGTGACGACTCAAAATGTGGTCCTTTAACCATGCCATGCGAATGTCTTAGTTACCTGAAAATACATTGCTAAAACGGTCAACAATAATGTTGGTGAGAATCATAGGTTTATGTAAATGTTTTATCTGACTACACAAGTATAGACCAGGCATGACAATCATGTCACGTAAAAATAATGTTACAATTGCTTTAAGCCCATGACCCCGAAACTAGACTGTTCAATAATGTATGCCCCTGCAGTGTTTTCGGACAACTCCGTAATGTTATTAAATGAAATGCATCCGATTTCCTGGTTGGGATTCACCAACCCGGATGGAGGCGTCACCCTCGATAGATCTATCCACTCATCCTCGCTTCAAAGATTAACGGTTCATGTTCGGTAATGGGGACTTTCAAATTGGCAAATGCGGTAACTTAAGCAATGTAATATGAATTTAACATACTTGGTATCGCACAAAAAAATGTAGTGCAATGTATTCTCCCCCGTGGGTTTGAAAATAATCGAAAGCATGTAAAACGGGGCTATGAAAACTCACTTGGTAAACTGGAATAATGGCAAAAGTGAGTACACCGAGGTATAATGTGATGCTTTAACCGGGACCTATTACGAATGATATGATATGTAATGAGTTGCAATGTAATGTTATGCATGCATTTCGTATGTTATTTATACCATTTCGGGTTTTGAAAATATTACTCGTCGTTGAAAAATACTCGTTTGACGTCTTGACCCTTCAAAAATGACTTTTCAAGTTTTTACGTCAAAATGTCATCCTACAATGGTTTTATAATGATTTATGGTGAAATTTTCACTTTTCGTCGCAAAACAATGCCGTCGGAGTTTTCATGAAATTAACAAAAATGGCTTTGGAAAACTAGTCGTAAACGGTTAATGCCGATCGTTAGAGAACGAACTCGGCGGTTTTGGAAAGTTTGTATCGATATCTAAAAGTTTCAGTTCAGGAGTTGTCGTCCAAAAGGTCTCGAACATAAAGATAATAAGGGTTAAAGATGGTGGTTTTGGCTAATTGTTGTGCAGAAAAATGAGTTTCGGCCAAGTTTGAACATCCATAAATAATTTATTACAACTCCGCTTTACAAACGGTTGATTGTTTTGAAAAATATGCTCGGTGAACTTGATTTTATTAGAAGACAATTGCTTCCAAAAGTTTCACAACCTCGTTAAAAAACAGCCCTCAACAGGGGACGTTACACCTACCGTAACACTTGTATCGTAAAAATAATATAGTTTTTCAGAAAATAATAGTTACGGCAACTTTATGAAAACGTGCATATCTTTGTCGTTTCAAATCCGTTTTCTACGATAATAATCGCCCATAGCTTCAGTATCAAAGTATACTAATATATTTTTGACAAGTCGAAATAATTTGTGAAGCTTAAGGCTGCTTTTGACCCGAACAATGTAAAACAAAGATCTGAAATTTCAGAAAACTATAATTTTAATGCGTCAAACTTGTAAAATCCATAACTTTCTCGTTATAACTCCGCTTTATTCCGTTCAAAGCCGGATTCGTTTTAAAGTATAGTTTCTAAATATCAAGGCCAAAATGTCGTACCTATCTTCGGTTTTTCCAGAAAATCGAAACAAGGACAGAACATATTTTATACGTATCGAAAATAGTTTTTCTCGGACAAAACCTATTCTAATCCCTTCAAATCAACTCCAAAACTAATCTAATCCTACCATACACCTTCTTAGGGTGTCATGGGTTCCTAGACATCATCAAGACCAACACATACCAAGGGGATAATTATAGGATGACCATATATATATATAACTCTAAAATCATGTAAAAATGGTATAAATCACATATGTCTTGCATGTTTGTACCAAAAATGAAAAGATACATATGAAATGAAAAGGATACATGAAAAATGAAAGAAACATGCTTACAAGTGAATATGATGAGGTGCAAGTAACAAGGTTAAACCTAAACACTCTTGGTTTTTATTTCAAAACCTAATAAAGAGTGATATCTAGATTGATTAAACACTTGAACTTGAAAAATAAATGATGATCCCTTTGCTCTTGATGATGAACCGGTTTGATGAAGAAGAAAAACAAAGGAGAGAAACTTTTTTTTTTAACACTTGTAAATTATGGTGAAGTGGATGAGTGAAAAAGATGTGAAGTAAGACTTTTAAGTATATGTATAAATATTAACAATCAAGAACCATGCCCTCATTGATTACCACCCTCCCCTTGGTCGGCCAAGGGGGAGGGATTTGGTAGATATAAATTTTTTTTTTTTTTTTATTACTTGTATATATATTGTGTATATTATTTGTTAAAAAGAAATGTAAGTAAAGTGTAGTTAAATGTATAAGTAAAGGTAAATGGTAGATTTTAGGTAAAAGGAATTTTTAGTAGATCAAAATAGAATGTAATGAGATAATAAAAATTGTAAAAATACATTCCTTGTGAAATTTGAGTGATAAAATAATTATCGTATAGTTTTTAAGAAAAACGTCGTAATTAATATAACTTTAACGATTTGTATACAAAATAATTTAAAACACTAGTTAAACTCAAAATATAGTTTTTATAAACTAAATGTAAGTATAAAAATACATCGGGATCATTTTTGAAAGTAACGGATTAAATATTCAAAATAATAACTCACGCGATAACGTTTATTTAATATAAAAATTACGCGTTAAATGTGAAATGAAATGTCATGAATGAATTATCATGATGCAAATGATGTCAATGAAATGTAGACTAATTTTAGTCCATATGAAATGTTCGTGATGATATGATCATGAATTCGCCGCTAAACCTTTAAGGTTACGCGAATTTGGAACACGTAAACCAAGTTTACGATAAATGTTGAAATAATGAGGCATGAATTTGTGTCGAGAAATGACCTGAAAGTACGGGTTGTCACAAATAAAACTAGATATATGATATACATGACTCTAAAAATTAAGAAAATGAACGATACATGACTTGGAATTACTAGACTTATCTAGGTAACGCTTGATACTAGGACACCACTAAAATCCTCTAGCTCAGGTTTGTTTAGGTTTAATCTCGTCAAAACGTTCGAGGAGGTGATAAAACATGAAACGTTGATCTTCCCATACTTCATGTATCAAACTTTCAACATGTTGACAATGAGAACAATCTTTGTCATGGCTAGGGAGTGGTGGTGGAAGAAAGAAAATTTCTTGATGCGAAGGATCAAGTGAAGCGAGTTGAGGAGCCTCAAACGATGGAGGGATTGGTGGAGACGCATTTGAATATGGCTTGACCAAGAATCATGGGGATGGTAGAGAGGTGTCAACTTCCATGTGGTCGGATGGTTGACTTTGATAAGTTCTCATTATCTAAATGGGATTATTTGATGGTGACGATGAAAAGGAAGCCGGAGCTAGTGTTGACTCAACACCTTGATTTTGTTCCATTATTCCTCATAATGAGGAGAATGTTGCCGGTGGAGGAGGATGAGACGGCCTAGGAGGCAAATCCTCTAGATTGTAGAGGTGTGGTGGTGAGAGTGGAGTTGTGAATGAAAGGGCTCTAGGCACCAATGGTGATGGTTTAGTTGAAATGGGATTGTTTGGTTTAGGAGGTATGGTGGTGTTTGGCATAGGTAGTTTTGTGGGAAGTATCTTTTTAGGGATTGGTTTGATTGGTGGAAGAGAAATCCTTGCATTTGTGGATTTGAACGGAGATGATTCGGTTGAAGAGATTTCGTGTACAACACGAGCCATTTTCTTGGGTGGTCCTTTGGTGGATGAGTTACCACTTGGAGCTTTCCTCATGATGAGATGATTTCAAGATGTTTTGTAAAGATTTCTAAGTGCTGAAAATGAGGATGAAGATGATGAGTATAAGAGTCCTAACATTGTAGTTTATAAAGCAAGGGATTTGGAAAGTGCATTCAAGACTTAAGCCACTAAGATTTCTTGGAATGTGATGATTAGCATGCACAAGAGTCAACTTCAGAATTGTACTGATCTAGGGACTTAATTAAGATGAGATGGAGTGTCCAAGTTAGCAAGGTGAGCTTGAAATGACTGTTTTAACTAGTGTTGACATAATCTGTTATACGGATCCCACGGTTCCCTCCAATGAGGGATCCGTCTAGGCTAATCCTAGGGATCCGTCTCTCAGCAGCTAAGAAAAGATAACAATGATGTTTGTGAGGTCTAATGCTTATTTCTTCTTGAGTGTTTCAGTCCATCTAAGCGTCTTAAAAGAAAAGGTACTTAAGTACTTAAGGGTAATGAGTGATGTAGCTAATGATTGCCTTTTATGGAAGAAATTAGAACTTTTATGAGTACCAATGAGTGACCAAAGATGACACTAAAGATTTGAGAGTGTCAAATGGAGCTAAATGATCCTAGAGATAAGATAGTAACTTAGGATAATGTCTTGGAGGATATCCTAAAGGATTTAAAGATGGAAAAACTATAATTTAACCAATTTTGACCAATTTTGAGGTAAGGATGATTATAATCAATTTTTGCAATAATTGAAAGATTTCCAAAGCTATATGTTTTAACATGTGAGGGATTATGTGTGAGTATAAGAGCGGAAGAGAAATGAGTTTTAGTGAAACAATAGATCTACAAGCTCTTAGAGTTTGATCTAAGCGAGCTAGGTGTGAGTATGAAATATTTACTCAATTTGATAAGAACTCAATTTGTTCTAAGGCATTATGTCTAGCTTAGTGTGAAGTGATCTAAAGGCATGTTTTGAAATATAATGATTGCAATTGCATTTCTGTTTGCCGGATCCCACGGTTCCCTAAGAGTAGGGATCCGTCTAGCACAACATTTGGGTTCCGTTTCTCTGCTAAGCAGAACCTTTACAAAAGGTATGCAAAGATTGCACAATGCATCATATTTCAAAGTTAGAGGTTCTAACACTAATGTAGTAGAGACATCAAATGTAAGATGTTTTATTTCATGAAAGAAATTGAATTACATTGATAAAGCATGAATACTAAGGATTGACCCTATTTTGAATAAAAGCTAAGTTCCTTTTAGAGGTTCCAGCATCTGGTTTACAAGTACGTATAACGGACTTTAAAATTGAGGATGGAAGTACATCATGTTATGATAAAGGCGCGTCAAGAACATTTCGTAAGGAATTAGTTTATTCTTGGAGCCTTGAAGATTTACAATTCGCCTTGCGAAGAAGTAGGCGAGATTGTATGGTTGTTGTGTTAGCAAACAATACATTATGTGAGCACAACAAGAGGAAGAATTTATCGATTTCCCCTAAGACTCCAAACATTTTCACGTAGGATGAGTGCGAGATCCTTGTATTCTTCTCAGATATCCCGTGTATAGATAATGTTTGGATCAGAGTAGTAGGATCGAGGTTCGCATTATATGCGAGTCAAATCTTCAGGGGAAGGTATGTGTAAACAATATGGACTATTTTCTTCACGAAAGTTGAAGAGAGAATCAAGAGACCAATATTTAGTGAAGGCACATTGTCCATGATTTGGAATCCGGAGGATGTGAGCAAATTGCCCAAGGGTTGAAACAAACTTTTGATTTTTTATCCAAAACCAAAGAGATAGAGAGCGATCCTCGTTACGAATGAGTTCAACTTGACGGAAGAATTCCAATACAAACCTTGCACATATCTTCTCATTAATTTCGAGAAGACATTCTAGTCCTATGGCTCAGAAGGAAGTATTGATACCTTCTTCGAATTGTAGAGGGGTGTCGACTGTCGACAATACGTCCTTCGTAGAAGTGACGAGTTTCGAGATTATTGAACCCACGGACATGATTGCCTGGTGTGTTGGGCTCAAGAGAGATGTTAGGAGTGTAAACGCTAGTGAGTGAAAAATCAAAATCATATTCATGCGACATAGTGAAACCTATAGGAAAGAAGAGTTAATAGGATGTGACGTATTACAGGAAAAACAATGATTACCTAACATTTTTACAAGATGTTTGAAACAATGACATTTAACTCACTTAACGTTTGACATTCTAGTGGAACATTTCTTTTAGGAAGAAAACGGTTTTTATTTTGCATAGAAAACTGTTATCCAGAAGGACGGTTCCCTTCTATCAGGGATCCGGCTAGTATACTTACACAGATCCGTGGATCTGTAGTAACAAAAATAGATTTTTGATAAAAACATAAGTTTTTAGATCTTATAGTTTTATACCAAGATATGTGTATTAGCCTACATTTTCTTTTAGCATGCATTAATGGTTTCTAATGTATCACGAAATGATACGAAAGATATAACAAAAGAAATGACACACACATTAAGATAATAAACTAGATAAACTAGAGTATTAGTAATATTTCATTTCAATGCTAAGAACAATACAAAGGATTGGGTATATAACGCCAATGTACATTAACAACACAAAGTATATGTCTCCATATGAGAACTTCATCATAGGGAACACGAGAGCGATGAGTGTTACGGTGATGAGTACGAGGGTGATGTAAACAATGTTGATGACGAACCTTGTTGGTTTTGGTTTGAGATGAGGAAGATGAAGTTTTGAATGAGAGGTAATTTTTTGAAAGTGGAAGATTTGAAAGAGTGGGGATTTGATAGAGTGGACGACGATGGAGTTTTTATGGGGAAGGAGGAATTTTTGAGATTTGTGTTTTGTTTTATTATTAGAAGGATATGATTTTTGTATTAAATGAGATAAAACACAAATTTTATAAACCCTGACTTTAGACGAAAAAGTAACACGTATGTGAGAAAGGCTTCCTAATGAAGTTACATGAAAAACATGAATATGCACAAAAGATAATCATATAAATACCTATGTAAGCATACTTATTTATCAAGCTAATGTTATTTAGAGATAAGTGGAAAGTCATACCTCTAATGCACTTAGGAATGTCTTTACAAATGACACAATAAATGTTAGTAGACAATTCCGGCTCCTTTGTGTTTAAGATACCTTCTTAGGGAAGGTATTCTTGTTACCAAGCAATTCCTATGGCTTGGTATGTATGAGCTTTAACTAAGCAACATGACAAAGAAGATTAGTGCAATTAATATGAATAGTAAATAAAGAAAATGTTGTCATCTAATCAACATCCAAACAAAGAGTTTTAAAAGACATGGTGTTTGTTTTTATGAAAAATATTCTTTGTAGTTTTCAATTAACAATGGATCGTATCAAGTTTTTAAAATACAATATACTTTAAGAAACTTGGTAACGAAGCTTTGATGCCAATTGTGGAAAACTAGAGGGTGGGGGGGGGGGGGTTTAATAGTTTTACCGATTAAAACTCATTTTAAACTATTTAGATCGACTTAGGTAAATCTATTTGGATGTGTGTTGGATGTTGATAAACAAACATATAGAAATATAAATATGTAATGAAAAGATAAAGAGTAAGAAGCACAAAACCACAACGCGAGTATTTATAGAGGTTCGGCTACAAGGACACCTTCCTTGCCCTACTCCACTCCCCGAGTCACCTACTCGAGAGTTCGTAATCACTACACAACACCGACTCCTTATGGTGGAGAAACCTTCAAAACGTCGCCTACTCTTTTTCCGGTACTAAGCTAACCACCGAGTTCTTTCACCAAGGTGAACCACACCTATCACAACATCGCCTTCCCTTTATCTGGTACTAGGCTAAGTACCGAGTTCCATTACAATGGAGGAACTACTACCCAATACTACACCAACACCTAACCCCAAAGGAGATCAACTCCTTATAATAACATCAACAAGGATAACAATATCCTTTGACCCAATACTAATCTATCTTTTACATCGAATCACACCATATCGAATGTACACCTTCGGCACCTTTCACTAATGCCTTTGACTCGATCTTCAAGACACCCTTCACTAATGTCTTGTGACTTGACTGCTAGGCCCCCTTTACTAATGCCTCTAGTCTTGACTTCTAAGCACCCTTCACAAGTGCTTTCAATACGGACGATCGACACCCTTCACTAATATCTTCGTCTTGACACTTGAGACATCTTTCACTAATGTCTTCAACACTACACTTCTTAGGAGAAAGAAAAGAACCATCAACAAGAGAAGTTCAGTAGTCTTGATGATGAGGAAGCATGGCAACTCATGGACTTGAGCTTGCTTGACTTCAAAGGTGGTGATCTCGCCTTTAAGAGGAACCTAGAGGATCACACAAAAACAAAACTACATACATAGATCACTTGGATCTGGGGTTAGAGAGTTTTTAACTCAAAGAGAAAGTATGTGAGAAAGGGGTGAGACACAATGAAGAAATGGCTCACTATTTATAGAGAGAAAACATCTTCAGTTCCACGGATCCCACCTTTAAGGGATCCATCTAGTGTAATGTTAGGGATCTGTGGGACGCTCCTCTTTGCCCATGGATATTTAGGTTCATGGGTCATGGGTTATGGATCATGGTATCAAAGTAGATACAATGTATCTCTAAGATGCAATGCATCTAGTCCAAGGTTCATAGATTAAAACTATGGGTCATGGATTAAAACCATATATGACTTAGGCATGATGTCATGTGATGGGTTATGGGTCAAGCTCCATGGGTATGGGTCAAGCTCCATGGGTTATGGGTTGTAACCAACCATTTCAATGTATTTGGTCAATGGTTAAATGCTTAAGTTTCTACCCATTTATATTACCCATTATAATACATACTAGTTATGTATATATTTGCCCAATATGTAAACACTAGTTGTTGTACATATATATTATTAAGTCATAAAATCACTTATACTTGTTTTAGTGTTTTATGTGAAAACGTAAGTGTGTTAGAAAACTATTGGCTCAAATAATTTACTTATTTTATTTGTTTCGTTAAAATGATTTTACGTTTGTTATCGACAAAACATTAAAAGATCGTAAAATATAAATAAACTTTTTTACAGCTTATTTGTATTAACACCGTGTACTATCTGACATGTCAGGAATGACATGTAAGCAATCCGTGTGCTCCTTGCCTCTCATTAGTTGATAGGACGTGTGAAGATCAAATCAATGGTGGAGATTGATGGGATGATTGATGGAAATGATCTAAGGGTTGAAAATCACTCTGAAGAAGCACAAATCCTCCTTCCTGAAGCTTCATGATATCCTCCTTCCTGATGTCCAAATTCAGCTATAAATACCCTTGGGATTTCACTCACTTAGTGTGTATTTTTTTAGCGCAAATTGTAGTGTTTAAATTATGTTTTTCTATGTTTTCAAGGTTTTTTTTTATCAAAGTTGTATCTCTGCTTTTTAAATTGTATAAACAATTTACTATTAATGAAAAGTTACATTTTAAGTACTAATTCTCATTAGCTTTTACTTATTGTCTGATCACTCTAAATTTGCTTAATAGTCATTTTTTTAATCTCTTCAGCTTATTATATTCTCAATTCAGCTTATTTACTTTTCAAATTAAAAATTTTAAAAATACAAAAATTCAGAAAAATCCTTGAAAAAAAAAACATGTCAAAACCTTTTATAAGCTTCAAAAAGCTTTGGATTCATTGTGCATAAGCTGATATAAGCTTAATATAGCTTATAGTTAGCTTATCTTAGTTTTAAACTCAGTAACTACTCAATTCACACAAAAATCAGTCAAAAAATCAAAAATCAAGCAGTTAATTAAGCAAATTGGAAGTAAGTCGGATTTAGAAGGACTTAGTGCTGCCACTAGCTTGTTTTCAAACAAGCTAGAGCTTGTAGAGTAGCTCCGCGAGCATTGATTGCCCTTGTTATGCTAGTTCTTTGTAAGTTTGTTAGGAATTAAAAATTCCAAATGGAAGTGTCGGTCACCCCAATTATAGTCTAGCATATGTTAGCTCGCAGTCATATCGTTATTTACGTTATTTTGTAGTTAATTAGTTAGTTAGTAGCGTAGATTAGTTTAGTGGAACACCGTGGAGGAAGGACGGGTCTTTACCCACTGTATGCCTGATCCACAGTCCGACAGGAAGACGTTTAGCTTGTAAATATAAAATACCCCTTCCATCCTTGGAAGGGGTGGTGCTTTCTTGATAATCTAACCTTTTCTATTTTTGTTTATCTCTCTAGAATCACCCTCTCTACTCTCTTCATCTCTAACCATGGATTTCTTGCATTATCACCATCCTAGACCACCTGAATCATCAAACAACATAAAATATACGATCCTACAATTGGCATCAGAGCCTAGGTTATGTTGTCTTTGATGATTCTTATGGTTTTTGAGTGGTTGTTTGTATGCAGTTTGTTGTTGCTTGGGTCGTATGGCTTTTGGATACTAATGGGTTGATGTCGTGTTGATGTACTGGTTTGACTCTCATATGTATAAATCTGAGTGTGTTGAATCTTGAATCCGTTTTTGACTGTATACGATGGTTACTGGTTTTCATTAGACATAGTCAAAACTGTTTTTAAATGTTTTATTACTGTTTTGAAACAGATTTTATGAAATGATTTGCCTAACTGCTTAGTCGTGAGTCATTAAGCTGATTTGAATAGCTTGGTTGCTGGGTTTAAAGTCGCTATTAAATGTTGAAACCGGTATTCATGTCACCTTTTAAGTTGATAAAACGTAATGCTTCGATGCGGTTTGTGTCAAATTGCTTTTGAGCGGTTTGTCTTAAACTTGCATGCGATTTGTCATGTGTCCAGATTCATTAAACCCTATGCGGTTTGTCTGATGCGTTTTGACGCATTGGTTCATATGCGGTTTGTGTCAAATCTGGTATGCGGTTTGTCACCAAAGCGTTTTGACGCTAGTGGTATGTGGTTTGTGTCAAACCTGGTATGCGGTTTGTGTCAAATCTGAGATGCGGTTTGTGTCAAATCTGAGATGCGGTTTGTCAAAAATATGAAGGTGAGATTTGGTATAATGTCAAGAAGAGGGTTACTTCATTTGACGACATAATCAAGCAACAAGCATAATCAATCAATACTTTCAACGACTACAAACATCATCAAACGATTCAGTTTATCACATGATTCATTCCACATCATTCATCATCATGATTCTAATCTTAATGAGTTTCCAAATCATAAATATCATCAATCTCATCACTCAATCAAATAAGGAATAAAAACTGATTCTAAACTCTTATATCTACAACAGCTCCAACAATATACTTCTCATCTCAGAATAGTACTCACATTAAATCTACGATCTCTGGTATCGCATCATCTCGGACTCGTTCAAACAGAAATTAAAAGCAATCAAATTAACGGATCTCAGTTTAATTCGTATGACTTAATGAATATATCAAGTCTCAGAAGTCCTTGTCATGAATTTCTACCATCATTGATCCCTTTTTTATGCTATCTTCTTCAAGTCATATACGAGTTCTTTTAAGTAAAAGACGATAACAATAATGTTACATCTTGTCACTTAACTCGCTCTATGCAATTACAAGATTAGTTTTATGACTTTAATGGAAATAAAATCAAAACATCATGTAAACTAGTTTATTCGAACATCAAAAGGGTGAATAACAACAATGTTACCCCCACATATCATGATTGTTCGATGAATATTCATCTCAAACAATACCTACCTTGAATCATTGGTTTGATTCCATGGCAGTCACTAATCCCGTGCCATCCGTGTGGCAAATCTAAGTCCTTCGACTCAAAGACCTTCGAGCCATTAATGGTTTCTAATGTATCACGAAATGATATGAAAGATATAAATCAAAAGAAATGACACACACATTAAGATAATAAACTAGATAAACTAGAGTATTAGTAATATTTCATTTCAATGCTAAGAACAATACAAAGGATTGGGTATATAACGCCAATGTACATTAACAACACAAAGTATATGTCTCCATATGAGAACTTCATCATAGGGAACACGAGAGCGATGAGTGTTACGGTGATGAGTACGAGGGTAATGTAAACAATGTTGATGACGAACCTTGTTGGTTTTGGTTTGAGATGAGGAAGATGAAGTTTTGAATGAGAGGTAATTTTTTGAAAGTGGAAGATTTGAAAGAGTGGGGATTTGATAGAGTGGACGACGATGGAGTTTTTATGGGGAAGGAGGAATTTTTGAGATTTGTGTTTTGTTTTATTATTAGAAGGATATGATTTTTGGATTAAATGAGATAAAACACAAATTATATAAACCTTGACTTTAGACGAAAAAGTAACACGTATGTGAGAAAGGCTTCCTAATGAAGTTACATGAAAAACATGAATATGCACAAAAGATAATCATATAAATACCTATGTAAGCATACTTATTTATAAAGCTAATGTTATTTAGAGATAAGTGGAAAGTCATACCTCTAATGCACTTAGGAATGTCTTTACAAATGACACAATAAATGTCAGTAGACAATTCCGGCTCCTTTGTGTTTAAGATACCTTCTTAGGGAAGGTATTCTTGTTACCAAGCAATTCCTATGGCTTGGTATGTATGAGCTTTAACTAAGCAACATGACAAAGAAGATTAGTGCAATTAATATGAATAGTAAATAAATAAAATGTTGTCATCTAATCAACATCCAAACAAAGAGTTTTAAAAGACATGGTGTTTGTTTTTATGAAAAACCTTCTTTGTAGTTTTCAATTAACAACGGATCGTATCAAGTTTTTAAAATACAATATACTTTAAGAAACTTGGTAACGAAGCTTTGATGCCAATTGTGGAAAACTAGAGGGTGGGGGGGGGGGGGGGTTTAATAGTTTTACCGATTAAAACTCGTTTTAAACTATTTAGATCGACTTAGGTAAATCTATTTGGATGTGTGTTGGATGTTGATAAACAAACATATAGAAATATAAATATGTAATGAAAAGATAAAGAGTAAGAAGCACAAAACCACAACGCGAGTATTTATAGTGGTTCGGCTACAAGTTGATAAAACGTAATGCTTCGATGCGGTTTGTGTCAAATTGCTTTTGAGCGGTTTGTCTTAAACTTGCATGCGATTTGTCATGTGTCCAGATTCATTAAAACCTATGCGGCTTGTCTAATGCGTTTTGACGCATTGGTTCATATGCGGTTTGTGTCAAATTTGGTATGCGGTTTGTCACCAAAGCGTTTTGACGCTAGTGGTATGCGGTTTGTGTCAAACCTGGTATGCGGTTTGTGTCAAATCTGAGATGCGGTTTGTGTCAAATCTGAGATGCGGTTTGTCAAAAATATGAAGGTGAGATTTGGTATAATGTCAAGAAGTGGGTTACTTCATTTGACGACATAATCAACAACAAGCATAATCAATCAATACTTTCAACGACTACAAACATCATCAAATGATTCAGTTTATCACATGATTCATTTCACATCATTCATCATCATGATTCTAATCTTAATGAGTTTCAAAATCATAAATATCATCAATCTCATCACTCAATCAAACAAGGAATAAAAACTGATTCTAAACTCTTATATCTACAACAGCTCCAACAATATACTTCTCATCTCAGAATAGTACTCACATTAAATCTACGATCTCTGGTATCGCATCATCTCGGACTCGTTCAAACAGAAATTAAAATCAAGGAAATTAACGGATCTCAGTTTAATTCGTATGACTTAATGAATATATCAAGTCTCAGAAGTCCTTGTCATGAATTTCTACCATCATTGATCCTTTTTTATGCTATCTTCTTCAAGTCATATATGAGTTCTTTTAAGTAAAAGACGATAACAATAATGTTACATCTTGTGACTTAACTCGCTCTATGCAATTACAAGATTAGTTTTATGACTTTAATGGAAATAAAATCAAAACATCATGTAAACTAGTTTATTCGAACATCAAAAGGGTGAATAACAACAATGTTACCCCCACATATCATGATTGTTCGATTAATATTCATCTCAAACAATACCTACCTTGAATCATTGGTTTGATTCCATGGCAGTCACTAATCCCGTGCCATCCGTGTGGCAAATCTAAGTCCTTCGACTCAAAGACCTTCGAGCCATCCCTGTGGCGAGGTCATGATGATTGTCACGATGAAAGTGGAGCGTAGATGGAGGTGTTCCCAGATCTGAGCTGGATTATTTATTGGGAGCGTTTTGTCTCTTGGGGGGCGGATAGATATGATAAAGGAGTTAGGGTTTGTGTAAAAGAGAAGAGTGTGTGATATGTAGGTTATATACCCATGATGTTAGGGCATATTTTGGTGAATTAGATAAGTTTGTATGATGGGCTCCAAATGGATCAAGTGGTATTTGTATTTTGAGATGGGTCGTGTACTAAGAGGGGGATATACGTGGGCTTAACTATGGTCATTAAAACACAATGTTGATATACGGTTTATATACGGTTTATATACGGTTTAACATTGATATATAATGTTGTCGTTAATAGTGGTATTTTTATCAACATTGAAGTAGGCTTGACGGACTTGGAAGATTGGATCTCGTAGTTGTGGATTTGAATGGGCCAAACGCGTTTCAAATGGATTTTGGGCTGACCATTTTACACCACTCGATTATATTGAGCTTGGATTATATTGAGTTTCAAATGGATTGGATTTTGGCTAAACGTGTCTGAATGTGAAATCGTTATATTTGAACGTTTGGATTTAAAGTTGAATTTTCGATTTTGAACGAAAGTATAATGATTTTTCGTTAGTTATGGGCCGTGAGATATGCTTCTTGGATGAGATTATTAATTGGGCTTCAATAGATCGTGTGTACTTGGGCTCCGACTACTAACATTAATCTGCTTATCTCGCTTTAGTTGGAAACTTGGGATAAAGGTGTTTGATTAATTTTGAATTTGATATTCATAATTGCTTGAGCACTTTTATACTTGAGAGAAGATTATATCATGAGTTAAATAGTTATTTGGACTGGGGCTTGGATTTGGATTATCATGGGCTGTCACTTGGATAAATTTGGATTGATCTTCATGGACCGGGCCCCTATTATTCAAGTAACCAAATTTGGGCCGTATAAATGACTGAGTCGGATGGGCATTCTCAAGAGATTTGATTGGTTATGGAATTTGGTGTAATGATTAGATGTGATAAGCAATTCTCATGAGATATTCGACGATACAAAATTGATAAGGATTTAAAAGGTAACTTTTTGAGGGGTCATTTAAGCCTTTAATTGATTACTTTTGTAACCGTTATTACTTAATTTCATTCATTTTCAATTTTTAGGTCTCTTGAAGGCAAACTGTTGGAATGACACTTATTCGGATGAAAATGCGCGAATATATGAAGAAAATGGCCAAAGTCAAGAATCGAGACACTCAAGCTGCTGGAATTGAAAGGGGACGGTGTCACGGCTTAAATGCGACGCTGTCGCGACACATCTTGAGACGACTCAGTAGCCAAATTGCTAATTTACAAGTGACGGCATCAGGTTTAAAAGAGTAGGGCGTCGTAACTCAGACGGCCTAGATTTGGATCCAGACGGCGTCAGAGATTGAAGTCGACGGCGTCACAAGCATAAGGTGACGCCATCAAAGAGTTGACATGGCCAAGACAAAACCCTAATGGCGGCAACCCAACGAAGCCACAATTAAAGAGTGACGCCGTCGCATTTTGTAACACTATATATAGAATCCGAATTTTTCAGTTTTAGGGAGGTAGTTTTGTGGTGTAAAAACCTAAACCGAACCAAGGCTGTCTTGGGCAGTATCTTTGGGTTCCATACCCTATTTTACAACAAGATAAGCGTTTTACTTCATTGATTTAATCATGTCTTCAATTGATTGTGTGTATGCTTGCGTGTTCTCCATGTCCGGCTAATTTACTTGTGTGTTTGCTTAGATAATATGAAACCTAGTTATTGAATATTGATTGGTTGTCTCTTATCTTAATTGTGATTGACCTAGTATTGCGATAGGTCATTCGTTGTGTTATTAATGCTTGATTAATCTTTCTTGAACCTTAGCTTATAGTTACTAGTGGAATTGTAGGCTAGATATCCAAAGATAATTAGTGTTAAGTTTATGAATCCTAGAGATTTCGTAGTCATTAACCTTTGGTAGCTTCAAAGAGTTAGGGATAAACGCATACCCTACGACCTTAGAAACACAACACATTAAGAATAAGGACGTGACAATTCAACCATCAATAGGAGATAACTAGGGAGTAATAACATCTAAGTAAACACATTTTTAATCATCATAAGCGCACACAACAATAGACATAGACTACACTCACCTTAGCTTAGTTAATTAGATTAGATAATAGTAGAGTAATCGGTAGAAATACCACCCCCAAATCCAATACCCCGAGATTCGTACTTTCAACTTCCAAACAAATATAAAAAAGATAAAAAATAATCTTTCCCAACCCCAACTTTAGCGTAGTAATTTCTCACTAGCATTCCTATTCCCCTGGAGAACGATATCAATTCCTGAGGCTTACCCTAATACTACACTACAACGATTAGGTTCACAGCCTAGGGTGTTGAAAAACTTGCTCGACGAAAAGGAAGTTCCTTTGACCCCGAACGCGCGTAGTACGCGTATTAAGTTAGGAGTTCACCTCGTTTAGGTTTCCTTGCTTGATTCCTATAAAGTAAGCTTTTTTCCCATCTTTAGCTTCCTCGTAGTCTATCCCCCTTCTTTGTGACCTTTGTTAGTAACCCCATCACTTTTCATCATGGAAGGTGATAATCAACCACCACTCATCAACCCACCACCAAATGACCCGCCAAGTGGCCGTACTCTTGGTGAATACTCAAGACCAAGCCATCTAGGCTATAGAAACACCATTAAGCTTCCCGACCAAGCCCAAACTATGGCCCTTCGATCCGACACCATCCGGTTGGTGCAAAACGAATGTGCATTTCATGGACTTCGTTCTGAAGATCCTTATCAGCATCTTAAGGATTTCCTTAAAATCGTCGATTCCATCGACCTCGATGCTACCACTCGGGAGACCACGCGCTTGCGTCTCTTCCAATTCTCTGTACGGGACCAAGCTAGTAATTGGCTTGACCGACTTCCCGCCGGATCCATCTCAAGCTGGGATGATCTCACCACTCGTTTCCTTGCCCAATTTTTCCCACCGGAGATAACTACCAAACTTAGGAATGACATCTTGATGTTCCAACAACGTCAAGGAGAAACTATGTACGAGGTGTGGACTCGATTTAAGGACTTGCTCCACAAAGTCCCTCATCATGGCATTGATCTTTGGCTTCAATTCCAAATCTTTTACGATCGTGTCAACTTCTCAACTAAGCAATCCATCGACCAAGCGTCCGGTGGTAAACTTAGTAAACTCACTAGGGAAGAATCGTGGGGTACAATAGAGGACCTTGCCCTCTATGAAAACGAATGTTGGAATGACCCTCGTGAGTTGTCCAAAACCGTTAAGGCAGTCTCTTTGCCTCCCATTGACTCACATCCTTCCAATCGTATGATGCTCAAACTTGAAGATCAAGTCAAATTCCTAATGAGCTCCTACAAGACTCCTAAGCTCGAGCCAAATAACTTAGGAAAATCCTACAACAACCCTCCAAACATCGGAACTTCCACTAGTCTTGAGGGAATGGTGTCCAAATTCATGTCATCTCAAGAAGCTCGATTGACGCAACTTGAAGCCGATTTCAAGCAACGAGAAAGCGAGATGACAACCAAGCTCGACACCCTCTTAAAATCCTTCAATGGACAAAGGGTTGAAATACAGGCAAAAATGGCGGAGATGATGGACTTAGTGAAAGAGTACACTAAGACGAAGATTCCCGAGAAGGTGTTAGTGAGAAACGATGAGCACGTCACCCCCTCTTTGCTTGTTAACGCCATTTCCATTGCTTCCGATGAGGATGGAGTAGTTCAGAAGAAGGAGCCTGAGAGCAGCAAGGATAGTAAGGTTAAGAATGAAGATCGGACTGATGATGAACCCAAATTCATCAAGCACTACCTTAAGCATGAGATCAATAAGAAAACAATTGTTAACCAAGTGAAAAACTTTAGGTGCAATGATGTTCTTAGGAAAGACATCTTAGGTGAAATAGGAGAGGAAGAGTATGACACCATGCCTATGGGACCTATGTACGAGTCGATTTTGAGAAAGCCAGTAACTAAGAGGCCAGAGATCTTTGGGAACTTTGTAATTCCATGTAGCATAGGTGACTTAGAGAACCTAAATGCCTTGGCCGACCAGGGATCCGATGTAAACATAATGCCGCTGTCAGTCTATAATAAGTTGACTAAGGAGGAACCGACCAAGACCAATCTTAGACTTTCCTTAGAAAACCATTCATATGCTTATCCCATAGGATGTCTTAATTGAGGTTGCCAATATTGTCTATCCGGTGGACTTCACAATTGTAGACATTGAGGAAGATAAAAACCTGCCATTAATCCTGGGAACATCTTTCCTGACCACCGCCAAGGCAACCATCAAATGCGGTGAAGGGATTATGATACTCAAAAGTGGAAAAGGACAAGTTAGGATACCTATTGTTCCGAGATATCCTTTGAAGATTATGGAGAAGGTAAAAGATAAGAATTCGCATGTCTCCAATAATGCCGTTAAGAAGAAAATTGCTGAATGGGAAAAAGGGCTTAGAGAATTCATGGTTCAAGGGTTAAATGTGACATTGTGGAATTGTGATAAAAAGTTAGGAAATAACTATACCACAATACCACAAACTCAAAAGAACCCTAAGGAATTTTTGAATGGAGAAAAGGTGCTTTTGTATAAATCAAGAATAAAAGCATTATGGGGAAGGAATAAGCCAAGATGGTTTGGACTTTATACGGTGAAAGAAACTAATCTAAAAAATAAAACCGTTATCATAATAGGCGATGTTGGAAGAGAATGCACGGAGAGCATTCAACGTCTACAACCTTATGATGAAGGCTTAGTGGAAGAAAAGAAGGACGACAATGAAGTCACATAGGGGCACGACTTCGAGTCTAGCTACAAGACTCATAAATAAAGAAAAGCGCTTCGTGGGAGTCAACCCATGCTTAATTGTTTGCTGGTTTGTGTGTCCTGTATCTTTTATTGATTGTTTATTCTCATGTTTGAATTTGTAAAAATGCTTTATTTTGTCTTTAACCTCGTCTTAATTACATATAAAGGTATTTTACAAAAGGGATAAGTGTAGGGTTACACACGTTTTCAAAAAGAACGTGAACATGAGAATTGCGATTATTAAAAAGATATACATGTGTGTTTATTAGAGTCAAATGCTTGTATCGAGTCATAATGGATGTTTTGCTGGAAATTTTTCCAGATCCTATAGATAAACTTTTTCCAGAAAATTGCAGACCAGTTTCTGTCAGGATAACCTGACGGCATCAAGGTCGCAACCTGACGGCGTCAGGAGGGGTAGAAACTGCTTACTACTTTTTCTCGTTTTCTGAGCTACTTATAAATTTTTAGAATTTTCTAGGTCTTAATTTTCCAGAAAATCTGTAAACGTCCATTCCACAAGCATTATATCTTTTTTAAGTATGGAATTACATCTTATTGTGATTTTTCTTTGTTCGGTTTGATGCTTTGGGTTGTCTGTTTTCTTGAAGTGTGCAGGTTTTATTTATCAAGAAGAAGATACATAAGATTGGAAGGAGCATTTCACGCATACGTTCTTCTTGGAGAAGAATTTAACCATTACTTCACACGGATCATACCGAGCTAATCCGGGGAGTATTAGTTTCTTTCGTTTTTAATTACCTTCCATCATCATAACTTTGATACTTTTGGGGAACATTGGGGATAATGTTCAGTTTAAGTGTAGGGAGGGAAAATAAAACGGGAACTTTAAAACTATGCTTATCCTTGACTATTTGCCTTATCCAATTTCATTTGTGTAATAAACCATAAGAAATATCGGTTAGGGTAATTTTGGCACCAAATTTAAAATTTTTCATGACACGTAGGAGTGGGCCATTAGTCTTAATAAAGCGTCTCATGGATAGGAAGTTATATGACTAGCACAAAAACCCTTTACCACTTAAATTCCACCTAAAATGTGAGGATCGCCCTTAGATTTGTAGGAATTAAAGCATTCCACTTTAATGCTTCCAGAGTGTACCGGTATTATAATAGATTCTAGAACTTGTTTTGTGATGCATTTCGAGATCGCTAGTAAGACTACACTTGTGTAGTTAGGAATAACTAAATGATAAGAGGCATTAGGATAACCCTTGTTTGATACCCGTATTATAATTACTTCTTCTACATCGGTTGAGTAACTCCCCCACACCCTTGCGTTGTACTCATCTTTAGTACACAATACCCCTAGTTAACCCTTCAGAGCCTATCCTTTTCGCGGTTCTCACGATGTTTCGGTTTTCTGGAATATCAATCAAGAGCATTGTTTACAATCCACCCCCAAATATACACCCAAATCGCCTTAGCCTACCTTGTATGCACTCACATTTAGTGCATTATTGTTATCATACTAAACCCTTAGTTCAATTATCTAGTTGCTTGCATAAGTTGCTAAGTCGAGTCATATCCTTTATACACAGTTTTGGGACGATTGGGACTCATGGGAAAAGTTAAATTTTATGAAGTGATGGGAAGGAACGTTAAATTCAAATTCCCTTTATTTACGTAATAATGTAATCCAAGTGTTTTGATCTTTTCAATTCGGGTCAAATTAGTGTTAGAGTAATAAAAACTCAAGTGTAGGGATGTGCCTATAAATCCCTATCATTTTGATGTTATGGTAGAGGATGGAAGAGTAAAAGTGTATGAAAAAAAAAATGAAAAAAACATACGGGCTATCATCCGCCATCTATCTTTAAGTTTATGTTTTTCTGTTTCAATTTATCTAGAGTTTAGAGTGTCGAGTCTTGGCTTAGCAATGCCATTCTTCGCATGCTTGTAACATAAAAATTTTTGACTTGCCACCACTAAATCGCCTATCCCACCAAACCCTTTGTTTCCCTACCGTAAGACTAACGTTGCAACCCTTTAAAAGACCTCTTGGATAGTTTTTCCTAGGTGCTTACGCTAAAGAGATGGAGGTTCGATCTAGTCTCAAGCCTATGGTAATCTATGTACTAGGACCGGTTAATGAGTGTTTATTTTCCATTTCCAACTTGTTATATTTCATATACACCAGAGAGATGTGAGTATCCAAACACCCCATGTGAGGTGCTAGTATGGAATTTCCATGCTTGTTATGACTTTTGCAGAGCTTATATGTGTTGTGAATCGTTCTAAACTAATGCTTCATGACCCCTAACTTATAAATCAATTGGCTAAAAGCACATTTGTTTGAGGACAAGCAAATACCAAGTGTAGGGATATTTGATAAGGATTTAAAAGGTACCTATTTGAGTGGTCATTTAAGCCCATATATGATTACTTTTGTATCCGTTATTAATTAATTTCATTCCTTTTAACTTTTTAGGTCTCTTGAAGGCAAATTGCTGGAATGACACTTATTCGGACGAAAAGGCGCGAATATACGAAGAAAATGGCTAAAGTCAAGAATCGAGACACTCAAGCTTCTGTAATTGAAAGGGGATGGCGTCACGGCTAAACTGCGATGCCGTCGTGACACATCTTGAGACGAATCAGTAGCCAAAATGCTAATTTACAAGTGACGGCATCAGGTTTAAAATAGTAGGGCGTCGCAACTCAGACGGCCTAGATTTGGATCCAAACGACGTCAGCGATTGAAGCCGACGGCGTCACAAGCATAAGGTGACGCTGTCACAGAGTTGATGTGGCCAAGACGAAACCCTAATGGTGGCAACCCGACGGCGTCACAATTAAAGAGTGACGCCGTCGCATTTTGTAACACTATATATAGAATCCGAATTTTTCAGTTTTAGGGAGGTAGTTTTATGGAGTAAAAACCTAAACCTAACCAAGGCTATCTTGGGCAGTATCTTAGGGTTCCATACCCTAATTTACAATAAGATAAGTATTTTACTTCATTGATTTAATCATGTCTTCAATTGATTGTGTGTATGCTTGCATGTTCTCCATGTCCGGCTAATTTACTTGTGTGTTTGCTTAGATAATATGAAACCTAGTTATTGAATATTGATTGGTTGTCTCTTATCTTAATTGTGATTGACCTAGTATTGCTATAGGTTATTCATTGTGCTATTAATGCTTGATTAATCTTTGTTGAACCTTAGCTTATAGTTACTAGTGGAATTGTAGGCTAGATATCTAAAGATAACCTTAGTGTTAAGTTTATGAATCCTAGAGATTTCGTAGTCATTAATCTTTGGTAGCTTCAAAGAGTTAGGGATAAACGCATACCCTACGACCTTAGAAACACAACGCATTAAGAATAAGGACGTGACAATTCAACCATCAATAGGAGATAACTAGGGAATTTTTAATCATCATAAGAGCACACAACAATAGACATAAACTACACTCACCTTAGCTTTGTTAATTAGATTAGATAATAGTAGAGTAATCGGTAGAAATACCATCCCCCAAATCCAATACCCCGAGATTCGTACTTTTCAACTTCCAAAAAAATATAAAAAAGATAAAAAATAATCTTCCTCAACCCCAACCTTAGCGTAGTAATTTCTCACTAGCATTCCTATTCCCCTAGAGAACGATATCAATTCCCGAGGCTTACCTTAATACTACACTACAAGGATTAGGTTCACTGCCTAGGGTGTTGAAAAACTTGCTCGACGAAAAGGAAGTTCCTTTGACCCCGAACGCGCGTTGTACGCGTATCAAGAATGTCACTGATACTTCACAGTCTAAGAAAAATCTTTAAAAATCCTCAACGACATTCATGATATTTCAAGATGTTTGCTTATGATGAGAACTTCTCGTGCAAATGGTCGTACACGTTATGATGCTTCCGAAAGTTTGAAACCATCATGGGGGAGAAATGTGTACTTTGATGTTTTACGGTCAACCTCCAAGGGGAAGTAGTGTATACTACTTGACTTAGTATGGTTTGTGAAGTTGTCTACACATGGGTTAAGAACTGTTGATAATATCGTTGATGATGGAGAAGAATCGTTGATGAACCGCTGCATGTTCCCCTAAAACTGATATTCACCAAAACCAAAGTTGTTATAACACATTCAAACTGACATTGTTTACGGTTTTGTCTTGATTTTGAAAAATCCCGCGAAAGAATCTATTTCTCGGTTTGAATCATAGACTTGTAAAATCCCGTGACAATGGAAACATCCTGGTAATAGTAAAGTGCATTTCTAGATCTATCTTACGGTTTATTCTTGCTCTTGTAAAATCCCGCGAAAGAAACTATTTCTCGGTTTAAACCATAGAATTGTAAAATCCCATGATGATGGAACCATCCTGGAGAAAGGAAAGTGTATTTCAAGGTCTTATCTGATGTTGGTGTTACAGTTTCTACTTCGAAGAAGGGATAAAAGGGTGTACTTCATGAATTGGATGTGCATTTGGATATTCGTCATGGCAGTTTGGTTATTACATTGTTTTACGGGGTTATGTGCTTCTAACAATGGTCGGGATGAAAACCATTATCATAGTTCACTTAAAACGTCAAAAGAAGCTAGATTTGAGCTTTTAACCAGAAGATGTGACAACAGGGTTAATTCATTATTATTTATTTGAGGTTGAAGTGAAATATCACGGGTGAGTGTACTTAGTATCTGAAGGTATCGGGGATGGTTGGATGAAGATTCTTCAAGATCCTTGTTTTAGCTTTTAATACTTTCAAAAACGAAGACATGGAAATCTAGTTATTTTTGGGTGACTTTTCTTTTTCTTTTACCACTTGGGGGAATTGGGCTCTTATCACCACAAAATAACTATCACTTTAAGGAGTTACCTTGTAGTGCTCAGTGTCACATTAAATTGTGGATTTTCAAGAGGTGATGTACGTCTTATACTTGATGGTTGGTTGGATGAAGAGTATAGAGTACTTAGGGATTCAATGGAGGATGAACTCTCGGCACCGCTATTTGTTACATGTGTGCAAGTTTAAGTCACGAGTTCGGATAAATTCACTTCAGGGTCAAATTCATCATATTGGGTTTTCTCCATCAGCTGTCACAACAAAGAGCCTACTGAATGATAATGGGTTAATTACAAGTTTTGCCAAGAAATGCTGAAAAGAGAGAGATTATGACATTTGAACACAAGAGTTCAAGGCTCCTACTCTAAAGAAAAGAAATGTGTATGTTTCAGTGCGCATTATCTTCGAAAGAAGAGAAATCTTCTTATGACGTTTGAACACAATAGTTCAAGTCTCGTTCCTAAAGAAAAGAAATTTGTACGCTTCAGTGCGCATTATCTTCTGAAGAAGAGAAATCTTCTCACTTATGACCATTCTCATCAAACATGCTTCATGATTTTTCCATGCGCTTTCAGTCATCAAGTAAACCGAACTACTTTTGATTGTTTTCTTATTCCACTTGCTCAATTATAATGACGATGGCAACATCATATGCTACCTTTGAGGGGGATAAGTGTGAATAGAATATATTTGGATGATTTTCACTTATTCAATCAAGAATAGCAACTCCGTATGCAATTCTTGAGGGGGAGAAGAAGTGTGAATTTACTGCATGGTTGATCGATATCTGAGAATATATGGTCATACGGCTCCTAACTCATGTAAGAACCGATCTTCTTCTTATCGGGTCATCTTTACATGGAGTTTCTTCTAAGAGCCGTTGGTTGACATCTTCTCACGGACTAATGAGACTAATGAAAAAATGCTTCTAGTTACGGGCCTGATTTCCTTAAAGAACATCTTTATGTTCTTGTTTGATTGGGAGGGATTTGAGTTAAGGGGATTTGCTACATCTAAATTAACGGGAATGCATTTGGTGAGAAGAAGATGTTAACATTCTATTCCCCAAACGGACAATCTAGAAGAAGGTCGAGTCTAAAGTCCGTTCTACATTTTCTGTTGCATGTTAGAAGACTAAAGACGAGTTCTATTTAACGATCTAAAGACTTCTTCTTAATCCGGACATTCATCATAAAGATTTTCAGTTTAGGGGAGAACATTAATTGGGGGAGAGTGAAATGTCAAATTTAATCCCTAATTAGATTTGGTCACACTGTTCTTCAGCAAGTTGATTCTCACAAAGACTTCAAGCTATCTTCTCAACAGATTTCAAGTATTTGGGCTTATAATGTTTTGCTGATTCTGAAGTATCAAAACCAGCAAGGGGGAAGGAGACACGTATCTAAACGCAAGTAAACTTGATGAACTGAATACTTCTAAGTGATTGAAGATATCCCGGGAATACTATTGTCATTAACGCAGAGAAACTCAAGGTTTGACTCATGGCGTTTAGTGTTCTTATTCCAACTATGTGGGGGAAGAGATGGAAGAGTTAGTTTAGGTACACAAGTGTGTGATGATTTCGATTTTATCGAAATCATCAGGGGAGAGAGATTGTGTACATTGGGGACGATCAGTTGTTTCACTTGAGAGCTTAATCAGTGATTCTGTGATAATCACTTATGCAGGATTTGACATCCGCAGAGATAATCAGTGATTCAACATGCTTCTTGAATGTTATCGGTTATTCTTTCCTTGGAAATTTGGGTACTTTGGGTTCTTGAGCTTCATACACGTTCTTCAGGGGAGAGAAAAGTATACTTCCAGGTTATTCTTTGCATATCGGACTTAATCTGCTACTTCGATGTTATAAGTTTCTCTGTCTTTGGGTATATGTGTATTCGGGTTCTTGAGCTTTTTCCAAGAGGCTGACTGCATCAATTCAACTACTTGGGGGAATTGGTCTCTTGACTACTTATAGTTTTCTTCGCTTCAGACTTCAGTGGAAAGAAATATGAGAAGATTCAATTCAAGTGTGGGATGATACGTTGTTGTTCTTCTATTGTATGATATAACCTCGAACGAAGAATCACGATACTTATTCTTAGAAGGAGTAGCAAGATCGATGATAATGGTGTGCTTCTTTGTGCACCTGGCTAAGGCAAGCTTGAAATAGAGCTTCGAATTTGCTCAACAAAAGGATTTACGGTTTGGGGGGAAGATGCCAAAGTCTCACTTTCAGATGGTTCAATTTCTCTCAATTCAGGAGCCTCGAAAGCTTTGGTGGTGAATATTTAATAGGTGATCACTTCTATCTTCTACATCGGGGCTAGTCGATATCCTTATCTCGGTACTCGTATCATCATCTTCTTAAACTATATCATTGTTGGAATCACTCCTAAACTAGATTACAAGTGTTAGTAATTAATATTGTAATAGTTAGCTTAATTAGGCTTTTATGTTAGTACTTAAGGCAAGGCTTATGTAGAAAGCCCATAAGCCTTGGCCCAAGCCCAATAAGTAAAGGAAGGGAGCTTGAGTGTTGCCCTAGCTCCTTCCCTATAAATACCTTTGTAACTCTTATTTGAGAGTTGGGTGTTCACTTTCACATATATCCTAAGCATAAACTTTCTCTCATTTCATACGTGTGTGTGTGCAAGTGTTCATCCAATCTTTCTCTTCTATATTTCTTCATATTGATGCTTGTGTTACAAACATGGTGACCTAACAGTGGTATCAATCGCCAAATATTTGGGTGAACGATTTGTTTTTGAAGTTTTTTCTTCCTACGCATAAGTTTCAGTAAACTAACCTTCAAACGCTTCAAAATTTTGATTTTTACACTTTAAAACTCAAGATTCTTGTACTTTAAAGGTTATTTGGTGATAAAGTTGAAGTTTTTGGCAAAAAGTTTGAAACTTTATGTGTTTTTCATTGTGCTCCACAACAACGAGCTCAGATGGTTGATCAGGGAAATGCTCAGACTGGGATTAATGGTCTTCGTTGTTATAACTGTAATGAGAAGGGTCATCTGGCTAATGCATACCCAAAGCCGAGGACAAGAGGCAGCGCTTATCAAAAAGAGGATTTACTCTTGGCTCTTAAGGATGAAGCTGGTGGAACTCTTACCAACAAGGAACAGAGCTTCATGGCAAATGCATTCCGATGATGATATGGAGGACTTGCAAGCTAATGCAGCAGTTATGTTGATGGCAAATATGCAAGAACTCCACATGAGTGATACAGCCCGATGTATGACATGGCTTGCCTTAGGTACCGGATCAAACTATATTCATTACTGATCTGATATCTCCGCCAACATCTGCATCCGACAAGGATCAGAGTGTTCAACATGAGCCATCTACATCTCATTCGGATGATAATCAAATAGATCTCGTAGTTATATTTGACGATCAAGATGACCTTATGGTTAACACTGATAATCAAGTTGACTCCGTGGTTATATTTGAGGATCTAAATAATGATCATGTTGAGACTCACGTTGAACAAGCCGATCTTTCGTCTAATCTAGATATTGAGCTCATGACCTTACTTAACGACCAAAAATCTCAAATGGAAACATACCGTAACATCAATCAGCAATTAAAAGATAAAAATGCAATGTTAACTAAGGATAATGAATGCTTAAAATTTCAACTCAACATTTTTCAAACACAAGAAAAACGTGAAAAAGGTTTTGAAGTCGCTTTTGCTAAATCTTACCGAAACGAAAAATAATTTGAACAACATATACGTGATCTAGTCGCATCCAAAAATGACTATCTTGAAGAAATTGTCGACTTACAAAACAAAATCAAAGAGTTTCAAAATGTTGTTTATAAACATGGTGAGTCAATCACAACTATTCAAAAGTTTACTTTTAAACCAAATCCAAATGGATATGGACCGAATCTTGCTGATTACAAACCAAAGTTTTCAAATAAAGCATTCAAACTAAATCCTGAAGTTTACAGTGCAGAAAATAGAATTGATGATTCCATTATGAGTGTTGTTGAATATAATCGTCAAGAAGAATTAGATGCAGAAGACGAGAGTCGGTCAAAACTGGAAAATATTGTTTATAACAAACCATTTAACTATTCAAGAGCTGTTACTTTCGTCACACAACAAGATTTTTCTAACACACCTTGGGTTATCACACCTAATTCTGAGTCTTCTAATGAGGGTCCCCATTCCAATACTGCACAAATTAATGGTCCTTTACCTTCACTCAGTGAAATAAAGCCATTAGCTGATCAATGCAAAGTTATAAAATATTTTGAAACATTCTTATCGGACATCAAACTTTTGGAACGTGAAATTGAAATCAATTCTGAAATAAAAGTTGAACATTTTTAATCGCCTCAAGCGCGAGCCCAAAGAGATATTTTTTAGAAAATAATTTTACCACATTTCTGAAATTTGAAAATGTGTGCAATATATTGGGAAAGGGATTTTCACAAGGAACTTGGACTTATGAAAAGAGTTTTCGAACAAACAGAAACATCGATTTCAAATACTATACGTAAAAAGAAAATGTTGAGAAAAGATGTTGATCGACTCTTGCAAGATGTTATCAGTCTTTGATATCAATAATGTTGTGTTATTACAATCTATTGCATATGCATTTGATTATATCTCTGCTGATTCTGTTGATTCTGTTGCAAATGTTGAGAATCCTGATAATGTGTCACAAATCAAGTCTTTAAAAGTTGAAAATGAGTGATTGTTAAACGAGCTTTCAAACGCAAAACGTCGTCTTCAATGGTGTCAAAAAGATTGTCAAAATCGAGAACTCGCATTGCAAAACAAAATCAACCAGTTGCATACCAAATCTCTTAATCCAAAAATTGAGCAACTAGATGATGAAAATGTGTCTTTGAAGTGTCAAATCCCAAAATATGAACAAGAAATTTCAAAAGTTAAACAGGAATATGGTGTCATATTTGATTTACTCAAAAAGACTCGTGCTAAAGCGTCAAAAGACCTTGATGATCATCCTGCATACACCAAAGATATTTTACGACGAGAAGGACTCACTCATTCTGAAAATCTAGATTTGTTACACACTATCCATGATCTAAAAGCAGATTTGGTGAAACTTAAGCAAGATAGGGATAGTAACACTGCAGTAACTGCACCTAAACAGATTCAAAATGACTCTAGAACATCTAATGAGAAACCACAAGAAACTAATGTACTTCCCTCTACTGAAACAGGAATAGTTGCCTCTTTTCCAAACGCCCGCACTTCACCGCCTAGGAGCAATACAAGGAAGAATAGGAAGTTGCGACGTTAGAAAAGAATAATAAAGAATGCTGAACTAGAAGAACACCTTAGGAATTTGAATAAAACTCAAGTTGCACCCACTTTAGATTTTGCGTCTAACAAATGTAATCGAAAAAGTGATGTAACGAATGCTGAATCTTTAAGTAATTTAAATGTTATGTTTGAAGCTTCTTGTATTGGTTGTCGTAAAAGCATGTTTTCTGGTTGTCACGATAAATGTGTTGCTAAGGCTATCTTGAATCGTAAGCGGAATAATAGAAAACGGAATACCTTTAGGCCCACTAATGCTTCTAAGTCTGTGCTAGGTAAACCACCCTCTAGTGTTCCGACTATGCTCATTGATGTACCCATAGAATCCCCTTCACCTCCTAGGAAGAACTTATCACCTAGCGCATTTACTAAGACCAAAACTAAGACTAGTTGGAGATGGCAGAAATGGTTACATAATACACTTGGCTTTCAATGGATACCTAAACTCATAAACATGTATGTTTCAACTATAACTGCTTCGGAACCCTCTAACTCTTTGGGTTCCACATCTACTTCTATTCCATCTGTGTCGTCTGTGTGGAATTCAGGTGATACAGATCATCCTATGGATTGTTGATAGTGTATGTTCCCGGCACATGACAGGCAATCTCAAACTGTTATCCAACTTTGTTTCAAAGTTCATTGGCACTGTCAGGTTCGGGAATGATCACTTCGCAGCTATCATGGGCTACGGAGATTACATCCATGGTAACATTGAAATTAGCCGGGTTTATTATGTGGAAGGCCTCGGTCACAATCTCTTCTATGTTGGTCAGTTATGTGTTGGTCAATTCGTGATCTACAAGGAAACGATCTTATGTCTGGTACCCGCAATTCAAGTCTTTATACAATCTTAATGCAAGACATGATTGCTTCATCTCCCATCTATCTACTTTCAAATGCAACATCTACAAAATCTTGGTTATGGCACCGTCGTCTCTCATATTTAAACTTTCAAACCATAAACAATCTTGCACGATACAAACTTGTTGAAGCTCTCCCAAGATTTCGGTATTCTAAAGATCACCTATGCTCAGCTTGTGAACAAGAAAAAAGCACTCGTGCTCATTTTTCTTCAAAGGTGGAACACAACTTACAGCATGTGCTTCATCTTCTGCACATGGATTTGTGTGGCCCGATGCGCGTGTAGACGATTAATGGCAAATGCTACATCTTAGTAATTGTGGATGACTACTCAAGATGGACTTGGGTTTATTTTCTTCGAAGTAAAGATCAAGCTCCATAGATGATCATCACCTTTCTCACAAAAATTCAAGTTTAGCACCGAAGCACAGTCAGACAAATTAGAACAGCCAAAGGAACTGAATTTGTGAATCAAACCCTTCGTGCTTATTATGAGAAAGTGGGAATTGAGCATCAAACATCTATTGCACGTACACCGGAACAAAACGGAGTTGTTGAAGGACGAAACCGTACATTAGTGGAAGCTGCAAGGACGATGTTAATGAATGCAAAACTTCCAGATTACTTGTAGGCTGAAGCCGTGTCAACTGCATGCTACACTCAGAATCGTTCAATGATTACCAAACGCCACAACAAAACACCTTATGAGCTTATCCACAACCGTAAACCGAATCTCAAACACTTTCATGTATTTGGATCCCTTTGTTATCCGAATAATGATCTTGATGACTTTGGTAATCTCAAAGCCAAAGCTGACATTGGAGTCTTTGTTGGATATTGTGAAAACTCTAAGGGTTACCATATCTGGAATCGTCGTACAAGGGAGATTATGGAAACGATTCATGCAAATTTCGATGAGCTTACTGAAATGGCTTCCGAGCATAACAGCTTGGAACCCGGACATAACCGTCTAAACTTCCCCCAAACCCCATCATCAGCTGAACCAAGCCTCCAGCTTACTCGTCAACAAATGGAACAGCTATTTGCTCCTCTGTTTAGTGATGATATTGATCAACGTGCTCCAGATGTATCAACTGTTTCCACTGCTCAAACTGATAATAATCCTATACCTGATACACCTGAAACAACAACAACTGTTGAAGAAGCACCTCCAATTGATTCCACAACAATAGTCGAACAAACCGCATCCAATGACGCTGAACCAGCTGATGATTTTCTGAACCAAGAAGTACCACAACCTGCAGATTTTGATCCAAATGCGTTCTTCAATCCGTTTGCTAATGAAACTGCCACTTCTGATGTTGCGGAATCATCTACAAGCCATTTGAATCCTCCCAATCTGCACAATGTATATCAACATCAACCCTCCACACATCGTTGGACTAAAGACCATCCTGTTGCGAACATCATTGGAAACCCGGATCAACCAGTCGTAACTAGACAACGCCTTCAGACTGATGGTGAACATTGCATTTATGCACTTACCGTTTGTCAATCTGAACCCAAAAACAATAAAGAAGCAATGACTTACGACAACTGGATTGAATCCATGCAAGAAGAACTGAATCAGTTTAAACGTCTTGAAGTATGGGAATTGGTTGAAAAACCAGCAGGGGTCTTTGTTATTGGTCTGAAATGGATTTGGAAAAACAAGTTGGATGCTAAAGGTACGGTTATCAGAAATAAGTCACGTCTGGTGGCTAAGGGTTATAGACGAGAAGAATGGATCGACTACGAGGAATCATTCGCAGCAGTTGCTAGACTTAAGGCTGTTTGAATCTTTCTGGCATTCGCAGCTCACATGAACATCATGATCTTTCAGATGGACGTCAAAACAGCTTTTCTAAATGGAAAACTGAAAGAAACAGTTTATGTTAGTCAACCAGAAGGATTTGTTGATCCAGAGTTCCCTAATCACGTCTACAAACTGAACAAGGCTCTCTACGGTCTCAAACAAGCCCCTCGGGTGTGGTATGATAAGTTATCATCCTTTCTTATTGCCAATAATTTCTCTAAAGGATCGTTCGACCCAACACTTTTCATACAATATCACGAGGCACACATTTTAATCGTTCAAATTTATGTGGATGACATCATTTTTGGGTCAACACATCTAAAGTACTCAAACGCTTTTTCAAAACTAATGAAAAAACATTTTGAAATGTCCATGATGGGTGAACTTACATTCTTTCTTGGATTGCAAGTTCATCAATCTCCCCGTGGTATTTTCCTAAGTCAGTCCAAATATGCCCTTGAAATTTTAAACAAACATGGAATGCAAACCTCTGACACCTATGCCACACCAATGGCACATACTAAGAAACTGGATGCTAATTTGCGTGGGACATTTGTTGACCCTACCAAATACCGAAGTATTATTGGGTCTCTCATGTATCTAACAGCTAGTAGGCCTGACATTGTATTTGTTGTATATATTTTCTCCCATTATCAGTCAAGACCAACTGAAACTCACCTCTCTGAAGCTAAAAGAATCCTCCGATACATCAAGGGAACCATTAACTTGGGGATCTGGTATCCGAAGGATTCTGGTTTTGAACTAGTAGCTTTTTCAAACGCTGATCACGCAGGTTGCTTAGATTCTTGGAAAAGTACTTCAGGAGCTTTACAATTTCTTGGTGATTAACTGGTGTCATGGCAATCAAAGAAGCAGGATTGTACATCGTTGTCCTCAACAGAAGCATAATATGTAGCCATGTCGGCGTGTTGTGCTCAAGTCATTTGGATGAGAACACAACTCAAAGACTATGGTTACGTATTTGAGAATCCGATGTACTACGACAATCGAAGTGCTATTGCGATATCGTGCAACTCTGTTCAACATTTGAAATCAAAGCACATCGATCTTCGATATCATTTCATCAAGGAGCATGTGGAAAAGGGTATCGTTGAATTATACTTTGTAGGTACTGAATACCAACTGGCAGTTCTTCTCACCAAAGCCTTAGCTCCTGCTAGGTTTACTGAGTTGGTCCACCGGATTGGTATGCGGTGTTTGACTCCAGAGGAACTGGATGAACTTTTAAAATAATCTTAAAATCAGTCAAACAACAAAACCTCTTTTGTAAATATTTATCAAAAACAAAATACAAAAATATAAAACTTATAAAATTCAAAAATATTCTTCTATCCAAATTTCTTTCTACATGGCAAGTACAAATCTTCCGTCAACACTTTACTCTTTCAAAATTCACTATTTTTTTCAGTCAAGTGTTGAAGGGGAGAAAGTAAATATTTTCTGTTTCATAAAACCTTGAACTTGCATGTTACCTAATATAGGTTGTATCTTTGTAAATGGTGGTCACATTTATGGTTCATTGTCACTCCCTGGACTCAAATTTATAAAATTTCATTATTTCTTAAGTCGAGGGGGAGCGTCGTCAAGTTTCTTTCCAAATAACATACTTTGCGTAACCAAAATGGAAGTTATGGGCTAAGAATGAAAATGGCTAAGGTGGAGGGACTATTTTTGTCAAAAGCTTAAACTTAAATTAACAAAACCACCTCAACTACTTTACTCATTCATTTACTACTATCATTTATTTCCCAACAACCATTATCCACGCATAAGATTCAATCTTCAAAACTGTGCTTTAATCTTCATCTTTGTAAGTGGTTTAATGATTGTTATGTAATTATAAACATTGGTTTTGATTTTCAAACAAATCCAACGGTTAGATTTTGTGTTTGAGATGATCTCGTGTTCTACGCGTATGCGTATGAACACAAAATCATCATTTGAATGTTTATGATGGTAAACTTGGTGTCAAAACGTTTAAAAACAAGTGTTATAATCATTTTCAACATCAAAATCCACCCAGAAAATGTTTACAATCATTATTCAAGAATTAGGTTTTATGCGTGGATTTGGGCGTTTTCATTTGGGAGTGTTTCTGTATAATTAGTTAGTTGTATGATGTTGTATAAATGTCTAATTGAACAAAACCATGCTTGAATCATGCCCAGAAACAAGAAATATTAAGTAATTAAGAACTAGGGTTTATACTCATAGGAATTGGGTAATAATGATTCATGAGGCTATTTATTTTAAAACTTGGTTGAAACAACTCATTAGGCTTCTAAGGTATCACAAAAAACGTTTGGTGCAAATCCTATGGCTAAATCACTTATTCGTAGAATTTGAATCTTAGGGTTTAGTTTTACGCGTAAGGAAAACTTACAGACTGTGGATCATTGTGATTTCATATAAGACTGAAAGGAATAGAATTAATATGTTAATGATGATGTTATGAAAAATTTGTTACAGGTTTTACACGCACAAAATTCAGAATCAAGGTTAACTGTGCTCCTACACATAAGGATCACCTTACGCGTAGAATGTTATGCGTAAGAGCAATCTTAAGCGTAACCTTTACATGTAAGGTTCTACAAAGGGACTACGCGTATCCTATGAAGGATATGCGTAAACTTGAGTCTTACGCATAAGGTTTACCCTTACGAGTAAACCTTACGCATAAGCTCCCACATGCGCTTACACGTAAGCTCTATGCTAAGGGTTCGTTCCTGGCGCTATATTTACGCGTAAGTTAAGTTCCTACGCATAAGCTTGCGCCTACGCGTATGATCTACTGTTTAGGCATAAGCTTGCAATTCCTACGCCTAAGCCTAATTTTAACCATAATTTTGAATTGTTACACGTACAAACTTGTAAATAAATAAATCATAACGTCACGAATCCAAAATGTCACTAATAAGCTTAAATGGTTAATATGTTGTGAAAATAAGTGAAAATTTGGACTTTAAAACTCAAAATTAAATTCACGAAACTTATCACGACTACTATGGACTATTGGACATACAAGTGACGTTGGACTTGTAACATTCATCAACATAACATATTCAATAATTGAACAATAAAATAAACTTTTGACTAACGTAATGTCTTTCGATATGTTGGTTCTTTTGGCTCAATATCTTTCAGATCACAATATAGATGTCCAAATGGAATACATTGCTGCACCTAATGTTCTCTCAATGGAAGACATCTTCCCCAACGATTACACAATGAAGATTGGGAAGAACAATCTCAGAGTCGATTTTGATAACTTCACATGTTCTGAGTCTTCTTGTCAAATTGCTGTGGATATTTTGAAGACTCATCCTTACAAGAATATGCTTACTAATTCTGCAACGGTGCCGGTGATTTATGTTCACCAATTCTGGCATACCATGCAGAAGGTCAAAGGTCAAGAGGTTGTAACAGTAACACTCAACGACAAACAAGTCACCGTGACTCCAGCAGACTTAAGGGCTATTCTTCTTCTTCCAAACATCCAGCCTGCTGAATACACTACTACTCCTACAGAAGAAGTCACTCTCCCGTTCATGGTCGACATCGGCTATGATGAAGCTGCTGGGATCATCACAAAACACTCATCAATTGATGTTAAGAACATTCCCCAGCCATGGTACATCATGATTGCCAAATCAGCTTCGGACGATGTGGTTTTGAGCATCCGAAGCTCATGGAACTACAAATATTTTAGGGCATGGTCAACATGAAATACATCAATTTGCGCCTGACCGGGACAACATGATGTCTTACCTTAAAAAGCCTGGCACCAAGATCCCTTATATCAGATACACAAAACTGTTGATCCGAAGGATTCTAGGGAATAATCCGATATTCCTTGAGACTTGATGACACCAACCATCACTCCGTGTTGCTTGAGCCCACACTCAATGTTGTCAGATTTAAGGACTCAACAACGAAGAAACAAGGTGCGGTATTACCAGATTGCCTTCCTACTACTGCTATTAAAGGACTTCAATCGTACAAACGATATTTAGAAGCAGGAAAAGTGGGGTTCATTGATGAAAAGTCTTCTGGTACACCTGTTAGGAAGACCAGGAGAGGCAGTGCTGGAAGTGTTGCAAGCACTGAGAGTACACGTAAATATCCTAAAAGGACTCACACCCTCAAAAGGAAAGTTCCATCAAAGGGTGCCATCCCTATTCCCAAACCAGAACCACAACTGATGGACGAGGATACAGAGGATACTGAAATAGATGAAGAGGTTACCTACTCGGAATCTGCCACAGATGATACACTAACCGTTGAAAAACCTCTAAGTCCCAAGTCTGATAAAGGGAAAACTCCAGTGCAAGAGTAGGAAGAAGAGAGCTCCGATGAAGAGCCACTGGATGAAGACAAGGATTACAGAAAGAAAGTGAAGAATCTCAGACTTCAACATGTTGCTCAGGAATTTAATCGTCAACAAACTCATGGCCCTGGAGGGTCAAGTGGTGGTGAACTAACCACACCAGTTTCCGATGCGGTTAATCAACCCGATAAGGGAACTGGTACCACCACCCACGAATCAGAGCAAAAGCAACTAGAGGATGAGATGATCTTTGACTTTGAGGAACCTGACAAGAAGAAGAAGAAGACTGAGAAAATTTATGTTGAAGATGTTGAGGCTGCAGCTAAAGAAAAAGAAGAAAAAGAAGCTCAAGCTCAAGCAGATGAAGAGGCAAGGATCAAGGTGAAGAAAAGGCTCGCGAAAGGAAGCCAATGATTACATTCTAGACAGTCCCGTACGTAGCAAGGAACAAACTTCTGAGCCACCTAAGGACCCTGAGCCTCCTCATGAATCATCATCGTCAAACTCTTCTTCTCATTTATCACCACCACCATCCAAAGACACCACCAGATCCACATCCAAATCGGTAAAGAAACCGACCGATACTTGGATATCACGTGCAAAGACAAAGATTGTCAAAGATGTCAGGCAAGTAAGGAAGAAAGACGTAGTCAACAAGAAATCAATCAACTAGCCGACGAGTTAACATTCTTCGGACGGATAAACGAGTTTTGATGAAAGGAACAAACTACAACAATTTCGAATAGAGATATCCAAGGGGGGAAATGGAGAAGACGATCAGAGAATAAACTCACAAATTTCATCATCGACGTCCCTCGAGGACAAGGGAGATGTTCACCGCACAACTTTATCCGAATCTTATGTAATTGGTCAAGCAAACAATGCAATCTACTCCGGTAGCAATGCAAATTAACCCAATTGAGACTAAGGTTGTCTCTGATGCAGAATTGATTTCCAAACTTGTGCTACAAATGTCTAAACGATCTGCAACGTTTACTTCTGATGAAGCTAAACTTTTTGAGGCATTGCTGGATTATCAAATAAAAACTTCCTGCAAAGCGGCAGCTGAAAGAGCTAAACGTCTAAGGGACGATGATGATGCAGATAAGGACTCTGAGGCAAAACGAAAGAAGAAAAATGATGATTCATCTACTATGCCTCCACCCCCCCAAAGGACCTCCACCCAAAGAAGTTCTCCACAACGGCCTCCAGCTACTGATAAACCTCAGGACTCTAAGTCACCACCATAAACAGAGAAAATCGGTGATCACTTTCAATACACTGGTGGTGACGATGAAGAAATTCCTGAGCTCCAACAACAACCTACTTCTTCTACATCAACAAAGAAACCAATATCATCCTCAAAGCCTAAGAAGAAGAAAAAGACTAATGTTGTGTCATGGCTAGATGATGATGACACTGAAGAGTATGACTGGTTCTCTAAACTTGTTGATGCCACACCTTAGTTACCGGAAGGACAAGAAATGGTACATGGTCGCACAATGGAACATGTGAAGCTTATATAGGAAAAGTTCAAATTGAAGAAAATGACCAAAGCAGAATTGAGGCGAATCAAGAATGATGCATTCCAACTACTTAAAGACGGCTCCGACAGTGCAATCGAAGTCGAATATCATCTCGACAACATTGCACTAGCCATGTCTAACAACATTGATTGGCTCAATCCTGAATCAAACATAGACTTCACCAGACAAGATAAAGCTTCATACTACACTGACTAGACCAAACCTCTACCTACCATTGGCCGACCGGATCAACCCAAGATTCAATACCGCTATTTCTTCAACAACGACCAAGAGTTTCTTCTACACGGTAGCGATGTCTCCAAGAAATACGCTACATCACTCACACTCCCTTTCTCGGCAGCAATATACTCCAACAGCATAGCCATCGAGGAAGAAGCTACACATATGTTTGCCAACAAAGTGGAAAAGTATGATCTTGATGCACTGTATGGGATTCATCATTGTCCAGAACGACGAAGAATCTACTACAAAAGCTGCCAGGTTCTGAATTCAAAAAAGGAACTGTTCAGTGAAAAACGGATCGTTGCAATTCAGCATGTTACTCTTTCGTCGAAGTGGGACTACACATTCCTTAAGAAAATAGTGGTCAAATGACAAGAAGAAGAGGAATATGAGTTTTATGAAGCGGATTTTCCGAGATTGTCGCTAAATGACATTGAAGATATGTATCTGGCAAAGGTACAAGGACGAATGCGACATTTCTCTACAACTACCCAACTCAAGTACATCAAGTCATTGCTCATATTCATCCGTAGCATCGTGATCCAAGAACGTGTAATTGTATCAGAAGCGTGTTAACCTCACAAAACCACAGCTTGACGTTCCCGACATAAACCAACTTGCTCAGTACAACCTCATCAAGAAACCATTTAGGGTAGTGTACCGAAGTGAACTACACCAAAATTGCTTCATAGCGTGCAAAGAGCTTCATAAGTTTGGGGATCACACATTGAAGAAGGTTCGGGATGGGTTAGCATACAGGTTAAAGGAGATTCATGACGGCATAGGGTCACCAAAGAGATAGAATTCGAGGGATAGAAGGGATGTAAAGAAGATCATCACGAGGATTGATGAAAGGTTGTTTAGGCGGGATCAGATCAGAACATTGGAGAGTTTCGTTGGTGGTCATCCAAGCATATCTCTCACAGGCTACCAATGTCCAGAACGCATTCTTGGAGTTATTGCTGGAATACCTGATACCCCTGGTACCCCTTGATCTGTTTCTCTTATCATTATTTGGATGTGTGTTTTTTATCTGACTATGGCTTGTGCACACATAACAGTGCACAACCTGTACTTGTCATGAAAGGACCCTGTGGCACGCTTCAGTGCCACAATCCTTATAAAAGGAGCGAAAGCTTCTTACTTTTGAGTAAAACTAATCAAAACTTTCACTTTTCAAAGTTTTGCTCAAAAGAACAAGTACTTCCCCTTATAATTTTCAAAACCTCAAAAGTTAATATCACTTATTGAGGGGGAGTATTTGATTAAAACTTTGTTCACAAATTGTTCTTCCTGGTAATCTTCCCACAAAACTCGAAATGGACATATTCGACATCAAAATTTCGTCAAAACAACATTAATATGCCATTTTTTAGGGGGAGATAATTTATGTGATAAGAAATATGTTGTGAATTGCTATTGAACCGTCGTGCTAAAGAATTAACCAATGAATTGACGAGCTCTTAAATGTTAGCAACTCGAAAAGACTTGTCCGGGACGGGTAATAATTTCAAGCTAGTTCGCTAGTAATGTAAACGTGTCTCGCAAAGGACATGTCCGAGTAGAATGTACCATTCGAGAAACTTTTGGTAGACATGAACCTTGACGGGTCAAACCCTTATCCAAGGAGTGTTTACAACTTCAAGCTGACCTAGTCGCTGATGTAAACCGTCTCTGCAGGGAATTGTTTATCTTGAGTTGATCAATTCAAAAGTGCGCGCTCTTTCCTCACCGTGCAAATTTCTGTCAAAATACTTAAGCACGTGTGGCGGGGGAGTATTTCTGTAAAATATAAAACTCTTTCAGTGGTATTAAATGTTTTTTAATCATAACCACTTTGAGAGATTTTTCATGAAAATGGTTTTACGGCAACATAGGTTAGTCATGGAGTTATAAGGTGACTAAGGTTAGGAATAACCGTCCTATGATCCGCCAGAGCCAGAGGGATCTACCCAAGGACACCACCAATAGTTAGAATTTAGAAGTCCTTAGGTATGATTATAAAAAGGAGAAAATGAGAATCGGAGAAAGAATGAGTTGAATAATTAAAAAGAAAAGTAATAAAAAGGGTGAAAACAAATAGCCCTCTAGATGATTCAACTTAGGGCAGACACCGGGTTCAATTCATATGCTACTAGTTGTCACTAGATGACACCGGTATTGAAGATCAAAGTCGTCATGGACCCAGTGACGCATGCACTGAACGTTCTTAGCCACTCAAGTTTCTCTCAACAGAAGCTTGTTTCATTCTCACAGAACCCTACATAAACTATCGGGCTTAGAGATTGCTGGTATTGAAGAAGGAGACCCTCTCCCTAGTCTCCGCCAGAAAACCAAAGCGCACTATTGAGTCTAGAGCTACGAGATTCATCAAAAGATCTCTTAGGTACACTTGACAATTCATCGCTTGTCGCGTCAACAATAAGAACAAGTGATACATTATCGAGTCCTTCACAGATCTTAGCAACTGCTCGAGAACATTTATGAGAGGTTCACAAATGTGATCCTCGTGATTGAATGGAAACTCCTGCCAGAGGTCTCTGTAACTCTCTTGTGGGTTAACTTAGTGTATCTCAAACGGTCTACAGTGGGGTGATGCTTTCGTGTACCTCACTCACCAACTGTAGGTGTACTTCGGTACATCGCGTTATCTCACTTGTGGGACTCCAGTTTAGGAACCGCCTTTATGAGAATTAGAGACGTGTTTTCACACTATGCTGTTAACACACTCGAAGTTCAAACTTATAAGCGCTGGATTATTTCTAACCCATGTTTTATGTTTTCTTCTTATGGATGCTCGCGGGTGGAAAAGATCGTGCAGATTCTTCACATGCTCATACCAACAACAACACTAATTGAAGTTCTCTCAAAAGGCAACACAAAGTCAGAATGATTCTTCATCAAAGTCAAAGAATCTATAAAGTTTAAAGACAAAGAGAACTACATCAATACTGAAAATTCAACGTTTAAGAGCGTGTGAGCATGTTGGAGAAAGACGTGGAGACACTGGAGAAACGAAGCAGACCTGATGCAGATAACCACAACATACTATCACTACCACTATAAAGAACAAAGATCTAAGAACAAAGATAAATAAAGACGTCAAAGCTGAAAACTTCAAAGATAACAAGACCCTCACACTGGGAGATTGTTCGAATCAAGACAATTCTTCTCACAAGAAAGAAGAATGTCAGAAGACGTCAAAGCAACTATTACATCAGCACCTACAACGTTTTTCACTCATATCATCAATTACCAACACTTAAGAGGAGATTGTTGAAATCACTCCTAAACTAGATTACAAGTGTTAGTAATTAATATTGTAATAGTTAGCTTAATTAGGCTTTTATGTTAGTACTTAAGGCAAGGCTTATGTAGAAAGAGCTTGAGTGTTGCCCTAGCTCCTTCCCTATAAATACCTTTGTAACTCTCATTTGAGAGTTGGTTGTTCACTTTCACATATATCCTAAGCATAAACTTTCTCTAATTTCATACGTGTGTGTGCAAGTGTTCATCCGATCTTTCTCTTCTATATTTCTTCATATTGATGCTTGTGTTACAAACATGGTGACCTAACAATCATCTACTCTATCTTTGTAAATATTTATCCAAAAGAAAATACAAAAATATAAAACCTATAAAAAGAAAATAGAAAAATATAAAACCAACAAAAACCCATAAAAATCAGAAAATTTAAAAAATACCAAAAATATGTTTTCTCAAGCCATGTCTTCTGGTATCGATAACATATACGGTCTTAGAAATGTCATTCAATAATGGCACGGGACCATAGATGAAGTTCGAGAAGAAGGTGTAAATATTCTTTTCCAAAACATGTCTCATAATAAGGCTTGCAGTTACTTCAGACTGTAACCCGTTGTTCAAAACTATGGTTTGCTATTATTTCAGATAGCAACCCATTCTTCAAAGAGGGAAAGTGCTGCACTTAAACAATTTTCAAAAAATTTCATGCACTTATCCTAAAACTAATTGAGGAAAGTATGTCGAAGGACTGCTGTTCCTACTCAAATATTTTTCCTTATAAAATTCTTCAGAAAAATATTTGTTTTAAAAAATTGGTGGAAAAATGAGTTGCTTTAAAAAATCTATCAGACTTGGAGTTTTCGAAAATTTGGAAACTCAATCAATGACTTCAGCATTTTTAAAACTTTTCATAAAATGAGTCATTGATTGAGGGGAGAATGTTTTCAAATTTATATCATCTATCGGGCTTATATAATCATCCTATGTGCTTAACTTGAAAAAGATAAACTGCCTATGTTGAAGGACTAGGAATCTAGGATGTGATTGTTAGGATTAGATAATTATAGTTTGATGAACACATTATTCCCATGCTTTACATGATCTGATTGATATTGTGGATTGACTTGTATTAGTTGATTGTTGTTGGGTGTTGTCACCACCATATTGTCTATATGTGTTTACTAACGTATGCAGATAACATGGTTTAAAAGAATGTTCCCGATCCGGATCCCACATGAGATGATTGGATCCGAAAGGAAAGGGTAACTCTTCCTTAGGTCAAAAAATGAAGAAACAGAGCTTAATTAGATCTCCATGGAGAGTTGGCACGATTGATGCAACTTAAGAAGTCTCACTGCATCTGCAGATGGTTTTCTTCCAGCCGACACAAACCATAAGCTTCTTATCCACCTAACGTATCTTTGTGTAGGACAAGTAGTGAATAACACCATTTTTCAAATAAATTTGATAAAATTGTTTTGAAAATGGAAAAATATTGTTTTGAAAATAACCTGAACTCAATTTTGGAAATCACCGGATTTCCTTTTAAACCTAAGTCACTCAATCAACGACTCGGTCATTGATTTGAGGAGAGTGATTTAAATTTAATATTTTTCAAACGATATCTCTTCATAAAAGTCCAATTGTATGAAATAAAGTGGTGATCTAAAGATTTAATGTTATGTCATGGTATGATTTTCTTTTAAACTCAAAGATCTTTCAAAATGAAATTTTTTGTGTTCTTGTTTGATTGTGAAATTGTTTTATTTTACTAAAAGATCTCTTAAAACTATCATACTTGACACTAACAATCTTTAATGTCTAAAATTGGTCCTCATCAGTCAATTTCAAAAATTAAATCATGCCACGTCTTTCCCCAAAATCTTTTAAATGATTTAAATCAATTGGGATCACAAATCTCAAAAGGTTTGAAATTTTTGATCGGGGGAGAGATCGTCATTTAAATCTCAAATTTGTTTAAAGGGTAATTGTTTCAAAGCACTCCTTCCATCATGTGCCAAACGATTTCAAACACATGATGCACATGATTGAGGAGGAGCATTTAACCAAAAACCAGAAGAGTATTTAAACCAGGCATATTTTCTCCCATGTTTTCTAAACCTATTTAAATCACTTGGGATCTAAAATCTCAAAGGATTTGATATTTTTGATCGGGGGAGATTTTGTGATTTAATTATGAAATCTGATAAATGATGATCGATTTGATTCAAAGAGCAAGCTGCTCTCCCATATGTGCTAAACGTTTTCATTAATTGAAGCACATATTGAGGGGAGCATTTCAAAAGAAAATAAACTATCAAGGTACAAAGATTTATATGTTTCAACATAAAGTACCTTGATTGATTTTCTAATGGTTTCTTAATGGCAAATATGATCGTGGAAGTTCTTCAAAAACCTCCTTCCTCTATGTGTTAAATGATTTCAAATAACCAACGCACATTTTGAGGGGGAGAATTTAACAAGAAAATCAAATGGCTTTTTCCACGGAAATTGTGATCAAGAATATTGTTTCAAAGAACTCTTGCCTCCATGTGCTACACAATTTCAAATTCATATGCACATGATGAGGGGGAGGATTTCTAAATAATCAAAACAATTAAGGTACAAAATGATTTGATTTTATATCACAAGTACCTTGATTGATTTTCCAAATGATTTTTCAATTGGCTTCAAGAAGGAAAGAACAATACCAAAAGACCGACCAATTTACTTTATGCATGGTGTTATAAGGATGGTTAGGTTAGGTATTCGTTCCCACGATCCCGCCAGAGCCGGAGGGATCTACCTAGGGACAATCCACTAGATAGTGTAGAAGTCCTTAGGTATGATGAAAAAAGGAGAAAAGTGATAAATGGGAAGAGTGCGGACTGAGAAAAAGCTAGAACTGGAATAAACCCAGCAAGGTTCTAGTAATGAAGTCTCGGTAAGCACTGAAGGGTTTGAAGAATGAAAAAGAATTGAATGTGAAAAGGGTGAAAAGAAATAGCCCTCCATTAATTCAACCTTAGGGCAGAAACCATGTTCAATACATATGCTACTGGTGTCTATTAAGGTAACACTGGTATTGAAGACAAGACGTCCTGGACCCAGTGACGCACTGCACCTAACTTCCCAAACTACTCAAGTTCCTTTTAAAAGGACTTGTTTTATTCTCATGGGGAACCAACATAATCTATCGACTTTCTCTTAGAAATTGTTGATATTGAAGAAGGAGACCCTCTCCCTAGTCTCCGGCATAGGAAACCAAATGTGCACAATTGAGTTTAGAGCCGAGAGATCATCCACAATATCTCATTAGGACACAAAATTAATGAAGACTTGTTGTTTCACACAATGTGGAAAGTAAGTATATATTGAGAGTCCTACGCATTATCCTTGTGGTATTGCCAGAACATCCGAGTGATATGTAAAAGTACTCACGATGAAGATGGAAATCCTTCTAGATCTAACATCAAACAAGCTCTTGGTGGGTGACATGTGAGATCTTTTCTAAAGATCAAACTTGTGACAACTAGATAGAAACGATGGAGCGATTCATTCTTGAATCAACCTTGGTCCAGGAAATGAATTGACGAATACTTTTGGAAAAACCGTTCAATGTGCAAATCTTCTTTTCTCTAGCACATCGAATGTGTATTCATGTTTTCAAACACAAAAAGTATCTCTGATTGAAAAAAATACTTTTGGAAAAACCGTTCGATGTGCGAATCTCTTCTTTTCTCTAGCACATCGAATGTGTACTCTTTTCAAATACAAAAAGTATTTATGATTGAAAATTGATCTTTCTCATAAAACCTTCGTCGTATTGCAAAACTCTTTCTTCAAGCAATACACGATTGTTTTCAAATCAATTTTTCATCAATCAGTGAATCTCAATTCGCTGGTTCACTCACTCCGTGTTGTCTTCTTTAAGACGTTCCGGTTTGAGAACAACTAGAACAGCTGTGAAACCTTGTCAAGGAGATTCTTCAGAATTATACCTGATCACAGGCAGTACTTGTACGGATCAACGGGGAACCGTGGGCCGTGTACCTCAATTCAACGAAAGTGATCAAAGACACTTTCGTGTGTTTTATTGCTAACTATTGTTTGTAGGTACATTTGGACGGTTGCAGCTGATCAGAATTGAGAAGTCAATCCAAATCCGCATGCTCACAGCATCCACATTTAATTAAAGAAATCGTGACAAGTGCTTATCTACATAATCTGGCTCTGATAGCTGCAAATATCATGAACCAGTAAAGCTTCCGCTACTCTGATGAAAAGATGTCATGATCCAGAAAGTGTGAGCATGTCGGTCCATAAGTCACAACATCACATGAAGGCAACACAATAAAGGGTGATCTAGAGATTTAATGTGGCTGATGATCTTAAAGAAAGCTCGAAGATCATCAAATATGTAGATCAGTTCAAAGACCTCCACTTAAAGTACAAAATAATCGGACTATGAAGAGTCACTACTAAAGCACAAAGACTGCGGAAGTGAAGAATTGAAGTCTATGAGCTCAGAACAGAAGACAAAATAGAATGCTAGGATTCAAAATGTAAATCATGGGGTGACCTCCCTTAGGGGGAGATTGTTAGGAATTGGAAATTCCATATGGAAGTGTCGGTCACGTTAATTATAGTCTCGCATATGTTAGCTCGTATACATATTGTTATTTGCGTTATTTTGTAGTTAATTAGTTAGTTAGTAGCGTAGATTAGTTTAGTGTAACACCGTGGAGGAAGGACGGGTCTTTACCCACTGTACGCCTGATCACAGTCCGATAGGAGGACGTTTAGCTTGTAACTATAAATACCCCTTCCATCCTTGGAAGGGGTGGTGCTTTCTTGATAATATAACCTTTTCACTTTTTTTTTATCTCTCTAGAATCACCCTCTCTACTCTCTTCATCTATAACCATGGCTTTCTTGTATTATCACCATCCTAGACCACCTGAATCATCAAACAACATAAAATATACGATCCTACAAAGTTCCTTTTCAATTTTCAATTTAATTTGCAATTAATGTTTTAGTAGCTTAGATCTGGTGTTCTTAGCTTATAACTATTAATCTAGCTTATTTGAATTTAGATTTAGTTTACTTGAGCTTATATAATCATTAGATAGAATTCTCTCATAATTTGAATCTTCATTTGATCATAATCTGTTATAACAGGTTCAACAGCATTGTAATGTTAGTTTTAGTTCATTTCTATTCCTAATAGTTTCAAGTTAATAGTATAATCTGTTTTAGTAGTAACTAGTGCTTATTTCACCTGTTTGCTTCTTAAATTTCTCAAAACAGTGATTTAAGGAGCGTTTGGATAATTGATTTAATCTGCTTTAAGAGATAGTAGAGAGGTTACTTTAAGTTATTGCAGTCTCATATAGGTTTACTGAGGTTCATTACAACATCAAATAGTTCTTGCATTTGCATAATAGTCAAAATCATCTTCAAGCTTCATTTGTATGTACACCAGTTAAAAAATATCTTGCATAAGCTTGCAGTTGGTTGTAGAATTAGTCCCTATAGCTTCATTAAGTTCCATTATAGCTTAGTACATCAATTAGAGTGAATTAGAAGCAATCAAAGTTCATAAAAGTCAAAATCCATTTTCTGTCAAAAGTCAAAATTGGTCACCATGTTTTCCTGAGTGCTGTTCTTTAAATAATTTTAATTCACTAATTTCTAATTCAAATCTGTTGAAATTCTGGATTCAAGTACTCTGGTTGATGGTCTGTGTTAAGATAATTTTAGAATAATTTTGCAAATTTTCTACAACAGCTTTTTAAGGGCTTGAATTTGGTCAGTTTTATTAAATGTGCCCTGTGTTTGCAACATCAGTTTACAACAGCCTTTTCTCTAGCTTATAAACTACTTCTTACTTGTCCAATTACGCTAAAATCTGGTTTATAAGCTCTTTACTAGGTCCTCTTGAGATTACTATTTCTGGTTTAAAGTTTTAAGCTATAGTGCTAGCTTATTTTTAAGCTGCAAGTCAAGGGTGTAGAGCTGTTAAGATTGTTGCTGATTTGAGTTGAAATTTGCTTAATAGCTTTCAAATTGAGATTAAGTGATATGAGTTAGTTTTTATAAGTAGTTTTAAGGTAGTTTAGCATTAATCTAGCCCCTTGCATCATTTGGTAGCATAATTTGGCTTTTAGCTTATTTAGCATAGCTTATTCTCAAACAGTTTGCACTATTATAGCTTATCCTGCATCCACAAGTTCTTTTTTATAATTTTCATAGAATCTCAGTTGTATTTAGGACTTTTCTGGAAATTTTCATAATTTTCTATAGCTTTTAGCTATTTTTCTGCATTTAAAACAGTTTTTAAGGACTTTTTAATAGCATTTAATACAAATTATCAGAAAAAGCTCAAAAAAATAAAATTTCAATTTTCCTAGCTTAAGAAAAATCAAAAAGACATAAAAAATATTTTTCCTCATTTTTCCTAGTTCAAAATAGTATTTTCTAACAATTTAATTAGTTTAAAACAGTTTTAAATTCATAAAAAATAGAGAAAAAGTCAGAAAAATACAAATTCAGTTTTGAAAATTATTTTTGGTTAGTTTAGATTTTTGGAAAATATTTTTGTAAATTTCTCATAAGTTTTCAGAATTTTTAGTATTTTAGATCTATTTTTAAAGTTAAAAATTAGTTTTTAATTCAAATAAATTCAAGAAAAATCACAAAAATTAGTTTTAAATTTTAAATAACTTTCAAATTACATTTTTAGCTGTAGAATTTTTTTAGATCACTTTTAGGGGTTAATTTAGAATAGATTGCATTTTATTCACATTTTATATAAATCGTATTTTGCGTTTTAATGTTAATTTGCATAATTAGTTGTAATTTCTTGTTTCCATCATAGATTTAGTGCCTTTAATTGCTTTCCCTTGCCCCGAAGTTTAGAAAACATCATAAAATTCCCTATTTCCCATTCAAATCCCGAAAAACGCGACGTGAGTTGAAAATTCCATTCATCTCTCGCTCGGAACGATCTCGGTGCTCAAATCTAATACATTTGAGTTACCCAAATACTACAAACTTCTATAATTGGTTTCCCGACGAATCACTCCCTGCTGCAACAACGTCCAACACTCAAGATCAAAGCACATTGACATTCGACATCATTTCATCAAGGAACAAGTAGAGAAAGGTGTGGTTGAGCTCTGCATCGTAAGGACTGAGTATCAGTTAGCAGACATCTTCACGAAAGCTCTTCCAAGAGATCGATTTGAGTTTATCCTACTGCGACTCGGCATGAAGAGTCTGCAGCTAGAAACACTAAAACGTCTTCAGGAAGAGGATGAGGAGTAAAGGAATTTCTTCACCTATTCTTTGTATATATTATTTCAAAAATCAAAATACAAAATTATAAAACCAGCAATAATAAAATTGAAAAATATAAAATCATAAAAAAAATCCGTAAAAGAAATCATAATATTTAAAAAATACCAAAAATATTGTTTTATCAAGACATGTCTTCTGGTATCGATAACATCTACGGTCTTAGAAATTTCATTCAATAATGGCACGGGACTTTAGATGAAGTTCGAGCAGAAGGTGTAAATATTTTCAAAACATGTCTCTAAACAATGGTTTACAATTACTTCATATTGTAACCCGCGCTTAATCAATGGCTTACTGTCATTTCAGGCAGTAATCCGGGCTTATAATCATGGCTTGAAGTTATTTCAGACTGTAACCCGCTTTTAAAGAAAGGAAAGTGCTGCGCAAAATCGATTTCTTTAAATTTCGAGCACTTATCCTAAAAACAAATAATCAGGAAAATTTATCAACAAAAAGACGAAAGTTCCTATTTGATCCCACTCTAGATAGATCTTTACTATCTGTTAAGGATGGTGAATAGCCTATGTAATCACAAGCTAAACACAAGAAAGACTCTTGCTTAAACTAAAAGATCCTTCTATGGATTTCTATTAATGAACAAGGAGAATTATGTTTTGTGTTTCAGTGTGTTGCCATTCCCTAAGCCGTGGGTTTTATTTATATCGATGAAATCCTAATTGGCATTAACAAAAACGTCTGAGATTGATATGCATATCTGTTGGAATCACTCCTAAACCTTATTCAAGTGTTAGTTACTCATATGTAATAGTTAGCTTATTATGGCCTTTATGTTTGTTATTAGCCTTAGGCTTATGTAGAAGGCCCATAAGCCTAGGCCTAGCCCAATAAGGATAGGAAGGGAACTAGGAGTGTTGCCCTAGCTTCCCTCCTATAAATACCCCTTGTAAACCTTCATTTGAAGGTTGGTTGTTCAAGTTATTTCTTTCACAAACACTCTACGCATAACCGGTCATATTATCTCGTGTGTGTGTGTGTGATATCTTGTTCAATCGCCTCTCTATCTTTCTATTAAGCTTGTGTGGTAAACCTTGTGAACTAACAGTGGTATCAATCGCCAAATAGTTGGGTGCACACTTTTGTTTTTGAAGTTTTTTGATTTTGGTTATACGCGTAAAGATAACGTGATCTTTGGTACGCTTCAAAACTTGGTTTTTTACATTTTTAATCTAAGATTCTTGTACTTTCAACGTTTTAAGGTGTTAAAATACTTGTTTTTGGCAAAAAGTTTCAAACTTTATGCGTGGATCATTGTTTTTGAACTAGTTTTTATTCGTGGGTGTCATTCTACGCATAACTGTTTTGAGTGCTTTGGATCATCAAGTCTCACACTTTTGTGTTATTTTGGTGTTATTGAAGCTATTTCATCACACAAAAACTGGTTTAGAAACATCTTTGGGCAAAATCAAAATTACGAGTAATCCTACGCGTATTGAAACCCTAAAATTACGCGTAAGATTATCCTTGGTTTGATCTTCATTTTCGTGGTTTATTCCGTGTTTTCTTACTTGGATAAGTCTGAAAATACGTCGACTTTGGATATCTTTTGCCCTGTGATAGTGTAAAAGATCATTTGGGATAAAACCCTAAAATTACGCGTAAGCATCAACTTTCGCGTAGAAATCCTATGCCTAAGATTTTCTTACGCCTAAGCCTTGTCTTACGCATAAGCTAAATCCTACGCCTAAGTTTCTCCGCCTAACTTTGTTGTCTACGCATAACTTTAGCCTTTTCTCCCTACTGCAGCGTAAGCTAAAACCTACGCGTAACTCCTTATTGTTGCGTAATTTTGGTGTTTTTCGCATAAGTGCTACTTGGTTCTTGTTATTTCTACGCCTAAGGATACTTCATCAACAAAGGTTCATTCGACTACAAAGATCCATTTTACCAACACAAGTTTATCAACATGTCACAACCACCATACTCTAACTATTTCCTTTACACTTATCCTCATCCTCAACGTCAACAACAACTAACTCCACAACATCAACAATGGAATCAACAACAAGCAATTTATCAACAACAATTTAATCAACAACATACTCCACAACTTGCTACAAATCCACAACCTCAAATGGTTCAACCACCACAAAGTCTTCAAGCTCAACCGTACACAAATGACTTTAATCAACATCCATCAAGGATCACTATGAAGGAACCCACTTGGTTTGCAAAGATGTTTGAAACTTTAAGCAGCCAACAATCAATTCATGAGGCTGGTTCACTTGATAGACCTCCAATGCTCACTCCAGGAAACTACGATCAATGGGTGATAAGGTTCTTTAGATTTTGTGATCTAAAGAAGCCACATGGAAAGTTCTTAAAGAAGGTTATCTTGGAAGGTCCTTTTGAGATGCCTACTGTCATTGTACCCGGAGATCCAAATGCCATTCCACCAAGAGATGAACAAACGAACATTGCTACTGTTGCAGACTTGAATCCTCAAGAACTTCTACACTATGAAGCAGATGAGCTTGCAATGGAATATATCCTCTAGGATTACCAAACCTAATTCTTCGTAGTGTTGATGCTCAAAAACTGCAAAGAAAATGTGGGATCATATTCGTCTTCTTATGGAAGGATCGGTACTCAATCAGGAAGATTTGGAATCCAAAATTTACTTGGCTTATGAACACTTCATGATTGAACACTGGAGAGACACTCGAGTCCTATCATCACCGATTTTCGGACATCATCAATGATTTGGATAAACACAACATCCACATGCCAAGAATTGCAGTGAATACTAAGTTCCTAAGTAGTCTTGGTCTTGAATGGGAGAAGTATGTCATTTTTCTCCGTCAAGCTAAAAACATGCATCAGTCTACCTACGGATTGTTTATGCGATTACTTGAAGCCTAATGAAAAGGAAGTTGATAGGGAAAGGATTCTCCGTGCTCAAATTGCTTCACCCACACATCCGGAAAATCAACAACTTGCCTTATATGCTCAACAAAATTATTCTCCTCAACCAGCAACTCAACCAACTGCTTCAAACCCACCAAACGATCAATCACATCAACCTCAACAAAATCAATTGGTCCCTTACAACAACAATGATCAAGCACTTCATAATGAGGAATCCGATCCGTTCGAAGCATTGCAACAAGGATTTGCTATGATTGCTAATCCCTTTAGCCGTTATACCAACAAATCCAACAACCGTATTCGTTCCTAATCTAATACAAGGAATCAATCTGTTGTAAACAATGGGTGAGTTGAAGTTCAGAATCGTGGTTATGGTCGTCAGATGGGCGGTGGTCAAGGGTTTAATCTTTGTGGGTAGGAATAACAACAGAGCTCAAGTGGTGGATCAGGGAAATGCTCAGCATGGGTTGAATGGTCTTCGATGCTACAACTGCAATGAGAAGGGACACCTGGCTAATGCATGCCCAAAGCCAAGGACTAAGGGCATGCTTATTTCAAAGAAGCTCTTCTTTTGGCTCTTAAGGATGAAGCTGGTGGAACTCTACAGACAAAAACGAGCTTTATGGCAAATGCTGACTCGGATGATGATATGGAGGACTTGCGAGGCCAATGCATTTGTTATGTTGATGGCTAATATGCATGAGTTACACATGAGTGACACAGGCCCAGTGTATGACACGATGGCTTGTCTCAGTACCGAACAAACCATATTTATCTCGATCTCATATCTCCGCCAACATCGCATCCGGCAAGGCTCAGAATGTTCAAAATGAGTCATCCACATCTCATTCCGACGATTTTCAACTAGACCCGTAGTTATATTTGACGATCAAGATGACCAACCGGTTTCCCTTGATAATCAAATTGACTCCGTGGTCATACTTGAGGATCTCAGTAATGATCATGTTGAGACTCACGTTGAACACGCCGAACTTTTGCCTCATCCAGTTTTTGCTCGTTTAATACAAGACCAACAAACCATAGTGGAAGAATGTCGTGCCATTAATCAGGACTTGAAATGCAAAAATGCACTGTTAACCAAGGATTTTGAATGTTTACAAAAGCAACTCAACTTTTTCAAAACTCAAGAAAAAGCGTGAAAGCGGTTTTGAAGCGACCTTTGCCAAATCTTATCAAAATGAAAAATATTTAGAAAGACAGATCGTTGATCTAGCGCTTCGAAGAATGCTTTGTTGTGCGAAATAGAACAATGAAACATGAACATAAAAAGCAAATTAACGCTCTCACCTTGGAAAATCAAAAGCTAAGGCTGAGTTGTTAACTTGTCAAAAACAGTTCTCTGCATACAAAAAGCATTCAACGAAACGAATAGATGATCATCTTGAAGAAATCATCGGCTTGCAAAACAAACTTAAAGAGTTTAAAATTGTTGTTTACAAACATGGCGAGTCGGTCACAGCCATTGAAAAGTTTACTTTAAAACCCAATCCAAATGGATATGGACCGAATCTTGCTGATTACAAACCTAAGCTTTCAACAAAAGCATTCAAACCAAATCTGAAGTTTCGGTGCAGAATATAAAGTTGATAATTACATTTATGAATGTTGTTGAATATCATCGTCAAGAGGAATTAGATGCAGAAGGCGAGAGTCGATCAAAATTAGAAAAAGTTGTTTACAACAAACCTTTTAACTATTCTAAAGCGGTCACTTTCGTCACACCAACGGATTCTTCTAACACACCAAGGGTTATCATTAAAACACATGAGTCTTCTAATGTTAATCCCCAACCAGATTATGCACAAATTTATGGTCCTTTACCTTCCATCAGGGAAGTAAATTCAAAACCTGAAAATCGAAAAATTCTTAGATATTTTGACATCTTCATGGTGACCTCAAATTTTACAACATGGGATAGAATATCGTTCTGAAATCAAAATTGATCATTTTCAATCGCCTCTAGCGCGAGAACAAAGAGACATTTTTCAGAAAAATCTTTTACCTAATGTTAAAAACTTGAAAAATTGTGCATTAGCCTGGGAAAAGGATTTTCATAAGGAACTTGGAGTGATGAAGGTCGTTTTCGAGAAAACGGAAACATCTATTTCTAATACTAAGCGTAAAAAGAAACTGTTGAGAAAAGATGTTGATCGACTCTTGGAAGATGTCATCGGTGCTGATGTCCATAATGTTGTGTTATTGAATTCTTTGTCATATGCATTTGATCATACCTCTCTGATCTGTTGATTATGTGCTAAATGTTGAGAACACGATAATGTGCTTGGTCGAGTCCTTAAAAGCTGAAAACAAACGATTGTCAAATGAACTTTCAAATGCAATTCGTCGTCTTAATTGGTGTCAAAAAGATATTCACGATCAACAAATTGCTTTTCAACATAAAATCGCCCAGTTGCGTACAAAATCTTCGGATCCTAAATTTGAGCAACTGGATGATCAAAGCGTGTCTTTTAAGTGTCAAATCTCAAAATATGAACAAGAACTTTTAAAAGTTAAAAAGGAATATGGTGTCATATTTGATTTACTCAAAAAGACTTGTGATGAAGCATCAAATGAACTTGATCATTATCTTGCACACACTAAAGAAGTTATGCATTTCTTTGGAAATGTTCGGTCTAAAAATCAAGATCTGATTCACACTATCATCAAGTTAAGAGAAATGTTAGGAAAGTATGAACAACTTCCGCCAACCATCATTAAGAGATTAGCCCCATTAACACTTAGTAATCATGAACCTAGAATTTCTACTCCCAAATCACAAGTAGCTAACGTGCTTCCTTCTCTGAAACAGGGAATAGTTGAGCCTTATCCAAACGTCCGCACTTCACAGCCTAAGAGCACTCAATCGAAGAATAGGAAGTTGCGACCTAAGAAAAGATCAATCAAGAATGCTAAAGTAGAAGAACACCCTAGGACTATGAATAGGACTCACGTTGCCTCCACTATAGATATTGCGTCTGGCAAATGTAATAGAAATAGTGATGTAACGAATGCTAAACCGTTAAGTACTTTTGATATTGGTCGATGCACCTTGTGATATTTGTCGTAAAAGTATGAATTCGATTGTCCATGATAAATGTGTTGCTAAAGCTATCATCTCTCGTTTAAGGAATCCTAAGAACGGGAATACCTCTAGGCCCACTAATCTTTCTAAGTCTGTGCTTGGTAGACCGCCATCTTTAGATTCTAAGAAGTCCTACGCATTCTGTCCCTGTAGCTCTTGTGTCACCTCCTAGGAATGTAGTACCACCTAGTGCATTCACTAAGACTAAAGCAAAGAGTAGTTATAGATGGCAGAAATGGATATATAACACACTAGGATTTAAGTGGATACCTAAAGCTATTGATGTGTGTATATCTACTACAACTGCTACGGAACCCTCTAACATTTCGGGTTCCACATCTACTTCTATTCCATCTGTGTCGTGTGTAATGCAGGTGTCTGAGATCATTCTCTGGATTGTTGATAGCGGATGTTCCCGACACATGACAGGCAATCTTAAAGTGTTATCAAACTTTATTGCAAAGTTCATTGGCCTGTCAGGTTGGGAATGATCACTTCACAACTATCATGGGCTACGGAGACTATGTCAATGGGAACATCGAAATTAGCAGGGTTTACTATGTGGAAGGCCTCGGTCATAATCTGTTTTCATTAGGTCAGTTTTGTGATGGAGATTTGGAGGTTGCTTTCAGGGAGAAAACTTGTTTCATTAATGATCTACAAGGAAATTACCTTATGAATGGATCGCGTAATTCTAGTCTCTACACTATCTCTATGAAAGACATGGTTGCTTCATCTCCCATATGTTTACTTTCAAAGGCAACATCAACAAAATCCTGGCTATGGCACCGTCGTCTCTAACATCTAAACTTTCAAACCATCACCAACCTTGCTCGACACAAACTAGTTGAAGGACTCCCACGGTTTCGATATTCTAAAGATCATCTTTGCTCAGCTTGTGAACAAGGCAAAAGCACTCGTGCTCATTTTCCTTCAAAGGTGGAACACAGCTCTCAGCATGTGCTTCATCTTCTTCACATGGATTTGTGTGGCCCGATGCGCGTGCAAACGATTAATGGCAAACGCTACATCTTAGTAATTGTTGATGACTATTCACGCTGGACTTGGGTCTACTTTCTTCGAAGCAAAGATCAAGCTCCACAAATGATCATCACCTTTCTCACGAAAATACAAGTTCACTCTGAAACACTGTTCGACTAATCGGAACAGATAAAGGCACTGAATTTGTTAATCAAACTCTTCGTGAATTCTATGAGAAAGTGGGAATTCACATCGGACATCTATTGCACGTACACCAGAACAAAACGGAGTTGTCGAAGAGCGAAACCGAGCGTTAGTGGAAGCTGCAAGAACAATGTTAATCAATGCTAAACTTCAGTTACTTATGGGCAAAGCTTGTATCTACTGCATGCTATACTCAAAACCGTTCTATGATTACAAAGCGCCACAACAAAACATCTTTCGAGCTCGTCCATAACAGAAAACCGAATCTAAAACACTTTCATGTATTTGGATCTCTTTGCTATCCGAATAATGATCGTGATGACTTTGGAAAGCTCAAAGCCAAAGGTGACATTGGAGTCTTTATCGGATACTGTGATAATTCCAAAGGTTTCCGAATCTGGAATCGTCGTACAAAACAGGTGATGGAAACGATTCATGCTCATTTCGATGAACTTACGGAAATGGCTTCGAGTATAACACTTAGAACCGGTCACAACCGCTTAAACTTCCCTCAAACCCCATCATCAGCTGAACAAAGCCCCCGACTTACTCGTCAACAAATGGAAAGGTTATTTGCTCCGCTTGTTGGTGACGATATTGATGAACGTGCTCGGTGTATCCGCTGTTTCCGCTGCTCAACGATAATACTCTAATACGATACACACCTGCTACAACAAATACTGTTGCAGATGCACCTACACCAGTTGACTCCACCACAACAGTTGAACAAACCGCTTCCAACAATGATGAAGCTGATGATGATATTCTGAATGTAGTACCCCCACCTGCAGATTTTGATCCAAATGCGTTCTTCAACCCGTTTGCTAATGAGACTGCTGCACGAGATGTCGCGGAATCTTCAACAAACCATTTGAATCCTCAGAATCTGCACAATGTATACCAACATCAACCCTCCACACATAGATGGACGAAAGACCATCCTCTGGAAAACATTATTGGCAACCCGAATCAACCAGTCGTTACGAGACAAGCGTCTTCACACGAGCGGTGAACATTGCATTAATGCACTCACTGTCTGCCAATCTGAACCTAAAAACATCAAAGACGCAATGACAAAAGACAACTGGATTGAATCCATGCAAGAAGAACTCAACCAATTCAAACGTCTTGAAGTATGGGAACTGGTTGAAAGACCAACGGGGGTCTACGTCATTGGTCTCAAATGGATTTGGAAAAACAAATTGGATGCTGAAGGAAATGTTATCAGAAATAAGTCACGTCCGGTGGCTAAGGGTTATCGTCAGGAAGAGGGTATTGACTTTGAAGAATCTTTTGCTCCGGTTGCTCGTCTTGAGGCTGTTCGGATATTTCTAGCGTTCGGGGCTCATATGAATATGACGGTCTATCAGATGGATGTCAAAACTGCGTTTCTCAATGGACAACTTAAAGAAACGGTTTATGTCGCCAACCAGATGGATTCGTTGATCCTGAGTTTCCGAATCACGTCTACAAACTGAACAAAGCTCTGTATGGTCTCAAACAAGCTCCTCGGGCATGGTACGATAAGCTATCATCCTTCCTCATTGCTAATAATTTCACCAAAGGTTCGGTTGACCCAACTCTTTTTATACAATATCACGGGGAACATATCTTAATTGTTCAAATTTACATGGATGACATCATTTTTGGGTCTACACATAAAAAGTTTTCAATCGCTTTTGCAAAACTAATGAAGAAAAATTTTGAAATGTCCATGATGGGTGAACTTACATTCTTTCTCGGACTGCAAGTTCATCAATCACCCCGTGGTATTTTCTTGAGTCAGTCCAAATATGCCCTTGAATTGTTAAACAAATTTGGAATGAAAACCTGTGACACCTATGCCACACCAATGGCTCATACCAAGAAGCTAGACGCTGATTTACATGGGAAATTGGTGGACCCTACAAAATACCGTAGTATTATTGGGTCTCTCATGTATCTAACAGCCAGCAGACCTGATATTGTCTTTGCCGTATATCTTTGCTCTCGTTATCAGTCGCGACCAACTGAAACCCACCTCTCTGAGGCTAAAAGAATCCTCCGATACATAAAGGGAACCATTAACTTGGGGATCTGGTATCCGAAGGATTCTGGTTTTGAACTAATCGCTTTTTGAGCTGACCACGCGGGATGCTTAGATTCACGGAAAAGCACTTCCGGAGCTTTACAATTTCTTGGTGATATACTGGTGTCATGGCAATCGAAAAAGCAAGATTGTACATCGCTGTCATCAACCGAAGCAGAATATGTAGCCATGTCCGCCTGTTGTGCTCAAGTCATCTGGATGAGAACACAACTCAAAGACTATGGTTACGTATTTGAAAGAATCCCGATGTAATGCGACAATCGGAGTGCCATTGCGATCTCGTGCAACTCAGTTCAGCACTCGAAATCAAAGCACATCGATCTTCGATATCATTTCATCAAGGATCACGTGGAACAGTACTTGTTGAATTATATTTTGTGGAGTACGAGAATACCAATTGGCAAACGTTCTCACCAAAGCCTTGCCTCCCGCTAGGTTTAATGAGTTGGTCCACCGGATTGGTATGAGGTGTTTGACTCAAGAGGAATTGGATGACCTCCTAAAAGCAGTCTTAAAACACCTGTCAAACACCAAAACTCTCTTTTGTAAATAATTTTTCAAAAACAAAATACAAAAATATAAAACCTGATAAAATCAAAAATATTCTTCTATCTATTTTCTTTCAACATTGCAAGTACGTTTCTTCCGTCAACACTATAATCTTTCAAAATTCAGTATTTTTTCGATCAAGTGTTGAGGGGAGAAATCATAAACTTTCCTGTTTCAAAACATCTGTGTACTTGCATGTTATCATATACCGGTTGTTTCTTTTATCATTGGTGGTAAATTTTCTGGTACAATGACACTCCTCGGACTAAAGTTATAACCTTTCATTATTTTCTCGAGTCAAGGGGGAGTGTCGTCAAAGTTTCTTTCCTAAAAATCTTTGTTTGGTAACCAAAATGGAAGTTAAATGGCTTTGTTTGAAAAAGGAAAAGGTGGAGGGACCAAAACTGTCATAATGTTAAAGTTACTTTTAACAAAAACACCTCCCACCTACTTTTCTTCTTCATTTATTACTCATAACCTATATCATCCACGATCCATAATCGTTTAACAAATCCGTGCTTTCGATCATCAATTTGTAAGTGTTAATACCTTCATTGCAACAATCTAAGCATGGGTTTTTAATTTTATTTCAAACTAACGGATAGATTTTCGCCTAGAAGGGATTATGTGTTCTACGCGTAAAGCATGAACACATGATCATACTTGTGTGTTTATTAGTGAAATGATAGTGCCAAAATGTTTTTATTACATCAATGAATACATTTTCATCGCTTAAACATACCCAGAAACATGAATTGATTGATTAGGGTTTATGCGTTAAATTGGGTGTTTTCAAATGAGAACGTTTTTGGTAATAAAGATTGTTATATGAGGTTGTTTTCAAGTTGAATTGAGCATATTTAAACCCAGAAATCACCCAGAAACACTAAGGAATCATTAATTGAAAATTAGGGTTCTAGTTCATACGAATTGGGTAATTTTTGATTCATGGCTTATTTGATGTTAAAACTTGGTTAAACATACTCTGTATACTTCTTAGACCTCCCAGAAACGCTTTGGTGCAAATCCTATGGCTAAAATTCTTATGCGTAAACTATGAACTATTAGGGTTTTAGCTTACGCGTAAGGTTTTCTACGCATAATTGTTTGATATGCCGACATGCCATGATCTGATATAGAATGAGTGTTAGTGTTAATATTGATCTTATGATGATGTTATTTCAGGTTTGCTACTCGTAATTCTCAGAATCAAGGTTATTGCAACTCTACGCATAAGGATTACCCTACGCGTAGTCATGTTATGCGTAAGATTATTCCTACGCATAACAGTTACGCGTAAGGTTCTACAATGGACTACGCGTATCCTGTGAAGGATATGCGTAAACAGTGACCTCTACGCATAAGGTCTACTCTTACGAGTAAGCCTTACGCGTAAGGTATATATATCGCCTACGCGTAAGCTCTACGCATAAGGTGCCCTTTTCCTACGCGTAACATTTCTTACGCGTAAGTTAGGATCCTAGCGTAAGCTTTCGATCTATATATAATCATTTTACGCTTAACTTTGCCAATACTACGCAACCGGATTGACCTTCATGATGTATTGTTACGTCTACAAACTTGTAAATAAACTAATCATAACGTCACGAATCCAAAATGTCACTAATAAACTTAATCGTTTGATATGTTGTGAACAATAAGTGATAACATAAACTTTAAAACTTAAAGTTAACTAACTCACGAAACAATTCACGACGTCATTAGACTATTAGACAAACAAGTGACTTAGGACTCGTAACAATCATTATCACTGTACATTCAATATCTAGACAATAAAACCTTCTATTGACTAACATTATGTCTTTCGATATGTTGGTTCTTTTGGCTAATGTTATTTCAGATCACGACATGGTTGAACAAATGAATGTGGATGCACCAAATGTTCTCTCCATTGCTGATATCTACCCTTATGGCTATCCAATGAAGATAGGGAAGAATAACCTTCGTGTTGACTTTGATACTCTTACCTGCTCTGAATCTTCGTGCTTGATTGCTATTGATATTCTGAAGACTCATCCGTATCAGAACATGCTCACCAACTCTGCTTCTGTGCCAGAGATCTACATACAACAATTCTGGAATACTATGGAAAAGGTCAAAGGAAGCAATCTTTGTGATAGTAACTCTGAATGACAAACAAGTCACCATCACACCTGCAGATTTACGGGCTGTTCTTCTCATTCCTCACGTCGAGCCAACCAAACTCTATGCCACACCTGCTGAAGAGCTCGTTCTCCAATTCTTAATCAATATCGGTTATGACGAGGCTACAGGAGTAATCACTAAGCATTCTCACGTAGAGCTTAAAAATATTCCTCAACCTTGGAGAACTCTCTACATCATCATCACCAAGTCTGTTTTGGTCGTGAGTGGCTATGAGCATTCCAAGCTCATGGAACTGCAAATCTTTTGGGCATTGATCAACATGAAGCACATCGAAATTGAAGCTCTGATATGGGATGACATGATGTCATTTCTTAAAAAGCTTGGCTCAAAGATTCCCTTACATCAGATACACTAAACTGTTGATTCAAAGAGCACTTGGACTTAATCGGATATTCCCAAGAGGCTCAATGACCCCAACAATCATGACATGTTGGTGAACCCACTCTATGTAAGAATCAAGGATTCCTCAACAAAGAAACAAGGTGCTGTGTTGCCAGATTACCTTCTAACTGAAGATGTCAGAAAGCTCCACACGTACAAAAGGTATCTGGGCAGGTTAGAAAAGGCAAAGTTGGTCATCTCGACGACAAGTCTTACGGTACACTGTAAGGAGGAACCAGAAAGAGGAAGTGCTGGAAGTACGGCAAGTCTGTGAGTCAAAGGAAGTTCCCCAAGAGGAACCCTCCTTCAAAGAGGTTTGTTCCATCTAAGGAAGCTGCTCCCATCCCAATTCCCAAACCCGAACCGCAAAAAAAGCTTGTGGACGAAAGCTCTGAAGGTACTGAAATAGATGACGAGATCACCTACTCTGAATCTGCAACCGTAACACCTCCTCCGGCAGCTAAACCTCCAAGTCCAATAGCTGAACATGGCAAAGGAAAGACTCCTGTACTTGAGTCATATGATGAAAGCTCTGAAGAAGAAGAAGAGCTACTGGATCAATCCTACAGGAAGAAGTTTAAATTAGTTAGACAAATTCAAAAATCTGAAGAATTTGCAAAAGATCAAATGGGTGGCCCGGAGGATCGAGTGGTGCTGTCCACTCTTCACCAGGTCCTGATGCGGTTAATCAACCCGATAAGGGATCTGGTGCCACCACTCTTGTGCAACAACAAACGCTTGTGAAGGAGTCTACTGATCTTAACATTGAGGAACCAGAAAAGAATAAGACTGAGAAAGAGAAAACTGATGAAGAAGCTAAGGAACAGCCGGAAGAAAAGGCTAAATCTGGACATGATGACGAAGAAGATTATGATGACTTTCTTCTCAACAGTCCAACTCGTTCCAAGGAGGATACTTCTGCACCTCCAAAGGACCCCGAATCTCCTCATGTCCCCTCCTCATCAGATTCTTCATCTCACTCCTCACCACCACCATCAAAGAAGTCAACCAAATCATCATCCAAATCCGTGAAGAAACCATCTAAATCTTGGATTTCTCAAGCTCATGAACGGATTACCAAAGCTGTCAAACAAGTCAGAAAGAAAAACGTGCTCAACAAAAAGCTAAATTTCTTTGCTGATCACATACAGCATATGTATGACGAGCATGAAAAGATAAAAGGAGAAAGGAAGTTTGTTCAGGAATTCATGAAAAATCACCGTCAAGAGGAACTGAACGAAATGATCGAAGGCTACGCGAAAAAGTACCTTCTGGAGTACGTTCCTAAAGTCACAAAGGAGTTGTTCACCAAACAACTTTATCCAAATCTTATGCGGATCGCCAAGCAAACTATTCGATCAACGCCCTTAACCGTCACAATCAATCCAACCGATCGGTAGTTTTCGATTAATGAATTGGTGGCCAAGCTTGTTACACAAATGTGCACATCTGGGACATTTACTTCTGATGAAGGAAAGCTGTTTCAAGCATTGCTGGACTACCAACTTCAAGAGGCTTGTAGATTCGAAGCTGAAAAGTCGAAACGTCCTAGAGACGATGAAGACAAGGATAAGGATAAAGACTTTGCACCTAAACGTCGAAGCGATCGGTGAATCTTCTATGATGCAACCTCCTCCACAACGGGCTCATGTTCAACAAACATCTCCTCCTCGCTCTTCTCTGATAAACCTCGGGGCGATTCCGAGTTACCGCCCCCGACTCAGAAAACCGACGATCACTTTGATTATACGGGTGGTGACGATGAAGAGGTCCTTGAGCCCCTACAACAACCCACCTCTCCCAAACAAGTGAAGAAACCAGAATCATCATCAAGGCCTTCTAAAAAGAAGAAGAGCGACTCATCTGGAGTCGTATCACGGCTAGATGACGATAAAACCGAAGACTTTGCATGGTTCTCTACACTTGTCAATCAAACTCCTACCCTAATGAAGGTCAAGATCTGGTCGAAGGTTCTACATTGGAGCATGCAATAATCTTGCAAGAAAAGTTCCATGTGAAGAAAATGACGAAATCTGAATTGAGGCGAATCAAGAATGAAGCGTTTCAACTTCTAAAAGACAGCTCTGAAAGTGCCATCGAGGTTGAATATCACCTTGAGAACATTGCTAGAGCCATGTCTAACAACATGGATTGGCTCAACCCGGAAGCAAACATTGACTTCACAAAAGGGACAACCCTCCATATTACACCGATTGGACCAAACCCTTACCGACCATTGGCCAACCAGGTGAACCACGGATTCCCTTCAGATATTTCTTCAACAAAGACCTGGAATTTCTTCTCCATGGTGGCGATGGTTCAAGGAAATATGCTACATCCTTGACACTTCCATTCCCTGCAGCTATCTACTCCAACTGCATTGCCATTGAGGAACGTGCCAATCACTTGTTCTCCAACACGGTGGAAGCATACGACCGAGATGCATTGTATGGGATTCATCACGGCGAGCGCCGAAGAATCTACTACAGAAGCTGTCAGGTTCAGAAGTCTCAACATGCGGTGTTTAGTACTAAAGACATCGTTGCCATTCAACATGTTGGTCTTTCATCCAAATGGGACTACACCTTTCTTAAGAAGATTGTGGTCAAAAGACAAGATGAAAGGGAGTATGCATTCTGTGAAGCTGACTTTGAGAATTTGTCTCTCAACGATATTGAAGACATGTACCTTGCCAAAGTACGAGTCGCATGAGACAATTTTCAACAGAAATTCAACGAGAATTCATCAAGTCACTGCTCATCTTCATCAGACGCATAGTCATAAAAGAACGTGTTGAAGATCTCCGGTTGCCGTTGAATCTTATCAGACGCGTGTCAACTTCACTCCTCCAAAGCTTACTCTTCCCGATCTCAACCAGCTATCTCAATATACACTCATCAGCAAACCTTTCGGCGTTGTTTACCGTAGTGAACTTCAAAGCAACTGCTTAATGGCGTGTAGCGAACTCCACAAGTTCGGGGATCATACTTTGAAGCTGGTTAGGGATGGATTGGCATACAGGTTGAAGGATATACGCCAGAAAATTGGGTCTCCTAAGCGGTGGAATTCTCAGGAAAGGAGGGATGTGAGACGGATCATCACAATGATTGATGAACGGTTGTTTCGAAGGGATCAGCTCAGACGATTGGAGAGTTATGTCGGTGGTCGACCCAGGAGAAACATAACGGATTTCAGCGCCCATGTGCACACTCACGGGAACATCACTGCACTTTCTGGTACCCCTTGAATTGTTTTCTTCATATCATTTTGGATGTTTGATTAATTATGTCAATGGCTTGTGCACACATTACAGTGTACAACCCGTACTTGTAAATAAAGGACCCTGTGGTACGCTTCATTGCCACAATCCTTATAAAAGGAGCGAAAGCTTCTTACTTTTGAGTAAAACCTATCAAACCTTTCACTTTTCAAGGTTTTGCTCAAAAGAACAAGTACTTTCCTTATGATTTTCAAAACCTCAACCGTTTATATCACTCGTTGAGGGGGAGTACTTGAATCAAAACTTTGTTCAAAATTGTTCTCAGTGGTCATTCTTCCCGCAACACTCGAAATGGTCATATTTATTCTCAAACGTTTCAAAAATAACACTTTAATATGCCATTTTTGAGGGGGAGAAAATATGTGATAAGAAATATGTTGTGTAAAATGCAAATGAATTTGTGTGATTCAGACTTAACCAACGAATTGACGATGCTTAACTGTTAGTAACTCGAAAAGACTTGTCTTGGACGGGTAATAATTTCAAGCTAGTTCGCTAGTGATGTAAACGTGTCTCGCAAAGGACTTGTCTGAGTAGAATGTACCATTCGAGAAACTCTTGATAAACATGAACTCTGACGGGTTTGACGACCTTTCGAGGATTGTCTACACCTTCAAGGTAGTTATTAGAGCTAGTTGTCACCTAAAAGCTGACAATGCAACTCTTTAACTATGCCACGTAACCGTGTCTCGCGGGGGAAATGTCTATCTTGAGTTAATCAATTCAAAATGTGCGCGCTCTTTCCTCACTGTGCATTTTAACCGTTAAAACACTTAAGCACATGTGGAGGGGGAGTATTTATGCAAAATCTTATCTCAACAGTGGTACTAAAATGTTTTTCATTCATATACACTATGAGAGATTTTTCACATCATGGTTTTATGGCAACATAGATTATTCATGGAGTTATAAGGTGACTAAGGTTAGGAATAACCGTCCTATGATCCGCCAGAGCCGGATGGATCTACCCAAGGACACCACAAATAGTTAGTATTTAGAAGTCCTTAGGTATGATTGTAAAAGGAGAAAATGAGAATCGGAGAAAGAAGGAGTTGAAGAATTAAAAAGAAATGCAAAGAAAAGGGTGAAAAGAAATAGCCCTCCAGATTATTCAACTTAGGGCAGACACCGGGTTCAATTCATATGCTACTGGTTGTCACTTAGTGACGCCGGTATTGAAGATTAAAAGTCGTCATGGACCCAGTGACGCATGCACTAAACCTTCTTATCCACTCAAGTTTCTCTTAACAGAAGCTTGTTTCATTCTCACTGGGAACCCTACGTAAACTATCGGCTTTCTCTTAGAGATTGCTGGTATTGAAGAAGGAGACCCTCTCCCTAGTCTCCGCTCAGGAAAACCAAAACGCACTATTGAGTCTAGAGCCACGAGATTCATCAAAAGATCTCTTAGGTACACTTGACATTTAATCACTTGATGATCAACAATAAGGTTATCAGTGGTTCATATCGAGTCCTTCACAGATCTTAGCAATCTGTCGAGAACATTTATGAGAGGTTCACATTTGTGATCCTCAGTGATTGAATGGAAACTCCTGCCAGGGTCAACATCAAACAGCCACGACAGCGGTCGCTTCGGCAACTTCCCGTGGATTGCGCTTAGTGGTCTCAAACGGTCTACAGTCGTGAGGTGATGCCTCGGTGTACCTCAGCGACTCATCTGAATCGTAGGTGTACTTCGGTACATCGTGTTATCTCACTTGTGGGACTCCGATTCAGGACGGCCTTTGTAAGAATTAGAGTTGTGTTTTCACACTATTTTGTTAACACTCTCGAAGTTCAAACTTGTAAGTGCCGGAATCCGCTTATTACTAACCGTTTAAATGTTTTTCTTCTTATGGAAGCTCTGGAGCGGAATGATCGTGCAGATTCTTCTCATGCTCACGCCAACATCATCACTAATGGAAGTTCTATCCTAAAGCAACACAATAGTCAGAATGATTCTTCATCAAACTGAGAGAATCTACAAAGTTAAAGACTTAAAGAACTCCATCAGTACTGAATTCCAACGTCAAAAGCGCGTGTGAGCATGTTGAAGAACGACGTGCTGTAGCAGCGAAGCAGACCTGAGGCAGACTTGATGCTGACAACAACAACATACTATCACTTTCATCACAAAGAACAATGATCAAAGAACAAAGTTAATGATGACGTCAAAGCATAACCGTTCAAAGTAAACTATCTCTCTACACTGGGGATATTGTTCAAATCAAGGCAATTCTTCTCACAAGAAAGAAAAATGTCAGAAGACGTCAAAGCTACTATTACATCAACGTCTTCACCGTTTTCATAACCAACACTTGAGTGTTGGTTACTCATATGTAATAATACTTGAGGGGGAGATTGTTGGAATCACTCCTAAACCTTATTCAAGTGTTAGTTACTCATATGTAATAGTTAGCTTATTATGGCCTTTATGTTTGTTATTAGCCTTAGGCTTATGTAGAAGGCCCATAAGCCTAGGCCTAGCCCAATAAGGATAGGAAGGGAACTAGGAGTGTTGCCCTAGCTTCCCTCCTATAAATACCCCTTGTAAACCTTCATTTGAAGGTTGGTTGTTCAAGTTATTTCTTTCACAAACACTCTACGCATAACCGGTCATATTATCTCGTGTGTGTGTGTGTGATATCTTGTTCAATCGCCTCTCTATCTTTCTATTAAGCTTGTGTGGTAAACCTTGTGACCTAACAATATCTCTTCCTAATTTAGCTCATGCATATCCTCACCTCTAACAAACTAATATCTTATCCTGGAATAACTATTTGAAACTGCCAGGACTAAGTACGCTACTAGTAGAAACTACTAGTACTAACTATTATAATAACCTTACCAGCAGGAACTATATACCTGCTAGTAGGAACTACTACTCTACCAGTAGAAACTACATACCTACTAGTATTACAATTATAACTAAGTGTTACAAATATTTTTAACAATCCTCCCCTAAACAGGAATTTAACTATGTTAATTTTTAGCTTCTAGATAGACCTTCAGTCTTGAATAATGAGGATTGAAACTTGAACTTGAAGACTTGAAAATTCTGCCCATATCAGCATCTTTTTATCTACATCCTTTGTATTAGATAAGCCTGATAGAACCAGAATACCAAAAGCAACAACAATGATGAACCAGTAGAAACTCTTGAACCAGCAACATTGATTTAACCACCTCAGCAACATGAGTAGATTGGATAAGCCTTTACCAAGTAGCTACTCACTCTTGGGCTAGCGAATCCTTTGGTGGAATCATGGCATCACCCTTGTGAATTAGAAACCAGTCCAACTCTTAGAATGTGAATCAATGGTGAATTGGAGTACCCTAATGATTTTTGGCAAATCATCACACCCATAAACTGATTTGATATGTCTTTACCTGTAGCCATTTTCTCAGGACTAGCCAGTTCTTTGTTACTCAATAGGGGTTGAACCATGGTGAACTGATGACCATTTTACTCTCAGCAAGTGAAGCATTGGTGAGTGAAATACCCTATAGTTTTGAGCAAACTATTACAGCTTTCAACGGATTTGATAATCACACCAAAGACATACCCTCATGGAAAATCAACTCTTTCTTGTCTGTGAGACATGGTGAGATGATTACCATTTGTTGTGTGGTGGTAACCAACACCAAATCTTTGAAAAGAGTTTAAGGTTTGTACCACGTGTTCCAGAAACAAAACAATTTTGCACACCAAGACTCAAAATTGATTTGAATATAAGCAACAAAATTTTAGTTACAAAAAGCCATTTATCAAAACACTTGTTACAAAAATAGAAAGTAAAAACCATGTAAGAAAAATAGTACAATATATACACACAAAATAAGGTTGATAGAGTTCCATGATCAAGCAGGAGAAACTTGAGCAGCAACAAGTTGATTCTTGATAAATCTATTCAATTGCTCAGCAGTAGTCATATCATTGCCCACAACATCATTGGAAAGCTCTAACTTGAGACTAAGCATCTTTTCCATGAGCTGTACTGAGAGAGGATAAGACACATCTGTAAACATGTACACCACCATACCAGAAACAGTTTCCAAAACATGAACATTGGAAAGAGGATACAGTCTCCAGCTGCAAATCTGCCAAAGATCTTGATTAGCCCAATCCAAGAAACCTTTACCACATTCTTGAGAGTCCAACAACACCTGAAGATCATCCAATAAGAGAAACCTAGCACCAGCAATAGGATGAGTGTAAGAATATTGGAGCACCATGCCATACAACTTTACTAAATCCTTTCGATCCACCATATGCAAAATCTCCCTGAGAAAGGTAAAATGTTTCGAAGACTGATCCATCTTGTAAATTGCATTAAGCACCCCCAAAGGATTAGAGATCACCTTCCAACCAACAAGAGGAGCCTAAGGAATAGGATCCTCATCAGTGGAGTCCTCATCCAAATCAACCTTGATGAATGTCTTATCTTCTGCTTGTAAATTCAAAGGTTTAAACACTGACTTGGGCGTATGCCTGGCAAAAGACTTCTTCCTTGTGCGAGTGGATATGGGAGCAGAAGGAATGGGAGTTTCAGTAGGAATGGGAGCAGAAGAAACTGATGGTGGTGGAGGTACATTTGAATCAGAAGGACTGGGAGTTTTAGTAGACTTATGGTTCTTAGATGAAGGTTCTTCTACCTCAGGACCTTTCCTCTTCAAAGACTTGTTGAAAGCCTGTATCTGAGTGAATGCAAGAGCTTTTTGAATCTTTTCAAACTCCTGCTTCAATTGTTCATCAATTAAGAGTTTCACCCTAGCCATAGTCCATCCAGTAGAGTATACAGCACTGCTCTGGTTTTTGACAAAAATTCTAATGAAATCTCTTTGTTGTGCCTGAGTCACTGGCCTGTTTCTCCTTTCCTCTGCCAACTTCTCAGAGATAGTTTGTCTCTTCTTCTTGATCAAAGTAGCCATTCTATCTGGAAAGTTATCTTGAGTCACATCATCACCCAATAGATACTTGGAGAGAGATGCATTAGTTTCAACTTGAGCCATGATGTTGAGCAAATCAAACTCATTATAATACATGGCAAAAGTAAGAACTTCTTGCTGCCTCTTTTTGGTCATTGCCTCTCTTTGTTTGGCCAAATTAGCTAGTTCCTCAGCATGTAACCTTTGAGCAGCCTCTGCACCAAGTCTTTCTTCCTACATCTGCCTTTGAGTCCTAACTGTGACAGTATGGTCCTCGTCCACCATTGGAGATTTTCCTTTGTTTGAAACACCAGCAGGATCAACACCAAAAGGAGAATCAGCAGGAAAAGATGAGCTACCAGAAAGAAAACCAACAGTAGTACTGGAGACACCAACAGAAGAAACATCAGCAGAAGTATTGGAGACACCACCAGAAGGAACATCAGAAGTACCAACAGGAGGAACATCGGAAGTACCACCAGAAGGAACATCAGAAGTACCACCAGGAGGATTTTCAGAAGAACCACCAGTAGGATTAGCAGAAGTACCGTCATGAGGAATATCATAATCAGCAACCAAAGTTGCATTAGCCAATTTGATCAGAGCATCCAAATCCACATCTTTCCCTCCTCCTGCTTCTTGATCAGAATCACTCATAACCTCCTTCTTATCCATGGTCTTAACGAGCACTACCATTTCTTTGACCTTCTTGACCAACTAACCCCCCACATCCTTAAAGAACTTCTTGTGATCCTTGAGCTCAGTTTCCAACAAGTTTACCCTCTACATAAGATTAGAAACCATAGAGGACAAAGCAACAAGTGAAATAGGATTCTCTGCACCCCCTGAAGTGTGATCAACAAGTGGAGTTTGAGTGGACCTTGTTAGAGGTATAGTGAACCTTGGTGGAGTTTGAGATGTATGTGGGTCTAGACTTGGAGGGCTTAGAGGTGAAGACAAATTGGTTAGTGATTGGTCAGGGTCAGGCACAGGTTCAGGCAAAGATTCAGGTTCAGGCATTGGTTCATGTATAGGTTCATGCATAGGTTCATTAATAGGACCTTCACCTTTTTGAGCTTGGGCAAACATAGCAGCTAAAAGTGGCATATCAGGCCCCTCATAGTTGAGCTTCATATTAGCAAAAAGTTTCCTAGATAGCTTGAACACCTTATATTGTCTTGTTATTCTAGGTTCTATACCCAGAATGATTTAAAGAAATCTAGGATACATTAAGAAATTTATATTGCTGCCAATGTTACTCACCATCATGTTAAAGATGTAGCTGGACAAGTTAAACCTTCTCCCATCAGATAGACAAATAAGAGCAACAAAAATGAGACTTCTAAATTGATCCCAACTCCCAAACTTTGAACTAAGGCAATGAAGAATGTTGTGGATCAAAAACTTCCATTGAGGTGAAAACCTGTTCTTGAATAAGGTTAGCTTGCCTTCAGTGACATACTGAATATTATTCATTCTAGAGTAGATTTCAGCAATTGGTAAATTAGTAATACAACCAGCATCATCTAATTGAAGTTGAGCCCTGAGTATGTCCTCAATAATGGTTTAAGGAGTATCATAAATAGTAGCTAGGATAGCAGGAGGACCTAACTCAGCAGACTGGAGTGTAGCCGTTGACCATAATTGTTTGACCAATGAGTCAAAGATGATGATGGGGTCATGTGTGATAGAATATCTGATGTGAGACGCCCTCAAAAAGTCAATCATTTTATGATAATCGTCACTCCCTTTGGATTTTTCCATGTAACCCACTTTTTTGTGCTCGTTCTTGTACCTTAGTGCAGCCATTGATGATGTTGAAAGAGCATTGAGGTATGGTGGTGGGTTTCGATCCGAATGAGAGTTGTTACTCGTAGCCAAAGCTAAGTGAATTGATATATAGTGGTGATCTCACTTTGTATTAGACCGATTTGAAGATTAGGGTTTTATGGAAAGAAAATAACTGTTAAAAGTGGAAGAAAACAATAATTATCCTTAAAATAAGAAACTCTTTGACCAATGAAATGCCATAAATATCGTAGAAATAACTTTCAATGAAGAGAAAACCCAAATTAAACGACCATCACAAACGAAAATAACCAGCATGAAGAAAAATCAACCAGAAGGAAGATAACACTACCAAAAGGAAGTAAACAACCAGTAGGAATGACTTAAACTACGAGTAGGAAGTTGTCCACCACCAAAGCCATGTAGCACATTAGAAGAGTACTAATCCACCCTCTTGTGCCAGTAGTCTGCAAAAGGTTACACCAATACAAAGAAAACATATACAATAAACTAAAACCTATTCTAGCAAGAAAAATGTTACAACAACAATCCTCCCCTTAGACTCAAAGCCTCCCCTCAATCATAGAACCTATGGATTGAGCAACCCAATGTTAACCAAAACATGATTAAATCTAGGGCCATCAAAAGCCTTGGTTAACAAATCAGCCACATTATCATCAGTATGTATTTTAATCACTTGAATAAGTTTCTTTTCATTAGCATCTCTTATGAAATGGTGCCTAATTTCTATGTGCTTAGTCCTTTGGTGAAAAACTTGATTTCTTAACTATGCAAATGGTACTTTGGTTATCTATAAAGATTTTGGTGTTCATAAAGTTATATCCATAATCTAACAATTGATTTTGTATCCAGAGTACCTGACCACAACAGTTAGCAGCAGCAACATACTTAGCCTCAGTGGACGAGGTAGCCACAATGGTTTGCTTCTTGCATTGCCATGAGATCAACCTCCTAACTAAAAACTGAGATCCACCAGTTGTGGATTTCCTATCTTTGTTTGCACCAACATAATCACTATCACTACAAGCTTCAAGCACAAAGGGTGACTCTCTAGGGTACCACAAGCCCAACTTAGGTTGGCCTCTAAGATACTTAAAAATCTTATTCACTGCTTCCAAATTTGAAGTAGTAGGATTGACTTGATTCCTTGAACAAGTACTAACTTCAAACATTATATTAGGCCTTGAACTGTCAAGTACATTAGTAAACCTATCATGGATCTGTACAAATGTAGAGGTACAGGACTATCAGGTTCATTATTAGACTTAGGGTTTGGAGCTTCATAGGGCGTTGTTGCAGTCCTGACATTCTCCAAATCAAATTTCTTCAAGATCTCATGCACATATTTGTCTTGGCTGATAAAAAGTCCTTCAGGTCTTTGCTGAACTTTTAATCCTAGGAAGAAAGTTAGTTCTCTCAAAGCACACATTTCAAATTCTCCCTTCATCAAGGCCTCAAATTCATCTCACTAGGCCTTCTTTGTAGATCCAAAGATGATGATATCCACATAAACTTGTACCAGGATGATATCTCTTTTATGCTTCTTAAGAAAGTGAGTCTTGACAATTGTGCCTCTTTTGTACCCATGTTTCAGCAAAATGGTAGAAAGGGTTGCATACCAAGATCTTGGTGCTTGATGAAGTCCATATAGAGCTTTGACTACTTTGTAGACCCTCTTGGGATGTTGAGGATCCACAAATCCCTTAGGTTGAGTGAAATAAACTTCCTCATCAATTTTCCATAAAGAAAAGCACTCTTAACATCCATCTGATAAACCATAAATCCCATGTAGGATGCAAATGCTAAAAACAATCTGATTGCCTCTATTCTTGCAACTGAGAAAAGACTTCATCATAATCAATGCCTTCCTCCTATCTATATCCTTGAGCTACAAGCCTAGCCTTGTTTATGACAAAAAACCCTTGGCATCCCTCTTGTTTTTGAGTATCCATTTTGTCCCAATAACATATTTTCCTTTAGGAAAATCAACAAGAACCCATACATTTTGAAACTTCAACTGTTGCATTTCTGCTTGCATAGCTTCAACTCAGCTTGGATCTTCAAGAGCTTGAGCTGCACTCGTTTGTTGTACTTGAGAAAGAAAACAAGAAAACGGAAAATGTAGAAAGTTTGTATGATTGTCTCTTTGTTGTGCATGGATGTAGCTGATAAAATCAGATTCACCATTAGTAAGCTTATTGACCTGTCTTCTCATTTGCACAGTTGAAGTAGGATCTCCAATAATTGGAGATTGAGGATGTATAGCATTGATTCGCTTAGATGCCACATGACTGACTTCCACAGTTGATGCTAAGTTGTGTAGATTAGCACCAAAATCATCGTCATAAGTTGAAGAAGATAAAATACTAGATGAGGATTCATTACTGCCAAGGTCTGATGGTATTGGAAATCTTGTTGTAGGCTCAGCATCAAAGTAGGAGTCAGTTGAATTACCAGCAGGTTCTGGAACACTACCAGTAGGAACTGAAACATCACCAGTAGAAAGTATTGTTTCACCAAAAGGCACTGTTGTTGCATTTGCTTGCTTTTGAAGTTCCTTAGCATCTTTTTCAAACCCCAATCCAAAGTCCGTCAGCAGAGTTGGCTCTTTGTTCCTAAACCTTCAGCCTTGCAAGTTCCGTTTGAAAAGTTTCTTCAGCAGAGTCAAAAGGTGAATCATCATCCTTATCACCAAAAGAATCTTTAGGCTTAGCTTCTTGAATGCTGTGAGATGGATAAGAAGGGACATTGATGACATGTTCGACAAATTCTAATTCTAAATCAGTATATTGTAAACTTGCAGGGTTAGTTGAAGCTTCTTGTGTTCCTGCAGATTGGTTAGCTTTATCACGAGTATAGCCCAATGTATTAGTCAAATAATCGAGATCAAAATACCATTCATGACCAAGACCCTGGACATTAGGATTTTCTTCAAGATACCTTAGATTCAAAGTCTCTTCTACCCTTTTATTAGGCACATTGTACACCCTATAGGCTTTGTAACTTGTAGAGTATCCAACAATATAGCGTTCCCATCAAACTTACCCAAATGATCACTTGTGTTCAGAATAGTCACATGACATCCAAAGGGTTTAAAAGGACTGACTGATGGAATTTTCCCAGTCAATAAGGTATAGGGTGTCTTGTTATGAGGACTAGTTACTAACACTCTATTCAAGATATAACAAGCAGTTCTTACTGGTTCAATCCAAAACATAGTAGGTAAGTTAGAGTCAGCCAACATAGTTCTAGCTGCCTCTATGAGGGTTCTATATTTCCTCTCAGCAATCCCATTTTGCTGTGGTGTTCTGGCATTACTATAATCCCTTTTTATCCCTTTAGACCCACAAAGTTCAATAATATGAGCATTTTTAAACACTGTACCATTATCACTCCATATAGCTTTTACCTTTTTGTTCAACTAGTTTTTTACAAGATTAATGAAGTCCTTAAGGACAGGATAAGTCTCATCCTTATGCTCTAAAAAGAAAACCCAACAAAACCTGCTATAGTCATTAGTGATCACAAGGCAGTAATATTTGTGGTCAATGCTTCTAATGGATGTAGGACCAAAGATGTCCACATAAAGCAATTGCAAAGGCTCAGAAATGGAGCTCACAGCAGTAATGGCCTTATAAGAGGATTTGTGTTGCTTTCCTTTACAACAGGCAACACAAGAATGGCCATTCTTGAAACGTTTAGGGGGTAGACCTCTAACTAAGTTACCCTTTACCAATTTGTTCATGTTTTTATAGTTTACATGACCCATCCTCCTGTGCCATTTGACAGATTCATCAACAGTGGCTTTTTCCACCAAACAAGCCAAATTCCCTTTGGGACTGAGATCATTCACGTTGATGGTGTAAAGATTATGCTTCCTTGGAACCCTCAGTAGCACCATACTTTCATCTGGAAGCTTGAAGTCCTTGGAGAGAATAAGACAATCAGTATCTGTGAAGAGAACTTTATTCTGCTTGTCACAAATCTGAGAGATGGAGAACAAGTTGAACTGATGCAGTTCCTTCACATAGTTGACATTTTCGAAACCTAGTGTGGGAGTTCTGATTATCCCTTTTCCTATAATCCTTCCTTCACCACCTCCAAAAGTCACTTTTCCTCCTTGAAATTCTTGAAAGTCATCCAGTCTTGCCATGTTACCAGTCATGCTTCTAGAACAACCACTATCAAATATCCCTTCATCTACATCATTTGAAAAAGGATTTACCTACAAATATACAACATAGAAAGGTTAGTATCTAAGAGGGACCCAAGCCACTTATCACTTGGGTCTGCCTTGTGGATCTGAAAACTACGTCCATGAAGATGTATGAGATCCACTATTGTTCTTGGGTACCCATAATGAACCTTTCCTTTGTGTTTTCTAAGAATAACCTACTGAGGGCTTAACAACAGTTACCCCTCTCCCCCTACCGTACTTCATGTTATTACAAATATCGTCATTAAACGTTATTTATATTTTATGATCTTTACCTAAGTTTTGTTAACGACAAAAGTAAATTTCATTTTTGTAAAGTATAAAGCTTGTCAAGATTAATAGATATTAAAAAAAGCTTTCTTTAAATAAAGTCTTCATCACTCAAGCATTTACATTTTGATTAGTCATGTATCAATTAACTTTGATATCCTTCTAAACCATAATGTATGTCAACATTTTTAGAATAAGTATGTTTTAGTTTCTTAAACACAACATTACATATGTATTTACATTTAACATATTATTTCTAAAAATAGAAAACAACATATGATATCATGGCTTGCATCATTGAAATCTCTAGAGGATTTCATAAGATATTTTGTTTAGATTTGGATTCTACATATCTTACATGATCTTGGTTAGATTTGGTTGACTTTGGAAATATCTTTGTAATCTTGTTGTCAGACCGGCGGAAACAAAAAAAATACAAGGGCGGACCCCTTTTTTGGTTCCATGTCCGTGATGACAGTAGAACATTTTGGCTATAAATAGCAAGCCAACCCAAGTTGTTTTCTCATCCCTTTCTAGCATAATCACATACATTCCTTCTCTCTATTATTTTTAATTCAGTTTCATATCATTATAGTTATCCTCTTTTGTAGCAAAGAAGATCAAGGCATAATTAAGCTTCAACAAATAGTTGGAAGGCTTATTTGTTTTGTTGTTGTATGATCTAGTCTTGTTCATACATCATTGTTGTACCAAACCATCTTAAATCTCCGAGTGAGAGTGGTTAGTATTTTAGTCCGTAAAATACATAGTGTGTGGGAGTTGTTGTACCCTTGCAAAAGAACTCGACATCTAGCTTTGTGTCGGAAATATTGTGTAAGCGACGTGTAAAGGTTTCTCCGCCGGTTAAAGGAGCTTCTTGATTAGTGAAGATAACTCTCAAGTTGGAGACTTGGGGAGTAGGGGAAGGAAAAAGTGTCCTTGTAGACCGAACCACTATAAACAACTTGTTGTGGTTTGATTGTTTCTTTCCTTATTTACTGTCACACCCCCAAAATACCTATTTTGCAGCGGAATAGAATACCTAGGGCGTGACTGCCATAGCATCACAGTTACAGTTATATTGAACGAACTAAAGTGTCGTTTTAAAAATACATCGTTTGATTAAGTAAAATATTCAGAGTTTACAAAGTATAGGTCCTAAAAGATTTCCAAAGCACAAAAATGAGTTTGTTACAATCAAACGATAGTTAAGTGCATAAAATATACGTGAGACGCATCCGCTCAGCGACTCCATGCAAGCCATGATGATATGCTAATACCTGAGATAAAACATGCTTAAAATATTCAACCCAAAGGTTGAGTGAAATTCCTTAGGTTTAATTAATTCGTTTGAACACAATATTCGTAGTGTGAGTTACATTATTTCACACTCATCGTTGAAAAAAAACAGCATTTATTTCACTAAATTCATGACAACCAAAGCGTAAACCTCGTACCAATAGAAATTGGTAAAATCATTTCATCGCAGCCCTAGTATCTAAACTTGCCAATTTACCTTATTGATTCGAATATAGTGCGTTCGATTTCCCCTAACTGGGTCAATAAGAACGGGTGTGTTAATTCCAATAGGCCTATTCACAATATTCGCGCTCACTCGAAAGTGACTAATGGGGCATGATGTCGGGACTTCAAACATGGCAATAGAATACTTAGTGACAATAAAGCATTTGGATATAACATACAGTTCAAAGCATTTGTGTTCGATTAAAAATATAGCATGTATCTCCCCCAAGAGTTTGTAAAACAATTAAGTAATAGAAAGTGGGGCTATGAACACACCTGATGCAATGATTATGATTAAAAAAGTGGATACACTGAAATGAGGTGCACTCTCTATCTCCAACCTAATATGAATGATATGTTCTAATGTAAGTCATGAAATAATGTCGTACATGCAAATCCACATGTAATCAATACCACTTGTACATTTTTGAAAATGATGTTATCGTCGAAATATACGTTTATGACATCTCGTCAAGTTATAAAACACTTTACGCGTATTTATGTTGAAACAATATACTACGATAGTCGTTTAGTGATAAATTAAGAAACTATAGTTTTTCGTCGTAAAGTAATACACTTTAACAACTCATGAAAAATGACTAAGTAGCCTCGTAAAGCTAGTCGTAAATCGGTAAATATCGAGTGTTAGGAAATAAGCTCAATGGTTTAAAAAAGCTTGTAACATACTAAAAAAGTCGTAACACTGAAATTTTGTCCATACGCGTCCCGATCATAAAGAAAAATAATAGTGAAATTGGGTAGTTTTGCTGAAATCACAGTTTTTATGCAGTTTTCGAGAAAGTTTGAGTGGTCGTATTTTATTCGTTACAAGTCAAAATGACAAACGGCTGATTGATTTGGAAAGTAGGTTGGGTGAACTTGATTTATCTCGAGGGGTTAATGTATTGAAACTGACTCGATCATGGAGAAATACGGCTTCAAACATGGTTACTCACAAAGACAGTTTCAACACTTAAAAATATTTTAGTACAAGCTGATGGAAATAAGTTGTGAACGTCGGTTTTCAAATGCTTGTATCTCGGTCATTATAAGCTCGTTTTCTACGTTCTTTAGGTCCTCGGCTTCGTGTTACAGCGTACTATTAGATTTTTGATATGTCGGCTTGTCTCGATTACGCTTAACATCTCATTTTTATCATATAAAATCGTGTGACAGCTTGTTAATTTCAGAACAATAGTTTTCGTCGTTAAACTTAGAATTAGCGTATCTTTTTCGTTATAAACCCGCTTTAACCCGTTCAAGCGGCCACGGTTTCTTTTTTAAGTCTATTTTCTAGAAATATAGGGGAAAATATCCCCTGACCTACTGATTGTTCGAGGATTTACAAAATGGAACAGCAGCTTTTTATATGACATCTAACTTGATTTTTCTTGCGTAAAACTAGTTCTAACCACTTCAAATCAACCCCAAATCTACTCTAATCCTACCATATACCTTTTTAGGGTGTCATCGGTTCCTAAACTTAACCAAAATTGATAGGTTCAATTAAATCACTAGTTATTAAATTTTAAGTCCAAATAATTAGAAAATCTCTTATAAAGTGGTATGAAACATATGTATTACTTGCATGCTTGTTTCTAAAAATTAAAATATAGCAAGTATGGATATTGAAAGAGTAGGAAAAATTATTTAGAACACTTACTTGTAATATGAATAGGTTTTGGTAACAAGGTACTTAAATACTTCTTGGTTTTTATTACAAAACCTTATATAGAAGTAATCTAAGGTTGATTTATCACTTGAACTATAAAAATTATGATCTTCTTCTCTTGTTCTTGGATGAGACGAACATCACAAGGGGAGGGAGAGAGTTTCTTGCTATTTTTCACCTTAAAAATATGTGTTTGTATGTGTTTTGTTTTTATGAAATAAAATGTATAAGCTTTGTATCTAAGCCAAGGGTAGAATGGTCATTTGAGTAGTCAATAAAATCAAGCCATAAGGTGACTGGGAGGGTGTGGTCGGCAATAAGAAAAAAGATAAGACTTTATTGCTTGATTTTGTATGAAAATGTATATATATTTGATATTTAGTGTAGTTTAGTTTAGATATTTTGCTTTTAGGTACCAAGTTAGCTAGAAATCAATTTTAGCAGAACTAAGAAAAATATATTTATGTCATAAAAATTGTAAAATTACATTACTCGCGAGTATCGGGTGAATAAATAATTATCGAATCGAACTCACGTAAACCGTCGTAAATATATATATATATATATATATATATATATATATATATATATATATATATATATATATATATATATATACAATATGTGTACAAAATAAATTCAAATCATCGGGTAAACTAATAATATAATTTTTATAGCTTTAAAATGAGTATAAAAATATATCAGGACAATTTTCGAAAGTGTTGGATCAATTATTCAAAATAGGTGATCGTGCGATAGCGTTTATTTAATAAATAAATATACGTTAATGAAATATGCAAACTCATGCATGTACTAATATGAAAATGATGTTACTGATGATATGTAAAATAACTCTAGTCTATATGAAATGTCCTCGATGATATTCCAAGAATATGCAGCTTAACCCTTACGGTTACGCGAATTCGATACTCGTAAATCTAGTTTACGAAAAATGATGAAAATAATCATGAATAGACGATTTTTCTCTGGCTATGAATAATGTTTCATGAATAGTAAAATTTGAAAATAACCTCTCAAAGTCTCAAACCGACTTCAAAAATGATGAATAGTAAAATGATGAATAGTATTCGGTGAATAGTAATTTCCCCAGATGAATAGTGAAATTTTGAAAGTTTGATAAATGACATGAAATTACGATTTGTCACATTCATCCACCTTAAAAGGAATTCAGTCCCTGAATTCAGTTCGTGTTGGTTTCGAGTTTAGGGTTTGTGATGATCGACTGAGAGAGAAGACATGAAGAAGTGTCATTACGGCTATCTAGGATTAAGAGTGTATAAAACATCGTGATAGAGAAAATATTGGAAGAAACTCCCATGAGTTTCACTTTGACTTTAAGGAATATGTGAAAATTTTGTCTGCACAAAGATTTATAAATAACTGCTCCCAACATAACATGATCCCTCCAGAATTAGACATAGTTAGCTAGGCAATGTATAATTAAGGAACGATAATGTGATGTTCGGTTTAGTTGTTATAACTCTTAATTTTTAAACAGATTTGAGCCATGCTGTTTAAAAGAGATGAGATAGAAGGTGATAAGTTTGAGGTTATTTTTCAAAATGATTGACGATTTCTAGACGATGGGTTATGAGGTGTCGTAAGTGCTTCAAACGTATGACAGTTTAGTGATTTAATGTGTGAATAGCATTTAACACGACATGTTGGTGGTGAAACAGAGGAGTGAGAGCGACTTCACCCTTCTTGAAGGCATCGTCTCGGCATCCTATGTTATCCGTGATGAGTCAACTGATGTTAAAATTGTGATAGGGAATGACAAGGCATTCTCCACGTTGGAGTCTGAAGAAAGGATAATGGAATGGGTATCTAAAGACATCTATGTGACAATCGATGTGAAATGAAAGTAAATAACCTGCAAAATGTACGTATGAAACCGCATGTATATTGAATATGCACTTATGATGAAATGATGAGATGCTATGATAATGTAGTTATAGTCTAGGGTCAATGATACAACCTAGTTCTCTATAACCATTGCTCTGATGCCAATATGTAACACCCCCAAAATACCTATTTTGCAGCGGAATGGAATACCTGGGGTGTGACTGCCATAGCATCACAGTTACAGTTATATTGAACGATCTAAAGTGTCGTTTTAAAAATACATCGTTAGATTAAGTAAAATATTCAGAGTTTACAAACTATAGGTCCCAAAATATTTCCCAAGTACAAAAATGAGTTTGTTACAATCAAACGATAGTTAAGTCCATAAAATATATGTGAGACGCGTCAGCTCAGCGACTCCATGCAAGCTATGATGATATGCTAATACCTGAGATAAAACATGCTTAAAACAGTCAACCCAAAGGTTGAGTGAAATTCCATAGGTTTAATTAATTCGTTTGAACATAATATTCATAGTGTGAGTTACGTTATTTCACACTCATCGTTGAAAACAAAACAGCATTTATTTCACTAAGTTCATGACAACCAAAGCGTAAACCTCGTACCAATAGAAATTGGTAAAATCATTTCATCGCAGCCCTAGTAGGTAAACTTGATATTTTACCTTATTGATTCGAATATAGTGCGTTGATTTCCCCTAATTGGGTCAATAAGAACGGGTGTGTTAATTCCAATAGGCCTATTCACAATATTCGCGCTCACTCGCAAGTGACTAATGGTGCATGATGTAGGGACTTCAAACATGGCAATAGAATACTTAGTGACAATAAAGCATTTGGATATAACATACAGTTCCAGGAATTTGTGTTCGATTAAAAATATAGCATGTATCTCCCCCAAGAGTTTGTAAAACAGTTAAGTAATAGAAAGTGGGGCTATGAACTCACCTGATGCAATGATTATGATTACAAAAGTGGATACATTGAAATGAGGTGCAATCTATATCTCCAACCTAATATGAATGATATGTTCTAATGTAAGTCATGAAATAATGTCGTACATGCAAATCCACATGTAATCAATACCACTTGTACATTTTTGAAAATGAAGTTATCGTCAAAATATACGTTTATGACATCTCGTCAAGTTATAAAATACTTTACGTGTATTTATATTGAAACAATATACTACGATAGTCGTTTAGTGATAAATTAAGAAACTATAGTTTTTCGTCGTAAAGTAATACACTTTCACAACTCATGAAAAATGACTAAGTAGCCTCGTAAAGCTAGTCGTAAATCGGTAAATATCGAGTGTTAGGAAACAAACTCAATGGTTTTAAAAAGCTTGTAACATTATATAAAAGTCGTAACACTGAAATTTTGTCCTTACGCGTCCCGATCATAAAGAAAATTAATGGTGAAGTTGGGTAGTCGTGCTGAAATCACAGTTTTTATGCAGTTTTCGAGTAAGTTTGAGTGGTAGTATTTTATTCGTTACAAGTCAAAATGACAAGCGGCTGATTGATTTGGAAAGTAGGCTGGGCGAACTTGATTTCATCTCGAGGGGTTAATGTATTGAAACTGACTCGATCATGGATAAATACGGCTTCAAACATGGTTGTAGAAAACTAGAAGGGGGGTTGAATAGTTTACCAATTAAAAACTTTGTTTTGAAACTTATTGAAAGATCAATTGATATTGATCTTTGGATATGTTGATGAAATATGCAAGTAATATGTAAAGAGTAAATAAGGAAAGAAATGATCAAACCACAACAAGTTGTTTATAGTGGTTCGGTCTACAAGGACTCTTTTTCCTTGCCCTACTCCACTCCCCGAGTCTCACACTCGAGAGTTTAACTTCACTAGTCAACAAGCTCCTTTCACCGGCGGAGAAAACCTTTACACTTCGCTTACACTATTTCCGACACTAAGCTAGATGTCGAGTTCTTTCCAAGGGTACAACCACTCCCACACACAATGTATTTTGAGGACTAAAATACTAACCACTCACACTCACAAGATTATGAAGTCTGAATCAATACTAGATCATACAACACTAAACAAACAAGACTTCCAACTTCTCGTTTGAAGCTTGAATGTGACTTGATCTTCTTTGCTACAAAAGAGATCACTAATATGATATGAAACTGAGTTAGAAAGGTTAGAGAGAAGATATGTATTAGAGTATAGTAGAAAGGGATGAAAAACTACTTGGCTTGGCATTGCTATTTATAGCCAAAATGGACAGGAGCGTCAACGGACCACGGAACCCTTAAAAGGGTTCCGCCCGTGTACCATTTTGGTACCGTGGAGGTCTGACAGCAAGATATCAAAAATCTTTGCTAAAGTCAACTATATCTAAGTGAGATTGTGCAAGATATGAAGAGTACAAATTCACACAAAATATCTAATGAAATCTTCCAATGATTTCCATGATGCAACACATGATGTCATATGTTATATTTCTATATTTAGAAATATGCAAGTACTTAAGTAGTGTTTGGTTTTAAGAACCTAACACATTCTAAAAACTACTATCATACATAATGATTAGAGTCATATCAAGATATCACTAATCATAAATGTAAATGCATGAATGATGAATATATTGTTTGAAAAAGCTTGTTCTAATATCTATTAAACTTGACAAGCTTTAAGCTTTTATATAAAATAAATTTACTTTTGTCGTTAACAAAACTTAGGTAAAGATCAAGATTATAAATAACGTTTAATGACGATATTTGTATTAACAATGGTTACTCACAAAGACAGTTTCAACACTTCAAAATATTTTAGTAAAAGCTGATGGAAATAAGTTGTGAACGTCGGTTTTCAAATGCTTGTGTCTCGGTCGTTATAAGCTCGTTTTCTACGTTCTTTATGTCCTCGGCTTCGTGTTACAGCGAAATATTAGATTTTTGATATGTCGGCTTGTCTAGATTATGCTTAACACCTCGTTTTTATCATAGAAAATCGTGTGACAGCTTGTTAATTTCAGAACAATAGTTTTCGTCGTTAAACTTAGAATTAGCGTATCTTTTTCGTTATAAACTCGTTTTAACCCGTTCAAGCGGCCACGGTTTCTTTTTTAAGTCTATTTTCTAGAAATATAGGCCAAAATATCCCCTGACCTACTATTTTTCCAGGATTTACAAAATGGAACAGCAGCTTTTTATATGTCGTCTAACTTGATTTTTCTTGCGTAAAACTAGTTTTAACCACTTCAAATCAACACCAAATCTACTCTAATCCTACCATACACCTTCTTAGGGTGTCATGGGTTCCTAAACTTCACCAAAATTGATAGGTTCAATTAAATCACTAGTTATTAAATTTTAAGTCCAAATAATTAGAAAATCTCATATAAAGTGGTATGAAACATATGTATTACTTGCATGCTTGTTTCTAAAAATTAAAATATAGCAAGTATGGATATTGAAAGAGTAGGAAAAATTATTTAGAACACTTACTTGTAATATGAATAGGTTTTGGTAACAAGGTACTTAAATACTTCTTGGTTTTTATTACAAAACCTTATATAGAAGTAATCTAAGGTTGATTTATCACTTGAACTATATAAATTATGATCTTATTCTCTTGTTCTTGGATGAGCCGAACTTCACAAGGGGAGGGAGAGAGTTTCTTGCTATTTTTCACCTTAAAAATATGTGTTTGTATGTGTTTTGTTTTTATGAAATAAAATGTATAAGCTTACTATCTAAGCCAAGGGTAGAATGGACATTTGAGTAGTCAATAAAATCAAGCCATAAGGTGACTGGGAGGGTGTGGTCGACAATAAGAAGAAAGATAAGACTTTGTTGCTTGATTTTGTATGAAAATGTATATATGTTTGATATTTAGTGTATTTTAGTTTAGATATATTGCTTTTAGGTATCAAGTTAGCTAGAAATCAATTTTAGCGGAACCAAGTAAATTATATTGTTGTCATAAAAATTATAAAATTACATTACTCGCGAGTATAGGGTGAATAAATAATTATCGAATCGAACTAACGAACGTAATATATATATATATATATATATATATATATATATATATATATATATATATATATATATAACAATATATATACAAAATAAATTCAAAACATCGGGTAAACTAATAATCTAATCTTTATAGCTTTAAAATGAGTATAAAAATATATCAGGACAATTGTTGGAAGTGTTGGATCAATTATTCAAAATAAGCGATCGTGCGATGGCGTTTATTTAATAAATAAATATACGTTAATAAAATATGCAAACCCATACATGAACTAATATGAAAATGATGTTACTGATGATATGTAAAATAACTCTAGTTTACGAAAAATGATGAAAATAATCATGAATAGACGATTTTTCTCTGGCGATGAATAGTGTTTCGTGAATAGTAAAATTTTGAAATAACCTCTCAAAGTCTCAAACCGACAAAAAAATGATGAATAGTTAAATGATGAATAGTAATCGGTGAATAGTAATTTCCCGAGATGAATAGTGAAATTTTGAAAGTTTGATAAATGACCTGAAATTACGATTTCACATTTACTCATTATATATTGCTTGCATATTGTTTATTCTTCACTAACATATCTTTGATCAATATCAATTGATCTTACAATAAGTTTCAAAACAAAGATTTCAAACGGTAAACTATTCAACCCCCCTTCTAGTATTCCACAATTGGTACCAGAGCCTCGTTGCTCAAGAATTTTTAAAATACATTTTATTTTATGAACTTGAAACGATCCATGGATTCCGAAAACTTTAAAGAAGGGCAATCTATGCAAAGACCACCACTCTTTGAAACAAATGGATTTATCTGTTGGAAAAACCGTTTTGAAACATATGTAAAGTCAAAAGATATAGATCTTTGGTTTGTTATCATTAAAGGTGATTTTAATCCTACAAAAAAAGATATTTCAAGTGATGATCAAAAGAAATTAATAGCTAAAAATAATGAAGCTAAAATGATGCTTTATAATGCTTTGCCTAGAAAAGAATATGAAAGAATTTTTATGTGTGAAACCGCAAAAGAGATTTGTGAATCTTTGATTATTACACATTAAGGAAATTCACAAGTCAAGGATAACAAAATTGATCTTCTTGATCAACAATATGAACAATTTGTTATCCCTGAAGATGAAACCATTGATTGTATATTTGATCGCTTTAATACTATTGTTACTTCTCTTAAAGCACTTGATGAAACTTTTCGTAGTAACAACTTTGTCAGGAAATTTCTTAGAGCACTCCATCCGAAGTGGAGTGCAAAAGTAACGGCAATTGAGGAATCAAAAGATCTCTCAATAATGTCACTTGACGAGCTAATTGGAAATCTCAAAGTACACGAAATGGTGATGGAGAAAGATTCGGAGATCATCAATGGAAAAAGAGAGAAAGTCAAATCCGTTGCTCTAAAGGCAAGAACGGAATCTAGTGATGGGGAAGAATTTTGCTTGGATAGTAAAGATGAGGAATATGCTATGGTCGTTAGAGATTTCAAAAGTTTTTTAGAAGAATAGCAAAGTTCGTAAGGCAACCCTGAGTGAAAAGAAGCCATTCCGAAAAGACCGAGATGAAAAAAAGGGAAAAGGTGAACGGAAGTGCTTTAGATGCGGTGATACGAGTCATCTAATAGGAGATTTACCCAAGCCACCTAAAGGCAAAACTCAACGAGATTTTGTAGGTGGTGCTTGGAGTGATAGTGACGATGATGAAGAATCAAGCAAAGATGAGATCGCTCTAAAGGCACATGAATCAAACGAGGTACATTCCGACTCATCTGACTCTTCTATTGATGATGACACTTTGCAAAAACAATATAATCGATTGTGTGAGCTTAGCTTAAAAATCATAACTAAAAACAAGTTTTTAAAGACTAAAAATGAATTTTTAGAAAACGAAATTTATGAGTTAAAAGAAAAAGGCAAAACGATTAGAAAAGGGCAAAGCATATGACGATGGTTGAAAATCATGTCAAGAGCTTAGTCTTGAAATAGAAAAGCTAAAACTCACACAAGAAGTTCTCATTGAATATAACTCAAAATTTAAAAGATTTATCAAAAACATTTCTTGTGCCGATGAAATAGTAAGAATTCAAAAAGTGCCAAGAAACACAAGTGGATTAGGTTTTAATGAAGTACTAATTCCAAATAGTCAAACCAAAATAGCCAAAAAAGAAAACCAAACTGTCACATCTGCTGCAATACATCACAGACGAGACAGACCCAAAAATTTGGTTCTGTCCGTTGACAGAATTGGGTCCGTGGTGTCTGCAGTACGACAACATGCTTGCAAAACAGACCGTAGTGAATTTGTCAGGGTAACAAAGAAAACCAAGGAAGTTGTTAAACTTAAACCTAATGTTACATTAGGAGTAGGACTTGCTAGAAATGAATTTAGATCTAAAACTACTCAACAACGGCCTAAAACACTTGTTGCCAAACGCCCCTTTCCCGAAAGTAACTACAACATACAACCCAACTATCAACATACTGGTTGGAATCAAAACTACCCTAGAACATATCAAACTCCAAATTACATGCCATGGAACCCTTACCCATCATTTCCATACATGAACCAAGTAAATGGTATGTTTAACCCCAAACGGACCCATGAGATAATGGGGACCAAACGCTTGAGTTATTTGTGTCATAGGTATGCTTGAAAGTTGTATTAGAACCTGATGAATGGATAAAAGATAGTGGATGCTCAAGACACATGGCAGGTAACAAAGGCTCTTCTCAACATACCAAGAGTATGACGGAGGTAATGTAACTTTTGGTAGCAATCTCAAGAGCAAAATCATTGGCAAAGGTACGATCGCTCATAACTCCCTAACTATTTAAAATGTTGCTCATGTTGATAGGTTAGGATTTAATTTACTTAGTATTAGCCAACTATGTGATAAAAAGTATAAAGTACTATTTAAGGAAAATGGTAGTAAAATACTAAAAGATGGTATCACCATCACTAAAGGAGTTAGGAAAAATAACATATATGTCATGAAAATAGATAGAACATCTAAAGACAAACTTTGCCTAACAAACTTAGATGATAACTCTACTCTTTGGCATACATGATTAGGTCACCCTAATATGGGACTCATCCAAAATCTATCCTCAAAAGAGCTAGTTAGAAACCTACCAAAATTGAAATATGACCAACACTTTTGTGACGCTTGCAAAATTGGTAAACAAATTCATAGTAGCCATAAGGCTAAAAACATGGTTTCCACATCTAAGTGTCTTGAGCTTTTGCATATGGACTTATTTGGTCTATCCGCTATAAGAAGTTATGGAGGGAACCTCTACACTTTAGTCATAGTATAAGATTACTCAAAGTTCACTTGGACAATGGTTTTGAAAACTAAAAATGAATCTTTTGATAAATTTGAAATACATAGTAAGAAAATTCAAAATCAACTAGGTGTTAACATTGGGTCGATCCAAACGGATCATAGTCGCGAGTTCAACAATGAAACATAATTTGGAAACTTTTGTGATACAAATGGTATAACACATAACTTCTCGACTCCTCGAACACCCCAATCTAATGGAGTTGTAGAACGTAAAAATAGAAATATTCAAGAAATGAGTAGAACAATGCTAAATGAACAAAACATACCTCAAAAATTTTGGTGTAACGTCGTTGATACTTCCACATACATTTTAAATAGAGTTTTAATACATCCTTTCTTGAACAAAACACCATTCGAATTATATAAAGGAAAAAAGCCGACTTTAGGATATTTTAGGGTGTTTGGATGTAAATGTTTCACTCTTAATACGAAAGACTATCTCACCAAATTTGACCCAAAGTCTTATGAAGGTGTGTTTCTTGGTTACTCACAAACTAGTAAAGCATACATAGTTTTAAACAAAGAAACAATGTGAGTTGAGGAATCGTTGAACATAACATTCAACGAAAGTCCACCTCCCTCTAAGACATCACCTTTGGTAGATGATGACTTAGTTGAAAGTCAACTTGGTGAAAGTCAAGATATAAATGAAAATGACAAGGAAGATGAACCATTAAATACAGAAATTATAAACATCAAAGAATCCAAAAGTCATCATTTATAAAAAGTCATAGGACAATTAAATCAAAGAACATTAAGATCACAAGCCCAAAATCAAAGTAACTACTTTTTCTTTGTATCGTCCGTTGAACCGAAAAACATAAACGAAGCAATAAAATATAAATCTTGGGTAATTGCTATGCAAGAGGAGCTAAACCAATTTGTAAGAAATGATGTTTGGAAATTAGTTCAAAAACCTAAAAATCAAACTATAATTGGAATAAAATGGGTTTTTCGAAATAAAATGGACGAAAACGGTGTGGTGTCTAGAAACAAATCTAGGCTTGTCGCACAAGGTTATAATAAAAAAGAATGGATTGATTACAATGAAACTTATGCACCAGTAGCTAGGCTTGAGTCTATTTGAAACTTACTTGCATATGCATGTGCACATGACTTTAAATTCTTTCAAATGGATGTTAAAAGTGAATTCCTAAAGAAAGCATATGGTGCTCAACCTCCCGGATTCACCGACTTTGAAAACCACATCATGTTTTCAAACTTAAGAAACCACTATACGGACTTAAGCAAGCACCAAAAGCTTGGTACGATCGGCTTAAGACTTTTTTAGTTGAACACAAATACACTATGAGATTAGTAGATAATACTCTCTTTAACAAGAAAAGGGAATCACACATCAACATAGTTCAAATATACGTTGATGACATCATATTTGGATCAACTTGTCAAGAGCTATGTGATGATTTTTTTAAAATCATGCACGACGAGTTTGAGATGAGTATCATGGGTGAGTTAAACTTTTTTTAGGACATCAAATTAAACAACTAGAAGATGGCATATTCTTTAACCATTCTAAATACATAAAAGATACGCTTACGAAATTTGGTCTTGAAGACTCAAAAGCAACTAAAACACCCATGTCCTCGAAAACAAAACTCACCAAGGATGAGGAAGGTGAATCCGTAGATAACACTAAATATAGCGGAATTATCGGTAGTCTACTTTATCTCACGGCTAGTAGACCCGACATTATGTTTAGTGTTTATCTATGTGCTCGCTTTCAAGAAGATCCCAAAGCATCTCACTTAGAAGCCTTGAAAAGAATATATAGATACATTAAGAGCACGACATGTATAGGATCATGGTATCCCAAAGGAATGGGTGTAGAAACCACAGTGTAGGCCGATTCGGACCATGCCGGTGACTATGTCGATAGAAAGAGTATAAGTGGTATTTGTACTTTTGTTGGACATTGTCTCACCTCATAATTCGCAAAGAAACTTACGGCTCTCGCTATCTCAACTACCGAAGCCGAGTACGTCTCAGCCGGAAAAGCATGTCAACAAGCTCTTTGGATGAAGCAAGCTCTCGTGGATTACGGAATCCATCTCAATGACATCTCTATACTTTGCGACAACAAAGGAGCCATTGATCTCAGCAAAAATCCCGTCCAACATGCTCGAACGAAACATATTGAACTTCGCCATCACTTCCTTCGCGACAATGTTCAAAAAAGAAACATTTCAATTGAGAAAGTATCCTCCGAAGATAACATTGCCGACATCCTAACTACACCTCTTAAACGAGAACCATTTAATCTTCTTAGACTTGGGTTAGGATTAATGGAACCAAACATGTATTTAAAACATAGCCTAAAACTTAGAATAACCAAAACAAAACAAATTAGCAAAATTCTACTACAGTGCCCACGTTACCAAACGACCACACAGACGGAACCAATATTTTGGGTTCGTCTTGTCTGTGGTGCTAATAGTAACAAAATTTTTAAATACAAAACACCTTCTTCTCCACAACCTACTTTACCAAAACGAACCACAAACCTACCTAACTCATTATTAAGGTTTCTTCCTCTACTAATCACTACGGAAAACATCATTGTAAGTATCCTAACTACATTACTTCTCTTAATTCTGAGTCTAGGGTTCTAATTTAGTTACAAAACCAATACATGGGGATTATGCATATTCTTACACAAAACATGAACTTAATTAGTAAATTCCATAACTAATTACTGAAATTATGAACTACATTGTAAATTTGCATAAACAAATCATGTTTCCCACTATTTAGAAGCTAATTACTATAAGGCATTATCCTAATTAAACAAAAACCCCATGTCAAAATTTTGAAAAACTTCTCACTTGTAAGGAAAAAAATTTCTCATTATTAATACAAATAGAAACGTTATTTTCATCACTTGCATTATGTCTCTAGAATACTAAAGGTAATGCATAACTAATATGCGTTCCCGGGTATATTCAAATGAAGCCACATTGAATTAGGAGCGTTTGGGTTATCTCTTGCCTTTTGCCAAACACTACGAATAAAAACTAGTTTATGCATAAAATGAGTCGAGATAACCGTAACTCCAAATTACTTTCATATAGGCACACACTAGAACAAAATCGCTAAGTTTGTTTTCGTTTTTACTAAAACTTGTAAATTCTTGCTCATAGGAACAAACATGGTAGCCTTAAAATTTTATGATCACAAAGATACTCTTGATTACATCCCTCAAAATCACAAAAGCAAGGGCCTTACCAAAGAACAAGTTGAAATCTTTAAGAGTCTAGAGAAAAGGAATTTCCATGAGGGTAGGACCATTCATTCATCTTTTGTCGATGGAACAAATCTCCGTCAAGAACTAGCCACTATCAACTTAGATTGTATCCTTGACATCGATGAGCCAATTTGCCCTAGGTTTGTCCTAGAATTCTATGCTAGTGTTGTTTCCTTCACAAATGAAGATGATCAAATGGCCCTCAAATTTAAGATCAACCAAAATGACTACACCATTTCTCTCAACCAATTTTCTCAAGTATTAGGAATTCCTTGTAGTGGTACTTGTCTTTACTCAGATAAGTGGTCACTCACTATCTTTGATCCTATTCATGACCGCTCTCTTCCCTACCAAACTCCTTTGGTAGACAAAGTCGTCATTCGTGAACACCTCTTTAATGATAGGGTAGCACCAACCCGTCTCACTCGAGCGGGAAAGGAAGTAAACCGAGATCCATACGGTATGGAACTCAATGAGCTTAAGCCTCAATTCAAAAAGTGGGAGGAACTCCTTAGAGCCAATGTCATTAGCACCATAGGAAATAGAGACCACATCAATGCTTGCCTTTGTTACATTCTCTCTAGCTTGTCCACTCGTCAAGCATTCAACTTGGCTTACTACATTGCTAGGAGAATGGTAGACATCCCTACTCAAGGCTCCGTTGCTCTTCCATACGGGATGCTACTCACCCGTCTTTATAGAGCTTATGCACCCATTCCGCCAAGTCCTAGAGGGTTGAAACTAGATTATTCTCTCATCCCTCACATATTTGTACCCTTGAGTGATAAAAGAGTGTCCAAAGATAAGGCAAAGGGAAAAAGGCCAAAACCTCTAACTCCTGCATCATCATCAACAAATAGCTCCAAAGACGGTCTCCCCAATTCTAGGCTTCAACCTCATGAGTACTATGCCTCTCTTCCAGAGATTGAGAACGAAACGACGGAGTTCAAGCAAACCAATGGGATGTTCAAGTGCCTTGGAAGGATGATGACCAAGATTTACAAGAAGTTGGATAAGTGAGTTGAGGTTTAACAGGATGTTTGGAAAAAGACAAGAAACAATGTTGTATGATAATATTTATGTGTTTTCGCTTCGTAGGACGATAAACTAACTTAAAACGTTGATGTATGCTAACCGGTTCATGTAGAGGGATAACACACGGGTGTTATCAAATTTTACCCATTTTCTGTTTTAAGTGAAAATTATTAGCCCTTGTTGAAAATTGATGCTCCACTATGTTTATATATGCGTTATTACTTGTTCCTATCTAGAAATAGTTATTTCCATATGTTTTAAGAAAAATTTCAGGTTTCGGAAAAGTCCACGAGGGTCAAAAATTGGGTATGTCCATCTTTCTACACGCGACGGATCACACGTCACCAATTTTTTGGTTCCGTTCGTTTTATATTTTGGTGCCACCAATCCTGAACTAGCGAACCAGACGGACCCAAAATTTGGGATCCGTTTGTGTAAAAATTTTGTTCGTGGATTCGTTGATTCCTCCGGGAAGAGATCAATAATAAGAGAAGTGTAGTATGTGGGTAACTCAAACGTGTTAGGTTTGAGCACCGATATCGTTCCGAACGAGGGTTGAATGGAATTTCCAACTCACGTCGCGATTATCGGGATTTGAATAGGAAAAGGGGATAATATGAAATTATCTAAACTACGGGGCAAGGGAAGCATAAAAGGGAAATTACACTACGGGAAATCCTAAATACGCGAATAAATCTAAAACGTATTAAATGAAACGTAAATAAAATGCAACTAAGTCTAATCTACATCCTAAATATGATCTAAAATTAATTTTAAACTAAAAATGATATTTGAAAATTAACTAAGATTTAAAACTATTTTTATGATTTTTCTGGAATTTATTTGAATTAAAAACTAATTTCTAATTATAAAAATAGAACTAAATATCTAAAATTTATGAAAATGAATGGGAAAATGATGAAACTATTTTTCAAAAATCTAAAATAACTCAAAAGACTTTTCAAAACTGGAATTGTATTTTTCTGAACTATTTTCTATTTTCTATGAATTAAAATCTAGTGAAAACTAATTTAAATGCTAAAAATTACAAATTAAACTAGGAAAAATATGGAAAAATTATTTTTTTTGCTTTTTATATTTTTCTTAATCTATGAAAATTGAAAACTTATTTTTTAGAAACTTTTCTGATTTATTTGTATTAAAAGCTAATTAAAAAGGATTAAAAACTAATTTAAATCAAGAAAAATAGTAAACAGTAACTAAAAATTATGAAAAATTCAGGGAAAATCTAAAATATTACTCTAAATCTATAAAAAATGAGAAAACACATGCTGTTGCATGAGAAATAGAAGCTGTAGTGAAAAGTACTATGAATAAGCTAAGCAAAATAAACTATAAGCTAAAACAGTGGACCAAAGGATTCCAGAACCTATGATATACTAAAACTACCTAAAATCAACTAAAAGCAACTACTCTACACCTAAGATTAACCAGCTACTGAGATTAAGGTGAATTAAGCACAAGATTCAAACAGTCCTAACCTATCACTTTTAAGCTAATGTACCGGTGATTTAATAAGCTATAATGGAAAACAGAACTTGGATCCAATAGAACACTAGCCAGAGAGCCAATAAACCAAATCTTAGCCTATAACTAATTCTAATGAACAAAATGTGCTTTATAAAGCAGACACATGCACACTCGGTTAGTCTTTGAGAGTGTACACAGGGTACTTCTGACCTAAAAGAAGAGCTGGTAAAGAGCTTTTAGAAATATCTAAAAATTTAGCAAAAATAGTGTTTACAAACTCAACCAACTGAAGTTTATAAATCCAAAATTTCACTTGAATTGGATCAGAAATGAATCCATGAAAAATCCAGAAAGTTTTGTGAAAAACCACTTTTTCAACTTTTTGACAGAATTTGCAAAAGTTGACTAAAGTGAACTTTGATCTCAAATGATGAACTGATTATAATGTTTAGTGATAATATGGACCTAATGCAAGGTAGATCTAAACTACCTAAACCTATCTTCAAGATATAAGCAACTAATTCAAACAGTTAAGAACATAAGAGAAGATTTGATGCAATTTTTGACTTAGAGCTTTCTAAGGTGCAAACTAACAGCTGAGTTGAATCTAATAATCCTAAATGAGACTAATGTAACTGATTTTAAGCAAAAGCCAAACCTCAAGCTTTATTTAACTACTTATCCAAACACTAGTTAATTAGACTAATGTGCAATTTATCCTAACCTATTCTCTAATCTATCACATGATAGCAATACATCTAAATTCTAACTACTAGAATAGAGCTAAACACAACAGCAACAGCAATTAAACAAGACAAAAACAGAATGTTCAATGATTCAATTTGCAAATAATACTCACTTGGATCCTTAGCCACTATGGCTTGCCAAAGAACAAATAGCCACTAACCTAAACCAACTTGAACCCTAAACCATCTCTGCATCAACCCAAATACAACTCTGATTCAACCCATTTCCATGATCAAAGTAATCCGAACCAAATAGTGTAGCAGTTGACAGTGATGAAATTTGGTGAGAATTTTCTGAGTAGATTATTTGAAATTACTTTAACAAATTTGAATTAATGTTTTATAAAGCTTAAAACAACAATGATGAAGCAGTTAAGATTTTAGAACAATGATACAATATTTTTTATTTTTAAGATATTTTATTATTTTTTGTGATTTTTGATAAAATGAAATTATAAACTAAAAATGAATTGAATAAGCTGAAATGTTGATTAATCAAAACTGATAAGCTAATAGTAAAACTAAAAACAGGATTAAAATTGAAAGTGAGAGATTAACTAAAAAACAGATTTTATTAATTAAAAGGAGATTACAAAAGACAATTGGAAATATAAAAACACTGAATGAAATTACACTAAACTAAGCTACTCTACTCAAAAAAATTACATATCTAAGACTGTGATTACAAAGGGGTATTTAAAGCCACGAGCTCAAGCTAGAGAAGGATCTAGAAATCTTCATTTGTGCTTCTTTGAGTGCCTTGGCAGCCCTTTGATCATTCTCCACCTCATCCAATCAATCTAAGCCATTGGATCATTACTTCCACGCTGTTTCCACCAATCAGAGAAGAGCATTTAGGTGTATAGCACACGGATTGGTGACCTGGCATCCCCCATGTGTCAGATGTGTCATAAGGTGTTAGGTGATAGTACATAATTGCCCTTAATGATGGTAATTTTTGCGAATTGAGCGAAAGGCAGTTTAGGGTTCTAAGCTGGGAATGAATTGGGGGCGTTTTTGGCGCGTGGGGATTTTTTATAATATTTCGATTGTTTGTTGACCGGGTTTATGAGGGTTGACTTGGGTTAAATACCGGGTAAAGGGCGGGTTAAATGGGGTATCCGGATATAGTTTTTTGGGTTTGGACCGGGTGTTAAGTGTTTGGTTTGGGCTGGGTGTATTATTTGGGCCGTGGGTTTTAACTTTGGACTAAGGATGAATATTGGATCTAATGTGTTATTCAAGGACCAAAGTTGCACATGCTGAAAATCCAGGGACCAAATCTGTAAATCTGAAACTATCTTCCAAGGGCCATTGTTGTCATTCTCAAATAATCCAAGGGCTGAATTTGCAACTTTTGAATCTCCAAGGGCTAAACATGACAATTCTGAATCTTCAGGGACTAAAACTGCCATTTGAGAATTGATTGTCCAAACTTGCAAATTCCTTTCCCGGCCTCGGCTTTTAGCATTCTTCTTTCTCTCGTGCTCGGTTTTCTTCGGTTTTGGCTTTCTTTTGTCTGTTTTGTCATATCCGTACCTGCACATGCAAAAACTCAAGAAACACGCAAATGTTAACAATAAACGGCTCTTTCTTGGTTAATTTGGTCAGTTTTGATAAAGAAATTATATGTGTTTAAGCACATATCAATTGCCCAGGTAAGTTGCTGAATTTTGCTCATTCCCGCATTCCAATTTACCAAAATTTTCTTCTTGGATAGGTTTCTTGCTTTTTATTCATATTAGAACTAGTTTAACACACTTAGACATATAAGATATCAATTTCCAACAAAAATTAAAAAATTCTAAAAATTCACCCAAGGAACCCTTTTTCATAAAGGAAGGAACTAAAAATATAGTTGATCTGTCTTTGAACCGTCAAGTTATCTCACACAAGCTAGCCACTTGTGAATGACCAACTGTAAGAAACTTAAAAGCACTCGAGCACAAATGCAATTTAAGATCGAGAGAATCTGATGGATTCGGTGCGTTAAGTCCTGAGGTTGGTGGTGTTTAACACAATCAGGATGTCGAATAACCACTAAGGATAGTGGTCGAGTAGGATTTTGAGTTGTTTATAAACTACAGAAGATTAAAGGAGATTAAAAAGTTAAAATCTATTAAATAAACGCTATCACTATTTTTAAACTAATGTTTTTGTTTTTATGTTTTTATAAATCTGAAATTAAAATCTACGCGACGTACAAAAAACGTGAAACTTACACAATATTAATCCTAAAGATATGAAAATGATATTTCTACAAACCTAATGATATAAGAAAATTTTAAGAAAAATAAAATTATTTTTATAACTATTTAATTAATTATTATTAATTAAAAACTATTTTTAACTATTAAATAATAACCTAAATTACAAGAAAATATGAAATAAACCTAGAAAAATAAAATTATGACTTAGAAAAATCTAAAATAACAAAATAGAATTTTCAAAACTATTTTTGTATTTTTCGATTATTTTCTATTTTTTATGAATTTTAAACTATTTAAAACTAATTAAATTACTAAAAATTACAAAATAAACTATGAAAAATCTGGAAAATTACTTTTTACTTTTTATATTTATCTAAACTTAATAAAAATGAAAAGTTATTTTTTGGACTTTTCGATTTAATTATTAAAAGCTATTTAAAATCACCTAAAAACTGTTTTTAATTAAGAAAAATAGCAATCAGTGTTGGAAAATTATGAAAATTTCAAGAAAAGTCTAACTTAATATCCTGAGTCTAGGAAAAATAGAAAAACATAGTGTTGTTTGGAAGAAATTGAAACTGCTATGAATTGAGCTTATGAATAAGCACTTTAATAAGCAAAGTGAACACAAACAAGCACCACACTAGAACAGAAGCTACAATATACTAAAGTAACCAAATTTCAACTAATCTTAACTGTTTTTAACCACTGAATAGCTGTTTACACAGATTTGATGTTTATGAGATTAAGCTAAAAATCAGTGTGAGGGTGCTTCTTTTGAGCATAAGCGGGCTTCTAAATAAATATGAAAACCAGTTATTGAGATCTAAACTAGACCTGGTCAAGTCCCTTTCAACCAAAGAGCGGACACAGGAGAAGCTCACGTGGAGCTTGGCACAAGCTCTGCAAGAAGCTTAAACTCTCACCTCGATTGAGCTTTGGGCGAGGGCAAAGGCCTAAAAGACAAGCTTGTTTGCTGACTTTTAAGAAAATTGTAAAATTCTGCTAAAATGGTTATAAGAAAGAGCACCAACTGAAGTTTTTGAAACAACAAGTTTCACCTAATAAGACCTAGAAATGAGTCAAGGAAAAATCCTTTCAGTTGAGCTCAAATCCATTTTTTTTGCAATTTTGACTTTTGACATAGTTATGAACATTTGACCAAAGTGAACTTTGATCAATTTGTTGGTATTTATTGATGTTATATGATGTAATTAGCCTAATGCAAGCAACTTTATAGACTTCTAAACACAAAACAATGAATTAGCAAATCCAAATCCACCTGAGATGTCAGGTTAAGACAGATTTGATAGAATGTTGACCTTTAATGGTTGCAGACCAAAACTAAGATTGATATGGACTCAAATGAACTAAACAAGCATTATCCAATAGATTCTCACCACTTGAATAAACCACAAGACAAAAGAGATCAACAAATCCAAACATCCCTTAACATATTGATTTACTACTTTTAACTTGGCTAAACACTTATCTAGTAGATGTTATCACTTTTTCTTATTACTATTATCCTAATTACTACTAGTGGACAGGTTGAAATGGTTTAATGATCACTATTATAAGCACAAACACAAACTGCAACAACAAAAAAAAAATGAAAATGAGAGTAAAGGCTCACAAAGGTCCAATTTGGTTTTGTAGCTTAAACCAAACCATACATCACCATTTTAATCCATTTCCAACCCAAACCAACTCTCTGCAACACCCATTCCATTTCAACCGGCTTGAATCCAATTAAACTTCTTAAGTTGACTTTTGTTGACTTTCAATGGAATTTGATTAATCTGATTCCCCAAGCTTACAAAAAGCTATATAGAGCTTAAGTAAGATGATTTGAGCTTAAATAAAGCTTATTGAAGCTTTGAATACCAGAGTTTGAGTTTGAAATTTAGAGCGATAAACATGAAAATATGCGACCTATGTAAAACTTGAATTACCACTTGAAAATAGTTCTAAAATATTTCAATAACTTAATTTGATATCATGGAACAAGAAATTACAACTTGAAGCTTAATTGAAGACTTAAAAGTAAATTACGACATTAATGAAATTAAAAAAACTAAGACTACTTCTTCTGCTTCTTTCTCCTCTTTTATGCTTCAAATGAGCTTACACGTGTCCTTAAAGCAGATCCCACCTCTCATTTTGGCCAATGAGAGAGTTTAGAGTGTTTTGGCCATTTTTCCATTTTGGCGGAAGCGGACATTTGACTTGTAGGGCTCATAACAGGCAAGTAGGGGGGGGGTGGCATTAATTGTGGGTGGTGGATGATGATGAGGGTGGAAGAAAGGAGAAAGGTGATGGGATGGGCGGTGGAGTCACGGGGAGGTGGAAGATAAAGCGGTGTGGCGTATTTGTTTTTGACTTTCTTTAACCAAAGGGTCAAAATAAGTTTGTGAGGGGGTTCAAAAGGGTAAATTGGCGAGGGGTCTAAATTAGATTTGACAAGGCTTGTTTAGGTTATTTTGACAAGGACTATTGTTGCAAAATCTGAAATTTGAAGGACTATTCCTACCATTTTTCCAAAGTTACCATAAGGACTAAAAGCGACAACTTTTAATAGTTCAAGGACTAAACTTGCCATTTTCCTATTTTCAAAGGACTATTTTTGCCAATTTCCAAAGTTCAGGGACCTAAGTTGTAAATTTGTAATTTTAAGTTTCAAGGACCAATTTTGACAACTTAGGAATCCCTAGGGACTCAAAATGATATTTTCCTTTATTTGGATTTACCAGGGACTGTTTTTGACAACTTTTGAAACTTGGGGGACTAAAGCTGCCAATTATGCAAACTTGATACGTTTTCACCCGATTTTGATATCTTTGCATTTAAAACATATAAAACACTAATTTGTGATATTTTTATCATTTTGATGTATTTCGAGTGTTTTCGGATGATTTTCATGTTTAAAAGGTACAAAAATGATGAGTATTTAGACACTCATCAATTCCCCACACTAAGATATTGCTAGTCCCTAGCAATGTTTTGAGAAAAATTAATGGATTTTATCTCTTTACCAAAAGCCATTACTTCGGGAGTAGCCAAATGTTTCAGTTCAAGTAAGAACCATGGTACACCGATAACCATGTGATTTTGAGCAAACCACCGACTTTCAGCGGTTTGATTTGTCTTTACCGTACCATACGGACTAGCCAACTCTTTAGATAAATTATCAATATTATCTTTGGTGAGTCGATTACCAATTATGGTTTTCCAACTGCCTTTACCACAAGCCATAACCTTGCGGGCTAGCCAACTCTTCACTTTTAAGGATATGGTGAGTTGAATACCATACAATTTTGGGCAAATTGCAAGCCATATAAGCGGATTTGAGAAATCTTTACCAAGAGCCGTTTGCTCCTGGATTAGCCAATCCTTTAGTTTATTAGACAAGGCGGTTGATAACCAAATGAGTAAGTGTAAAACACTTACTCCAAAAAATTTTTGGCCAAAAACGGGGGAATTGGTATAATTATATGATAAAATTCGTGAGAATTCCCCCCCACACTTAGAAATGAATATTGCCCTCAATATTCAAAGTACCGGCGGTTATGCCGAAACATATAACGTAAAAGGGAAATACTATGGCCATTATTTAGCAAGGATTTTTTTTTTTTTTTTTTTTTTATACAAAACATGTGGGGCAACCCCCCAACACTAGGGTGGTAGAAAATAGAAAGAAGTCAGAAATATGGGTGAAAACCCATATGGCATGCTACTTTTTTTTGATTACTTAGTCGCTAGCGACTCGATCCCGCATTCATTGGTTCATGGGGAAAGTTTGTAGATGCAGGGACAATCACGGGGGGAATGTCCTCTCCAAAATAATGCTTCACTCGATGACCATTCACTTTAAAGTCAGGACCATCGGGTTGAGATAACTCAATGGTACCATAAGGATAAACCTTAGTGATAGTAAATGGTCCGGACCGGCGGGATTTAAGCTTTCGAGAAAATCTTCAATCAGGTTGAAAAGAAGGACTCGATCACCAGCGTTGAAAGCAGCGGTTTTGATCTTTGAGTCATGAATCTTCGTTGTCTTTTCTTTATAGATCAAAGAGTTCTCGTATGCTTGATCACGGAGTTCATTTAATTCATTCATTTGAACTTTTCTGTGATCACCATTTGTCGAATATCAAAGTTGGCATGCTTCAAGGCCCAGTATGCCTTGTGCTCTAGCTCAACCGGTAGATGACACGCCTTCCCGTATACAAGCTTGTATGGAGTGCACCCGATGGGTGTTTTGTAAAACTGTCACGGAAGGCCGAGTCGCGTCATCTAGCTTATCTGACCAAGAGGCACGGTTTTAGCCAACCGTCCTCTCCAGAATTCTTTTAATCCCCCGGTTGGAAACTTCCACTTGCCCACTTGTTTGGGGTGATGCAGATGAGAGAGGCGGTGAGTTACACCATACTTACGCATGACTCTTTCAAACTGGTCATTGCGAAATGCGTACCACGATCTTGATTATGGCTCGTGGAGTTCCAAACCTAGCAAACAAGGATTTTAAAATTTCACTACAACTTCGGGCATCGTTGGTAGGCAAAGCCTTAGCTTCGACCCATTTTGACAAGTAGTCAACGGCCACGAGTATGTACTTATTTCCGCGAGAAGAAGGGAATGGCCCCATAAAGTCAATGCCCCAGATGTCAAAGATCTCACACACTTGAATGGCGTTTTGTGGCATTTCATTCCTTTGTGAGATATTCCCGTGACGTTGACAAGCGTCACAGGCTTTGACGAATTCATGGGCATCCTTGTAGATTGTGGGCCAATAGAATCCGGAATCAAACACCTTCTTGGCGGTGTAGTTGGGGCTATGATGTCCCCGATGGAGTCCAGCATGGCAAGCTTTGAGAATGTCAATAGCTTCACGACCATATACACATCGCATGATGACTTGATCCGCGCAAATTTTAAACAAGTAGGGGTCGTCCCAGAAGTAATGTTTTACATCCTTGAAGAATTTGTTCTTACTTTGGGGCGACATCCCTTTCACTATGAAGTTACCGCATGGTAATTTGCGAAGTCAGACAAACCATGGGGTAGAAGAGTCTCCGAAAAGAAACCGCCTTGAGTGTCTCGAGAGGAAGCGTTTCATTTATTTCCTTTTCTCGAACACATCTTGGTGAGGGTTCTCTAATCGGGACAGATGATCGGCTAGGTTCTCGGCTCCTTTTTATCACGTATAATGATATCAAATTCACGGAGGAGGAGAACCCAATGGAGCAATCTCGGCTTTGCATCTTGTTTTGCAAAGAGATATTTGAGAGCCGAGTGATCCGTATACACTACGCATTTGGTCAAGATGAGGTATGGCGAAACTTTTCAAAGCGCATACACAGCTAATAGTTCTTTTACGTAGTGGTGTAATGGGTTTGAGCTTGATCATAGTCTTACTTGCGTAATGTATAGGCTGAAAATGCTTTGTTTTGCGTTGCCCCAAGACTACACCGATAGCAAAATCACTTGCATCGCACATGAGCTCAAAGGGTAAATCGCAGTCGGGGGCAACTAGAATGGGTGCTTCGTAAGCCTTTTCTTGATGTTTCAAAAGCTTTGACGCACTTTTCGGAGAGAAGATAAAAGGAGCTTCTTTTCAAGAAGATGGGTCATAGGCCGGCGATTTTGGAAAAATCACATGAATCTCGATAAAACCGGCATGACCAAGGAAACTCCTAATACCTTTGGTAGTGGGATGAGGCGGTTTAGCAATAACATCAACTTTTGCTCTATCTACCTCAATCCCATCTTTGGAAATCTTATGGCCAAGGACTATGCCTTCTTTGACCATAAAGTGGCTTTTCTCCCGGTTTAGACAAAGATTGGTGTCTTCACACCATTTTAGCATTTTGTCTAAATGGGAGAGACAAGTCTGAAATGAATCCCCAGATGGAGAAGTCATCCATAAACACCTCCATTGTTTCCCGATCATGGTGGGAATATGGCCATCATCTGGCGTTGGAAGCGTGCGGGGCGTTACATAAGCCAAAAGGCATAAGTTTGTAGGCAAAAGTTCCGTATGGGCAGGTGAATGTGGTCTTCTCTTGATCCTGTGGATCAATGGGGATCTGAAAGTAACGAGAAACCATCGAAAAACAATAGTATTCGTTCTGCTAATCTCTCAAGCATCCGGTCCATGAAGGGTAGAGGAAAATGGTCTTTCTGGTGGCGTCATTCAACTTGCGATAGTCAATACACACACGCCATCCCGTAACCAATCGAGTTGGAATTAACTTGTTTTCTTCATTCGTGACAACAGTTATGCCACCCTTTTTGGAACACGTGAATCGGGCTAACCCAAGGACTATCTGAGATAGGGTAAATCAATCCTGCATCAAGAAGTTTGATAACCTCTTGTTTGATAACATCGTGGATTTTGGATTTACTCTTCTCGATGTTGAGCTAGCGGCTTGAAGTCATCCTCCATCAAGATTTTGTGAGTAGAACTTCGGGGTTGATACCCTTTATGTCGGAGAGTTTCCAAGCAATTGCTTGCTTGTGTGACTTCAAGACCTTTATGAGAACAGTCTTTTCATCTTTACTCAAATCTCGAGAAATAATGACGGGTAATTTATCATCACCTTCAAGAATGCATACTCGGATGAGGTGGTAAGTTCTTAAGTTCGACTTCAGGAAATTCTTCAGTTTTCTCAACTGACTTGACTTCCTTGTTATGAAGTTTGGCGGGAGGAGAGAGGAGAAGTGTCTTGATTTAACAACTTCTCAAGAGTAAGAATATCTCCCTCCGGATTAATCTCATGGAGATTAATCTCTTGGAATGCATCAGGTGTGAGGGGTTGATGAGTGATCATCTTTAAGCATTTTCTCAATGAGAGTATGTCCCCTCTATGTCAATTGGGCGTGATCAATTTCCCATGGAGCAGAATCACTAGCCAAGTATGCTTCAATCTCTTCCAAGATGAAGTCGCTTCCCTCAGCAATTGAGAGAAGGAGTAAATTGGCTATGATAGGTTGAGAAGATGTGGTGGGATTCCCACTCCGCAGAATTATGAGAATAACCAAGAACTTCTTGAGAGTACTCTTTAGAAGCAACATCAATGATATCGATTCGGTTAACCGACTTCGGAATCATAGTTTGCTGAGTACCTCGAAGTTTGATCAAGGTTAAAGGTGTGACTTCATTACCAACACTTAATGTGATTTCTTGCTCAAATACATCAATGAGAGCACGGCCCGTTCTCGGGAATCCTCTTCCAACAATGAGAGGAACCCGTGGATCGACATCGAAATCAACAACTACAAAGTCAGCTGGAAAATGGAACTTTCCTACTTTCACAAATACGTCCTCGGCAATGCCAAGAGGGCGGGATATTGTCGAACTCTGCAAGCTCGAGAGTCATGCATGTAGGAGTAAGATCCGGAAGAAAAGTTTCTTCCATCTTGAATGAGGCATCGGGTTTATGCTTGCACCAAGACGGCTAAAGGCAAAGCATTCAACCATTCTGAAATACACAAGGTAAGAGGAACTTTCGGGATCTCCAAGCTTCTCGGGAAGCTTCTTCAAGATCTTCGCTTCTTGAGCGAGTTCTCGTTGATGGAGTTTTAGCCATTTCAAACGGCTTTTCCTTGTTGCTTAACATGTGTTTGAGAGTTGATGCAAACTTGGGCATCAACATGATAGCATCCACGAAGCTTATGTCAAAATGAAGTTCTTGGAAAATTTGAAAGAATTTTTCCATTTGTTGTGGCTTTCTCGCGAGCTTTTGCTCATGTAAGCGTGATGGGTAAGGAATAGAAGATTTGGATTTTCAATGGGAGCTACAGGAGGTTCAAAACAACTCACAGATTGGATTTTGGTTTCTGGACAACCCGAGGATGGACATTGTTGGTACTTCCGTTATTAGTAGGAAGTTCCTTGTCCTTTGTCACCTCAGGTTCACTTTCCACTACCTTCGGGAGAGAAGAAGAAGAGGTAGTAGGAATAAGCGGGTCCATCATCTGAAACACCACTACGGTTTGTGATCGCCTTTGCATAAGCCCCTCGGATTAGCGATCGTGTTACTAGGTAGAGTACCGAGCCGAGGGTCGATCATTTAAAGACTTCTTTAGTTGTTCGGTGACCAACACCTGTTTGTCTCCTCTTGAGACTTCATGAATTGCCTTAAAGCTCATCGGATGTTGATCACGAGGAGGAGGTGGAGGGGACAATGTGAGGCCGTATGTTACGGTTATAGCGAATTTCCTTGATTAGGATTCACATTTCCCTGAAATTGATTCCCTCGATTGTAAGTGTTTTGATTAAGATTTCCTTGTTGTTGGAAACCTTGGTTGGGTCCGGAATAGAAATTACCTTGGTTTTGATAACCTTGGTTCATTCTTTGTTGGTTCGATTCGGTTAGGATTACGGTTTGAAACGGTGGTGCACGATAAGTGTTAGCGGTAGTTTGGTTCAATCTGAGGACGGTATTGATTACCTCCTTGATTTGAAGTACCGGCTATAGCATTAGCTTCAAAAGGACTACCATCGGTGGCGGTCTGATTGTAGTATGCATGAGAACCACCACAAGTAACACAAACTTCAACTTTCTTCACTTCACCATATGATGGTGCTTGTGTGAAAGTGACTTTCTTTTGGTTAGCAAGAACCAAAGCCTGAACAATATCCGTGAGTTTGTCAATCTTAGCATCGGTGCTAGATGTACTCACGGGAGATGAAAATAGAAGGTCGACCTTAGAGATTGATATGTCTTTGCTTTCGGAAAGGCGGACACAGGGACTTGTTTTCTATAATTTGCAAGGCTTCTTTTGTGGTCTTGCTCAGGAAATTACCTCCAGCGGAGGCATTTAGAGAGTCTTGATCACCTTGGTGCAGACCATTGTAGAAAGTATCCATTTGCATTAACTTCGGTAAAACCATGATCGCGGACACTTGCTTGAGCAAGTCTTTAACGATCCCGCCTCCCCGAATGATTTATCAAATCTCTGAGAAAATTTCATTATCTCATTCTTAAGACTTGTAGTTCGGGATGGAGGATAGAATTCGTTAACAAACTTTGTGACAAGATCTTCCCATGTCTCAATAGAGAGCGAGGGGTTGTTTCTCAAGCCAATTTCGGGCTTGTCCCTCTAGAGAAAATGGGAACAGAAGAAGCTTGATAGCTTCATGTGGGACATTCTTATACTTGATGGTAGATGCAATCTTGTTAAACCATCGAATGTGTGCATGAGGATCATCCCGCTCAAAACCATAGAATTGGCTTTGGGTTACAGATTAAGTAACCGGTTTTGAGCTCAAAAGTATCAGCCACGATGGTTGGGACAACAATGGCATCTCCGTAACCCTCGATGGGTGCTTGGAGAAGCTCATTCATCGGTTTGTCTTACGCCATTATGGCGGTGGTGGTGGTGGTAGGCGTTCCTCGATCCGCAGTTGAAGAGGCGAGAGACGTCCTCTACGTCTCGAGGAATCTTTCCAAGTTCGACAATGGACTTGTAGAAGCTGGAAGAGCAGTGCGCATGCACTAAGTTTAAAATCATTTCAAAACAAATGCGAGGCAAAGCGACAAGTGAACTTAACCAATAATCACAAATGAAATGGCTTCTTTGAAAAAGGTACACCAAATCACAAGGACACAAAGGCAAGTTTTAAATCGATGTTAGGGAACTTATTATGAGTCGCACCGTTAGGTAGTGCTTTGCCTTGATTTCGCGTGGTTGATTTTTATGTATATTTTAAGTATCCTTTGAAAAAGGCGTAGGTACAGATTTGTCTTTGATGGGTTTAAAAACTTTTGGACAATATTTTTGGTATCGTCTCGTTTAACCAATTCGTATTTCTTTAAGAATCACCTTAAAAGAAACACTAGCTAGAAAGCGTTCGATTGTTTTGTTGTGTTTATATTTTGTTTGGTGTTTTTAACACTTTAGGAAAAGTGTTAATGAACTTTTTGATTTATATTAACTTTACAAAAAACTTTTTACAAACTGTGGTATATGTGCAAGTGCGGGTCGAAAAATGTTTAAAACAAACTTCTGACCTCCCGTGGCGTAAAATTTGATTTGTCTTGAACCGTCAAGTTATCTCACGCAAGCTAGACACTTGTGAATGACCAACTGTAAGAAACTTAAAAGCTGCTCGAGCACAAATGCAATTTAAGATCGGAGAATACAGTGGATTCAGGGTCGTTAAGTCCCGAGGAGGTTGGTGGTGTTTAACACAATCAGATGTCGAATAACCACTAAGGATAGTGGTCAGTAAGGATTTTGAGTTGTTTATAAACTACAGAAGATTAAAGGAGATTAAAAAGTTAAAATCTATTAAATAAACGCTATCACTATTTTTAAACTAATGTTTTTGTTTTATGTTTTATAAATCGAAATTAAAATCTACGCGACGTACAAAAAACGTGAAACTTACACAATATTAATCCTAAAGATATGAAAATGATATTTCTACAAACCTAATGATATAAGAAAATTTTAAGAAAAATAAAATTATTTTTATAACTATTTAATTAATTATTATTAATTAAAAACTATTTTTAACTATTAAATAATAACCTAAATTACAAGAAAATATGAAATAAACCTAGAAAAATAAAATTATGACTTAGAAAAATCTAAAATAACAAAATAGAATTTTCAAAACTATTTTTGTATTTTTCTGATTATTTTTCTATTTTTTATGAATTTTAAACTATTTAAAACTAATTAAATTACTAAAAATTACAAAATAAACTATGAAAAATCTGGAAAATTACTTTTTTTACTTTTTATATTTATCTAAACTTAATAAAAATGAAAAGTTATTTTTTGGACTTTTTCGATTTAATTGTATTAAAAGCTATTTAAAATCACCTAAAAGCTGTTTTAATTAAGAAAAATAGCAATCAGTGTTGGAAAATTATGAAAATTTCAAGAAAAGTCTAACAATATCCGAGTCTAGGAAAAATAGAAAAACATGGTGTTGTTTGGAAGAAATTGAAACTGCTATGAATTGAGCTTATGAATAAGCACTTTAATAAGCAAAGTGAACACAAACAAGCACCACACTAGAAACGAAGCTACAATATACTAAAGTAACCAAATTTCAACTAATCTTAAGCTTTTTAACCACTGAATAGTGTTTACACAGATTTGATGTTTATGAGATTAAGCTAAAAATCGGTGTGAGGTGCTTCTTTTGAGCATAAGCACAGGCTTCTAAATAAGCTGAATATGAAAACCAGTTATTGAGATCTAAACTAGACCTGGTCAAGTCCCTTTCAACCAAAGAGCAGACCTGGAGAAGCTCTGTGGAGCTTGGCACAAGCTCTGCAAGAAGCTTGGAAACTCTCAGCTCTGATTGAGCTTTGGAGCAGGGCAAAAAGGCCTAAAAGACAAGCTTGTTTGCAGCTTTTAAGAAAATTGTAAAATTCTGCTAAAATGGTTATAAGAAAGAGCACCAACTGAAGTTTTTGAAACAACAAGTTTCACCTAATAAGACCTAGAAATGAGTCAAGGAAAAATCCTTTCAGTTGAGCTCAAATCCATTTTTTTTGCAATTTTGACTTTTGACATAGTTATGAACATTTGACCAAAGTGAACTTTGAATCCAATTTGTTGACTGTTATTGATGTTATATGATGTAATTAGCCTAATGCAAGCAACTTTATAGACTTCTAAACACAAAACAATGAATTAGCAAATCCAAATCCACACAGATAATCAGTTAAGACAGATTTGATAGAATGTTGACCTTTAATGGTTGCAGACCAAAACTAAGATTGATATGGACTCAAATGAACTAAACAAGCATTATCCAATAGATTCTCACTACTGAATAAACCCACAAGACAAAGAGATCAGCAAATCCAAACATCCCTTAACATATTGATTTACTACTTTTAACTTGGCTAAACACTTATCTAGTAGATGTTATCACTTTTTCTTATTACTATTATCCTAATTACTACTAGTGGACAGGTTGAAATGGTTTAATGATCACTATTATAAGCACAAACACAAACTGCAACAACAAAAAAAATGAAAATGAGAGTAAAGGCTCACAAAGGTCCAGCTGGTTTTGTAGCTTAAACCAAACCATACATCACCATTTTAATCCATTTCCAACCCAAACCAACTCTCTGCAACACCCATTCCATTTCCAACGGCTTGAATCCAATTCGCTTCTTAAGTTGACTTTTGTTGACTTTCAATGGAATTTGATTGAACTGATTCCCCAAGCTTACAAAAAGCTATATAGAGCTTAAGTAAGATGATTTGAGCTTAAATAAAGCTTATTGAAGCTTTGAATACCAGAGTTTGAGTTTGAAATTTAGAACAGTAAACATGAAAATATGCAGCCTATGTAAAAACTTGAATTACCACTTGAAAAGAGTTCTAATATATTTTAATAACTTAATTTGATATCATGGAACAAGAAATTACAACTTGAAGCTTAATTGAAGACTTAAAAGTAAATTACGACATTAATGAAATTAAAAAAAACTAAGACTACTTCTTCTCTGCTTCTTTCTCCTCTTTTATGCTTCAAATGAGCTTACGCGTGTCCTTAGTGATCCACCTCTCATTTTGGCCAATGAGAGAGTTTAGAGTGTTTTGGCCATTTTTCCATTTTGGCGGGAAGCAGACATTTGACTTGTAGGGCTCTGTAACAGGCAAGTAGGGGGGGTGGCATTAATTGTGGGTGGTGGATGATGATGAGGGTGGAAGAAAAGGAGAAAGGTGATGGGATGGAGCAGGTGGAGTGCAGAAGCAGGAGGTGGAAGATAACTTGCAGTGTGGTAGCGTATTTACTTTTTGACTTTCTTTAACCAAAGGGTCAAAATAAGTTTGTGACAGGGGGTTCAAAAGGGGTAAATTGGCAGGGGTCTAAATTAGATTTGACAAGGCTTGTTTAGGTTATTTTGACAAGGACTATTGTTGCAAAATCTGAAATTTGAAGGACTATTCCTACCATTTTTCCAAAGTTACCATAAGGACTAAAACTGACAACTTTTAATAGTGCAAGGACTAAACTTGCCATTTTCCTATTTTCAAAGGACTATTTTGCCAATTTCAAAGTTAGGGACCTAAGTTGTAAATTTGTAATTTTAAGTTTCAAGGACCAATTTTGACAACTTAGGAATCCTAGGGACTCAAAAAGATATTTTTCTTTATTTGGATTTACGGGGGACTGTTTTTGACAACTTTTCAAACTTGGGGGACTAAAGCGCCAATTATGCAAACTTGATCGTTTTCACCGATTTTGATATCTTTGCATTTAAAACATATAAAACACTTATTTGTGATATTTTTATCATTTTGATGTATTTCTGAGTGTTTTCAGATGATTTTGCAGTTTAAAAGGTACAAAAATGATGAGTATTTAGACACTCATCAATAGTTCTTTGTAATCCGTGGGTGATCTGAACTTCAAGATCTTGCAATCATTAGAACACATTTATTGCATATCTTGGTCTCTTCACTCAAACCACTCCATTTCTATGGCTTAACATCAAATCGAACACAATTCTCCATAATCTCATAATCCTATAACTTAAGAGCTTCAAAGATGATCATCCTAACACCTTTCCATTTTCTCTCATCTTCTCCTAGAATAAACTTAAGCAAAAATGACTAAGTCATCAACCTCTTCTACATCAACCAAACCATGTAAGAAAATAGCTAGAATGAGTATTAGACCATGTTGTTTTGTCAACATTAGCTCATCTTTCGATTCCTCCCCTCTAACATCTCATATCCCATAAGAGATGATAACTTTCTTACTTTGAGCACTCCTACACCACCTCCAAAATCACCCATTGTAATCACAAGTCCACCACCTACAAAAACTCCCATTGCCACCTCTCCACCACCGGCTCCAATCCAAACATCAAAATCACCATCACCTCCTAAATCTCCAAATCTCATACCATTAGAACTATTCTCCACACCACCAACATCTCCAAACCCATTTCTGGAGGACTTAGAGGACTTACCTCTTCGGCCCACTAATCCACCTCCACAATCATCCTTTGGTACAATTGAGCGAATCGCTCATGAGTCACCACGCCCATCTTTTGACCCAAACGCCCCGTTAGAACCTCAACCTCGCTCTTCCATGCACTTCACAATGACATTCTTGGACCTTTGTATGGGGACCATGCCTTACCTCTAACATCCTTGTCTCCTCATATCGAGGACATTGATGAATCTATGTGGGAAGATCACCCACAATCCAAAGCGGAGATAGAAGCCCAACTAGACCACCTCCACAACTTCTCCAATATGGTTGATTCTCACCTTAGTGAAGCTATGCAAATGCAAAATGCTTTTCTCTCCTCTCTCATCACTCCAACCACCACCAACAACAATTCCACCATTCCACCACCACCAAATCATGAACCGTTTTTCCTACCTAGACACGGTTGCTCAAATTGTGAGCGGACCACCCACATTAGCGAACGGACCCGGGTTATAGTCCATGAGCTCCAAGATGAAATGAGGTTCATCCTCAACCACATCCTAGAGTGAATCAACGCTCTTGCTTATCCACCACCTCAATAGGAGGGTTCTAGCTTTTCTTTTCAAATTCTAAGTTATATTTTATTTTCTAGGATTTTTTTTATTATTCTTATTTTTCTAATTTTTAGGCTTTTCTTTATATACTAACACATCCATTGTGTTCCATTTCATGATTTTCAAATCATGAAAATTTTAATAAATTAATGGTGTTTCTTATATAGTTGTTGGTTGTTATTTGATAGTTGAAATTATTTGAATAATTGTGATGATGCTTGTTACTAACATTTCTTTTGTAGCTTTTTCACAATCCATGTATCTTTCTCTTCGCACCCAATTTAGGGGGAGCATTGGCAAAGGGGGAGAAAATGGCTCGGGCTCATTACATTTTCCGCCTCGCCTCTTCTTTTTGTTTCGACAAAAAGGGGGAGAATATTATAGAACTTGAGCTTTGACTTTCTAAAAGTCAACATCATACTTTGACTTACAAAAAAGTCAAAATTGTTTAAGACCAAATAATTGGACAAACTAGTCATAAGATAAAATAAATTTCTTATTATCAACTTTATCTAATTCACTAGTTCTTTCAAGTTCTAATTAACCTCATATTTTTATAACTCTTGTACAACTTTATGTTTTTTCCAAAACAAAAAGGGGGAGATTGTTAATACAAAGATCGTCATTAAACGTTATTTATATTTTATGATCTTTACCTAAGTTTTATTAAAGACAAAAGTAAATTTCATTTTTGTAAAGTATAAAGCTTGTCAAGATTAACAGATATTAAAACAAAATTCCTTAAATAAAGTTTTCATCACTCAAGCATATACATTTTGATTAGTCATGTATCAATTAACTTTGATATCCTTCTAAATCATAATGTTTGTCAACATTTTTAGAAAAAGTATGTTTTAGTTTCTTAAACACAACATTACATATGTATTTACATTTAACATATTATTTCTAAAAATACAAAACAAAATATGACATAATGGCTTGCATCATTGAAATCTCTAGAGGATTTCATAAGATATTTTGTTTAGATTGGATTCTACATATCTTACATGATCTTGGTAAGATTTGGTTAACTTTGGAAAGATCTTTGTAATCTTGTTGTCAGACCAGCGGAACCAAAAAAATTCAAGGGCGGACCTCTTTTTTGGTTCCGTGGTCCGTGGTGACAGCGGAACACTTTGGCTATAAATAGCAAGCCAACCCAAGTTGTTTTCTCATCCCTTTCTAGCATAATCACATACATTCCTTCTCTCTATTATTTCTAACTCACTTTCAAATCATTATAGTGATTCTCTTTTGTAGCAAAGAAGATCAAGGCATAATCAAGCTTCAATAAATAGTTGGAAGACTTGTTTGTTTTGTTATTGTATGATCTAGTCTTGTGCATACATCATTGTTGTACCAAACCATCTTAAACCTTTGAGTGTGAGTGGTTAGTATTTTAGTCCTTAAAATACATAGTGTGTGGGAGTGGTTGTACCCTTGTAAAAGAACTCGACATCTAGCTTTGTGTCGGAAATATTGTGTAAGCGACGTGTAATGGTTTCTCCGCCGGTTAAAGGAGCTTGTTGACTAGTGAAGATAACTCTCGAGTTGGAGACTCGGGGAGTGGAGTAGGGCAAGGAAAAAGAGTCCTTGTAGACCAAACCACTATAAATAACTTGTTGTGGTTTGATTGTTTATTTACTTATTTACTCATTATATATTGCTTGCATATTGTTTATTCTTCACTAACATATCTTTGATCAATATCAATTGATCTTACAATAAGTTTCAAAACAAAGATTTTAAATGGTAAACTATTCAATCCCCTTCTAGTTTTCCACACTTCAGATTCATATGAGATACATATGGTGTATATGTCTGAAAATAAGAACTTATAGGTCTATGGGACATAGGTGTAGCATTACTTTTCCACCAATCAGTAGTAACTGATGGAGAATATCCTCTATCAGAGGGAACTAGAAAAGGCCTATTAAGCCTACCAGTAGGAACAAATGCAGGCACCTTTGGCTTACCAGTAGTAACTGGTTGCGGTCTAGCAGGAGGAATGTTGATTTTGCCAGTCCTCAAAAGTACAGCTTGTGGGACAAACTGATTTTGGTGATTAACATTATTCATACCATGCCCATTATCAACAGACTTATTGGCCATTTGTTTCTCATAAAAATCACAATCCTTAATAAGATGAATATTACTACCACATACAAAACACAACTTATAAATAGATGAAGTATTCTTCCTAAAATGACCTGCCTTTTTATTAAAATAACCATTCTTATTACAAGAAGTCCTAGAAATGTATTCATTCTTATCAGATCTATCACAAGAAGAACTAGATAAATCTTGAACAATAATGGGTTCTTGGATAGGTGCCCTAACTTTGGATTCAATCTTAGCCTCACTCTTAGATGTAGAAACGCTGGAAGTTGATGCATATGAGGTAGAATCAGCTGAGTTGGACAGAATTAGAGTCACTAGAGGTTGAGGACTTTGCATCATAAGACATATGTGATTCATCCAGGTCACTATTATCTGATAGAGGATTGTAATCTCTAGAAAAAGGTGGAGGGACAGCCTTCATGTTATCAGTTGTAGAGAATTGTTTAAGCCCATCTAGGATATCATAACATTGATTTGCCTGGAATAATAAGTAATAACATCAATGTTATTAACAAGGTTTTCAATATTAACCATAAACTAACAAACCAAACCCCTAGGCGTTTATAATGAATCATACTCCTAGGTCTCACACACACACACTTTTGGTTGTTTAAATCTTGCTTGACTTAATAAAAAAACTAATGACCTACATCTCTTTATATACTAGAGATTAGGTTTACATGACTTCCCTAGAAAGCTAACTAAGAAGATAATATCAAATCTTTTAAGCTTTAAATATTATCTTCTAAATATTCTATTATCACAAGAAGATCTTCCAGCTTTTATTTCTTCTCCAAAAATATCCAAAGCTTTCATAATAAGTCCTTGTAGTTTTGCAATCATCAAATCATAATTCCCAACAATCTTCCCCTATTTGATATTACAAAACCATCTTCAATGCTTCCCCTTGAACTAAGATCTTCTTGAACATGTCACCACATAACCTGATCCCATAACATCCCCTTTTTGAAATCATCAAATAGGGGTCTTGCAACTTCCCCTCAAGTGATTCATGTAGATGGCTTTATGTAGTAATTACTGATAAAGAAAACTGAATATAACCAATTGATGAAGAAGTTGAATTTCCCAAACTTGTGTCTTATGTCTTGTAACAACTATGTCTAACCCACATAGTTATAAATGACCCCGAACTTATACCAGGAAGAAATAAAAGCAGATTATAACCTCTTGAAAAATCCTTAACAATATGAGACACTGAGCACAATAACGTAACTCCTTCAAGTGATAGCAAATGTGAGCATTAAGCACCATAAGTTTGTAGATCACACACTTTTTCTAGATTCGCCAAGTCTTTGTCACAACTTTATAAAGCACGAACAAGTTACCTTACGCCAAAAGGTATGATAAGACAACGTACTGTGAAATTCAACTGCAACATCAAATAACTGATATTCAACCTTCTTCATAATCACATATTCAAATAATAAATGAAAAAAATATAAGTACAATAACGTCATCCTCTCTTATGTAACTGTTGCCTCACTTCAGCGATTCTATCGTATTCCTCAACTATATCGTTGCCTCACTTCGGCGATTCTACGAACACAAAGGATACACTTGTCACATAATTGATTAAAAAGCCATTGCACCAAATACAATTCATAAATAGCCATTATCGTTGGGGATCAAAAACATGTGCGTCGTTAATATAATAATTACTAGGGTTCATTATTGAATAAAAATTCAACTTACCAATACTAGTAATCAATACCAAGTTTAACTTCGGACGACCAGAATTAAATCTCACGCTGCCAGAATTAACATGCTTTGCCCACCAGTATTAACATGATACAATATTAGTACTGGTACCAGAATTAACTCAATAACCAGTATTAACCAAATAAGGCGAACAATATTAACTTAATAAACCCATTGGCTGTCCACTCAACCAACGCAGCAGCAGCAGAATTAATAATACCTCCCAATCATACCAGTATTAATGGGACCAGTACAAACTCACGTGAACCAAAAAAAACAATACACTTTAGACCAATTAACCAATGTACTCTCTGATTCATCTATATCTATACTACTTATAAAGCATGCATATCCCCAACCAAAACCCAACCCTCCATCTTTAAGATTCAGCCACCCGAACCTATTTCCGAGCCTAAATTTACACACACCAAACCAAAATACAATCCTAAAAATTACCAAACCAACCATCCTCCAATCCCAACAAACACACATCCTCCTATCCTATTTATTTCCTCTTTATACTTTCTATTTAGAAAAACACACACATAAAATATCTCTATCTCACTCTAAAAAAAAAAAAACACTCTCTATCTTACAAACAAAAAAACTCTCTCATCTCTCTAATCCCGCCACCACCAAACTGCTGCCACCACCGTACCGCCGCCTCCCTACTGCCGCCACCACCTCACAGCAGCAACCACCGACGCCGCCACCGCCCAACCACCCGTCATCACGTTCTTGGTATTTTTTTTATACATCCGATTTTTCTTTTGTAGATTTATATTTTTTAAAGATCCGTTTGTTTTAAGTTTTTTTTTTTTTTTTTTATTAAATTCGTATTTTTATTTTTTATTTTTTTAAGATCCTTAAGTTTTTAAATTTTTTTTGAAAGATACGATTTTTTTTCTAGATCTAATGTTTTTATTTGTAGATCTATTGATTTTTTTTCCTAGATCTATTTTTATTTCAAAGGTTTGTAATTTTTTTTGATAGACCTATTTTTTTAAAAGATCCGTATTTTTTTAAAGTTTCTTTTTAAAAATCCTTATTTTTTTTTAATTTTTTAAAGATCTGTAAGTCTTCAATTTTTTTAAAGACCCGAATTGTTTTTTTTGGAGATGCAATGATTTTATTTGTAGATCTATTTTTTTTAAAGATTCATAAATTTTGTTGTATATTTATTTTTATTTTTAAAATTGTATTTTTTTTATTGATCCAAATTTTTTCTAAAGATCCGTAATTTTGCTTAATTTTTTTTAAAGACCCGATTTTTTTTTTGTAGATTTGATAATTTTATTTGTAGGTAGATATGATTTTTTTAATATATTCGTACTTTTTTTAGATCCGTATTTTTTTTGTAGGTATAACGTTCTTGGTTTTTTTTTTCTTAGTTCCCCCGCCTCGCAAGAAAAAGTTACCGGAAAAAGTAGTTGTTGCCGGTAAGTGTTCTTTGCCGCCAATTGTGTCACCGGAATATGTATCCTTTATTCTTAAATTATTGTTAATATTTGTTATAGTATAGGTAGATTTTGTTGTAAAGTTTAGGTTACTTTTTGTTATATAAAGTTTAGGTTACATTATTTGTTATAAAGTTTATTTCTTTTATCCGGATCTACTCATCTATTTGTTTGTAAAGTGTATTTTTTTATTTTTATTTTAGTTACTCATTATAAATTTAGTTAGTAAATTGTTGGTCAATCTCTTACGTGATTTTTTTTTTGTTAGCTAAAAAGTATGTTGCCTAAATTGTTAGTATATATATTTGTTATATGCATTTAAATTTGAGATATTATGAAAGTATTTTCGATTAAAATTTTGAAAATTTTTGAATAAAATTTGAGAATTTTTAAATTTTGAACTTTAGTGATTGTTTTTTAAAATTTGAATATGTAAATATTTCGTAATATTAATTTTAAAATTTGTGAAAGTGAAATTTTTGAAACTCGAATATTTTTTGGGAAGTGTACGAATTCAAAATATAAAGTTAAAGTTGGTTGTTTGATGGTTTTATAGTTTGGTGATTTTCGTTGGTTATTGTGAAATAATTTTTGGTTGGTAGCTTTGATAAGTCAACTATGAAAGTTGAATCTTGGGAGGACAATTTACAATAAAAATATTTTTTTGAAAAAAAAAAGGTCAATGACTTGCAAATGAGAGGACAATTTGATGATATATGGGAGGACAATTTATAAAGTGTGCAAATATAGGGAGGAAGCCTATTGAGTATTGACATCTATTAACCTAAGTGATATTTGACATCTTTATTGACACATTGATATATACGGTATTGATACAATGATACTATCTCATTTAAAATTTGAATAAGTGTAATAGACGTAGCTGATAAAAGTGTTAAAGAAGACATCATGACAAGATGAGTACATTGTAACTTGGATCATAAAATAGCTTGGACTTATAATACTAAAATTCCACAAGTTCGCCAACTTTGAACGTCAAAGGAAGTATTAATATCTATTTATTTGAAAATAAACATAATATAACGTTCTTTATGTCTATGTAACAAACGTACTAATAATTAATTTACATGTTTGGTGGATTTGGAATTTAGAAGCGACTTAAAGTTTCTAGCATAATTGTTATAGGCGGGTAAAATAAGCGTAATGTAACATTCTTCATTGTCGAAAAACTGTTCATCGCCGTCACTAAATCATGAGCATTGAACTGTAGTTTTTTACATATTAAGCAAGAATCACTCATAATTTGTCGTCGACTCACTAATACACACACGCACACCGTCAATCTGTCAACTATAAATCACATACATAATGCAACCATATCATCAAAAAAACATTTTTCAAAAAGATTACCTAACAACGATTGTTTTTTGAAAAAGTAATATTCCCTCTCACAATTTGTAGAAACCAGACACCGATGCCGCTAGGTGCGGGTACTTGCTACCAAAACACACGCACAAACACTTTCATCTTTTCCACCACCACACAACACACGCCACGGTTTGTCGAAAGGAAATTATTAAACTCTTGAAATTTCTTTAAAAGCTAGACAACTCTACCGTAAGGCGCGGATACTCGACAATTTAAATACAATGCTCAAGTATATTATTTATAGTTTTAATTGACTACTGCAACTTAAAATAGCGCTATCAGAAAAACAATGCAACCATGTCACTAGAAAAACATTGTTACTTTAAACAATATTACCGGAAAATGAATCCCTTAGCTACAAAAAAACCTGTTACAAAAAAACATGTCGAAAAAATTAGTCGCCGTCGAAAATGGATCGAAACTAGAAACAGCTGTCGCTAGGCGCGGATACAATAGAAAACACACACAAATGTCGTAAACCTCACTTGAGGATACAATAGAAAACACACACAAATATCAACGCAACCGGATTTTGTCAATAACTAAACACCTATGAAAGACCCATTCCTACCTCTTTAGATGTATATGAAGTATGGAATATATGTGTCATTCATTACCATAGTGGTGGGCCCTCTCATCTTAAACAAACACCTTTAATCACTTTGATAGTTATAGTCTCATTCCCATAGTGGGATACCAAACGCACCCTTAATTTTTGAAACTTGACCAGACTTAACATTTGTCACGTGACCTCCTCCAATAAAACGTTGTCCCATTCTACTATGCGAGTATGGTATTAGTATCAAATGAATCTTTAATTCACACAAAAAAAAATGTGTTTCTCCATAATAATTCGTGTAATCAGTAGCAAGTCGTAGGTCCACATGCCCACTTGATTCATATTGGCCAATCAATAAAGGTACCGACCAGTATTATATTTCAATGTACGAAAGATTGGGTATCCAATCGAGAGAGAAATAATACAACCAGTATTTAATCACAACTGATCAGATATGACTTGCGCAATCAATACTAAAATTGATACAATTTTACCTCTTTTCTTTTGTTTTCTTCTTGATCAGGCACCAAGGAACAGAATTGCAACCCATCTTTTCTTCATAAAATTGGACATCAAAAACCTTGAATAAACCCTAGATATCAAGAGCCACTCGCTCTGATAGCACTTGTAGAGAATCGTTTAAGCCCATATAGGATATCATAACATTGATTTGCACAGTGGAATAATAAGTAATAACATCAATGTTACTAACAAGGTTTCTATATTAACCATAAACTAACAAACCATAACCCTAGGCGTTTACAATGAATCATACGCCTAGGTCTCACACACATACACATTTGGTGGTTTACATATTGCTTGACTTAATAAAAAAACTAATGAACTACATATCTTTATATACTAGAGATTAGGTTTACACGACTTCCCTAGAAAGCTAACTAAGAAGATAATATCAAATCTTTTAAACTTTAAATATTATCTTCTAAATATTCTATTATCACAAGAAGATCTTTCGGCTTTTATTTGTTCTCCACAAATATCCAAAGCTGTCATAATAAGTCCTTGTAGTTTTGTAATCATCAAATCAGAATTCCCAACATCAGTTTTGGCAAACCAATTGAATATAGGTCTACCGTCCATTTCTTCAGAGGTATTGATAAAAACACTAAATTCAGACTCATCCCATCCTAACTCATTTTACGTTATATAGTTAGCAAATCCCAAACTCACTTTTGAACAAGTTTTTGGAAGCATTTGTGCCTTTTTCACTTATAGCTAACTGATTATCAAGTTATGTTTGTAAACCTTTGTTGGATCAGTCCCAGATAGATCTTTCGAGCCTTTAATGAACAAATAGAATACTTGTGTAATCACAAGCAAATTATAGAGAACCTCTAATAAACTTATGCTCACGCAGAATATGAACACAAGAGTTAAAGAAGATTAAAACAACTAAACTTTTGATCCTCTATGGATCTATATTAATTCATTAATAATGTTTTAAAAAGCGTAAATCAACCCTAGCCGCAGGTTTCTTTTAGCTGCTTACAAAACTCCTAAAAGATATGCATTATCTCTTCCTAAAATAACTCATGCATATCCTAACTAATTACTAATAATACGGATACTACTATCCGCAGAAACATAACTATCAGTGATAGCTAGCTACATGGCTTGTTCTATTAGCAGAAATGAAATACTATCAGCAGGAACCTGATCAGCAAGAACCATTCTATACTTTTACAATAATTCCTAACAATCCTCCCATAAACTTGAATTTGACTTGGTTAACTTCAAGTTTCCAGATAGATCTTTGAAAAGCACGAGGATTGAATCTTTCAGCAACTAAATCAATGTAAGTAACCGACAATTCCTAGAACCACGAAACCGGCAATGAAGTCCATGAATCCACCGCAACTCCTATGTCGGCAACATCGGGATCCAGCGACCTGATAACACGAGTAGATTTGATAAGCCTTTACTAAGTAGCTACTCACTCTTGGGCTAGCTAGTTCTTTGGTGGAATCATGACATCACCCTAGTGAACGAATAACCAGTCCAACACTTAGAACGTGAATCAATGGTGTGTTGGAAAACCCTAATAGTTTTTGGCAAACCATCACAGCCATCAACGGATTTGAGTTTTCTTTACCTGAAGGCGTTAACTCAGGACTAGCCATGGTATTCCACTGCCTTTACCACAAGCCATGAACTTGTGGGCTAGCCAACTCTTCATCTATGATGACATGGTGAGTTGAGCACCATACAATTTATTGGCAAATTGTTAACCATCCAATGGATTTGACATCTCTTTACCAGAGCCGTTTGCTCATGGAGTAGCCAATGTTTGGCGTGTGAGACCAGGGTACATTGAGAACCCTTTGATGTTTAGTAAATCTACAACTATCAACGGATTTGAGGACTCCCACCAGAGCCGTACCCGCATGGTGAGTTAACTCTTTGTCATCAAAGACATGGTGAGTTAAGAACCATATGTGGGACAATACAAAACTGCACAACATGATCCTCAAATAGAAAAGTTAGTATACAAGCAATATGTAAAAGTAAAGAAGTTTTTTTCTGTTTTTTTTTTTTTTTTTTTTTAACTACTAAAAAGAAATGAAATAATAAATAACAACAGATACCTTACTCAAGAAGTAGCAGCAGCATTGGCAGCCTGAATTCTGTCCTTAATGAGTTTAACCAACTGCTCTACATGCAACATATCGTTTCCAACAGGTTTAGAGGGAAGCACTAGCTTGTGCTTTAGCATTTGTGTCATAACCTGCGCAGATAAAGGATACTGCAAATCCGAAAACATACACACATAATGACCTCACACTGTTTGCAGTACATGAACATGTGCCAGAGGATAAAACTTCCAAGCCCATACTTTCCAAGTTGCCTGACTATCCCAAACTTTGAACCATTTACCATCCTGATAAATAGAATCAAACAGCACATGCAGATCACCCAGCAAAAAGAGAACATCACCAGGATGAGTCTCAAAATACCTAGTAACCATCCATATAACTTTATGAGATCCTGTCTATCCACTAGAGGTAGGATTTCACTCAGAAAAGATAAATTCTTGAATGACCGATATCTTCTATAAATGGTATTAAGCAAACCGCCCATGGATGGTGTGAGTTCCCACCGATCTAAAATGGACCATAACACTGGTTCCTCATCAGACTCATCAGAATTATCAACCTGGATGAAGGAACTATCTTGAGCCTGCAAATCAAATCCCCTAGAACTCCTTTTCTTAGCAATGCTCTTATGTCTTCTGCCAGGAGTGGAAGAGAGAGAAGAAGCACCAGACTGATTAGCTTCAGGAGTAGAACCCACTTGGGTATCCTCAGGAGTAATATCCTATGGTGTTGGGTCAGCACTAATGGGAACAGCATAAGCAGAAGGAATTTGGGGTACGTCAGTAGGAATGGGTTCATCACCATCAGTAGGAAGAGACTGTGCACTATCAGTAGGAACAGGTGGTACCTCTGCAGCAGAAACAGGAATATCAGAAAGATTCCTTGGTGTTTCATCAGGAGGAATACTCTGAGGCTCTTCAACAGGAATAGTTGTTTCTGCTGATGTCTCCAAAGGTGTGTTCAGAGATGGTGTATCCCTAGCAATGTTACCTTGTGTACTTGGAGTCTCCTCACTAAGCGTTGTGGAATCTTTAGTAATCACTTCAGGATGAACATAAACACTTTTAGTAGAAACAGGAATCTCATCAGGAGCATCAGTAAACTTCAACCTCTTAGTCTCTGGTCCTTCCAAGGTAGATTGAGGCCTCTTTAGCCTTGCACAAGGATTGATGCCATCCCTGTTCAACTGCTTAAATTTTTTCTCATATTCAATCTTCAGCTGTTCATTTGTCAGTTTTCTTACATATGTCATAGTCCATCCATTGTTGTAGATGGCAGAACTTATATTCCTCACAAACTCCCTTATGTGTTGCCTTTGCTCAGCTTGAGTTGGAGGCTTATCTCTCTTAGCTTTAGCCTTCCTTTCTGCATCTGCTCTCTTCCTCTGATTCACCAAGGCAATCATGGTAGCAGCAAAGTTATCTGAATCAAAGGCATCCCCCAAGATGGACTGAGCAAGAGATGGATTAGTAGTAACTTTACCTACGATTTTTTGCCAATTTTCAGCTGTAAAGTGAAGAGAGGCATCATCAAGTTCTTTCTTCCTTTGAGGAGTTAGATCAGGAACTGGGTGAGTCTGTCTTTGAAATTCTGGATCATAACCAGCCTGAACCTTTTCTGCCACTTCCATATCATTTTGTGCAATCACAGGGAGTCTAAGAAGCCTAGCATATTCAGCTTTAAAAGCAGCATAATCCAATTGAGGAATAGATACTTGAGGAATAGATCTTTGGTACATCATCAGGAGTATCTTTGGGATCAGAGGGAATAGGAACACGAATCTCAACAGCATCAGAAGGAATCTCAGCAGGAATACACTGATCAGTAGAAATGGTATCAGGAGGATTCTTCACAGTATCAGAAGGAACATGAACCTCAGTATTATCAGCAACAATGAAGGTATTAGAGGGATCCAAAGAGCTACCAGCAGCAACAGACTTAAATCTCTCAAATGCTGATACTCCAGTAGTTTTCTTGGTCCTTCTCCTTTGGGTCCTTCTTCTGGTAAAAACCTTAATCTCTGGAGTAAGAATAGGTTCAGACACATGATCCTTTGATGCGCGCAAAACCGTCAAGTCTAATCACACAAACTGGTCACTTGTGAATGACCAGCCGTAACAGACTTAAAAACGGCTTAAGCCGAAATCAATGAAGATCGAGGAGTATAGGGTCTCCCGGTCGTTATGTCCGGTGAGCTATGCAATGGATCAATCAACGTATAGTGATCGAGAAATTTGAATGAAAAAGAGATTTGTGAATATGATTATAACTAAGGAAAAGCCAACAAATTACAATGGCTTAAATGAAAATTAGAGGAAATTAAAAAGATAAAATCTATTAAATAAACGCTATCACTATAATTAAAATGATGTTTTGTTTTATGTTTTATAAAACTTAATCTAAAAACTACGTGACGTACAAATAAAAACGTGAAACTAAATCAATATTAACCCTAAAAATATGAAAATGAAGTTTTTACAATCCTAATGATATAAGAAAATTATTATAAAAAGAAAATTATTTTTAAAACTAATTATCTAATTAAAAACTATTTTTAACTAATAAATAATTACCTAAAACACAAGAAAATAGGAAATTAAGCTAGAAAAATAAAATTAAGACTTAGAAAAATCTAAAATATCAAATTAGAATTTTCAAAACTATTTTTGTAATTTTATGATTATTTTTCTATTTTCTAGGAATTTTAAACTATTAAAAACTAATTAAATTACTAAAAATTACAAAATGAACTATGAAAAATCTGGAAAATTACTTTTTTTAATTTTTATATTTATCTAAACATAAGAAAATTGAAAAACTAATTTTTTGAACCTTTTCTGAATTTTTTGTATTAAATGCTATTTAAAAAGTGCTAAAAACTAATTAAAATCAAGAAAAATAGAAAAACAGCTAGGAAAAATCTGAAAATTTCAGGAAAACTCTAAAATAATGTTAAGAAGCTAGGAAAATTGGAAAAACAGTAGGCTATGTGGAAGAAAATGAAACTGCTGAATCAAGTGCTTATTGAAATAAGCACTTGATAAGCAAATGAGCAAATCAAGCAACCCAACGCAAGCAGGAACTATGGAATACTAAAAATGACCAAATGAAACAGAAATCAACAAGCTACAACAACTGAATAGCACAATATCACAGATTTGATGTTTTTGATATTAAAAGCTAAAACAGAAATGGGTATAAACTTGCAGTCCACAAATAAGCACTCAAACAAGCTACAAACTAAAAACCAATTGTCAAGTCCTAAACTAGACCTAAGTGACTATTTATAACTAAAAGACCAGATGTTAACAAGCTAGGATAAGCTCTGTGCAAGCTTGGATAAAGCGAGAAAAACTTCGATGTCGGTGAGTCAAATGGCGAGGGCACCGAGTGCGATTTTGAGCTTATGCACAAGTTCATCCAAAGGGCTTAAGCTAAAAACAGTTATAAGGTCTTAAAGACCACCTAGTGAACTACTTGTAGACCAAAAATCAGACTCTAAAAAACTTTAATGAGTCCTGTGCAGATCTTTGCAATGTCTGCACAAAACCATTTTTTGCACCATTTTGACTTTTTGCAACAGATTAAAATTTTGACTTTGGTGAAGTTTGGATCCAATTTAATGACTAATGTTGATGTGTTATGATGTAATGAACACAAAGCAAGCTTTAGTTAACACTTTTAAACTCAAATCCAGGTTTTGCAATTCTAAAATCCACAACGATTAACATTAGAGCAGATTAAGAGATAATGTTGACTTTTTGAACTAACAGGTACAAGATTTTGACTCAATTTAGTTATCTAGAGCTAAATAAACTTGAACTAACAAAAATCTACCACTGCATAGACTTGAATGACAGTTAAACTAGTTGAGCCAAACACCCTTGTATAAACTGACTTACAATCTAAATCAAAATTAACTACTGATTCAACATAGATTATGATCAAATTAACTCTAAACAACCTAATTACTACTTATGAAACAGGTCTTAACCACTTCTAACTACAATTACCAAGTATGCAATGACCATGAAAATTACTTACAATAAGTCCAAAGCCACTATGGCTAGCCAACAGTGAAACCAAGGAACTCTAACCTATCCAATTCAACCCAATGCTTCCATTTCAACCCATTTCCAGTTCTAAATCAACCCAGATCATCCTTGCACCATTTTTTGCTCTTGTGTTGACTTTTGTTGACCAGTGTTTAAGAGTTATTGAAATGTAAATGTAAGTTTAAATAAAGCTTTAACAAGCTTATTAGGGCTTGTTTAAGCTTGAAAATAGACTTTCTAAGATTTAACAATGGTTTTGAGATTGAGAAATTCAACAGTAGACTAAAATATGGAAATGGAACTTAGGCTTGAATTGATACTGAAATTAAGTTGCAATACACTTAAATGATTAACTTGAATACAAATGAACTTGAAAATACCAGTACAAAGCTAATTTAGACTAAGGAATTGAAATTCGACATACAATTTTAAAAAACTAAGACTAACTATCCTTCTAGCTTCCTCTTGGCTCCTTTTATGCTCCAAAGTCTCTCTCTCACTTATCTGAGTGGATCCCAGCATCAATCTGAGCCATTCATTGGCTAAACTTCATCCTGGCCATTTATGCAATTTTGGCGTAATTACATTTTGGATATGGGACGGAAAAGGAAGCATTTAATGCATTGGTGTGGGTAGGTGAGGTGGGGGGAGACAAAGGGTGGTGTAGAGTGGCTATGGGTGGTTTGGAGGAGGGAGGTAGGCGAGTTGTCGGGGATGCGAGGAAGGGGGGTTAATATTATTTAAACACTTTGGGTTTGGGTTTGGTGGGTTAAGGTATTGGACGGGTAGAAGAGTTTGGGCGAGGGTGGTTATTTGGGCTTGGGGAATTATTTAGGTCCGGTTTGGTTTGTAGAATTAATAACTCAAGGACCAAATATGTAAAACTTGAAATTCAAGGGACCAAACATGTAAATTATGAAAAGTAGTCAAAGGGCTGGACTTGCCAACTTTACTAATCAAGGGTTAATTTTTGACTCTTTTGAAATTCCCAAGGACTAGATTTGACCAATTTTGGATTTTCGAGGGGCTAAGCGTAATTTTCTCAAAACTTTTAGATTTTCCACCAAAGGACTAAATATGACAATTTGTGATTACAAAAGGACCTTTGGTGACTTTTCTTTTGAAATTTGGGCTCAGGGACTATTTTTGACAATTTTATAAACTTGGGGACTAAAAGCGCAATTTTACAAATTTGATATGTTTTCATCGATTTTGATATTTTTAATTTAAAACACATAAAACACTGATTTGTGATATTTTGATCATTTTGATGTGTTTCGAGTGTTTTCGATGATTTTGATTTATTTTGTACAAAAATGATGAGTATTTACACACTCATCAATCCCCACACTAAACTATTGCTAGTCCCTAGCAATCTTTTGAGAAAAACATAATGGATTTGCATCTCTTTACCAAAAGCCATTACTTACGGGTAGCCAAATGTTTGAGTTCAAGTAAGAACCATGGTACCGCAGATAACCATGTGATTTTGAGCAAACCACCGACTTTCAACGGATTTGATTTTGTCTTTACCGGAAGCCGTACCCATACGGACTAGCCAACTCTTAGATAAATTATCAGAATTATCTTTGGTGAGCTGAATACCAATTATGGATTTTCCATTGCCTTTACCACAAGCCATAACCTTGCGGGCTAGCCAACTCTTCACTTTTTAGGATATGGTGAGTTGAGAACCATACAATTTTGGGCAAATTGCAAGCCACAAACGGATTTGAGATATCTTTACCAAGAGCCGTTTGCTCCTGGATTAGCCAATCCTTTAGTCTTACAGACATGGCGTACTGATAACCAAATGAGAAAGTGTAAAACACTTACTCCAAAAAAAAATTTTTGGCCAAAAGCGGAATGGGTAGATAATATATGAAATTCGTGAGAATTACCCCCCACACTTAGAAATGAATATTGCCCTCAATATTCAAAGCACCGGATTATGCGAAACAAAAACGTGAAAGGGAAATACTACGACCATTATTTAGAAAGAAGATTTTTTTTTTTTTTTTTAAGGAACATATATACAAGTGTGGGGCATCTCCCACACTAGGGTTGTAGAAAGTAGAAAGAAGTCAGAAATATGGGTGAAAACCCATATGGCATGCTACTGTTTTTGATTCCCGAGTCGCTAGCTTGACTCGATCCCCGCATTCATTGGTTCATGGGGAAAGTTTGTAAGTCCGGGACAACCATGGATGGAATGTCCTCTCCAAAGTAAAGCTTCACTCGATGACCATTCACTTTAAAATTAGGACCATCGGGTTGAGATAACTCAATGGTGCCATAAGGATAAACCTTAGCAATGGTAAATGGTCGGACCCGGTGGGATTTGAGCTTTCCCGAGAAAATCTTCAATCTAGAATTGAAAAGAAGGACTCGATCACCAACGCGTTAAAAGCGGTTCTTGATTTTGGAGTCATGAATCTTCTTTGTCTTTTGTTTGTAGATCAAAGAGTTCTCGTAAGCTTGATCACGGAGTTCATTTAGTTCATTCATTTGAACTTTCCGGTGATCACCGGTATGCGAATGTCGAAATTAGCATGCTTCAAGGCCCAGTATGCCTTGTGCTCGAGCTCAACCGGTAGATGACCGCCTTCCGTTACACCGGCTTGTATGGAGTGCACCGATGGGTGTTTTGTAAGCATGCGGAAGGCCCAGGCGTCATCTAGCTTATCCGACCAAGAGGCACGGTTTTAGCAACCGTCCTCTCCAAGATTCTTTAATCCCCGGTTGGAAACTTCCACTTGCCCACTTGTTTGTGGGTGATGCAGCGATAGAGGTATGCGGTGAGTTACACCATATTTTTGCATGACTCTTGCAAATTGGTCATTGCGAGAAGTCGCATTACCACGATCGCGATGATGGCTCGTGGAGTACCAAACCTAGCAAATAAGGATTTCAAGAATTTCACCACAACTCGGGCATCGTTGGTGGGTAAAGCTTTAGCTTCAACCCATTTTGACAAGTAGTCAACGGCCACGAGTATGTACTTATTTCCGTGAGAAGAAGGAAATGGCCCCATAAAGTCAATGCCCCAGATGTCAAAAATCTCACACACTTGAATGGCGTTTTGCGGCATTTCATTCTTTTGTGAGATATTCCCGTGACGTTGACAAGCGTCCAGGTTTTAACAATTCATGGGCATCCTTGTAGATTAATGGGCCAATAGAATCCGGAATCAAACACCTTCTTGGCGGTGTAGTTGGGGCTATGATGTCCCCAGTAGGTCCAGAATGGCAAGCCTTGAGAATGTCAATAGCTTCCTGACCATACACACATCGCGGATGACTTGATCCGCACAAATCTTAAACAAGTAGGGGTCGTCCCAGAAATAATGTTTCACATCTTTAAAGAATTTATTTTTGTTGGGGACGACATCCCTTTCACCACAAAGTTACCCGCATGGTAATTTGCAAAGTCGGCAAACCATGGGGTAGAAGAATTTCCACGAAAAGAAACCATATTGAGTGTTTCGAGAGGAAACGTTTCATTAATTTCCTTTTTCTCGAACACATTTTGGTGAGGGTTCTCTAATCGGGAAAGATGATCAGGCCGGGTTCTCGGCTCCTTTTTATCACGAATGATGATATCAAATTCTTGCAGGAGGAGAACCCAGCGGAGCAATCTCGGCTTTGCATCTTGTTTTGCAAAGAGATATTTGAGTCTTAGAGTGATCCGTATACACCACGCATTTGGTCAAGATAAGATATGGCGAAACTTCTCAAGCATACACCACCGCTAATAATTCTTTTTCCGTAGTGGTGTAATGGGTCTGAAACTTGATCATAGTTTTGCTTTCGCGTAATGGATTGGTGGAAATGCTTGGTTTTGCGTTGCCCAAGACGCACCGATTGCAAAATCACTTGCATCGCACATGAGCTCGAAGGGTAAATCGGTCGGGGCAACTAGAATGGGTGCTTCGTAAGCTTTTCTTAAGTGTTTCAAAAGCGATGCACTCGGAGAGAAGATGAAAGGAGCATCTTTTTCGAGAAGATGGGTCATAGGCCAGGCGATTTTAGAGAAATCCTGAATGAATCTACGATAAAACCCGGCATGACCTAGAAAACTCCTAACACCTTTGACAGTAGTGGGATGAGGTAGTTTAGCAATGACATCAACTTTTGCTCTATCTACCTCAATCCCATTCTTAGAGATCTTATGGCCGAGGACTATGCCCTCTTTAACCATAAAATGGCTCTTCTCCCAGTTTAGACAGAGATTGGTGTCTTCACACCTTTTAAGCATTTTGTCTAAGTGGGAGAGACATGTCTGAAACGAGTCCCCAATGACCGAGAAGTCATCCATAAACACCTCCATAGTTTCCCCGATCATGTCGTGGAAAATTGCCATCATACATCTTTGGAGCGTGCGGGAGCATTGCATAAGCCAAAGGCATACGTCGTAGGCAAGCGTCCGTATGGGCGGTGAATGTGGTTTTTTATTGATCCAGCGGATCAATGGGGATCTGAAAGTAACCCGAGAAACCATCAAGGAAACAATAGTACTCGTTCCACGCTAATCTCTCGAGCATCGGTCCATGAAGGGTAGAGGAAAATGGTCTTCTGGGTGGCTTCGTTTAACTTGTGATAGTCAATACACACACGCCATCCCGAAACCAATCGAGTTGGAATCAACTTCGTTTTCTTCATTCATGACAACATAATGCCACCCTTTTAGGAGCGCAATGAATGGGGCTAACCCAAGGACTATCGAGATCGGGTAAATCAGGGCCGACATCAAGAAGTTTGAGAACCTCTTGTTTGATAACCTCATGAATCTTAGGATTCACCCTTCTCGACTTTGGGTTGGCGGCTTGAAGTCATCCTCCATTAAGATTTTGTGTGTACAAAACTTCGGGTTGATACCCTTAAAGTCGGAGAGTTTCCAAGCAATTGCTTGCTTGTGTGACTTCAAGACCTTTATGAGAGCAGTTTTCTCCTTCTCAGTTAAATCTTTAGCAATTATGACGGGTAATTTATTATCACCCTCCAAGAATGCATACTCGAGATGAGGAGGTAGGTCCTTAAGTTCAACCTCGGGAAATTCTTGATGGATGATTGCGATTTGATTTCCTCAATTGTGATTTCTTTCGGAGGGAGTGAAGGTAATGGATCTTCATTGAGCAATTGCTCAAGATAAAGAATATCCCCTCGAATCATAAACACCATCAATTCAGGTGGAATTGATTCATCATAACCAGAATTCATCGATCTCTTCCAGAAGGAAGTCACCTCCCTCAAGCGGTGAGAGAGGAAAAGTCGGCAATGATAGGTTGAGAAGATGTGGTGGAATTGGAATTCCCACTCACAGAATTATGAAGATAACCAAGAAACTCTTGAGAGTACTCCTCGAAGCAATATCAATCAAATCGACTCGATTAATTGACTCGATATCATAATTTGAGGAGTACCTCGAAGTCTGATCGAGGTTAAAGGTAACAACTTCATTACCCACACGTAGAGTGATCTCTTGCTCAAACACATCGATAAGAGCACGGCCGTCCTCAAAGAATCCACCAACAATGAGGGGAACTCGAGGATCAGCATCGAAATCAACGACCACAAAGTCAGCTGGGAAATGGAACTTTCCTACTTTCACGAATACATCCTCGGCAATGCCAAGAGGGCTGAGATAGAACGATCTACAAGCTCAAGAGTCATGCGGTAGGAATAAGTTTGGAAGAGACGGTTTCTTCCACACGAATACGGCATCAGATTGATGCTTGCACCAAGATCGGCAAGAGCAAAGCATTCAATCATCCCAGGAAAAACACAAGGAAGAAGGATTTTTCCGGGATCTCCTAGCTTCTCGGGAAGCTTCTTTAACAAGACTGCTGAGCAATTCTCATTTAAAGGAGTCTTAGCCATTTCAAACAGCTTTTCTTTGTTTCTCAGCATATGTTTCAGAGTAGATGCAAACTTGGGCATCAACATGATAGCATCCGCGAAGCTTATGTCAAAGTGTAGCTCTTGGAAAATTTGAAAGAATTTTTCCATCTGATGACTAGCTTTCTCGCGAGCTTTTGCTCATGTAGCGTGAGGGGTAAGGAATAGAAGTTTTGGATTTAGGGTCAACAAGCTGGAGGTTCAAAACAACTCGGGATTGGTTTTGGGGACAACCTGAGGATGGACATTATTGGCACTTCCGTTATTAGTAGGAAGTTCCTTGTCCTTGTGCCTCAGGTTAAACGCTTTCTACTACCCGGGAGAGAGGAAGAAGAGGTAGTAGAACGGCGGGTCCAGGCATAAGAAGCACCACTTCCGGTTGTGATCGCCTTTGCATCGCCCCTCGGATTAGCGATCGTGTTGCTAGGTAAAGTACCTGAGCCCGGTTCGATCATTTAAAGACTTCTTGATGTAATGACAATCGGCTAACCAACAACGATTCATTTCTTCTTGGGATTTCATGAATTGTTTCAACAACTCATGAGATGATGGTCCAGTTGGAACAATGGCTTGATTTTACAGGGAAAATTTTGGCCTCTATTGTTAGGATTAGGGCCTTGATTTTGAAAATTCCACGGATTATTGCCATGAAAATACCCTTGGTTGAAATTTCCCGACACGGGTTTCTATTGTAATTTCCTTGATGTTGGAAATTTTGATTTTGAAAACCGTTGTTTTGATTGAAATGACCTTGGTTTTGAAAACCTTGGTTTGGTCTATTCGATTCGATTACGGTTTTGGTTTTGATTGAAACCGGAGGTCAGTAGTGGTTAGGGCGGTGGTTGGTCTCAGAACACGATATTGATTGCCTCCTTGATTAGACATCCGCCCACGGCATTGGCTTCAAAAGGGCTACCATCGGTGGCCATACAGTTATAGTAAGCATGGGGGCCACCACAGGTAACACAGACTTCCACTTTCTTAACTTGAGAGAGATGAAGTTTGTGGAAAAGAGACTTTCTTTTGATTGGAGAGAACCAAAGCTTGGATAGCTTCCGTGAGTTTATCAATCTTAGCATCGGTGCTAATGACTCACGCAGGCGATGAAGAAGAAGAAGGACCAACAACGACTTGGGAAACAACCGGCTTGCCGTGCGGTCGCGGACCTTAGACTTGTTTTCGATAATCGCTAAAGCTTCTTTGACAGTTTTGCTCAAGAAGTTTCCTCCGCGAGGAATTGAGAGAATTTTGATCAGATTGACTCACTCCATTATAGAAAGTATCGAGTTGCATCAACTTGGAGAAACCGTGGTGAGGACATTTGCGAAGCAATTCCTTGAAACGATCCACGATTCCTTTGAAGGATTCATCAAACTTCTGAGTGAACTTGATGATTTCATTTTTTAGACTCGTGGTTTTGGATGGTGGATAGAATTCATTCACAAATTTCTTCACGGATCTTCCCATGTCTCTATTGGTGAGGGTTGTTTTTCAAGCCAAATCGGGCTTGCCCCTCAAGAGAAAATGGGAACAGAAGAAAAACGACATCGGAAGGGACATTCTTATACTTGATGGTAGATGCAATCTTGTTAAACCATCGAATATGAGCATGAGGATCGTCCCGCTCAAAACCGAAGAATTGATTAGAGGTTACAAGATTCAGTAACCCGGTCTTGAGTTCAAAGTTTTCCAGCGATGGGGCACGATAGCATCTCCATACCGTCGATGGGTGCACGGAGAAGCTCGCACATAGGAATCTCATCCGCCATGACAAGCGGGAGTAGTGCGAACAGGTCGGATCTCGAGATCGGTGATGGAAGCGAAGTCTGAACACGCCTTCTTGGAATCTTGACAAGCTCACGAAATGGGCTTCGGATCTAGAAGGCGAGTCGCATACACTGAGTTAACTCTAAGGAAACTTCGAGTTAAGGAGAAATGGAATTATGAAAATCTTTCAGATGAGAATGAGAATTATGAAGACGTTTTATAAAAATTTTGGGGTGAGAAGAATCTTTATGGGTTTTAAGTTTCGAAGCGTCGATATCACAACAACATCAATTAACACAAAATCGAGGCAAAACAACAGTGAACTTAACCAATAATCCAAGATGAATGGCTTCTTTGAAAAAGGTACACCAATCACAAGGACACAAAGGCAAGTTTTAAATCTTTAGTTCGGGAACTTATTATGGTGCACCCGGTTAGGTAGTGCACTGCCTTGGTTTGCGGTGGTAATCTTTTAAGTTGTTATTATTAAAGAAAGCGCGAATCTTTTTGTATTTTTTTATTTTTGATACATATATAGAAACAAAAGGAAAATATTTTTGTGTTTTATACGTTTTGGTTTTTGGTTTTGATTTTTAGAAGAAAATGTGGATATATATATATACAGAGATGGATGATATAAACAAAGAGTGAGGATTAAAACAACTAATCGCTAAACGGAAGATAGATAAACCTGACTCCGGCGTGAAAAATTTGATCTTGGCAAACCGTCAAGTCTAATCCACAAGGCGGTCACTTGTGAATGACCAGCCGTAACAGACTTAAAACAGCTTAAGCACGAAATCAATGAAGATCAGAGGAGTATAGGGTCTCCCCGGGTCGTTATGTCCCAGCGAGCTATGCAATGGATCAATCAACGTATAGTGATCGAGAAATTTGAATGAAAAAGAGATTTGTGAATATGATTATAACTAAGGAAAAGCCAACAAATTACAATGGCTTAAATGAAAATTAGAGGAAATTAAAAAGATAAAATCTATTAAATAAACGCTATCACTATAATTAAAATGATGTTTTTGTTTTTATGTTTTTATAAAACTTAATTTAAAAACTACGTGACGTACAAATAAAAACGTGAAACTAAATCAATATTAACCCTAAAAATATGAAAATGATGTTTTTACAATCCTAATGATATAAGAAAATTTATAGAAAAAGAAAATTATTTTTAAAACTAATTATCTAATTAAAAACTATTTTTAACTAATAAATAATTACCTAAAACACAAGAAAATAGGAAATTAAGCTAGAAAAATAAAATTAAGACTTAGAAAAATCTAAAATACCAAAATAGAATTTTCAAAACTATTTTTGTAATTTTCTGATTATTTTTCTATTTTCTAGGAATTTTAAACTATTAAAAACTAATTAAATTACTAAAAATTACAAAATGAACTATGAAAAATCTGGAAAATTACTTTTTTTAATTTTTATATTTATCTAAACATAAGAAAATTGAAAAACTAATTTTTTGAACCTTTTCTGAATTTTTTGTATTAAATGCTATTTAAAAAGTGCTAAAAACTAATTAAAATCAAGAAAAATAGAAAAACAGCTAGGAAAAATCTGAAAATTTCAGAAAAACTCTAAAATAATGTTAAGAAGCTAGGAAAATTGGAAAAACAGTAGGCTATGTGGAAGAAAATGAAACTGCTGAATCAAGTGCTTATTGAAATAAGCACTTGATAAGCAAATGAGCAAATCAAGCAACCCACTGCAAACAGGAACTATGGAATACTAAAAATGACCAAATGAAACAGAAATCAACAAGCTACAACAACTGAATAGCACAATATCACAGATTTGATGTTTTTGATATTAAAAGCTAAAACAGAAATGGGTATCAACTTGTAGTCCACAAATAAGCACTCAAACAAGCTACAAACTAAAAACCAATTGTCAAGTCCTAAACTAGACCTAAGTGACTATTTATAACTAAAAGACCAGATGTTAACAAGCTAGGATAAGCTCTGTGCAAGCTTGGATAAAGCGAGAAAAACTTCGGTGTCGGTGAGTCACTGTGGCGAGGGCACCAGTGTGATTTTGAGCTTATGCACAAGTTCATCCAAAGGGCTTAAGCTAAAAACAGTTATAAGGTCTTAAAGACCACCTAGTGAACTACTTGTAGACCAAAAATCAGACTCTAAAAAACTTTAATGAGTCACATGTCTTGAGATCTTTGCAATGTCTGCACAAAACCATTTTTTTTGCACCATTTTGACTTTTTGCAACAGATTAAAATTTTGACTTTGGTGAAGTTTGGATCCAATTTAATGACTAATGTTGATGTGTTATGATGTAATGAACACAAAGCAAGCTTTAGTTAACACTTTTAAACTCAAATCCAGGTTTTGCAATTCTAAAATCCACAACAGTTAACAGTGAGCAGTTAAGAGATAATCTTGACTTTTTGAACTAACAAGTACAAGATTTTGACTCAATTTAGTTATCTAGAGCTAAATAAACTTGAACTAACAAAAATCTACCACTGCATAGACTTGAATGATAGTTAAACTAGTTGAGCCAAACACCCTTGTATAAACTGACTTACAATCTAAATCAAAATTAACTCTTGATTCAACATAGATTATGATCAAATTAACTCTAAACAACCTAATTACTACTTATAAACAGTCTTAACCACTTCTAACTACAATTACCAAGTATGCAATGACCATGAAAATTACTTACAATAAGTCCAAAGCCACTATGGCTAGCTTGATGAAACCAAGGAACTCTAACCTATCCAATTCAACCCAATGCTTCCATTTCAACCCATTTCGGTTCTAAATCAACCCAGATCATCCTTGCACCATTTTTTGCTCTTGTGTTGACTTTTGTTGACCAGTGTTTAAGAGTTATTGAAATGTAAATGTAAGTTTAAATAAAGCTTTAACAAGCTTATTAGGGCTTGTTTAAGCTTGAAAATAGACTTGCTAACAGATTTAACAATGGTTTTGAGATTGAGAAATTCAACAGTAGACTAAAATATGGAAATGGAACTTAGGCTTGAATTGATACTGAAATTAAGTTGCAATACACTTAAATGATTAACTTGAATACAAATGAACTTGAAAATACCGATTACAAAGCTAATTTAGACTAAGGAATTGAAATTCGACATACAATTTTAAAAAACTAAGACTAACTATCCTTCTAGCTTCCTCATGGCTCTTTTTATGCTCAAGTCTCTCTCTTTTATCTGAGTGGATCCCAGCATCAATCTGAGCCATTCATTGGCTAAACTTCATCCTGGCCATTTATGCAATTTTGGCGCCAATTCTGTTTTGGATATCTGGGACAGGAAAAGGGAAGCATTTAATGCATTGGTGTGGGTAGGTGAGGTGGGGGGAGACAAAGGGTGGTGTAGAGTGGCTATGGGTGGCTGGAGGAGGGGGGAGGTAGACAGGATTGTCGGGGATGACAGGGAAGGGGGCGGGTTAATATTATTTAAACACTGGGTTTGGGTTTGGTCGGGTTAAGGTATTGGACGGGTAGAGCAGTTTGGGCGGGGGTGGTTATTTGGGCTTGGGGAATTATTTAGGTCGGTTTGGTTTGTAAATTAATAACTCCAAGGACCAAATATGTAAAACTTGAAATTCAAGGGACCAAACATGTAAATTATGAAAAGTAGTCAAAGGGCTGGACTTGCCAACTTTACTAATCCAAGGGTTAATTTTTGACACTTTTGAAATTCCCAAGGACTAGATTTGACCAATTTTGGATTTTCGAGGGGCTAAAGCGTAATTTTCTCAAAACTTTTAGATTTTACACCAAAGGACTAAATATGACAATTTGTGATTACAAAAGGACCTTTGGTGACTTTTCTTTTGAAATTTGGGCTCAGGGGACTATTTTGACAATTTTATAAACTTGGGGACTAAAAGCGTAATTTTGCAAATTTGGTACATTTTTCATCTGATTTTGATATTTTTGCATTTAAAACACATAAAACACTGATTTGTGATATTTTGATCATTTTGATGTGTTTCTGAGTGTTTTCAGATGATTTTGCAGTTTATTTTGTACAAAAATGATGAGTATTTACACACTCATCATCCTTCTTTGGTGCAGTATCAACTAAAGAAACAGAAGCTAAGACATGTAAGGCATCTAAATCAATATCCTCCTCATCTTCTGACTCAGAAACTACAATCTTACTCCTCCTCTTATTCAGTCTGTTTTCCAACTCTGTCATCCTTCCAAGTAACTTTACAACAGCTCCACTGATGAGTGTGTAAATACTCATCATTTTTGGTTAAATCTGAACTGCAAAACGTTTAAAAATGCTCAGAAATGCATCAAAATACTGAAAATATTCCAAAATTTCATTTTATATGTTTCAGATGCAAAATGTTCAAAATCAGATGAAAAATGAGCAAAGTTTGCATAATTGGCGTTTCAGTCCCAAGTTTCAAAAGTTGTCAAAAACAGTCCTTGAGCACATAATTTCAAAAGAAAAATCACCAAAGGTCCTTTTAAAATCATAAGTTGTCAAAATTAGTCCTTTGGTGAAAAATATCAAAAGTTTTGAGAAATTACAAAATTGGTCCTTCAAGTTTGAAAATTGGCAAAAATGGCCCCTAGAAATTGGAAATTGTCAAGTTTGGTCCCTGTACTTTTGAAGCTTGTCATTTTCAGCCCTTTGAACAACTTTGATGAATTGGCAGAATTGGTCCTTGAATTTTCAGATTTTACACAAATAGTCCTTGTGTTATTAAAACCTTTAAACCATTGTGACCCTTGTCACAAACCAAGTGACCCTGCCATTCCCTTTTGGACCCCCTGCCACAACCATTTTGACCCCCCTTTGCATTATTAATCCCTGGTCAAACCAACCATTGGGGCCAAAGTCCTGTCTTCAACAACTCGCTCTGCAAACACACTACCTTCCCATCCCCCCTCCTCACCTCCACTTACCCATGTTCCCCCCACCTCAACTAACTTCCAAGGATCATTTAATGAACTTTCCCCCCCCCCCCCACTCAACCTCTCCAGCTGTTAATCCAATTTTGGCGCCAAAACTTGATTTAATGGCTAGGATCATTTTAAGCCATCCAATGGTGAGGATATTCTTGGGAAACAATCGAATAGAGAGAAAGACTTTGGATATAAAAAGGAAGCAAGAGAAGAAGCAAAAGGGAGTCTTGTAGTTTTTAATTTTCTTAAAATGTCGTTTTTATCTTAAAGTTCTTAATTTAGCAGAAACTCTGTAATCTTTTGTTACTTAGTATCAATTTAGAGTTTTTAAGTGTACTGGAACTCATTTCAAGCATTAATATCAGTTTGTGTTTACAATTCACATTTCATGTCTACTGTTGAAAATTTTCATCTCAAAGCCTTGTGTACAAGCTTTCATTAGCGATTTTAAGCTCAAAAGGTTCATATTAGCTTATTATAGCTTTGTATAAGCTCACATTTAAGTTTCAATTCATTTTGGTTCTTGGTCAACAAAAAGTCAAACTGGGTCAAATGGCAATGGAAATGGTCAATGGGTGATGCAGAGATGGATTTAGGTTAATTCAGAGATCATTGGGTTGGATAAAATAGGTTAGAGGTTCATTGGGTGTTTGTTCAAGCCATAGTGGCTAAGGACTGCTTGTAAGTGAATTTTAAAGTTTCATTGCATTATCTATGTGGTTATAATCTGTTCAAACCTGTTGGATTAGTAGTAATTAGGTTAAGTAAGCTTAGTGTGATCAATTAAACAAGTTGGTTCAGTAGTTGTCTCATAAAAATTTGCAAAACAGTTGATTAAGATGTGTTTGGCTTTGCTCTTTAATCTGTCTCATAGGCTTATCAGAGTGGATAATAGTTGTTGGATCATGTTTGTTAAGTCTAAATAAACTCATATCTGTCTTATTTTTGTGCTTGTTACCTGCCTAAGTCAAAATTCAACTTAAACTGTCTCAACAGTCTAACTGTTGAGATTTTTGCAAATTCAAAGTCTTGAATTGTGTTTAAAATACATAGATAAAGGTTGCCTTAGTGTCATTTCATCATATAACACCTTGATCAGCCCTTACATTTGAATCAAAGTTCAAAAAAGTCAAAGTTTACTTTCTAGTGCAAAAGTCAAAACGAAAATCTGTTTTGAGCCAGAGAGTGATTTTTCTTGGATTCATTTCTGAGCCTAATTCAGTGAAACTTGTTGATTTGAAAACTTCCCTTGGTCTACTTTCTTTTCATCATTTTTATAAAATTTTGTGAATTTTTTAGAGGCTTCAAAAATGCCTGTCAATTTGGCCCAAACTGCCCTGTACACACTCAGTATTAACTGAGTGTGCACATGTAGTTTGTGCAGTCTTGCAACAAGCTCAAAACTAGTTGTCTAGGTCTCAAATTTGGATTACAAGTTCCCAACCAGGGCTTGATTAAGGTCCAATTTCTGTTTTTCCATTTCAGCTTATCTAGTAGCTTGTGCATAAGCTCAAAGTAGGGACCTAAAACTGATTTAGCTCATTAGCTCAAATAAGTCAAATCTTGGTATCTTGCATTCCAGTGTTTAAGGCTTGTTATTTTTAGTTGCATTTTGGTTATTGTAGCATATTAGAACTTCTGTAATCAGTTGGTAGCTTGTTTGTAGCTTTTGGCTTATCCAAGTGCTTATTCTTAAGCACATTCCACATCAGTTTCATATTCTTGTACACAAGCTCTTGTTTTCCATTTTTCTTAGATTCCTTATATTATTTTAAGCTTATCTTGAATTTTTCAGATTTTTCTAGGTTAGTTTGCTATTTTTCTTGATTTTAATTAGTTTTTAAGCCTTTTTAAATAGCATTTAATACAATTAATTAAGAAAAGTTTCAAAAAAATAATTTTTCATTTTTATTAAGTTAAGATAAATATAAAAAGACAAAAAAATATTTTTCTAGATTTTTCTTGGTTAAATTTGTATTTTTAAATAATTTAATTAGTTTTTAATAGTTTTTAATTCCTAGAAAATCCAAAAATAATCATAAAAATATAAAAATAGTTTTGAAAATTCTATTTTGATATTTTAGATTTTTCTAAGTCATAATTTTATTTTTCTAGCTTTATTTCCTATTTTCTGGTATTTTAGGTTATTATTTAATAGTTAAAAATAGTTTTTAATTAATAATAATTAGATAAATAGTTGTAAAAATAATTTGCTTTTTCTATAAATTTTCTTTTATCATTAGGTTTGTAAAAATATCATTTTCATATTTTTAGGGTTAATATTGTGTAAGTTTCACATTTTTATTTGTACGTCGCGTAGTTTTTAAATTAAGTTTTATAAAAACATAAAAATCAAAAACATTAGATTTTAAATATAGTGATAGCGTTTATTTAATATTTTTTATCTTTTTAAATTTCCTTTAATTTGCATTTAAGCCTCTGTAATTTGTTGGCTTTTTCTGTAGTAATAATCATTCTCAATCCTATTTTCCGTTCAAATTCCTCGATCACTATTCGTTTGGTGATCCATTGCATAGCTCGCTGGGACATAACGACCCGGGGAAACCCTATACTCCCCTGATCTTCATTGAGTTCGTGTCTGAGCCGTTTTAAGTTTCTTACGGTCGGCCATTCACAAGTGGCCGGTTTGTGTGAGAAAACTTGACGGTTTGGCGCGGATCATCCACCAAGGGATTTCTTAGTCTCCTGTAGCTCATTCCTTCTTTCTTTTAACTGAGCCTCCAAGTCATCAACCTTCTGAGTATACCTGTCAAGTAGTCTAGACATTTTCATTAGAACATCAAGATCCTCAAATCCACCAACAGGTTTTCCTGAGGTGTTAGGAGCATCATTGGATCTGGGAGGATACATACAAAAATCACCACCAATATTGGTGTCATCCTCAAAAGTATGACTAGGTGGACTCAAAGGTTGGTCAACATTCACCTCTGGAACAACAGGAGTTTGGTCCTGTGAGTCAGAAGCAATGACAGGCTCCTTAGGAGCAACAAATCTAGGTGATGGTGGGGCAATGAGTGTAGGAGATGGGGGTGGCTGGTCATCAGTGGCAACTGATGCAGTTGCATCAGGAGCATTGGACGCCCTAATATCAGCTGAATCTGATGCAGAGGCACCAACAACATTAGGAAATGGTGGCATATTGCCATCAGCAGCCTCATCAAAGATTGGCTCAGAACCACCAGCAGCGACATTGCCACTTGGCAGCATAGTAGGCAACAAGGGTCTATGCTCTCCAGCAAAATTGGTCATCATCGTAGCAAATAATTTGGCAGTCAGTTTACTTATTGCCCTTAGGGTTTGATCTGAGGTTTCAATTCCTAATATCATCTGAAGAAATCTATGATACATTAAAAATTTATGTTTGGTATCCTTTATATTTTTAAGCATTTCCTCAAAAATGTATCTTGAAAAATTATAATCCCTACCTTGGGCCAAACAAATTATAGTAGTAGCAATTGAACTGGAGAACTGATCCCAACCCCCAGACTTAGGACTTAAACACTGAAGGAGGGTATGAACAAGAAATCTCCATTTCGGGAAAAATTTGTTTTTATACCATATGAACTTCCCATCAGAAGGATACTCTAAGCTGGCCAAACCAGTGATTATTTCCTCTCTACAATTTTCAAAAACACCTCCTTCGTTATTTAATTGCAACTGAGTCCTTATGAGATACTCAGTAACGACACACTCCTGTCCATCTATAGTGGCCACAATCTTCTTGGGTTCACCATCAGGAGATCGCTCATAAGCTGTGGCCCAAAATTGCTTGGCTAATGAGTCATAAACAACAGATGGACAAAAGGTTAGGGCATACCTGAGTTTGGAGCGCAGGAGAAAATCAACCATAGGATCATACACATCACTTCCTTTGGATTTTTCCAAGAACGCAACTTTATTGTGATCCCCTTTGAATGCAAGTGTCACCATTGAATGATTTGAGAAGGTTGAAGATGGGTTTGATTAAAATGAGAGGGAATTGAGCAATTAGGTCGATGGATAACTACAATTGGTTATTTAAGTAAGTTTCTTAAAATAACCATTTAAATTGGCAAAAAGCTCGCAACGAATCTTTGACCAATTTTGACTTTAATTGAATCCAATATTGAATTCCCAATTATCTAAAACCAGCATCATTTGAAAGTCAATCTGCAGAAACCATTCAGTCAACCAGCAGAAACCAATAAAAGTTTGACCGCAGTTTCCATATCAAAGCTACCAGCAGAAACCATTACCCATCAGTAGGAATAACCACGAAACCAGCAGGAATGAAGAAAAGTCAAACCCTGCTATAATTAACTGCGCATTAAAATTTTGCAGTCTTAACCCTTATTAATTCGAATACCAACCAAACCATTACACCCATTAATTCTAACAAACTTAGAATACACCTTGACCTTGACTATAAAACTACCCTTTGCCTCATAAGTCACATACACACCATACAACCCTAACACAACAGTCGATCACCAATACTACCACAATGAGTAACTCTCCCAACCATCCGATCGAAATGTCATCTGACTCATCAGAGAGTTTGCCTTCCAATGATGGATGGTTAAACTAATTTCCTCCCAACTATACCAACCTGAGATTCATGTCCACAAACCCTCCACCCTCACCAACACCTCTTGGAACTTCTTCAGAGGATCTGCCCACACCACCTTCAGACTTGGGGTATGATGATACCAGTTCTGAGCTTAACTCCATGCCCAGCTTTGTCTCAGCATATTCAGACATTGATGATGAGAATGGTGGATCCTCCAGTCCAGTGAATGTTGTTCCTCTTACTGTTGTGCCATCTTCTTCTCTGCCAGTTGCAGGCCCTTCTGATCCAAGGCCAGGACCCTCCAACCCAAAACCTGAGAAAAGAGTCCAAGTGGTTGGTCTTGCTTCTCCCAGAGTGTGGGACTTTATCTCTAGGTGGGGGAAGCAGCATCAGAGGATGCCTGAGTGGGCAAATAGGAGGCCTGAGTAGGTGTCTTGTGGATGAAAGCTGATGTTTGGAGGAGTCTTGTGTTTTGATGAAGCTTATGTTATGATGATGTGTTGTCATGTAGTGATCAGTAGGAATAGAAAGTCTTGTAACTTTATGCTGCATCTTTGGATGCAATATTTTATATAAATAAAAAACTTTCATGTTATCAGTTTAATCTTTTCTCCTGATTGTGTGTTTGACTCTTGATCTGCAAGATGGTTAGTAGAACACAAAATATACAAATAATATATACAAAGATACATATATACAAATATACAACATTAAATCCTCCCATTAATCCAAAAGCCTCCCCTTAGGCATAATCCTCCCCTCAAACACATCAATCAAGGGTTGATCACGCCTATGTTGACAACCAGAAATTGAAATCTAGGGCCATCAAAAGCTTTAGTCAACAAATCAGCCACATTATCATCAGTGTGAATTTTAACCAGTTGAATAAGATGTTTTTCATTAGCATCCCTTATAAAATGGTGTCGATTTTCTATGTGTTTTGTTCTCTGATAAAAAACAGGATTTTAAACAATGCAAATTGTACTTTGGTTGTCAATAAAGATTTTAGTATTGATAAAATTGAACCTATAATCCAATAACTGATTTTGGATCCAAAGTACCTGACCACAACAACTATCAGCAGCAACATACTCTGCTTCAGTAGAAGATGTAGCCACGATGGTCTGCTTCTTGTATTGCCAGGAGATTAATCTCCTTCCCAGAAACTGACAACCCCCTAGTAGTAGATTTTCTATCAAAGTTGGAACCAGCATAGTCACTGTCACTGTAAGCTTTCAACACAAATGGAGAATCTCTAGGATACCAAAGACCCAACTTAGGTTGGCCTTTGAGATAATTGAATATTTTCATGACTGTATTCAAATGGGAAGTCAAAGGAGTGGCCTGATGCCTGGAACAAGCACTGACTGCCAACATAATATCAGGCCTTGAAGCGGTCAAATACAGGAGTGAACCAATCATGGATGTGTAAATATGAACATTGACAACAGGATCTAGTTCAGTATTTGACTTAGGCTTTGGGGCTTCATAAGGAGTAGTTGCAGTCCTCACATTTTCCCAATCAAACTTCTTGAGGATGTGATGTACATATTTCTCTTGACTGATGAAGATACCATCTGACTGTTGCTTAACCTGTAGACCCAAGAAGAATGTAAGCTCACCCATAACACTCATTTAAAATTCACTCTTCATTAACTCCTCAAATTCCCTGCACCATGCCTCTTTTGTAGAGCCAAAGATAATGTCATCCACATAGACTTGGACAAGGATGATATCCCTGGAGTTCTTCTTGATAAATAGGGTCTTATAAATAGCACCTCTCCTGTAACCATGCTTCAGCAAGAATGATGAGAGCCTAGCATACCAAGCTCTTGGTGCTTGATGAAGCCCATAGAGTGCTTTAACCACTTTGTAAACCATATCCAGATTATGATTGGCCACAAAGCCTTTGGGCTGAGTCACATATACTTCTTCTTCAATTTCACCATATAGGAATGCACTTTTAACATCCATCTGATAAACCATGAAGCCCATATAGGAAGCAAAAGCTAAGAAGAGTCTGATAGCCTCAACTCTTGCTACTGGAGGAAAGAATTCATCATAATCAATTCCCTCTTCTTTCCTGTGACCTTGAGCAACCAATCTAGCCTTATTCCTCACCACTATCCCCCTTGCATCTCTTTTGCACTTCAGAATCCATTTTGTTCCAATTACATATTTCCCAGCAGGCAATTAAACAAGCTCCCAGACATTTTGATTCAAAAACTGTTGCATTTCTTCTTGCATAGCAACCACCCAATCTGAATCTGCTAGAGCCTGTGCAACACTGGTAGGTTCAACTTGGGAGAGGAAACAAGCAAATAGACAATGATGATAGTCTATGTGATTGTTCCTATGTTGATCCTGAATATAACTGAGAAATGCAGTTTCTCCAAATCTTGTCTTCTTCACCTTACTTCTAGTTTGAACAAATGAAGTAGGATCACCAATTATCAGATATTGTGGATGAACAGTGTTAACCCTTGTTGTAACATTAGAACTAACATCAACTGAGGTGGACATGTTATTAATCGTAGTGCCAAAGTCATCATCATATGAAGAAGAATCAAATAAGCCTGTTCTTGACAAATGATGAATACCATCCAACTCAGAGCTTGAATATTGGGAATTGGCTAGATCAGATGGACTTGGAAAGTGAGTGGGAGAATCATTGAAGCCCAGAGTATCAACAGATGGAGTAGTTGAGGGAACTTCAGGAATAGTATCACTAGCAGGAGGAACAGGAACACTACCAGCAGAATCGATATCAGCAGCAACCGAACCACTATCAGCAGGATTGACGGTATCAGCAGCACTTTGACCAGTAGGAACAGTAGCATTACCAGCAGGAATAGAAGCATTATCAGCAGCTTCAAGGTTCCTGCGGACTTCAATAGTTGCCTGTCTTAAGAGTTCCTCTGTGTCTTTAGAGAATTCATAACCTAACTTTTTAGCATCATCCTTGGCTACATGCTCTTGGCGTTGAACCTCACAAGTTCTTCTGCATACCTTAAATCACTATGAGTTATACCAGAAGAATCCTTATCCTCAGTACCTGAAAAGTGGTTAGTAGGAAAAAAAGGAACAACAATAAGTTGTTCATCACAATCTGAATCTAAATCATCATCTGAGGAACCTGCAATGTTAGTTTGTGAAACTTGTGGACCTACAGAATGATTTGATTTGAAACAAGCATAACCCAAATGATTAGTTAAATAGTCAAGATCAAAGTACCATTCCTGACCAGCTCCCTAAACATTAGGTTTATCCTCCAGAAATCTCAGATTCAGTGTCTCCTCTATCCTCTTGGCAGATATGTTATGCACCATGTAAACCTTACTATGAGTAGAATACCCCACTATAAAACCCTCATCAGCTTTCCCTTCAAATTTGCCCAAATGATCACTGGTGTTCAAGATAGTCACATGACAATCAAAAGGTTTAAAGTAACTAATGGTAGGAATCTTCCCAGACAAAAGTTCATAATGTGTCTTATTGTGAGGATGAGTTATCAAAACCCTGTTCAAAAAATAACAGGTAGTGCTGACTACTTCAGTCCAGAACATGGTAGGTAACTTAGAGTCAGCAAGCATAGATCATGCTGCTTCAATAAGGGTTCTGTTCTTCCGTTCAGCAACTCCATTTTGTTGAGGAGTCTTGGCATTGTTGTAATCCCTTTTTATCCCCTTAGATACACAAAGTTCAATTAATTTGGCATTTTTGAACTCTGTCCCATTGTCAAACCTTATGGCTTTAACCTTTTTATTCAACTGGTTCTCAACCAGGGCAATAAATGTTTGAAGAACCTGAAATGTTTCATCCTTAGTTCCCGAAAAGAATACCCAGCAAAACCTGTTGTAGGCATCAGTAACCACCAGACAATAATACTTGTGATCAATGCTTCTGATAGATGTGGGACCAAGAAGGTCCATGTGAAGAAGCTGTAGAGGTTCTGATATTGTGCTGACTTCAGTAATGGACTTGTAAGAAGTCTTATGCTGCTTTCCTTTGTTGCAGGACACACAATTATGCTCATTAGTGAAGACTTTGGAAGGAAATCCATGGACCAAACCATGTTTTGCCAGCTTGTTGATAGTTTTGAAATTAACATGAGCCATCCTTCTATGCCATTTGTTAGATTCATCCAAGGATGCTTTTGCCACAAAACAAGCCAAATCTCCCTCAGGTTGGACATCATTAAGATTAAATGTATATAAATTATGTCTCCTAGGAACCTTCAGCACTACTTGACTGTCATCAGGTATCGGAAAGTCTTTAGAAAGCACAAGACATTCAGTATCAATGACAGAACACTATTCTTCTTGTCACAAATATGAGACACAGAAAATAAATTGAAGTTTCTGAGTTGTTCCACATAATACACATTTTCAAAGTCCAGCTTGGAGGTCCTAATGGTTCCTTTCCTTGTTATCTTGCCATCACCTCCTCCAAAGTTAACAGTGCCTCCATGTAGAGAAACAAAATTATGCAATCTTTCTCTGTTCCCTGTCATACTCCTAGAACACCCACTATCAACAATACCTAAATCTTTATTTGTATGAGGATCATCCCACAATTTTGAAAAATATATAACAACATTAGTATTTATGGAGACCCAAGTCATGACTGACTTGGGCCTGCCTTGTGGATCATTGATGAAAAACCTATAGATTGATGAGATCCACCATTGTTCTTGGATTACTAAACTGTGTGAGGTTTGCATTGTCTCCAAGAGCAACCTGCTGAGGGCTTAACTACAGTATCCCATATGTTCCCCCTTTATATAATGGGTCATCATAAACAGGCCTATATGCATTTAAAAAATAAGTGCTAGTAGGTTTGATTAATGGCCTATGAACATTTCTTCTCCAATATGGTGGAAAGGGCGTAGAAACTAACTTACCATGGGAAGCTGGTTTACCAGCAGACAAGCTTACACGTAGAAACTGGGTTTGATGGAAACCGGTTTACCGGAGAGCTGGTCTACCAGTAGGATTGGGTCTGCCAGTCCTCACATGTTTTCCAGTAGGAACAAATGGAGGAATATTAGTCACATTATTCCATATTGGTCTTTGCCTCTATTGGTTAGTTCAAACACCCATTTGTTTCTCATAAAAATCACAATCTTTGATAAGATGAAATGTACTGCCACAAACAAAACAGGATTTCTTCTTAAAAGGCTTGTTCATAACATGAGATGTCTTATTACAAACTAACTTATTCAAAGCACAACCAAAAACTGAATTATTTTCAACAGAATTAAAAGAACAAGAAATGTTTTTAAAATAAGTTGTCTTTGAAGAAGATTCATCAACAGCAACTCTTGGGACAAGCAAAGGCTTGGGTGAGGCAGACTTGGGAGTGATAGACTTGTCACTTGAATCACAACTGGAAAAGTCTTTACAATGGGTCTCTGAAGTCCTATCACTGGAAGAACAAGAGACAAAATCATTACTTTCCATGCCAGTTTCTGATAAGTCATTAGACTTTTGGCCATAGGTCATATGTGATTCATCCAAGTCTGAGTCTAGGGAGGGTGGCCTAGCAATACCATTAATTGAGGAAGGAACTGAATGCATTTCTCCTTGTTTTACAAACTTAATAGGTTTTTGATATTTTTCTTCCTCATCATCAGTGATAGGGTCAAAAACACTATAGTCATTAGGGTCATATACTTCCTCTGGACTAATACAGTCCTTGAATCCCAACCCCATCTTAGTCTTTACAGACATATAACTGTTCCATAACTTATCTGGATTCTTTGCTTGTTCTTGCCACTCTTTATGTCTAGCCACCTCTTTTTCTAAATTAGTCTTTAGATCCTCTTTTTCTATATTAACTTTTACATTTTCATTCTCAGTAAATTTTAACTGGTTAGTGGTGTTCTCTAAATCTCTTTCTATCACCCTAATTTTCTCTTCAAGGGCCAATTGATTTTGCTGGAACCAAGCCTTTGTTTTCCAAGGTTTTAACAGTTTTCTTATAGGCTTGAAGCTGAATAAAGTTTTCTTTATATTGGCCATCAATGTCATCAAATTCCCTTTTAAGGGCATCATATTTATCATTACAACCAAATTTACAAGTATTTACCTGAGTTGAGATACCCATCAGGGCAAACTCCTCAGCAGCATCTCCAGTGTCAGCAACCATTCCAATCTGAGAAGAACTACCCTCCTTATCTTCATTCACTTAAGCAGTCCAGTCAAGCATTGAATCCACAGACACCATAGCTTTAGGATCCTCCTGTTCCTTGAGCTTGAATGCAAAATATCTTCTCTTGTCACTTCCCTTCTTATCTGAGCATTCCCTGGCAAAGTGACCCAATTGATTGCATTCATAACACCTGACCTTATTTTTGTCAAACCTAGATGCCTCCCTTCCCTGGTAATTGATCTGACTACCAGACTTCATCTCAAACCGGTTGACTTTTAAAGCAAGCATAGCCATCTGCAACTTTATGTCCAAGTCCTCTAAGTCCCACTTATCCACCTGATCAAAATCCTCATAGGTCAACTGCTTTTGAGGATCAGTGTCAGCAACAAATGAGTAAAGCACATCCTCCATGACATTACTAGATTTAGATTTTCTAGATGCAGAAGAAGTGTATGTTGTGGTTGCTGCTGATGATGAGGTGGGGCTTTCAGCATATGACATCTTGGTGTTAGCACTAGTAGCACTAACAAAATCTGAATTTGTTGGAGTGAGAGAAAAGTTGGAATAACCTTTGATATCAATTTCAAGAGTTCTAAGCTTATTATACAAATCATCAAAGCTTAAGTATTCAAGGACACCCTTTGCCTTAAGAGTAAGAGCAACCTGTCTCCAGGAAGAAGGTAGAGCCCTCAGGAACTTCGTGTTGCATTCTTCATTGTCAGGTTTGGACCGCATCTGATTAAGCTGGCTCAAGATTTTCTGAAACCTGTCATACCCCCTGTGTATGCCTTCCTCTTCAGAAATTGTAAACTCCTGAAAGTCCTGCTTGAGCATTGTCTTTCTCATCTTCTTAGATTCTTTATTACCTCCAAACCATGCCTTGATTGCTCTCCATATTTCCCTTGCATCATCAAGGTGATGAAAATCACCCATATGGTCATTTGGAATTGCTTGGAGCAAGGTAGTCCTAGCTTTGGTTTCCCTCCGAAGTGCAATATGTTCTTCAGTAGTTCTCTTTGGAAGAATTATCACGTTCCTTTCAGCATCTCTTCCAGTCTTCTTCTTACTGTTACCTTTTAGAACAATGTTCCAAAGATGGTAGTCACTGTTGGTAATCCAATTTTCCATCTTCATTGCCCATATTTCATATTCGCCCTTCTTCAGATAGGTAAACTTTGCATTGTTGTTTGACATGGTGGTGGTAACGATATGCTAAACTGCTTGAGTCTTGGTTATGCTCTCAGGCTGTTCCTTATCACTTTCTGAGTCCATCATTGTTAGAGATTTTTGTTGGATCAGTACCAGATAGATCTTTCGAGCCTTTAATGAAAAAATAGAATACCAGTGTACTCATAAGAAAACTATAGAGAACCTCTAATAAACTTATGCTCACGCAGAATATGAACACAAGAGTTAAAGAAGATTATAAAAACTAAACTTTTGATCCTCTATGGATCTATATTAACTCACTAATAATGTTTTTAAAAGCGTACGTCAACCCTAGCCGCAGGTTTCTTTTATGCAATAAGAAACCCTAATGCAGGTTCTTACAAAACGCGTAAAAGATATGCATTATCTCTTCCTAAAATAACTCATGCATATCCTAACTAATTACTAATAATAAGGATACTACTATCCGCAGAAACATAACTATCAGCAGAAACTGTTCTATCGTGAAAATGAAATACTATCAGCAGGAACCTGACCAGCAGGAACCATTCTATACTTTTACAATAATTCCTAGCAATCTTTCTTAGCACTCTCAGCATCAGCATTTATTCTTTCAAAATGCTTTAGCAGATTAGTTGTATTTTCTAGATCAATAGACAGCACCCTAATCTTTTCTTCTAGAGTCAAATGATTTTTTAGAAGAACTTTCTTTTGATGTTCCAAAGTTTTAAGTGAGTTCTTATAAGCTTGAACTTGTATAAAATATTCACTATTTGTTCATTAAGTTCATGATACTGCTTTTGAAGTTTATTATACTTATTGGCACAAACAAAAGGGCAGTTATGTACCTCAGAAGTGACACCCATGAGAGCAAATTCTCCAGCATCACCTGCAGTGTAGCCTTTAATTTCATCCTCAGAATCACATCCAGCAATACTACCATACTCTTTAGAAGCAACAACTCCATCATTCTGACCATCATGATCTGTCCAATCAATCAGTGTATCAACAGAGGAGACCAAGGCTTTTGAATCTTCTTCCTTCTTTCCAATCTCCTGAATCTTGAATGAGGAATATTTTTGCTTGTCATTTCCTCCCATTTCCTTGCATTCTCTAGCAAAGTGTCCCTTTTGAAGATACTTGTAACATCTAACATTCTTCTTGTTGAACCTAGCAGATTCCTTTTTATCAAAGTTAATCTTTCTTCCAGCTTTCTGCTCAAACTTGTGTACTCTAACAGACAGCATAGCCATTTGCCATTTCAAATCCAGCTCCTCTAGATCTAATTTGTCTATTTGATCAAAATCTTCGTAAGCCAGTTGTTGCTCAAGCTCAGTATCAGCAACAAAAGATTGAAGAACATTTTCAATTACATTATCAGATCTCTAAGACCCAGTCTTAGATGAAGAAGCAGTAGATGAAGGATAGCTTGGACTATCTGCATGAGACATCTTTTTGCTACTACTGGTGGCACTAACAAATGCAGAATTGTTGGAACTTGCATATTGGCTTGAGGAATAAGTAGAGTATCCTTTGATATCTACCACAAGAGTCTTTAACTTGTAGTACAGATCATAAAAAGAAAGAAATTCCAGTCCACCTTTGGTTTTCAAGGTTAAAGATAGCTGAGACCATGATGTAGGAAAAGCTCTTAGAAACTTGAGATTAATATCTTCATCTTCTGGTTTGGCTTTGTGTTGATTAAGCTGACTCAGTATCTTCTGCATCCTGTCATACCCTTTTTGCAATCCTTCTGCTTCACTAATTCTGAACTCTGAAAATTCTTGCTTCAACATGGACTTTCTCATCTTCTTGGATTCAACATTTCCACTAAACCTTGCTTTGACTGCATTCCATATATCCCTTGCATCATCCATATAATGGAAATCTGCTACATTATCATCAGGAATAGATTGAAGCAAGGTGGTTCTTTCCTTTGATTCCCTCTGAGCAGTAATGGGTTCTGATGACGTATAGTATGTATTACAGGCCCACGAGGTCCAATACACACTATACACATACTGGGCTCAGGCATAATGATTACAAGTCCTAGGCCTACAATAAGCCCGATGGCTAAATTAGCTATGGTCCAGGCTTTGAGATGCGCGCAAGGCACATAACGAGCTGAACCTTCAACCGTTAGACCCCTTACGTCCGCGTCCGCGATTAACACGGAACTCTTGTCTGCCAAGGGTGCGGCTCCAGCAACTAACCACTATATGCGAGAATCTAGGAAGCCCCAGCGGCAAACCTCGCCTATAAAGGGCTCTAATCCACATACAAGGTGCAACTTTCTCTCTCATAATTACACACACATGCTCTTACTCTCTCTCTCAAGAATGTGTACTTACTCTCACGCCGGAGTCTAATCGTGGGGTCCGTCCCCACGATAAGACTAACAGTTTACCTTTCTAATGCAGGGATCTCATCCAAACTACTTGAATTAGTATAAGACCAACCCATTTGGAAACTTGTCGCCCGGTCCAATAAGCTATATTCACATCTGTTACCACCCATCGCATAAATTGTACTAACAAGTTGGCGCCATTTGTGGGACCCAGTACACAAGTGCGTTCTGGAAAAGAAAAAATGCCTACCGAAAGAGCTCGTTCCGATCCTACTCCCGCCCCAATTTTTGTGGTGCGGAATAAGGGAGGAAAGAAGAACGCGATAAATCTGGAAGGATCTGATGGGTCCGCATCCAGTGCAGCCATCAAAAAGTACTGTGACAAGTACTATGAACAGATCTTACCCATTATGACAGAGAAACTTCGGAAACAAGAAGGAAGAATAAAGGCTAAAGAAACGGTGAAAAACCTATTATACTTTAGCGAAGAATCACAACAATCCGAATCCGAAAAGCAGGCGCGAAGGAAGGATCTGAGAGAGAAGTCGAATCTCGAAAGCGCCGGAACACGAGGGAAAAATCCGAGCCAAGACGCAGCCGATCCGTCGCCGAAGAAAACTGCCGAAAAGGAAGAAGTGTTCAGGAGGTTGCGCAAAAGCGCGTTCAAAAGGCTTGGAAACAGAGAGAAGAGTATCTCCATGTGTTCTGGAAGCATAGAGAGAACTAAACGTTGCAGATCCGAAGAAGACAAGGGCACTCACCACCATTCTTCTTCGCAAAGAACGGAACCCTATTCTGGAGGATACGAATGTAGTCGAACATACTCACGAAGGACCGATCGTCACTCCGGAAGCGAAGACAACGGAGATGAACACTGGAGTTCTGGGTCAAAGAGGCAAAAGTCGGATGTCGAGAATGACGACTTAGCTAGGCCATGGGTGTGCAAGGAGACCGACCCGTTCACTCCACGCATTCGCTATTTCGACATGCCTAAGAAGACGCGAATGCCTACTAATGTAAAGACATATGATGGAAGTGAAGACCCAGAAGATCACATCAAAACTTTTCAAGCAGCGGCAAAGGTAGAACGTTGGCCTATGCCAACATGGTGACACATGTTCAACTCTACCCTCACCGGATCTGCTAGGGTGTGGTTCGACAATCTCCCACCGGAATCGGTAGACAACTATGAAGAACTTAAGGAAGTTTTCTTGTCAAACTTCCTTCAGCAAAAGAAGTGCATAAAGGATCAAATGGAGCATCATCATATCAAACAAAAGGAAGGAGAAACCACAGAAGAATTCATGAAAAGATTCAAGGTGGAAAATAGGGATGTCAAAGGAGCTCCAGAAGTAATGAAGGTTTCCAGCTTCATGCATGGAATCACTAATCCTGAGTTAATTAAGAGACTACATGATAATATACCCAAATCGGTGGACGAGATGATGAGGGTAACCGCATCTTTCCTCCGTGGGGAGGTTGCCGGTGGCAATCACGAAAAAAGGAGGACACTACCCCAAGTGCAATGGAAGCCACATGATTCCGGACAAAAGCAAGGAATCAAGAGAGGATACAGAAATCCGTTCTGGACGGATCGGAAGCAGGATAGGTTCACCCTCCTTTCCAAAACACCCAAAGAAATATTGACATTGGAAAAGGAGAAATTCAAGACTCCTCCCCCCATGCTTACGCCGATTGAGAAAATAAACGGTAACAAGTATTGCGAGTTCCACGGAGAAGTAGGACACAACACGGACGAATGCATGCACCTAAAAAGACAGATAGAAGAATTGCTGAGAACCGGAAGCTGTCAAACGTAATAAAGGAACTTAAGAAAAATAGTGGCAAGGATCAGTCCAAAGCACCTAAGAAAGGAGGAACGTCAGGAAAAGATAAGCCTCATTAAATCCTGATAGTGCAATCTCAGCAACGAGTGATCAGACAAAAATTTACACAAAGCTTTTTTACAAACCAGAACATTACGTTCCTACCACTCGCGGGAGAAGAAGGAAATGATGGACCAATGGTCATCGGCGAGATAGGTGGACACTTTATACACCCGAATGTATGTCGACGGAGGCTCGCATCGAAGTCCTATACGAACATTGTTTGAAGGCTCGGCCGAGAAATAAGAAAGCAAATGGTACCTGCTACAACCCCTCTTATGGGATTCAGCAGAGAATTAATATGGCCGATTGGGCAGATATCACTGTTAACTAAAATCAGAGACGATGAGCATTCGACATCAGTATAGATGAACTTCATGGTGGTTAGGTCCCAATCGCCATGTAACGGGATCATAGGAAGGCCAGGAATGCGAAAACTACAGGCCGTGCCTTCAACAGCGCATGGGATGATGAAGATCGATGAAAGGCGGAGTGATCACCATCCGCAGTAGCAGAATGGTCTCGTTAGAATGTACTATGGTTTCCGAACCAACATCGCAACCAGTGACTGAAAAGCAAAGTAAAAGCGAATACATGTGGCAATAAATCCGGAACATCCGGAACAAACAATAGCCACTGGGTCAACCCTATCAGCTAAAGGGCGACAAAAGCTATGTGACCTGTTAAAGCAGAACTTGGATATATTCGCCTGGTGTCTAGCCGACATGACGGGTGTCCCAAGACACATAGCAGAACATAACCTAAACATACGGGAAGGATATACTCCAATAAGGAAAAATAAAAGAGGTCGGGGACCGGAAAGAAGCAAGGCGATACAAGAAGAATTAGAGAAGCTTGTGGACGCAGGAATCATGAAGGAGGTACATTATCACAGCTGGTTCGTCAACCCGGTAATGGTAGCAAAGCATGACGGAAGCTGGAGAATGTGTGTCGAGTTCAAGGACCTTAATCAAGCATGTCCGAAAGATGGTTACCCATTACCAGAGATAGATTGGAAGGTGGAGTCACTATGCAGATATCCCTTCAAATGTTTCTTGGACGCATACAAAGGCTATCACCAAATCCAGATGGCAAAGGAAGATGAGGAAAAAAAAGCCTTCATCACAAATCAGGGAATATTTTACTACACTAAGATGCCATTCGGACTAAAAAACACAGGAGCAACATACCAGCGGCTAGTATACAAAGCTTTCCACAAACAAATGGACTGAAACTTAGAAGTGTATGTCGATGATCTGGTAATCAAAAGCCGCTCGGAGGAAGAAATAATAAGAGACATAGCGGAAACTTTCAAAACATTAAGGGAAATAAACATGAAGCTAAATCCCAAGAAATGCACTTTTGGGATGGAAAAAGGGATGTTTTTAGGATATACAGTAAAAAATAAAGGAATACAAGTATGCCCAGACAAAGCAGAGGCCGTGCTAAACCTCCCATCTCAGAAATGCCTCAAGGATGTTCAAAGACTAAATGGAAAGCTAGCAAGTTTGAACAGATTCTTGGCTAAATCCGCTGAAAAGTCACTACCATTCTTTAAAACACTCAAAAAGTGTACAAAAAGAGCGACTTTCAATGGACGCAAGAGGCGAGGGAAGCTTTTAAGCAGATGAAGAAGATAATAGCAAACCTCCCCACCCTAACCGCACCTCAAGAGAAAGAAGAATTGATAATATACCTAGCAGCATCCAGAGAAGCGGTCAGTGCGGTTCTGATGACATAAAGGGAAGGAAAACAAACGCCAATATACTTTGTGAGCCGAGCCCTGCGAGAACCGGAAATAAATTACACACCAATGGAAAAACTAGTTTTATCTTTGGTGCACGCTACAAAGCGACCGAAGAGGTATTTTCAAGCGCATATGGTAGTAGTCATCACGGACAAGCCAATCAAGCAAATACTATCAAGGCCAGAAGTTGCAGGAAGATTACAAAAAATGGAGCATTGAGTTAGGGGAGTATGACATACAATACAGACCAAGAACATCAATTAAAGGACAGATTCTAGCAGACTTCATAGTAGAGCGTCCAAAGGATGATGAAGAATATGAACCAATGGAAGTAGAGAAACTTCCGCAACCATAGGTCCTGTTCACGGATGGCTCATTTTGCATAGATGTTTGCGGAGCAGGCCTCATACTGACAGATCCTCAGGGGACAGAGTTTACTTATGCTCAAAGGTTTGGTTTCAATACCCCAAACAACAAAGCCGCATATTAAGCCTTGATAGCGGGTTTACATATAGCAGAAAAAATGGGAGTCAATAACCTGCAAGAAAATGTAGACTCAAAACTGGTGGCAAATCAAGTCAACAGAACGTACATTGCAAAAGAATCAGGAATGATTCTATATCTGGAAAAAGTAAAAGAACTTCTAAAAAACCTCTGAATGTTCTCAATCAAACAAGTGCCCAGAAGTTAAAACAAAAAGGCAAACCCCCTAAGCAAAATAGCTTCTACTACCTTCGCACATTTAAAAAAGCAAGTACTAGAAGAAGAACTTGGTCAAAATTCACTAGAAGAAACACCGCTCATGGCAACCATGGAAGAAGAAGGGTATACGTGGATGACACCAATATATGAATACCTGGGAAAAAAGACACTCCCAACCAAAAAAGATAAAGCACGAGAAGTTAAAAGAAAATCACAAAGATTTGCAGTAGTCAATGGGATACTTTACAAGAAATCTTTTCTTGGACCATGGTTACGGTGCGTTAAACCCCTTCAAGCTAACTACGTGTTAAGAGAAATTCATGAAGGATCTTGCGGCATGCACGCAGGGACAAGGTCCGTAGTGGCCAGAGCCCTGCGTACCGGATACTACCGGCCTACCATGCACGGTAATGCCCGGAAGCTAATCCAAGCATGCAAAAGCTATCAGGTGCATAGGCCAGTTCCAAAACATTCGCAAGAGAAACTAATGCCTATTACTTCCCCATGGCCATTCCACAAGTTGGGAATCGACATCAGAGGACCTTTACCAGAAGGTCCTGGGAGAGTCAGATTCCTCATAGTAGCAATAGACTACTTCACAAAATGGATTGAAGCAAATTCGGTGGCCACTATAACAGGAAATCAGATCAAGAAATTCGTATGGGAAAACATTGTATGTAGGTTCGGACTCCCAGGAGAAATAATATCTAACAAGGGAAAATAATTTTGAGACAACCCATTTAAAGAATTGTGTGCAAAACTGAATGTAAAACAACACTTTGCTTCAGTAAAACACCCACAAGCAAATGGACAAGTTGAAAGATCAAACAGAAGCCTATGAGAAGGCATAAAGGCTAGGTTGGAAGAAAAAAGCAAAAACTGGTTAGATGAATTGTCGCACGTACTATTGGCACATCGCACAATGAGCAAATCTAGCAACGGGACACTCTATTCTCATTGACATACGGAACAGAAGCTGTCATACCAGCTAAGATAGGAATGCCCACATGGAGGACGGCAGAAGCAAACATAGAAGAGAACGACGAGGAGCTGGAAATGAACTTAGACCTCCATGGAGAAAGAAAAGAACAAGCGGCAATACGTGAAGCAAAAAGCAAGGCACAAATGGAGAAATGTTATAACTCAAGAGTCCGAAATACAAGTTTCAAACTAGGAGACTTAGTATATCGGAACAATGATGCAACTCATGCCGAAGAAGGAGGAAAGCTAGGACCTAAATCGGAAGGACCCTATGTAGTGACAGAAGCATTAGGAAAGGGCGCATACAAGCTAAAGGACCGTGCGGGGAATCTAATCCCACGGACATGGAATGTGTTAGGAATTGGAAATTCCATATTAAAGTGTCGGTCACCCCAATTATGGTCTAGCATATTTTAGCTCGTAGACTTGTAGTTATTTACGTTATTTAGTAGTTAATTAGTTAGTTTGTAGCGTAGTTTAGTTTAGTGCAACTCCGTGGAAGAAGGACGGGTCTTTACCCACTGTATACCTGATCCACAGGCCGTCAGAAGGTCGTTTACTTTGTAACTATAAATACCCCGTCCATTCATGGAAGGCGTGGTGCTTCTCAATCTAACATTTTACATTTTACAAAGCAAGTCTCTAACTAGAACACCCATCTCTCTACTTTCTCTCTCCAAATAGCTAACATGTATTTTCATCATCCAAGACCACCCGAATCGTCAACACAATAAATATTACGATCCTAAAAATGGTACCAGAGCCAAGGTTTTTGTTGTTTGATGATTTTTGTGGTTCGAATCTTGTTTTAACTGATTTTATATAACTTTGTTGTCTGAAAATTATCTGTCTATTTTTTTAGTTATATCAGTTTTAAAACAACTTTTGATGTATTCTTTATTGGTCCAAAATGTCTCTTCTTTATTCATGTATACAATCTGTGTTGTGTCAAGTAATTTTTGTCCAAACAGATATATCTTTTTAGACTTTTTGTCACCATATCCTTGAAACTGGTGTAGTCTTTAATGTGGTCAAAATGGGTCATATGGAGAGTTCTTTATGCTTTTTCTGGGTTTGTCATGAATATGGTCGGAATTTGGTCGGAAAACTCATCGGAAAAAGTCATTTATCAAGCTAGCGACTTGTCCTTCTTTTGTGTCCAGATTCAGTGTACTAAAACGAGTTGTCCTTTTTGGCTAGCGACTTGTTTTATAAAATTACTATTGAGTTTTGACTCATAGTAACCTGCAAGCTGTAAGGTCAATAAAAACTTGTCAATCTACTTTAGCGATTTGTGTAAGGTGGCGACTTGTTATTTAACAAGTAGCGAGTTGTGTTTTGATAGTTAGCAACTTAACTCATAATGATGTAGCGACTTGTCTTGGACCTAGCGACTTGACAGAAAGAGATGAAGATGAATCCTACATTGACTGACCACGACCACTATATCAAAAACCAAATACCAAAAATAATATCACGACCTCAGTACCATTACATCATTGGTCCATGGAATACTTGTAAAGAAATCGATATGTCTAAAGGCTATTAACCAGATTCGAATCTAATTGCTACAGCCCAACTACACTCTATCAACGAAACACTCTATCAAGAACTTATCTCAGATTTGTATTCGTAAGGATTCAAAGATATACCAAAACTATTTCAGGTTCTCACGAAACAATCATCACAGACTTTGTTTGAGGATAAACCTCATGTTAAATATTCGAAAATAAATAAGAAAACACTTATAACAACCATGTTACAATCATTTTCTTGTTTCGTTCTAAACCTCTCAAACAAATATCACAAAACAACCTATTAAAACCTACCAGAGACCCAATTACGGATCTTGAAGCCTTTTACTTGTTCTTGATTCGGATGAGCAGAAATTAAAGACAAGGTTAGGGTATGTTAGGGTAGTAATTATGCTTCAATCTGGAAGATGTGACTGAGTTTTTGATCGATGATAGGAGATGAGATGAGTATTTCTTTTGATCTAATCCATTTTCGGTGTCTGAGGGAAAGAGCAGTTTTGGTGAGAGGAGCGTTTTGTGGTGAAGTGTATAAGGGAGGCGTATTTTTTCTGTGTGTCAATAGGGTTAGGATAAGTGAGAATTATTAGGGTATGTTAAATTTATATTACCGGTTATCACACTTATCAGTATTTGGTCGTTGGATTTGGATAAGATGGACTTGGGCTTTGGCTTCACAATCCAGCATTGGACTTTTGGATCATGGGCCGATTTGTTTGTTGTAGTATAGGACTTCGATCTGAATTTGTAAAACGTGTTATGTGATTGTATTTTTCCCGTATGATATGTTAGACTAGGACATTCTAACAATTCTAGACATGATACAATACGTATGATGTATTAGAAGTATTATACGTATTAAAATACATGAATATTTTGGACAAGGGATGTTTTAATGGATGTGTGCGTTATTGGAATTTGAGAGCAAGTCATGACCTAATATTTGTTTGTTAGTAGTCGCTTTGGAGGTGCATCGGCTTGAATATTAATCATGATATGTTGGATATTGAATTTGAAAGATGCATAGATGTGTCTCTCAACACTATATGACATGAATGTTATGAGATTTGGACATGGGTTTTTTCTAAAACTTAAATGGATCGGATTCAAAGTTTCAGTTGGGCTTCTCAAAATTGGTTAAAGATATGAGATTTGATATTATGAGATTCTGAGATTTGGATTATATGAGGTTTGACGATGAGTTCTGTCGAAGAGATTTGATGACGATGAGAATTGATGAAGAGATTTAATGAGTTATGCGGTTAGATTCAATGGGTCACACATCTTCATGAAAAATAGTCTGTCATGGCTTGAATTTATTTTTGAACAAGTTTGACCACGGGGTTGTTGTACGATATTTCTTATTTGGATTTGAAGTGAGGTTTTTCGGGCTCATTTACTTGTTTCGTCTTCTTTCTTTCTACCCTTCCGCGAAGATGACTTGTTTGGGTATTTATAGAGTGTGATAAAGACTTGGCTATTTAGTTACTTTTTTGATTCTTTCTCGCTTTACCCACAATGTAACTATCACTTCGGTGTCTCATGCAGTTGAGGATATGTCAAGAGGTTTTGTACATTGGGTGCACCATTTCTTCTTCACAAGGATTAGTACAAGTTTAAGTAACAAATCTGGGGAATTTCACTTCATGATCAAGTTTGGCATATCGGGTTTACTTCTCCATGTTGTCACTGCAATAGCTGACAAAATGCGTGAATGATGTGTTTACCAATAATGTTTATTGGATGGTTGCTGATATTGTTGATGTTGGATAATGAACCATTGATGAACCGCTGCATATTCTCCTAAAAACAGATATTCACCGAAACCAATGTTGTCATAACACATTCAAGCTGACATTGTTTACGGTTTTGTCTTGATTTTGTAAAATCCCGCGAAAGAATCTATTTCTCGGTTTAAATCATAGACTTGTAAAATCCCGTGACAACGGAAACATCATGGTAATTGTAAAGTGCATTTCCGGATCTATCTTACGGTTTATTCTTGGTTTTGTAAAATCCCACGAAAGAATCTATTTCTCGGTTTAAACCATAGAGATGTAAAATCCCGTAATGATGGAACCATCCTGGAGAAAGGAAAGTGTATTTCGGTATCTCATTTGATGCTGGTGCTACGGTTTCTGCTTCGAAGAAGGGATAAAAGGGTGTACTTCATGAATTGGATATGTGTTTGGATTTTCGTCATGGCAGTTTGGTTATTTCATAGTTTTACATGGATATGTGCTTTTAACCATGGTCGGGATGAAACCATTATCAAAGTTCACTTAAAACGTCAAAGGAGGCTAGATGTGAGCTTTTAACCAAGAAGATGTGACAACAGCGTTAATTCACTATTATTTATTTGAGGTTGAAGTGAAATATCACGGGCAAGTGTACTTAGTATCTGAAGGTATCAGGGATGGTTGGATGAAGATTATTCAAGATCCTTGTTCGAGCTTATTATCAAAAATGAAGACTTTGAAATCTAGTTATTGTTGGGTGTCTTTTACCTTTTCTTTTACCACTTGGGGCAATTGGGCTCTTACCACCACAAAATAACTATCACTTTAAGGAGTTACGTTGTAGTGCTCTGTGTCACATTCAATTGGGATTTGCAAGAGGTGATGTACATCTTATACTTGATGGTTGGTTGGATGAAGAGTATAGAGTACTTAGAGATTCAATGGAGGATGAATTCTCGGCACTGCTCTTTGTTACATATGTGCAAGTTTAAGTCACGAGTTTGGGTTAACTCACTTCAGGGTCAACTTCATCATATTGGGTTTTCTCCATCAGCTGTCACAACAAAGAGCCTACTGAATGATAATGGGGATGATTACAAGTTTTGCCAAGAAAGATTGAAAAGAGAGAGATTATGACGTATGAACACAACAGTTCATGCCTCGTACTCTAAAGAAAAGAAAAGTGTACGTTTTAGTACGCTTTATCTTCAGAAGAAGAGAAATCTTCTAATGACGTTTGAATACTTCAGTTCAAGCCTCGTTCCTCAAAGAGAAGAAATGTGTACGCTTCAGTGCGCATTATCTTCGGAAGAAGAGAAATCTTCTTATTATGACCATTCTCATCAACATGCTTCATGCTTTTTCCATGCGCTTTCAATTATCAAGTGAACCGGACTACTGTTGATTGTTCTCTTATTCCACTTACTCAACTATAATGATGATGGCGACATCCTGTGCTAATTTTGCGGGGGATAAGTGTGAATAGAATACATTGTTGAAGACATTCACTTGCTTAATCAAGAATGGCAACTACGTATGCAATTCTTGAGGGGGAGAAGAAGTGTGAAACTACTGCATGATGATTGATTTCTGAGAATTAATGGTCAAATGGCACCAAACTCATGTAAGAACCGAGATTCTTCTTATCGGGTCATCTTTACATGGAGTTTCTTTTTAAGAGCCGTTGGTTGACATCTTCATACAGACTGATGAGTTTAATGACAAAGTGCTTCTAGTTGCTGGGCTGATTTCTTTGATGAACGTCTCTCTGTTCTTGTTTGATTGGGAGGGATTTTAGTTAAGGGGATTTGCTATATCAAAGTTAACGGGAAGGCATTTGGTGAGTTGAAGATGTTGACTTTCTATTCCCCAATTGGACAATCTTAAAGAAGGTCGAGTCTATAGTCGGTTCTACATTTTCTGCTGCATGTTAGAAGACTAAAGACGAGTTGCATTTGATTATCTAAAGACTTCTTCTTAATCTGGGCATTTATCAAACAGATTGTCGGTTTAGGGGAGAGCACTAATTGGGGGAGAGTGAAATTTCAGATTTAATCCCTAATTAGACTTGCTCACACTCTTCAGCAAGTTGATTCTCACAGATACATCTGAGATTATGTTGTTCTTCTCAAAAGATTTCAAGTTTCTGGGCGTACAGTGTGTTGCTGATTCTGAAGTATCCAAACCAGCAAGGGGGAAGGAGACACGTATCTAAACGCGAGTTATCTTAATACTTCTAAGTGATTGAAGATATCCCGGGAAGACTATTGTCATTACCGCAGAGAAACTCAAGGTTTGACTCATGGCGTTTAGTGTTCTTATTCTAACTATGTAGGGGAAGAGATGGAAGAGTTAGTTTCTGAAGATGAAAGAAGCACACAAGTGTGTGATGATTTTGATGTTATCGCAATCATCAGGGGAGAGAGATTGTGTACATTGGAGATGCTCAGCTGTTTTACTTGAGGGCTTAATCAGTGATTCAGAGTTATAATCACTTATTCCGGAGTTGACATCCGCAGAGATTGTCATCCGCAGAGATAATCAGTGATTCGGCTTGCTTCTTCAATGTTATCGGTTATTCTCTCTTTGGGCATTGGGTACCGGTTCTTGAGCTTCATACACTTTCTTCGGGGAGATAAAAGTATACATCGGGGTTATTCTTTGGATATCGGACTTAATATGCTACTTCGATGGTATAAGTTTCTCTGTCTTCGGGTATATGTGTATTCGGGTTTGTGAGCTCTAGTCTAAGAGACTGACTGCATCAATTCATCTACTTGAGGGAAGTTGTCTCGTGACACCTTTTGGAATGGATCGCTTCAGAATTCAATGGTTATGAAATTTGAGAAGATTATTTATGAGTGGGATGATACGTTGCTGTTCTTGTTGATGATATAAACCCGGACGGTGAATCAATGATCTTTCTTAAAAGGAGCAGCAAACTCGATGATAATGGTGTGCTTCTTTGTAAACCTGGCTAAGGGAAGCTTGAAAGAAAGCTTTGAATCTACTCAGCTAAAGGATTTTCGGTTTGGGGGGAAGCTGCCAAAGTCTCACTTTTAAACGGTTCAATTTCTCTCAATTCAGGAGCCTCGAAAGCTTTGGTGGTGAATGTTTAAGAGATGATGACTTCTATCTTTTACAACGGGGCTGCTCGATATCCTTATCTCGGTACTCGTATCATCATCTTCTTACACTATATCATCCACTCTATCTTTGTAAATATTTTTCAAAAAGCAAAATAGAAAAATATAAAACCAACAAAACAAAATAGAAAAATATAAAATCTTCTAAAACCCATATAAATCAGAAAATTTAAAAATACCAAAAATATGTTTTCTCAAGACATGTCTTCTGCTATCGATAACATCTGCGGTCTTAGAAATGTCATTCAATAATGGCACGGGACCATAGATGAAGTTCGAGCAGGAGGTGTAAATATTCTTTTTCCAAAACATGTCTTAAATTATGGCTTACAGTTATTTCAGACTGTAACCCGTGCTTAAACTATGGCTTACAGTTGTTTCATACTGTAACCCGGGCTTCAAATGATGGCTTGCAGTTATTTCAGACTGTAACCCGTGCTTAAAACTATGGCTTGCTATTATTTCAGATAGCAACCCGTTTTTCAAAGAAAGAAAAGTGTTGCGCTAAAACTATTTTCAAAATATTTCGTGCACTTATCCTTAAAAAAATGTTGAAAGTATGTAGAAGGACTGCTGTTCCTACACAAATATTTTTCCGTCTAAAATTCTTCAGAAAAATATTTGTTGTTTTCAAAGATGGTGGTTAATGAGTTGCTTGTAAATCTATCAGATTCAGAGTTGTTGTAAAAATTGAAAACTCAATCAATGACTTCAGCGCTTTTAACTTTTTCAGAAAAATAAGTCATTGATTGAGGGGGAGAATGTTTTCAAATTTACATCATCTAACGGGATTTCTTAATTATCCTACGTGCTTAATTAAAAATTATATTTGCCTATGTCGAAGGACTAGGAATTTAGGATATAATTGTTAGGATTAGATGATTGGAGTTTGATAAACACATAAATCCCATACCTTATATGAACTGATTGTTATGCTGGATTGACTTTTATTAGTCGATTACTTTTTGGGTGATGTCGACCACCATATATCTGTATGCGTGTTCACTAACGTATGCAGGTATATTGGTATATAATAATGTTCCCGATCCGGATCCCACAAATGAAGATGATTGGATGCCGAAAGGAAAGGGTAACTATATCTTGGGTTGACAAATGAAGAAACGGAGGTTAATTGGACTTCTATGGAGAGTTGGCATGGAAAAATGCAACGTAAGATGTCTCACTGCATCAGCAGAGGGTTTTCTTCATCAGCAAATGAAGAAAAGGAGCTTAATTTGACCTCAATTGGCATTAAAATGCAACGTAAGAAGTCTCACTGCATCAGCAGACGGTTTTTCTTCCAAGCCCTACAGCAACAACATAAGCTTCTCAACCACCTAACGTATCTTTATGCAGGAAATTTGATACCATTTTTTTTAAACAATTTTCAAATAATATTGTTTTGAAAAATGGAAAAATACTGGTTTTGAAAATAAACTGGACTAAAATTTGAAAATCACCGGACTTTATTTTATCAAAACTATAAGTCACTCAATCATCGACTACGGTCATGGATTAAGGGGGGGAGTGATTTAAAATATATTATTTTCAAACAATATTTCTTCATAAAAGTCCGGATTGTACAAAACAAAGTGGTGATCTAAAGATTTAATGTTATGTCATGGTATGATTTTCTTTAATACTCAAAGATCTTACAAAATGAATTTTTTTTCTGTTCTTGTTTGATTGTGAAATTGTTTTATTTTACTTAAAGATCTCTTAAAACTGTATTTTCATACAATTTAGACATTGATCTAAAATGGAACAATATAGAAAGTACATTGCTATTCTACAACTTAAAAAGTACACACTAATTCTATTAAAAAAGTACACGTCACTTTGATACATTGCTATTGTACGACCTAAACCCTTTATTTTACTTAAAGATCTCTTAAAACTATCATACCTGACACTAACAATCTTTAATGTTTTAAATTGATCCTTATCGTCTATTTCAAAATTAAATCAAGCCACGTCTTTCCCCAAACTTTTCTAAATGATTTAAATCAGTTGGGATCACAAATCTCAAATGGTTTGATATTTTTTATCTGGGGAGAGATCGTGATTTAAATCTCAAATATGTTTTAGTCTTTTAAAGGCACTCCTGCCTCCATGTGCCAAACGATTTCAAATACATGATGCACATGTTGAGGAGGAGCATTTATCCAAAAAACAAGATAAGTATTTAAACAAGGCACATTTTCTCCCATGTTTTCTAAACCTTATTAAATCACTTGGGATCCAAAATCTCAAAGGGTTTGATATTTTTGATCGGAGGAGAATTTGTGATTTAATAATGAAATCTGATAAATGATGATCGACTTGATTCAAATGTGCATGCTGCTCTCCCATATGTGCTAAAGACTTTCGAATCTCGAAGCATATATTGAGGGGGAGCATTTCAAAAGAAAATAAACTATCAAGGTACAAAGATTTCTATGTTTCATCATAAAGTACCTTGATTGATTTTCTAATGGTTTTCTGTATAGCAATGCAATCGTGGAAGTACTTCAAAAACCTCTTGCCTCTATGTGATAAAATGATTTCAAATATCCTATGCACATATTGAGGGGGAGAATTTACCAAGAAAATCAAATGGCTTTTTCTGTGAAAATTGTGATCAAAGAAAATATTTCAAAGTCCTCTTGCCTCTATGTGCTAAACAATTTCTAAATCATATGCACATATTGAGGGGGATGTTTTCTAAAAGATCAAAACAATTAAGGTACAAAATGCTTTGATATTATATCACAAGTACCTTGATTGATTTTCCAAATGATTTTTCAATTGGTTTCGAGAAGGAAAGAACTATACCAAAAGACCGACCAATTTACTTTATGCATGGTGTTATAAGGATGGTTAGGTTAGGTATTCGTTCCCACGATCCCACCAGAACCGGAAGGATCTACCCAGGGACAACCCACTAGATAGTGTAGCGTCCTTAGGTATGATGAAAAAAGGAGAAAAGTGAGATATGGGAAGAGTGCGGACTGAGACAGAGCTAGTACTGGAATAAACCCAACAAGGTTCTAGTTATGAAGTCTCAGTAAGCACTAAAGGGGTTGAAGAATGAAAAAGAATTGAATGTGAAAAAGGGTGAAAAGAAATAGCCCTCCAATAATTCAACCTTAGGGCAGTAACCGGGTTTAATACATATGCAACTGGTGGTTACTAAGGTAACACTGGTATTGAAGACAAGACGTCATGGACCCAGTGACGCACTGCACTAAACTTCCCAAGCTACTCAAGTTCCTCTTAAAAGGGCTTGTTTCATTATCACGGGGAACCGACATAATCTATCGACTTTCTCTTAGAGATTGTTGATATTGAAGAAGGAGACCCTCTCCCTAGTCTCCGGAATAGGAACCAAAAGTGCACTAATTGAGTCTAGAGCCAAGAGATCATCCACAATATCTCATTAGAACACAAAATTAATGAAGACTTGTTGTTTCACACAATGTGGAAAGTAAGAACATATTAAGAGTCCTACACATTATCCTTGTGGTATTGCCAGAACATCCGAGTGATATGTAAAAATATTCACGATGAAGATGGAAAGCCTTCTAGAGCCAACATCAAACAAGCTCTTGGTGGGTGACATGTGAGATCTTTCCAAAAGATCAAGCTTGTGACAACTGGATAGAAACGATGGGGCGATTCATTCGTGAATCAACCTTGGTCCAGGAAATGAATTGACGAAAAATACATTTGGAAAAACCGTTCGATGTGTAAATCTCTTCTTTTGGAAAAACCATTCGATGTGCAAATCTTCTTTTCTCTAGCACATCGAACGTGTATTCATTTTCAAACACAAAAAGTATCTCTGATCGAAAAATACATTTGGAAAAACCATTCGATGTGTAAATCTCTTCTTTTCTCTAGCACATCGAATGTGTACTATTTTCACATACAAAAGGTATTTTGATTGAAAATTGATCTTTCTCATAAAACCTTCGTAGTATTGCAAAACTCTTTCTTCTAAGAAATACATGATTGTTTTTCAAATCAATTTTTCATCAATCAGTGAATCTCAATTCGCTGGTTCACTCACTCCATGTTGTCTTCTTTGAGACGTTCCGGTTTGAGAACGGCTAGAGCAGCTGCGAAACCCTGTCAAGGAGAATCTTCGGAATTCGACCTGATCACAGGCAGTACTTGTACTGATCAACGGGGAACCGTGGGCCGTGTACCTCAATTCAACGAAAGTGATCAAAGACACGTTCATGTGATTTATTGCTAACTGTTGTTTGCAGGTAGATTTGGACGGTTGCAGCTGATCAGAATTGAGAAGTCAATCCAAAGCCGCATGCTCACATCATCCACACTTAATTGAAGAAATCATGACTTGTGCATATCTACGAACACGGCTCGATATTTTTATACTATGTTTCTACTACTGCGCAAATATCATGAGCCAGTAAAGCTTCCGCTACTCTGATGAAAAGATGTCATGATCGAGAAAGTGTGAGCATGTCGGTCCAAAAGTCACAACATCACATGATGGCAACACAACAAAGGGTGATCCAGAGATTTGTTGTGGCTGATGATCTCAATGAAAGCTCAAAGATCATCAAAGATGTGGATCAGTTAAAGGCCTCCACTAAAGGTACAAAATTATGCGGATTTTGAAGAATCGCTACACAAGCACAAAGAATGCGGAATTTGAAGAATTGAAGTCTACGAGCTTGGAACTAAAGACAAAGATAGAATGCTAGGATGCAAAATGTATTTCATCGGGTGACCTCCCTTAGGGGGAGATTGTTAGGAATTGGAAATTCCATATTAAAGTGTCGGTCACCCCAATTATGGTCTAGCATATTTTAGCTCGTAGACTTGTAGTTATTTAGGTTATTTAGTAGTTAATTAGTTAGTTTGTAGCGTAGTTTAGTTTAGTGCAACTACGTGGAAGAAGGACGGGTCTTTACCCACTGTATACCTGATCCACAGGCCGTCTGGAGGTCGTTTACTTTGTAACTATAAATACCCCTTCCATCCATGGAAGGGGTGGTGCTTCTCAATCTAACCTTTTACATTTTACAAAGCAAGTCTCTAACTAGAACACCTATCTCTCTACTTTCTCTCTCAAAATGGCTAACATGTATTTTCGTCATCCAAGACCACCCGAATCATCAACACAATAAATATTACGATCCTACAGAATGTTTGCAATCTTAAGAGATGTTACATACATCAAGTGCAAGCAACCCATTCCTCGCGGATTCCGTGAAGGAAGGGTTCATGTCAAACCTATGTTTTTATATTGTAATATCATGTTTTTTAATTGAATGAAAAAAGGTGAAGCTTAGCTACCTTCACCAGTTTTACTTTAGAAAATTTCTTTTTAATCATTTAATTTGAGCAACAAAAAAATATATATGTAAGTAAGACACGCATACACATGGGCATGACACATACAATGTTATTCCGAATAACAAAAGGCTGAGTAACCTCCAAATTACCTCAAGATACGTAAGAGATATTGCAAATCTAGTATCAAGAGAATAACCCACAAGTATTCAGAAAATACTATTATAATAGGCACACCAGTGTGAAGATTAAATAGCAAAAGGTTTCGAAACAAACGAAATATTCATACGATAGACTGTCTACATAAAAAGAAACAAAAGAAAGGGTTCACAAGCGGACCCGTCCCGGATTATGAACAAATATCCACAACAAGGCTACTAACAACACCACCATGCTCAGGAACGGACAAACGAACGGATTCGACTATAGGATCTATGAACGAAGGATCAGCAAAAAGAAAACCAAGTATCCGCGAGTGCCAACCAATCATGCAGGGAACGTTCCATCGCTTTTTTAGCTCTATCAAAACAACCCTGGATTGAAGCAGAGAGGGATGACTCACTCAAAGAACCTCCAGAAAGACAAGCAGGAACGACCAGTGGCTCCAAGTAAAACTGCTTCTCAACAGGGGGTAAATCATCAGAGTATACTTCGGGACGAAGCAAGCGAATGATATTTTTAACAGAAGAATCCTTAAGAGCCTCTAAGGAAGAGAGTAAAGGAAACTGGAGACCGCCGAGCACTTGAAGAGCAATTTCATAGTTAGCCTTGGCAGAAGGATTAAGAGCAGCAACACTGGAAAGAGGCGTATTGGCCGTATCATGAAAATGTCCGGCAACAAGCCCATCTTGCATCCCTTTATCAACAGCACAGCTAATAGCATCAGCCGGTGCGTCCAGGTAACCTTGCCAACGCCAACACCAGATACGGCAAGCTTGAAGGCTTCGGACAATAACCAACGACGAACGGACATAGAAGTAAGCAAGCTCGGATAAAGTTTTTCCTCTAAATGCAAGGCAACCTTCAGAAAGAGTTCCTTCAAGCAAACCAGCTCTGAAGCACGAGGACGAAGCTCCAAACATTCAATGTCCAAATCTTGTACCTACCAAAGACAAATTCTGGTGGTCAATAAAAGAGGGGGGAGAAGAAAGAACGAAAAGAAAAACAAAGAACAAAAGAGAGCCTGTTTAATAAATTCACCGCTACGGGATTCAAGAGTAAAGGTAGCATACCGTAACCGCTCAAGCTCGATGTCCTTGCTGACAGAAGAAGCTTCCAGCTCCTTGATCTTGGCATGCAACACTTCATTTTCTTTGACAACCGCCCCTAAAGATGATACTTCACCACGAAGAGACAACATCTCAGACGCATTAGATTCAGCCTGAGCCAATTGGGACTCTAACCCATGAATCAAGTTAGCTTGAATATCACACCTGGCAGATAATTTATCCTTCTCTTGCAGATAATGTTCTGCACGAGTCCGCAACTCAGAACCAAACACAAATGGCGAGCTGACAAAAGGTCAAAACCTGAAAATAAATCGTCATGGCTCATTTCACGAAGTAAAGAGGAAAACTTCGGAGGAGCAACACCGTCGAAAATCTCCGTTCAATACTTTCCACTCCGGATGATGGCGCTCCTGTGAGCGCAGCGGGTCAAATTCAACAGAAGCCTGGACATTACTAGTCAAAGGCTGACCAACGGAAGGTCCAACAAGATCTTCGGCACTACGGTTAGCCCCTCCACTGGAAGACGAATTGAGGAAAGGAGAAACATTCTTCAATATAGGAATAGCAGCTGGAACAGTTGTGGCAGCAGTAGTAGCAACAACCAAAAGATTCTCGGACCTGGTACAAGAAGTAAACTCAGCTCCAGCAGCAGCAGTACTAGAATCAGAATAAGAATCAAAAGAAATAACCAACCTTTCGGGAGAATCAATATCAAGTTGATGCCTGAAAGAAGAACCAGCAGAAAACCCAACCTCACGGTGGAAATAGAAGAAGTAATGAAAGGCCTAGTGTGGGGGGCCGTATAGCCTAGCTCAGCCTCTAAAACACTACTATTCAATAACTCCTGAAAGCCACCAACAGGAATGCTACTGCTGGAGGGACCCGGTTGAGATTCAAAGCGAAGCCTGTTGGCAGGGCTAGATGGTCTCGGAACACTTGACAAAGGTCCCTATTTTCTCTTCAAAGGACAAGAGGAAGAAGGGTTAGCATCAGAACCTGTAGCCTCAAAAGATGATCCACCACCAGTATCAACACTAGCACCTTCCGGCCCAAAAAGAAGATCAACATCAGCCTCCAACTCACCATCCGCACGAGCAGGAGCAATAGGGATAAGTGGCACGGTACGACGAACAGCAACTTCAATAATAGATGGTTTCCCTTCACGACGTGGACGGGTGGTCATCGTAGCCTTCAGAGGCTCCGGAGACTGAATATACTCGGACCAACTCATCGCTACACAAAGCAAAGTATATTTGGTAAAAAAAAAAAAAAAAAAAAAGCAGCGCAAATGAAACTCACCAGTTCGATCATCACGAAGAAACTAGGGTACATATCCTCACCCAAAGTATAATAACGACTCAAACCAACCCAGCAAAGAAAGGGCTCAGGGAATGCCAGGAAGGGATAAGGATTGGCAGCAAGAGCAGCAAAATGGTTAGCATTATACTCGTCGGGGCGAGGAACAGGATCTTTAGAGATGTTCTTCCTAGAATGCCATGGGAACAAGACAGGACAGGCAAAGGCATCGACCCAGAAAAATCGGTCGTTCCAATTCTTGACAGAATCAAGAGTCTTAGTGCAAAGGGCAGGGACACCATCACGTTTACTAAAGTAAAACCACCCTTTTAACTTTGAGTAAACATAAAAACAACGAAACAGAGCAACGGTGGGAGTAATGCTATGAGCACGACATAAGATCTCAAATGAGAAACTCTGTACGCGCCGAGAACCGATAGTTGAGAAATATTAATACGATAATACCTAAGTAACTCAACAAGGAAAACAGGCAGGGGCAGACGAAAATTGGCAAGATAAAAAAAGCGAGTATATAAGCCAATCTTCCCAGAAGGGCACTCATGCATCGTACACTTGCGGTTAGGAAGCTCCGGATGCACCTCCGGTGGAATATTGTAAGTCGCAAGGAAGGAGCCAAGTGTCCCTAGAGGAGTATTACATTTTATATCAAAAATCAAAGCCATAGCGAGTAGATTAAGGGTAGACGGATGAGGAAAATTTTTACTTTTTTCTTTTTTCCAAAGAGAAGCAACAAACGGCGATGGTGAAAGGTGGAGCAATATTTATAGTAAGGAAAATCTAGAACCGGATGATGACACGTGTAAAATAAAGACAGAATGAACGGCCAAGATCAAAAGTAAAAAGGGCGCGTGGAACAGTAGGTCATATAAAAGCAGAAAACGAAGAGTCAACAAGTGTCCACGTCGCACAAAACAGTTTCCAAGGAAAGAAAAGGACGGGTGAAAAAGCATGAGATAACAACACGTCCTGGTCAAATCTACAGTCTAGTAGATACTTACCGCATGCGACAATATCTGCATACAATAAATACACTAGACTAGGGGGACTGGGTGACGTGGCAATTCTCATCAAAAAAGAAAAAGGTATGGGACAATAAAACGCTTAGTCAACTTGAGTCTAGTGACATCCACCGCATGCGACAATATCCGCACGCAATGAACATACTAGTCTGGTAGACTTGATGACGTATATTATGTATTACAGGCCCGCGAGGACCAATACACACTATACACATACTGGGCTTAGGTCCAATGATTACAAGTCCTAGGCCTACAGTAAGCCCAATGTCTAAATTGGCTATGGTCCATGCTTTGAGATGCGCGCAAGGCACATAACGAGCTGAACCTTCAACCGTTAGACCTCTTACGTCCGCATCCGCGATTAACACGGAACTCTTGTCCGCTAAGGGTCCGGCTCCGGCAACTAACCACTATATGCGAGAATCTAGGAAGCCCCAGCGGCAAACCTCGCCTATAAAAGGGGCTCTAATCCCCATACAAGGTACAACTTTCTCTCTCATAATTACACACATGTTAGTCGTAACATTTTTATTAGAAGTAATGGTCATTCACGTTTAGGAACTTTGTAACATGTGTTAGATATCGTGCTAGAATAGTCGACGGGCTCATGGATTGGGCTAAGCTAAATGGCTAAATGTTATGTTAAGCTAGCCTTGTATAAGTTGTCATCCAATCCAAGTCCAATCCAAGCCTATCCCAAAGCCCATTAGGGCATATGTACTTGTAGTATTTATACACCTCAAATGAGTCATTTGAGGTGTGTGCTTGAGTGTATTTTGTGTGTGTTTTTCTTTCAAGTAAAACAAGTTTCCTTTCATCTTTTATTCTCTATTCATACACGACATACATATTAAGTCACCAACTTTCTCATCTTTCTTCTTATCTTCTACGCATAGTGTTTGTGTTTGTTACGTGTTCATCTTGTGTGTTGAAGGTTGTTACGCGTAAGGTTGGTGTAAAAACAAGGTCCTACAATTGGTATCAATCGCCTAACAATGGTTTAGGAGTGTTTTTGGTTGAAGTTTTTTTGTGTAGTGTTACGCGTAGTTTTTCGTTCTCAAAGTTGTCACGCATAAAACTTTAATTTTTGCACTAAAATCTTCAAGATTCTTATGTTTTAAGGTTTTTATAGTGTTAAAGATTCTAGTTTTTGAAAAAAGATCGGAGCTTTACGTGTTTTTCTTCATTTTTAAACTCGTGAGTATTGGTAGTTCGTTTCTACACATAAGCAGAAAAAGCACTTTGGGTGATAAAGGTCAAAACTTTCTTGGTATTTGAGTGTTTTGGAAGCTGTTTGTGCATAAGAAATCGTTTGGAAAACTGGACATTTTTTACGCGTAAGAACAGAAAGTCAAAACCCTCGACTTACGCGTAAGAAAAAAGTCAAAACCCTCATTCTACGCATAAGCATTTGGTAAAGAATCTTTGTGCAACAACGGTGACTCAGTGCTTCCCTCACTTGGATAAGTTTGTGGAACACTTCGACTTGTGAAATCTCACTAGCTTGGATAAGTTAGAGAGATACGATTCTTGTTTTACGCGTAAGCAAGTTTTTACATATAAGATTTCAATCTTACACATAAGACTGTGATTTACGAGTAAGCATTAAATCTTACGAGTAAGATATTTTTTACGCCTAAGAATAACATCTTACGCGTAAGGATATTTTTACGCATAAGAATTAATTATTATGCGTAAGGTTACTATTTTACGCCTAAGGTTCTAAACTTATGCTTAAGGAACAAAACTTACGCCTAAGCAACCATATCTTACGCCTAAGAACAAGTTCACGAGTAAAATTGTGAGCAAAACTTCAAACGGCTATAACTTTTGAACCGTAACTCCGTTTTCAGCGTTCTACCCATCAAAACGACTGTGAGAACGAGGAGAATGACACGCCGAATGAACTAGGGTCAACCTTCTTGTCCTAAAAATGATCCGAAAAGAAGTTATCGAGGTTTTTAAGTTTTTAGACCAAATTTTCACTACAACAACCGAGCTTAATGTTCATCAAACACAACTCCTTTATCGTTGCATCGATCCTACATCAACTTTATCATAACATACCTTCATCAATGGAAACTAAATAAGACATTCATGCAGCTGGTGCCGAAAACCGTGCTCCTATGTGGGAAAAAGATGGTTATCTTCAATGGACAAGTCGTATGCTCCGCTACATCAAGACCAAACCTAATGGAAAACTCATGATTCAATCCATTACGAATGGAACCTTTCAGCCTCGACAAGTCCAAAACCCTGGAAATCCTGATGCAACTCCTCCCGCCCCCCCCCCCATCTTTTCGTGTTCAATATGAATCAGAATACACTGAAGAGGATAAGAAGCAAGTCAAAGCAGATGACATGGCAATTCACATTGTACAACTGGGTTTACCAAGAGACATCTTTGCTGCAGTAGACAGTTGTGAAACTGCTTTTGATATGTGGGAACGTGTTAGACGGCTTTGTTATGGAACAGAAATTGGTCAACAAGACACGGAGAACAAGCTGCGAACTGCTTGGGAGAAGTTTACATCTACTCCAGGAGAATCCATTGAATCCTACTATGGAAGGTTTTGTACTTTGATGAATGAGCTTATCAGAAACAAGTTGTCATCCAAAACTATCGTGAGTAACATCAAATTCCTAAACAATCTTCTAGAAGAATGGGGACGATATGTCACTATTGTCAACCAAACAAAAGACTTACATCAGGTGAACTTTGATCAACTCAATAATTTTCTGAAACAAAACCAAACTGAAGTGAATGAAGTCAAGAAAGAAAGATTGGCAAAGAATCATGATCCATTGGCACTCAGTGAAAAGACTCCAACTCCAGTGAACTCACCACAACAAGCTTCATCATCTTCCACTAACAACAACTTGCAGCAATACATTCCACAACCACAAGCTGTTATCCCTCAACAACAATTCTATCCACAAGAACAACAAGTCATTCAACAACAACAGTATCCACAATACCAGGAACAAGGAATCACTGATCTTGAAACTGAACAAGAATAGGCTTTGTCAACTGCATTTGCCTTTTTGACTAAATCATTCAGAGGTCGCTATTCCACACCAACTAACAACAACCAAAGGATTTCATCAAACACTCGCAACAGGCAAATTGCACAGCCGGGTTTGAATATGGGTCATCAAGGACAAATGGTTGGAGTTATTGGGAATCAGCAGGGATATGCTACTGGATTTGACATAGGTAATCAGGCGGTTCCGAATCAGGGCAATCAGTTGGGTCAGAATGTTGGAAATTAGATGGGTCAGAATGTTGGGAATAGAGCAGTGGGTAATCAAAATGGGAATGTTGCAGCTCCAGTCGTTGGGAATTATGGAAATGTGAATCAGGCTAATCGGGTTACGTGTTACAACTGTCAAGGAGTGGGTCACATGGCAAGGAATTGTCCTACTAAGCCGAAAAAGAAGGATCTTGCATATCTTCAGAAAGCTATCATGTTGGTACAAAAGGAACAAGCAGGACTTCAGTTGAGTGCTGAGGAACATGACTTTATGGCTATTATGGATGATTTGGAAGACCGAGAGGACATCAATGCAAACTGCATCTTCATGGCAAATCTTCAGGAGACTAAGTACGACACTGACTCTGACGCACCTCCTGTCTATGACGCCAATGCAGTATCAGAGGTACCAATCATTGATCCATGCTATAACAATGTTATATTTGATGTGTTTACTCATGACGAACAACATTCTGTGACATCTGCACCTACTTATAATACATGTGGAAAACTAGAAGGGGGGTTGAATAGTTTTACCAATTAAAACTTCATTTTAATTTATTTATATCGACTTATGTCAATCTAATTGGATGTGTGTGTTGGATGTTGATAAACAAACATATGAAGGTAAGTAATGAAAAGATAAGAGTAAGAAGCACAAAACCACAACGCACGTATTTATAGTGGTTCGGCTACAAGGTCACCTTCCTTGCCTTACTCCACTCCCCGAGTCACCTACTCGAGAGTTCGTAATCACTACACTAATCTCTTATGGCGGAGAAGCCTTCACAACGTCGCCTACTCTTTTTCTGGTACTAGGCTAACCACCGGGTTCTTTCACTCCAAGGTGAACCACACCTATACAACGTCGACTACCCTTTATAAGGTACTAGGCTAAGTACCTAGTTCTTTCACTCCAAGGTGAACTACACCTTCACAACGTCGCCTACCCTTTATTAGGTACTAGGCTAAGCACCTAGTTCCATTGCAATGGAGGAACTACTACGACACTACACCAACGACTAATCCCAAAAGGAGATCTACTCCTTTACAACATCATCAAGGATATCAATATCCTTGGATCTAATACTAGTCTATCTTGTACATCGAAACACACCATATCGAATGTACATCTGTTGGGATATAAAAGTGCTGAAGACATGAAAGTACTGAAGATATGAAAGTACTGTAAGCTGCAAAGTACTAGGAAAAGTCAAAGAGTCAAAGTACTGCTAAAGTAAAAGTCAAAGTACTGCACCTAAAAGTCAAAGTACTGCAAGAACAAAAGAACTGTTATTCGTTTATGGAAAGTATTGTATTCTATGTTTAGATTACTTGTCGTACAAGGTTATCAATTGTAAACCGACTAGGATATCCTTGAGCCTATAAAAGGACTCCTAGATTGGCATTAGATGTATGAGTCTATGAGTTTTAGAGTTTACGAATTCACAAGTTAATTAGTGTTTTAGAGATAAATTCAATTATCTTAGAGTTGTATTAGAGTATCTGCATAATAAGCAGATTTAGAGTTTATAATAAAAGGTTATTCTTCTTAGCTTTGTTAAGTAAATTCTGCATACTTGATAAAGATTGCTCAGTGTTTCTTTGTTAATAACTTAGGATTTATCCGAGGTTATTAAACCTTAACAAGCTAGTTAAGTTAGTTTGATTAAAGTATATCGATCCAACAAGTGGTATCAGAGCTTGTGTGGAAACTCTGACTAGGAAGAAACCCTACTACAACAAAATCTAAAGATGTCGACTGAAGCTGCATCAACTCCTATCACAGAGGTATGTTCTAAGTGTCATGATTTTTATCAAAAAGTACTTAATGCTTGTGTTTACGAAAGAGATAATTGTGTTAAGGCTAGGTCTGAGGTAGCAGGTTATCAAATAACCTTAGAATCTATGGAAGCCAAAATCTTAGCACATGAAACTAATGAAGTAGCTTGGGCTGAAAAATATGAACAACAGGATTACCAGTTAAAACTTAGTGAATGGAAATTAAACTGTAAAATTGCTAAAATTGAGAAATTAACTAAGGAAAGAGATGATTTGTTAGCTAAGTTTGCTGCTTGGGGTGAAGCTGGTCTGTCACATGTTTCTTATGTTCAGAAACAGCATAGAGCCTACCTTAAAACTGGATTAGGTTTTGGAATGGATTTTAGTAAATTAGAAGAAAACCAATCTAGTAATCAGGATGAAGCTGAATATGAGGATATAACCACTAGTGATGAAGAACTCATTAATTATGTAGATACATCTAGTAATGATGGTTCAATAAGTGATTCACCTCCTGAATATAAGAAAGCTAATGCTTATCATGCTGTTCCTCATCCCACTGGCATTCATCAACCCCTTAGGCCTGATGTTTCTCGTTTTGGAGTAGACAGTCTAGAGTTTAGGAAAAAGCTAGTTGCTCAATCTAGGTCTGAAAAACCCAAAGAACCTGTTGAAAATGATGTTCAAAATCAAGTAGTACCTTCAAATCAAAGTACTGCTCCACAAGCAGTACCTTCTTCAAAACCTTTTCAAAACAGTACTGCTAAACCTTTTTGGGATAATTTTGGTCAAAACAGGTTTAATCATTCACCAAGAAGGCAAAATAATTTTGGGCATAGACATAGAAGATGTCACTTTAGACGTATGGGTCAGAAACTATGTTTTGTGTGTTTTAGTCCTACTCATCTAATTAAGGATTGTGAACATCACTCAGAATACCTTAGAAAATTTCCAAAGAACAGGACTGCCAATCAAAAACCTAGAGAGCACAAACCAGTTTGGAATAATACAAATAGGGTCAATCACAGAAATTTCTCACCAGATCATAGATACTCATATCAGAGAAAACCTTTTTCAAAACCTTAAGTATTTCACAGTACTTTTCAAAGTACTGTTAACTCTGGCCCAATACTTTCTCAAAGTACTGCTCAGACAAAACAAGGTACTGATCACACTACTTGGAATAGGAATCCTAGGAGATCTCACTATCAACCTAGAAGGTATTACAATTCACATAGGAGATTTAGATCACAGGAACCAAGTGTTAAAACAGAATGGGTTAAGAGGGAAAGTACTGCAGAGGGACAGACAGTACTTTCAACCAAAAGTGAATCTGATGTTTTTGTGATACAAGAAAAAGGAAATGAACTTGTAAAAGAGAGTTGTGTTGAAAAACCAGAAAGTTTTGAAAATCCACATGTTTTGAATAATAAGATAATACTGGATCATGTTTTAGAAAACAGTGGAGATTATGTACTCAAAGAATGTGAGTATGTCACTCCACAAGGGGAAAACAAGTCAGTAATGGCTTGGGTTCCTCAAAGCAACTAACTTTTTCATCTTATTAGACAGGGCAACCCAGAAGAGGAGCTTAAAGATCATTTTATTGTTGATAGTGGTTGTTCTGTGAGCATGACAGGAGACAAGGAGTTTCTGTCAGATGTTTTGGAGTATATTTAGCTACTGAGCTATATTTAAGGGGAGGACTATTTAGTCTTAGTATAGTCCTGTGTATTGCTTGAGGGGAGGATAGTTATGTATACTTAGTTGATACTGGAGAAATTGGAAAAGTACTATTTTTCGTGAAAGTACTGCTTGGGAAAGTACTGCTTACGTGGAAGTACTGTTTGTCTTATTAAAGTACTGTTCCAAAGGTTATCTTGAGGGGTAATTACTGCTAACGGTAACAATGTTATTTTAGGTAGTGATTTTTCAAATCTCACCTATAAATACCTACTTTCCGATTTTCCCTCTCATATTGATACATTAGAATCTTTTCCATCTTTCTCTCATCATATTCATATTCTTCGATTCCAATTCTTTTGTGCTTACATAATCAACAATGGCGAATCGTCCTACTGTTTCAAAGCATAATATGGTCGCTAATTTGGATAAGACTGACGCGAATATACTTTTTCATGATATAATTGATTATCTTACTGGTTCGCCTATCAGTTATGCTCTTTTAGTGGAGCCGGATATAATTGAGCCCTGGATTCAAGAATTTTGGGCTAATGCTAGAGATAACATGGAGAATGATGAATATTATATTAGATCAACAGTTGCTGGAAGAACTGTTAAGATTACTGAAGACTCCATCCGAGAAGATTTATTGTTCAATGATGCAGATGGGGCTCTAAGGTTTGATAAGCAGTTAATATGGGATACTTTTCGACATATTGGTTATGAAGGATCTTTGAATGAACAAACGTTTAGAAAACAATTATTTTGTCCGCATTGGAAGTTTTTGGTTCATGTGTTGCTCCATTGCATCAGTGCTAAGAGTACCTCTTGGGAGCAGTTTGGGTTAAATATAGCATCTGCTATGGTTGGGTTAGCTACAGATAGAGTTTTTAACTTCTCAAGGCTAATACTGGATGGAATGCTATCACATATTTCACATGGATCTACTTGGCTAATGTACCCAAGGTTTATAAAGGTTTTCTTAAACAAGCAACTTTCTGATGTGCCAAAACCTACAGCTTTATTGCCTGTTATTGTTCAACAATCCAAGATTTTTACTTTTATGGCAAAAGGAGTGTTTTATTCAGGGGTCCAGATACTCCTTTAACAACTTCCATGATGGATGTTGTTCAGGTTAGAGCGATACTGAAGTGATGATATCTGAAGGTACTGCATCTGCAGGTACTGCATCTGCAAGTACTGCTTCTGCAAGTACTGCTTCTCCACAGGCTACATCAAAAGAAGGTACTGCATCTCTACAAGGTACTGCTTCTCCAAGTACTGAACTTCAAGAAGATGTTGCAGTTTCACCTTCTCCATCTCCACAAGGGTCTGTTCCTGTTTCTCATTCAGAGGATCATTCACCTATTCAAGGAGAGGATTCACATACCATACCTCCTGATGAAATCACTTTGGATAATTATGTTTTGACAAGGGAGTTGGTCAAGTTGAAAAAGACTACAGAGGTTCAAGCCAAACAGATAAAGAAATTAAAACTGAAGTTTCGAAGGCTAAAGACTTTTGTGTGGCCATTGGTTCAAGAATTTCGAATCTGGGTTAAATCCAAGAAAAAGGCTCAAAAGCAGTTTAGGAAAAACAAACGCCACAAGGTTCATCAACAATCTTCTGTCAACTTGGGGAGGAATTTAGAAAAAGATAATTTGAAAGAAGATGTTGAGAAGGAGAAACAATCTGAAAGTACTGATGAACAAGAAAAGATCATTCAAGGTACTGATGAACAAGAGGAACAAGTTCAAGGTACTGAACAACAAATTACTGAACAAGTTCAAGGTACTGAACTACAAAGTACTGAACAAGTTCAAGGTACTGAACAACAAAGTACTGCTTTTCAACAGCAAAGTACTTTTAGACAAGAAGTGATAACTCCAAGAGTTTTGAATTTTGAAGAGGAAGCTGGTCCTTCTACAACTGTTATACAAGAAGAGGAGGAAGCTATACTCAAACCAATTCATTCTGCAAGTGATGATGAGTTCATTGCTATACTTTTAGAAGATTTATCACAACCTAGAGGTGGTGTTACTATTAGAGAAGTGCAAGAAGATGAACAACAAAGAACTTCTCAACCTGCAATTGATCCTAAGGATAAAGGGAAAGGTGTTTTAGTAGAAGAAAAGAAGAAGAAACTTTCTTTGGCAGAAATTAGAGAAATTGAAGTTGCTAGGAATGAAGCTGCTGCTAGAAAACTTCAAGAAAAGTTAAATGTTAAAGATAGAGCAGCTCAAGAAGCTGAAGAAGCTCAAAGTAGAGAAGCGGCTAAAAAGTTGCAAGAGCAATTAGATGCTGAAGCTGATGAACCATTACAATCACCTACTCCTGTTAGATATATGCCTAGAAGACCTAATTTAGCTAAGGACAGGAATGCTATGAGGGCATATTTGAAAGGTCGAGGGTATAAAGGATTGCAGAATTTGAACTATGTTGACATGAAAAGACTCTATGATGCTGAGACAGAATCTTATAAGAAGAGTGTTGCAGATATCAAGGATTTTAGAGAAGAAGCTTCTTGGACTGAAGCTGAAAGGAAAAAGAGCTTAAAAAGAAAAAGGAAAACTGAAGTTACAGATAGACAGTTTTCAAAGAAAGAAAGAGTTGAATTAAGAAATTATCTTAGAGTGGTAGATTTTGATTATTCAAAAGAAGATGCTGACATGAAGATGAACAGATCTCAGATTAGTGCTTTTGATATTGTGAAATCCAAAAAGGAGATTATATGATTTTTCATAAGGAAGATGAAAGCTTCAAAGTTTTCAATAGGCTATGGGATTTGTTACATATTATAGATAGAGTGGATCTATTCTATCTATATAATGTGGTAAAAGCTTATTTTAGAGATATTCCATCAGAAGGAATTGGTCTGGTTTTGCTTGGAGATCTCATAACCATGTGGGAAACAGAAGAGGAAAGCACTGATGATATATGGAAAAATCAAAAAAACTGGGAAATTGTTTGCTGGAGATTTTTTGAAGAATCTGGAGTTCATGTTTTAGAGCTGGAGAATGGTAAAATGATACACATGTTTGTAAACAGAAGATATCCTCTCACAGTTGAGCTCATGAGAAGAATGTTAGAGCATGGATTGGAAGTAGAAGAGGATAATGAAACTGCTTGCATGGTTATCAATCTATTTATAAACTGGACTACCATTGCTGAAGATGATGAGTAAACTGGTATGAATTTTATTGAATAATTTTTAATAAATCAGTACTTTATTCAAAGTACTGCTGATCAAACAGTACTTTCATCAAAGTACTGCTTGCAGTTTTTTAAAACCAGTTAAGCGATTTTTGAAAGAAACCTTTTGCTAAAGTAAAAAATATTTTGAAACAAAGGTTAAATGAATTAAATGGATTTTGAGATGGAAACATCAATAGGTAATCAATCCACCATGGTTACAAAAGGATTGACTAATCCATGAGCAAACGGCTCTGGTAAAGATATATCAAATCCGTTTTTAGTTGACAACTTGCTAATAAGTTGTATGGTAATCAACTCACCATATCAGTTAATGTGAAGAGTTGGCTAGCCCACAAGGAAAATGGCTTGTGGTAAAGGCAGTGGAAAAACCATTATTGGTAATTAGTTCACCATTAGATAGAAGAACTAACTAGTCCAGAAGGGTACAACTTTTGGTAAAGACAAATCAAATCTGTTGATAGCTGATGATTTGCTAAAAATCATATGGTTATCAATGTACCATGGTCTTAAAAACCAAAACATTTGGCTACTCCAAAGATAATGGCTTTGGTAAAGAGATCTAAATCCATTAAATTTTCAATGATTCACCTCTCACAAGAGTTAACACACCTGGAAGTGATGAGAATAGTATGCAACTTAAACTGAATTAATGTACAAATTGTCATATGTTGCTGTGTTGCTGAAAAGATGGAGCTTGCTGAATGCTGCTGAGAAAGAACAATTCTAAGAGATACTTTGACAAGCATAAACACTACAGAGATATACTGAAAAGACTAAGAAACAATATGTCCTTAAAGATGAAGCTGTTAAAGATACATTCACAAGGGAACTTGAAGTCAAGCAAGTAGAATTCAAGTTAGGGGAGGATTGTTGGGATATGAAAGTGCTGAAGACATGAAAGTACTGAAGATATGAACGTACTGTAAGCTGCAAAATACTGGGAAAAGTCAAAGAGTCAAAGTACTGCTAAAGACAAAGTCAAAGTACTGCACCTAAGAGTCAAAGTACTGCAAGAACAAAAGAACTGTTATTCGTTTATGGAAAGTATTGTATTCTATGTTTAGATTACTTGTCGTACAAGGTTATCAATTGTAAACCGACTAGGATATCCTTGAGCCTATAAAAGGACTCCTAGATTGGCATTAGATGTATGAGTCTATGAGTTTTAGAGTTAACAAATTCACAATTTAATTAGTGTTTTAGAGAGAAATTCAATTATCTTAGAGTTGTATTAGAGTATCTGCATAATAAGCAGATTTAGAGTTTATAATAAAAGGTTATTCTTCTTAGCTTTGTTAAGTAAATTCCGCATACTTGATAAAGATTGCTCAGTGTTTCTTTGTTAATAACTTAGGATTTATCCGAGGTTATTAAACCTTAACAAGCTAGTTAAGTTAGTTTGATTAAAGTATATCGATCCAACAACATCTAAGGCACCTTTCACTAATGCCTTTGACTAGATCTACAAGACACCTTTCACTAATGTCTTGTGTCTTCACTTCTAAGCACCTTTCACTAATGCTTCTTTGTCTTGACTTCTAAGCACCTTCCACTAATGCTTCTTTGTCTTGACTTCTAAGCACCTTTCACTAATGCTTCTTTGTCTTGACTTCTAAGAACCTACCACAAGTGCTTTATCATATAGATGATAGATACCCTTCACTAATATCTTCGTCTTGACTCTTGAGACATCTTTCACTACTGTCTTCAACGCTACACTTCTTTGAAGAAAAAAGGAATCATCAACAAGAAGACTTCAGTAGCCTTGATGATGAGGAAGCATGGCAACTCATGGACTTGAGCTTGCTTGACTTCAAAGGTGGTGATCTTGCCTTTAAGAGGAACCTAAAAGATCACACAAAAACAAAACTACAAACATAGATCTCTTAGATCTAAGGTTAGTGAGATTTAACTCAGGGGGGAAAGTGTGTTAGAAAAGGGATGAGAAATAATGAAGAAATGGCTCACTATTTATAGAGGAAAAATCTTATTGTTCCCCAGATCCCACGGATCCCTTCCACTTGGGATCCGGCTAGCACAAAGCTAGGGATCCGTGGAACGCTCCTCTTTGCCTATGGGTATTTTTGGTTATGGGTCATGGGTCATGGGTTATGGGTTGATCCATGGTTTTCTTTCTAGATATAATGAACTTGGTTAAGTGGTATATATAAAACCATGGGTTATGGGTCAATACCATTTGCAAGTTTTTACCCATTTAGTATATACTTGTTTTATACCCATTTTCGTATATACATGTTTTTACCCATTTTAGTATACTTAGTTTAAGTATGTGCTAACCCAATATGTAAACATTAGTTGTTGTACATATATATCTAAATCATAAAGTCACTTAAGCTTGTTTTAGTGTTTTATGTGAAAACGTAAGTGTGTTAGAAAACTATTAACTCAAACTATTTACGTACTCTATTTGTTTCATTAAAATGATTTTACGTTTGTTATCGACAAAACATTAGAAGATCGTAAAATATAAATAAACATTTTTACGGCTTATTTGTATTAACAATCATCCCCTTTTTGTTGATGACAAAACATAAAATTATTTTAAGGAAAAGCTAAAATTCGTAAAAGTTTGAATTTGTAGTTTTTACGTTCTTCTCCCCCTTTTTGTCGAAACAAAAAGTGTTTGAAGGAAGGCAACACATTGTTTTTAAGAAAAACATGTGAAAGAATTAAAAGTAAAGAGAAATAGAGAGCAAATAACGTGAAAGGATCTCGTTTTTACTCCCCCTTGATGAGTCCATCCCTATGTAAGGGCGTCAAGTAAATGATACTAACCTAGTTTTTTTGCAAATAAGTTTGCAAAAAAAATATCGTCTACAAGACAAATGTGCTCCCCCTTGATGATTGCAATTTTTGCAAAGGGATGTCACGAAATGTAAACCTAGTATTGCAAGTAATTTGCAATGTATTGCTTTGACATAAAGCTCCCCTAACTTTAGGATGTCAAAGTCTTCATATGTAAATTGAATAACTACAAAACAAAGGTTAGAAAGCAAGTATAATTGACAATTTCCTGCAAATGTGGTCCAAGTTAGTAGAAAGAAAGCTTTCTGTCTCACAGATCCCGCGGTTCCCTCCTAGTAGGGATCCGTCTAGGCAATTCTGAGGGATCCGTCTTAGCTGATTAATTACAGCAAAGGTGATATAACAAGTAATGTTAACAAAAAATCATATATGAATACAAAGTGATCATATTCTCAGAAAAATAGCAAGTAGCATGTAATTTCCATTTAATAAAACTAGAGTTATGATATACATGACTCTAAAAACTAAGACAATAAGAAAATACATGACTAGAAATTTCTAAACCAACTATCGCTTGATGCTAGGACACCACTAAAAATCTTCTAGCTCAAGTTTTGTTTAGGTTTGATCTCGTCGAAACGTTCGAGGAGATGATAGAACATGAAACGTTGGTCTTCTCATACTTCATGTATCAAACTTTCAACATGTTGACAATGATAGCAATCTTTGTCATGGCTAGGTAGTGGTGGTGGAAGAAGTGATATGGCTTGATGCGAAGGATCAAGTGAAGCGGCTTGTGCAACTTCAAACGATGGAGGGATTGGTGGAGGTGCCTTTGAGAATGACTCAACCAAAAATGATGGTGGTGGTAGAGAAGTGTCAACTTCCATATGGTCGGGTGTTTGACTTTGATGATTTCTCATAATCCAAATGGGATTATATGATGGAAACGGAGAAAAGGAAGCCGGAGCAAGTGTTGACTCAACACCTTGATTTTGAACCATTATTCCTCCTAATGAGGAGAATGTTGTCGGCGGAAGTGGATGAGATGGCCTAGGAGACAAGTCCTCTAAATTGTAGAGTTGTGGTGATGATAGTGGGGATGTAAATGAAATAGCTCTAGGAACCAATGGTGATGGTTTAGTGGAGATGATATTGTTTGGCCTAGGAGATATTGTGGAGTTTGGCATAGGTAGTTTTGTGGGTACTATCCTTTTAGAAATTGGTTTGATTGGATGATGAAGAATTCTATCATTTGTTGGCTTGACGGGAGATGATTCGGTTGAAGAAATTTCGTGTATAACACAAGCTCTTTTCATGGGTGGTTCTTTGGTGGATAAGTTACTACTTGGGGTTTTCCTCATGATGGGATGATATCAAGAGGTTGCAAGAGCTGAAAGTTAGGATGAGAGTGATGACTATGGAGGTCCTAACAAGGTGGTTTATAAACTAAGAGATTTGGCAAGTGCATTTAAGCCTTAAGCCACTAGGATTCATTGGAATGTGATGATTGACATGCACAAGAGTCAACTTCAGAGGTTGCACTGATCTAGGAACTCATTTAAGATGAGATGGAGTGTTTAAGTTAGGAAGATGAGTTGAAATGATTTTTTTTGAAAGATTTGACATAAGCTGTCATCCAGATCCCACAGTTCCTTCCTCAGAGGGATCCGTCTAGGCTAATCCTAGGGATCCGGCGTTCAGCAGTTATGAAAGAGTGGAAATGATGTTTCTAAGATCTAAAACCTATAACATTTTGAGTATTTCAGTCCTCCTAAGTGTTTTAATTGAAGGGGTGCTTGAGTGCTTGAAGGTAATGAGTGATGTAGCTAATGATTGTTATTTATGGAAGGATTTGGAACTTTAAGAGTACCAATGGGTGAGAAAGGATGACACTAAAGATTTATAGTGTCAATTGAAGCTAAATGATCCTAGAGATCAGGTTTAGGATAGTGTTTTGAAAATATCCTAGAAGTTTTGAGATGGGAAAAACTAGATTTTGATCAACATTGATCAATTTCGAGGTGAGGATGATTAATGATCAATTTTGCCATAATTGAAAGATCTCTAAGGCTAGATGGGAGAGATAAAAAAAATAAAGTGTGAGTTTAAGAGCGGAAGAGTAGTGGATTAAGGATGAAATGGTAGATTTACAATCGTCTTAGAGTGTGATCTAGGTGAGTTATATATGAGTAGGATAGATCAACCTATCTTGATAAGGACTTAATTTTTCCTTAAGGCACTATGCTTAGTGTGTGAGGTGTTCTAAGGATATAATGCTTGAAATTGCATTTTCTGTTTGCCGGATCCCACGGTTCCCTAAGAGTAGGGATCCGTCTAGTACAATCTTTGGGATCCGCCCATCTGCTCAGCAGGACCTTTACTAAAGGTATGGAATGATCTTGACAATGCATTATATCTCAAGGATAGTCTAAAGAGAGTTCTATACTAAGATATCAAATGTAAAAATTTTTGTTTCATGAAGGAAATTGGATTACATTGATAAAGCACGAGTACAAGAGATTTGATCCTATTTTGGAATACTATTGGTTTCCTTGAGTGTTTTCTCTAGGAGGATCATTACGTGATTCATGAGTGTTGGTGGAATCAAGAATGAAGAAAGTCTTCATGAGAGATATGTTTCGCGGTTCTATCATCTTGTTCACGAGTACGTACAACGGACTTTGAAATTGAGGATGGAAGTGCATAACATTATGATAGAGGCGTGTCAAGAACATTCCATAAGTGATGAGTTTATTCTTGGAACCTTGAAGATTTGCAATTCACCTTGCGAAGAAGTAGGCGAGATTGTATGGTTGTTGTGTTAGCAAACAGTACAACATGTGAGCACAACAAGCGGGAAGAATTTCTCGATTTCCCCTAAGACTCCAAACATTTTCACGTAGGATGAGTGCAAGAGGCTTGTACTCTTCTCGGATATCCCTTGTAAAGATAATGTTTGGATCGGAGTAATATGGTCGAGGTTTGCATATTATGCGATTTAAATCTTTCGGAGAGGGTATGTGTGAACAATATGGACTATTTTCTTCACGAAAGTTGAAGAGAGAATCAAGAGACCAATCTTCGGTGAAGGCACATTGTCCATGATTTGGAATCCGGAGGATGTGAGCAAAATGCCCAAGGGTTAGAGCGAACTTTTGGTTTTTGATATAAAACCAAAGAGATAAAGAGCGATCCTCGTTACGAACGAGTTCGACTTGACGGAAGAATTCCATTATGAACCTTGGACATATATTCCCGTTGATTTCAAGAAGACATTCTAGTCCTATGGCTCGGAAGGAGGTATTGATACCTTCTTTGAATTGTAGAGAGGTGTCTACAATACGTCCTTCCTGGAAGTGACCGTTTTCGAGATTATTGAACCCACGGACATGATTGCCAGGCGTGTTGGGTTCGAGAGAGATGTTCGGAGTGTAGATGCTAGTGAGTGAAAAATCAAACTCATATTCATGCATCATAGTTGAACCTATAGAAATGACAAGTTAATAAAAAGGAGATGTTTGTTGTCAACTTATGATAATCTAATGTTTTTACTAGATTTTTATTAAAAATGATTTTTAACAAGAAATACACTTAACTCACTTATGGTTTTGACATACAAGTGGAGTATTACTCTTAGAAGAAAAGAGGTTTTTGATTTGCATGAAAAACTGTTTTCCAGTAGGACGGATCCCACGGTTCCTTTTCAAAAGGGATCCGGCTAGTATAATTTCCGGGATCCGTAGATCTGTAATTACAGAACCAGATTATATGAAAACGCATAGATTTTTGAATCTCATAATTTTATACCAAGATATATGTTTTAACCTACATTTTCTTTTAGCATGCATACATGACTTCTAATGTATCATAAAAGAATATAAAACATATAGATCAAAATAAGTGACAAACACATTATGATAACAACAACCTAGATAAACTAGATTATTAATAATATTGCATTTCAATACTAAGGATGATACAAAGGACTGGGTATATGATCCCAATATAGATTAACAACACAAAGTAAATGTCTTCGTATGTGAACTTCATCATAAGGAACAGAAGTGCGATGAGTGTTAGGGCGATGAGCACAAGTGCGATGTAAACCATGTTGATGATGGATCTTTCTTGGTTTCGGTTGAAATGGAGTGAGGAGGAAGATGAAATTTTTGAATGAAAGGAAATTTTTGAAATTAGAAGATTTTGAAAAAGTGAGGATTTGGTAGAGTGGCCGACGGTGGGATTATAAATAGGGAAAGGAGAATTTTTGAAATTCGTGTTTTTGTTTTATTATTGGATTGAAAAGAAATAAAACATAAGTTTAATATACTATGACTATAGACGAGAAATATAACACGTATTGTAGGAAAAAGGCTTCCTAACGAAGCTTCATGTAAAACATGTATGAGCACAGAAATATAATCATATAAATACCTAAGTAGGTATACTTAATTATCAAGCAAGGTGAAAGGAGAATCATACCTCTAGCGCACTTAGCAATGTCTTTACAAATGACACATCAAATGTCACTTAGACAATTCCAGCTCCTTTGCGATTAAGATACCTTCTTAAGGAAGGTATTCTTGTTACCAAACGACTCCTAAAGCTTGGTGGGTATGATCTTTGACTAATCAACATGACAAAGACGATTAGTGCATTTAAATGAAAAGGTAAAAAAATGTTGTTATCAACACAACATCTAAACATATAGTTTTGAAAGACATGGTGTTTGCTTTTATGAAAAACCTTCTTTGTAGTTTTCAATTAACCATGGATCGTATCAAGTTTTTAAAGTACAATATACTTCAAGAAACTTGGTAACGAAGCTCTGATGCCAATTGTGGAAAACTAGAAAGGGGGGTTGAATAGTTTTACCAATTAAAACTTCATTTTAATTTATTTATATCGACTTATGTCAATCTAATTGGATGTGTGTTGGATGTTGATAAACAAACATATAAAGGTAAGTAATGAAAAGATAAGAGTAAGAAGCACAAAACCACAACACAAGTATTTATAGTGGTTCGGCTACAAGGTCACCTTCCTTGCCCTACTCCACTCCCCGAGTCACCTACTCGAGAGTTCATAATCACTAGACCAATCTCCTTAAGGCGGAGAAGCCTTCACAACGTCGCCTACTCTTTTTCCGGCACTAGGCTAACCACCGGGTTCTTTCACTCCAAGGTGAACCACACCTACACAACGTCGCCTACCCTTTATAAGGTACTAGGCTAAGTACCTAGTTCTTTCACTCCAAGGTGAACTACACCTTCACAACGTCGCCTACCCTTTATTAGGTACTAGGCTAAGCACATAGTTCCATTGCAATGGAGGAACTACTACCACACTACACCAACGACTAATCCCAAAAGGAGATCCACTCCTTTACAACATCATCAAGGATATCAATATCCTTGGATCTAATACTAGTCTATCTTGTACATCGAAACACACCATATCGAATGTACATCTAAGGCAACTTTCACTAATGCCTTTGACTAGATCTACAAGACACCTTTCACTAATGTCTTGTGTCTTCACTTCTAAGCACCTTTCACTAATGCTTCTTTGTCTTGACTTCTAAGCAGCTTTCACTAATGCTTCTTTGTCTTGACTTCTAAACACCTTTCACTAATGCTTTTTTGTCTTGACTTCTAAGCACCTACCACAAGTGCTTTATCCTATAGACGATAGATACCCTTCGCTAATATCTTCGTCTTGACTCTTGAGACATATTTCACTAATGTCTTCAACACTACACTTCTTTGAAGAAAGAAAGGAATCATCAACAAGAAGACTTCAGTATCCTTGATGATGAGGAAGCATGGCAACTCATGGACTTGAGCTTGCTTGAATTCAAAGGTGGTGATCTTGCCTTTAAGAGGAACCTAAAAGATCACACAAAAACAAAACTACAAACATAGATCTCTTGGATCTAAGGTTAGTGAGATTTAACTCAGGGGGGGAAAGTGTGTTAGAAAAGGGATGAGAAATAATTAAGAAATGGCTCACTATTTATAGAGAAAAAATCTTACTGTTCCCCGGATCCCACGGATCCCTTCCACTTGGGATTCGGCTAGCACAAAACTCGGGATCCGTGGAACGCTCCTCTTTGTCCATGGGTATTTTTGGTTATGGGTCATGGGTTATGGGTTGATCCATGGTTTTCTTTCTAGATACAATGAACTTGGTTAAGTGGTATATATAAAACCATGGGTTATGGGTCAATACCATTTGCAAGTTTTTACCCATTTAGTATATACTTGTTTTTTACCCATTTTAGTATATACATGTTTTGACCCATTTTAGTATACTTAGTGTTGGAATCACTCTTAAACCTTTATTCAAGTGTTAGTTACTCATATGTAATAGGTAGCTTATTATGGCCTTTATGTTTGTTTAAGGTCTAGCTTATGTAGAAGGCCCATAAGCTTAGGTCCATGTCCATTAAGGAAAAGGGAAGGAGTGGGAGTGTTGCCCTAGCTCCTTGCCTATAAATACCCCTTGTAAACCTTCATTTGAAGGTTGGTTGTTCAATGCATTTCTTTCACATACTTTACGCCTAACCATTCATAGCATATACGTGTGTGTGTTTGTGTGTGTATTGTTCAATCGCCTTTCTATCTCTTTCTATAAAGCTTGTGTTGTAAATCTAGTGACCTCACAGTGGTATCAATCGCCTAATAGTTGGGTGAATCGTTATTGCTTTTGAAGTAAGTTTTTGGTCTTACGTGTAGAATAACGTGATACTTTGGTTCGCTTAAAAACTCGTTTTTTACACTTTTTAATCCAAGATTCTTGTACTTTCAACGTTTTAAGGTGTTAAAATACTTGTTTTTGGCAAAAAGTTTCAACCTTTACGCGTGGATCTAAGTTTTTAAGCTTGTTTTTGTTCGTGGGTGTCGTTCTACGCGTAACCCGTTTAGCTATTTTGGTTCATCAAGTTTCACACTTTTGTGTTATTTTGGTGATATTGAAGCTATTCCATAACAAAAATCTGGTTTAGAAACAAATTTGGGCACAATCATTTTTACGAGTAATCTTACGCGTATCAAAACCCTAATATTACGCGTAAGTTATTCCTTGGTTTGATCTTCGTTTTCGTGGTTTACTCCGTGTTTTCTTGCTTGGATAAGCCTGAAAATACGTCGACTTTGGATATCTTTTGCACTGTGATAGTGTAAAAGATCACTTGGGATAAAACCCTAAACTTACGAATAAGCATAAAGCTTACGCGTAGAAAACCTACGCATAAGATTCATCTTACGCCTAAGCCTAGTCTTACGCATAAGGTAATCCTACGCCAAACTTTCTACGCCTAACTTTGTGTCTACGCATAACTTTAGTGCCTTTACCCTACTTACGCGTAAGCTAAATCTACGCGTAACTCTTGATTGTTACGCGTAACTTTGGTGTTTTTACGCATAAGTCCTACTTGGTTTATTGTGATTTCAATGCCTAAGGATACTTCATCAACAAATGTTTATTCGACTACAAAGATCCATTGTTTTACCAACACAAGTTTTCAACATGTCACAACCACCATACGCTAACTATTTCCCTTACACTTATTCTCAACGTCAACAACAACAACTAACTCCACAACATCAACAATGGAATCAACAACAAGCAATTTATCAACAACAATTTAATCAACAACATACTCCACAACTTGCCGCAATTCCACAACCTCAAATGGTTCAACCACCACCAAGTCTTCAAGTTCAACCCTACATAAATGAATTCAATCAACATCCATCAAGGAACACTATGAAGGAACCCACTTGGTTTGCAAAGATGTGTGAAGCTTTAAGCAGCCAACAATCAATTCATGAGGCTGGATCACTTGATAGACCTCCAATGCTCACTCCAGGAAACTACGATCAATGGGTGATAAGGTTCTTTAGGTTTTGTGATCTGAAGAAGCCACATGGAAAGTTCTTAAGGAAGGTTATCTTGGAAGGTCCATTTTAGATGCCTACTGTTATCGTACCCGCCGATCCAAATGCTAATCCAACAAGAGATGAACAATCCAACATTGCTACTGTTGCCGACCTGAATGCAGAGGAACTTCTACACTATGAAGCTGATGAACTTGCAATGCAATATATCCTCTTAGGATTACCTAACCCAATTCTTCGAAGTATTGATGCTCAAAATACTGCAAAGGAAATGTGGGATCATATTCATCTTCTTATGGAAGGATCTGTACTCAATCAGGAGGATTTGGAATCCAAAATTTACTTGGCTTATGAACACTTCATGATTGAACCTGGAGAGACACTAGAGTCTTAACATCATCGTTTTTCTGACATCATCAATGATTTGGATAAACACAACATCATCATGCCAAGAATTGCAGTGAATACTAAGTTCCTGAGTAGTCTTGGTCCTGAATGGGAGAAGTATGTCATTTTTCTTCGTCAAGCGAAGAATATGCATCATTCTACATATGGATTGTTGTACGATTACTTGAAGCCTCATGAAAAGGAAGTTGATAGGGAAAGGATTCTCCGTGCTCAAATTGCTCCACCGACACATCCGGAAAATCAACAACTTGCCTTATATGCTCAAAACAGTTATTCTCCTCAACCAGCAACTCAACCAACTGCTACAATCACACCATATGATCCTTCACAGCCTCAATCTCAACAAACTCAATTGGTTCCATACAACAACAACAATGCTCAAGCACTTGTCAGTGAAGCTAATGAGGAATCGGATCCGTTCGAAGCATTGCAACAAGGATTTGCTATGATTGCTAATGCCTTTAGCCGTTATACCAACAAATCCAACAACCGTATTCATTCCTCATCTAACACAAGGAATCAAGCTGTTGTGAACAATGGAAAAGTTGAAGTTCAGAATCGTGGTTATGGTCGTCAAATGAGCGGTGGTCAAGGGTTTAATGCTGTGGGTAGGAATAACAATCGAGCTCAAGTGGGAGAACAGGGAAATGCTCAAACTGGGTTGAATGGTCTTCGATGCTACAACTGCAATGAGAAGGGACACCTGGCTAATGCATGCCCAAAGCCAGAGGCTCTTCGGCTCTTAAGGATGAAGCTGGTGGAACTCTCACAGACAAAGAACAGAGCTTTATGGCAAATGCAGATTCAGATGATGATATGGAGGATTTGCAGGCCAATGCAGTTGTTATGTTGATGGCTAATATGCATGAGTTACACATGAGTGACACAGGCCCAGTGTATGACACTGATGGCTTGTCTCAGGTACCCGAACTAACCATATTCATCTCTGATCTAATATCTCCGTCAACATCTGAATCCGGCAAGGCTCAGAATGTTCAAAATGAGTCGTCCACATCTCATTCCGACGATTTTCAACTAGACCCCATAGTTATATTTGACGATCAAGATGACCAAATGGTTTCGCTTGATAATCAAATTGACTCGGTGGTTATACTTGAGGATCTCAGTAATGATCATGTTGTGACTCACGTTGAACACACCGAACTTTTTCCTCATCCAGATTTTACTCGTTTAATACAAGACCAACAAACCATAATGGAAGAATGTCGTGCAATTAATCAGGACTGGAAAAGTAAAAATGCACTGTTAACCAAGGATTTTGAATGTTTACAAAAGCAACTCAACTTTTTCAAAACTCAAGAAAAACGTGAAAAAGGTTTTGAAGCAGCCTTTGCAAAATCAAAAAACTAAGGTTGAGTTGTTAACTTGTCAAAAACAGTTCTCTGCATACAAAAAACATTCAACGAAACGAATAGATGATCATCTTGAAGAAATCATCGGCTTGCAAAACAAACTTAAAGAGTTTAAAACTGTTGTTTACAAACATGGTGAGTCGGTCACAACTATTGAAAAGTCTACTTTAAAACCTAATCCAAATGGCTATGGACCAAATCTTGCTGATTACAAACCTAAGCTTTCAACCAAAGCATTCAAACCAAATCCCGAAGTTTCCAAAGGCAGAATATAAAATTGATAATTCATTTATGAGTGTTGTTGAATGTCATTGTCAAGAGGAATTAGATGCAGAAGACGAGAGTCGATCAAAATTAGAAAATGTTGTTTACAACAAACCTTTTAATTATAAAAAGCGGTCACTTTCGTCACACCAACGGATTCTTCTAACACACCAAGGATTATCATAAAACGTCTGAGTCTTCTAATGTTAATCCCAAACCAGATTATGCACAAACTTATGGTCCTTTACCTTCCATCATTGAAGTAAACTCAAAACCTGAAAATCGCAAAATTCTTAGATATTTTGACCTTTTCATGGTTGACCTCAAAACTTTACAACATGAGATAGAATATCATTCTGAAATCAAAGTTCAACATTTTCAATCGCCTCTGGCGAGAGAACAAAGAGATATTTTTCAGAAAAATCTTTTACCAAATGTTAAAAATTTGAAAAGTTGTGCATTGTCTTGGGATAAGGACTTTCATAAGGAACTTGGATTGATGAAGGTCGTTTTTGAGAAAACAGAAACATCTATTTCTAATACCAAACGTAAAAAGAAAATGTTGAGAAAAGATGTTGATCGACTCTTGGAAGATGTCATCTGTGCTGATGTCCATAATGTTGTGCTATTAAATTCGTTGTCATATGCATTTGATTATATCTCTGCTGATACTATTGATTCTGTGGTAAATGTTGAGAACACTGAGAATGTGCTTCAGATCGAGTCCTTAAAAGTTGAAAACAAACGATTGTCAAACGAACTTTCAAATGCAATACGTCGTCTTAATTGGTGTCAAAAAGATATTCACGATCAACAACTTGCTTTTCAACACAAAATCGCCCAGTTGCGTGACAAAACTTCTGATCAAAAAATTGAGCAACTGGATGATCAAAACGTGTCTTTTAAGTGTCAAATCTCAAAATATGAACAAGAACTTGTAAAAGTTAAAAAGGAATATGGTGTCATATTTGATTTACTCAAAAAGACTTGTGATGAAGCATCAATTGAACTTGATCATTATCTTGCACACACTAAAGTTGTTATGCATTTTGCTGGAAATATTCGGTCTGAAAATCAAGATCTGATTCACACTATCTTCAAGTTAAGAGAAATGTTAGGAAAGTATGAACAACTTCCGCCTAACCTGATTAAGAAAATAGCCCCAGTAACACTTAGTAATCGTTCACCTAGAATCCCTACTGCCAAATCACAAGTTGCTAACGTGCTTCCTTCTACTGAAACATGAATAGTTGCATCTTTTCCAAACGTCCGCACTTCACAGCCAAGGAGCACTACATCGAAGAATAGGAAGTTGCGACCTAAGAAAAGATCAATAAGGAATGCTAAAGTAGAAGAACACCCTAGGACTATGAATAAGACTCACGTTGCTTCCACTATAAATATTGCGTCTGGCAAATGTAATCGAAATAGTGATGTAACGACTGCTAAACCATTAAGCACTTTTGATATTCAGTCTGATGCACCTTGTGTTATTTGTCATAAAAGTATGAATTCTGATTGTCATGATAAATGTGTTGCTAAAGCTATCATCTCTCGTTTAAGGAATCCTAAGAACCGGACTACCTCTAGGCGCACTAATATTTCTAAGTCTGTGCTTGGTAGACCGCCCTCTTTAGATTCTAAGAAACGCATTGATGTCCCTGTAGCTCCAGTTTCACCTCCTAGGAATGTTGTACCACCTAGTGCATTCACTAAGACTAAAGCAAATACTAGTTGGAGATGGCAGAAATGGATATATAACACACTAGGATTTAAATGGATACCTAAAGCTATTGATGTGTGTATGTCTACTATAACTGCTCCGGAACCCTCTAACATTTCGGGTTCCACATCTACTTCTATTCCATCTGTGTCGTCTGTGTGTGATGCAGGTGATACAGATCATTCTCTGGATTGTTATAGCGGATGTTCCCGACACATGACAGGCAACCTTAAATTGTTATCAAACTTTATTGCAAAGTGCATTGGCACTGTCAGGTTCGGGAATGATCACTTCGCAGCTATCATGGGCTACAGAGACTATATCAATGGGAACATCGAAATTAGCAGGGTTTATTATGTGGAAGGCCTCGGTCACAATCTGTTTTCGTAGGTCAGTTTTGTTATGGAGATTTGGAGGTTGCTTTCAGGGAGAAAACTTGTTTCATTCGTGATCTACAAGGAAACGACCTTATGTCTGGCTCGCGTAATTCCAGTCTTTACACTATCTCTATGCAAGACATGGCTGCTGCTTCTCCCATCTGCTTACTTTGAAAAGAAACATCAACAAAATCCTGGCTATGGCACCATCGTCTCTTACATCTAAACTTTCAAACCATCACCAACCTTGCTCGACACAAACTAGTTGAAGGACTCCCACGATTTCGGTATTCTAAAGATCATCTTTGCTCAGCTTGTGAACAAGGGAAAAGCACTCATGCTCATTTTCCTTCAAAGGTGGAACACAGCTCTCAGCATGTGCTTCATCTTCTTCACATGGATTTGTGTGGCCCGATGCGCGTGCAAACGATCAATGGCAAACGCTACATGTTAGTAATTGTTGATGACTATTCACGCTGGACTTGGGTCTACTTTCTTCGAAGCAAAGACCAAGCTCCACAGATGATTATCACCTTTCTCACGAAAATACAAGCTCAGCTCCGAAACACCGTCCGACAAATCGAACGCATAGAGGCACTGAATTTATTAATCAAACTCTTCGTGAATTTTATGAGAAAGTGGGAATTCAGCATCAGACATCTATTGCACGTACACCAGAACAAAACGGAGTTGTTGAAATACGAAACCGAACGTTAGTGGAAGCTGCAAGAACAATGTTAATCAATGCTAAACTTCCAGATTACTTATGGGCAGAAGCTGTATCTACTGCATGCTATACTCAAAACCGATCTATGATTACTAAACGCCACAACAAAACACCTTTCGAGCTTGTCCACAACAGAAAACCGAATCTCAAACACTTTCATGTATTTGGATCTCTTTGCTATCCGAATAATGATCGTGATGACTTTGGAAAGATCAAATCCAAAGCTGACATTGGAGTCTTTATAGGATATTGTGATAATTCTAAAGGTTTCCGCATCTGAAATCGTCGAACAAAGGAAGTTATGGAAACGATTCATGCTCATTTTGATGAACTCACGGACATGGATTCTGAGTATAACAGCTTAGAACCCGGTCACAACCGCTTAAACTTCCCCCAAACCCCATCATCAGCTGAACCAAGCCCACAGCTCACTCGTCAACAAATGGAACGACTATTTGCTCCTCTGTTCAGTGACGATATTGATGAACGTGCTCCAGGTGTATCCGTTGTTTCCGCTGCTCAACCTGATAATACTCTTATACCTGATACACCTGCTACAACAACTACGGTTGAAGAAGCACCACCAGTTGACTCTACGACAACAGTTGAACAAACCGCTTCCAACAATGATGAAACGGCTGATGATGTTCCGAATGATGTACCCCACCTGCAGATTTTGATCCAAATGCGTTCTTTAACCCGTTTGCTAATGAGACTGCTGCACCAGATGTCGCGGAATCTTCAACAAGCCATTTGAATCCTCAAAATCTGCACAATGTATACCAACATCAACCCTCCACACATAGATGGACAAAAGACCATCCTCTGGAAAACATTATTGGCAACCCGAATCAACCAGTCGTTACGAGACAACGTCTTCACACAGACGGTGAACATTGCATTTATGCACTCACTGTCTGCCAATCTAAACCTAAAAACATCAAAGACGCAATGACAAAAGACAACTGGATTGAATCCATGCAAGAAGAACTCAACCAATTCAAACGTCTTGAAGTATGGGAACTGGTTGAAAGACCAACAGGAGTCTACGTCATTGGTCTCAAATGGATTTGGAAAAACAAATTGGATGCTGAAGGAAACGTTATCAGAAATAAGTCACGTCTGGTGGCTAAGGGTTATCGTCAGGAAGAGGGTATTAACTTTGAAGAATCTTTTTCTCCAGTTGCTCGTCTTGAGGCTGGTTGGATATTTCTCGCGTTCGCGGCTCATATGAATATAACGGTCTTTCAGATGGACGTCAAAACTGCTTTTATGAATGGGCAACTTAAAGAAACGGTTTATGTCAGCCAACCAGAAGGATTCGTTGATCCCGCCTACCCGAACCATGTCTACAAACTGAACAAAGCTCTGTATGGTCTCAAACAAGCTCCTCGGGCGTGGTACGATAAGTTATCATCTTTCCTCATTGCCAATAATTTTACCAAAGGTTCGGTTGACCCAACTCTTTTCATACAATATCACGGGGAACATATTTTAATTGTTCAAATTTATGTGGATGACATCATTTTTGGGTAAACTCATAAAAAGTACTCAATCGCTTTTGCAAAACTAATGAAGAAACATTTTGAAATGTCCATTATGGGTAAACTTACGTTCTTTCTAGGACAACAAGTTCATCAATCACCCCGTGGTATTTTCTTGAGTCAATCCAAATATGCCCTTGAATTGTTAAACAAATTTGGAATGAATACCTGTGACACCTATGCCACTCCAATGGCACATACCAAGAAACTGGACGCTGATATGCATGGGAAATTGGTTGACCCTACCAAATACCGTAGTATTATTGGGTCTCTCATGTATCTAACAGCCAGTAGACTTGATATTGTCTTTGCCATTTATCTTTGCTCCCGTTATCAGTCGCGACCAACTGAAACCCACCTCTCTGAGGCTAAAAGAATCCTCCGATACATCAAGGGAACCATTAATTTGGGGATCTGGTATCCGAAGGATTCTGGTTTTGAACTAATCGCTTTTTCAGATGCTGATCACGCAAGATGTTTAGATTCATGAAAAAGTACTTCCGGAGCACTACAATTTCTTGGTGATAAACTGGTGTCATGGCAATCGAAGAAGCAGGATTGTACATCGCTGTCCTCAACCGAAGCAGAATATGTAGCCATGTCGGTGTGTTGTGCTCAAGTCATTTGGATGAGAACACAACTCAAAGACTATGGTTATGTATTTGACAGAATCCCGATGTACTGCGACAATCAGAGTGCCATTTCGATCTCGTGCAACTCAGTTCAGCACTCGAAATCAAAGCACATCGATATTCGATATCATTTCATCAAGGATCACTTGGAACAGGGTACTGTTGAATTATATTTTGTGGGTACAGAATACCAATTGGCAGATCTTCTCACCAAATCCTTGTCTCTCGCTAGGTTTAATGAGTTGGTCCATCGGATTGGTATGAGGTGTTTGACTCAAGAGGAATTGGATGACCTCCTAAAACAGTCTTAAAAACCTGTCAAACACCAAAATCTCTTTTGTAAATAATTTTTCAAAAACAAAATACAAAAATATAAAACCTTCTATTGATTAACATTATGTCTTTCGATATGTTGGTTCTTTTGGCTAATGTTATTTCAGATCACGACATGGCTGCTCAAATGAATGTGGATGCACCAGAGGTTCTCACAATTACTGACATCTTCCCTAATGGCTATCCAAGAAAGATTGTAAAGAACAATCTCATAGTTGACTTTGAAACCCTCACATGCTTAGAATCTTCTTGCTTGATTGCTGTGGATATTCTTAGGAATCATCCATACCAGAACATGCTCTCACACTCTGCTACAATACCGAAGATCTACATACAACAATTCTGGAATTCAATGCAAAGGATCAAAGGTCAAAGTGCGGTGACAGTGACGTTAAATCACAAAAAAATCACCATCACACATGCAGATTTACAGACCGTTCTTCTTATTCCTGACATCGAGCCAACCGACTTCTATGCCACACCTACTGAAGAGACAGTTCTGCAATTCCTTATGGATATTGGCTATGATGAAGCTTCAGGAATTATCACTAAGCATTCTCATGTGGAGCTTAAGAACATTCCTCAACCGTGGAGAACCCTCTACATCATCATCACCAAGTCAGTCTCTGGTCGTGACAGTGGCTATGAGCATCCCAAGCTCATGGAGCTACAAATATTTTGGTCATTAATCAACAAGAAGGACATCGAAATTGAAGCACTGTTATGGGAAGACATGATGTCATTTCACAAGAAACTTGGCTCAAAAATTCCCTATATCAGATACACAAAGCTGTTGATCCAGAGAGCACTTGGACTTCATCCTGATATTCCCAAGAGGCTCAATGACCCTGACAATCACGACATGTTGACTGAACCCATCCTATCAGTCAGAATCAAGGAATCGTTAACAAAGAAACAGGGTGCGGTGTTACCTGATCACCTTCTGACTAATGAAATCAAAAAGCTTGAAACATACAAAAGGTATTTTGTAGCAGTCAAAGAAGGAAAAGTTGGTCATCTCGATGAAAAGTCTTCTGGAACACCTATAAGGAAAACCAGAAGAGGAAGTGCAGGAAGTGTTGCAAGCACTGAGAGTCAGAGGATGTTCCCCAGGAGGAATCCTCCACGTAAGAGGACAGTTCCCGCCCAGGAAGCTGCTCCTATTCCCGTATCCAAGCCTGAAATGCAGAGAAAGCTAATGGACGAGGACTCGGAGGGTACATAATCAGATGAAGAGACCTTCTACTCTGAATCTGCAACCGAAGAACCTCCTTCAGTAGCTAAACCTCCAAGTCCACCAGCTGACAAAGAAAAAGGGAAGACTCCTGTACTTGTGCCTTATGAAGAAAGCCCAGATGAAGAAGAAGAGAAACTGGATATTTCATACAGGAAGAAGTTCAAATTCCTTAGACTCCAACACGTGGCAAAAGAATTTGCAAAAGATCAAATGGGTGGCCCCGGAGGGTCAAGTGGTGCAGCTCAACCAGATCCTGATGCGGTTAATCAACCCGATAAAGGATCTGGTGCCACCACTTTGGAGCAACAACAAAAGCCCGTGGAGGAAACTATTGAGCATGAATTTGAGGAACTTGTTAAAGAAAAGTCCGAGAATGATGAGGGTGACAAAGAAAAGACTGAGACAGAAAAGACTGGAGAGAAAGATAAGTCTGGAGATGACACTAATTATGATATGTTTCTGCTAGACAGTCATGCTCGCTCAGAGGAGAAAACCTCTGCACCTCCAAAAGATCCAGAGTCTCCTCATGTCTCTTCATCATCAGATTCGTCTTCTCATTCTTCACCACCACCATCAAAGAAATCAACCAAATCATCATCCAGATCAGTGAAGAAGCCAACTCCATCTTGGATGTCTCAAACTAAGAACCAAATCATCAAAGCTGTCAAAAGAGTCAGAAAGAAAGACATGCTCTATAGAAAGCTGAATTTCATTGCTTATCAGATAACGTATCTTCACGATGAGACGGACAAGATGAAAGTCGAAAGGGAATATGTACAGAAGCTTATGAAGGATGATCTTCAAGGAAGCATGGACGAGATGATTAAAGGATATTCTCACAAGTTCCTAATGGAGGTCGTTCCAAAACTGACAAAGGAGATGTATACCAGACAACTGTATCCACATCTCTTACACTTAGCCAAGCAAGCCATGAAATCAACTCTGATGAATTTGAGCATCAATCTAGTTGAAACTACAATCTTCTCAGACGATGAATTGGTGAACCGGCTAGTAGCCCAAATGTCAAAACGCTCTGCAACGTTTGCCTCCCACGATGCTAAACTGTTTGAAGCATTGCTGGAATACCAACTCAAGTCATCATTCAGAGAAGAGGCTGTAAGGCCTAAGCGTTCAAGAGATGATGATGACAAAGATCAAGATAAGGATAAGGAGCATAAACGCACAAAGAAGTCTGGCGAATCATCTTCCATTCAGTACTCAATGCAGCCTCCACCACAAAGGACTCCTGCTCAACAAAGATCTCCTCCTCGCTCTTCTGCAGATAAACCTCAGGATTCCGAGACACCACCCCAGACTCAGAAAACCAGTGATCATTTTGAGTATACGGGGGGTGACGATGAAGAATACCATGAGCCCCAACAATAACCCGCCTCTCCCGACAAAGTACAGAAACCAGAACCCTCATCTAGGCCTAAGAAAAAGAAGAAGAAGGCGCCCAAGGCTGACGTCGTATCATGGCTAGATGAAGATACAACAGAGGAATTTGAATGGTTTTCTACACTTGTCAATTCCACTCCCTACCCTGAAGAAGGTCAAGATCTGGTAGACGGTAATACATTGGAGCATGCAAAGATACTGCAAGAAAAGATCCGAGTAAAGAAGATGACGAAATCTGAGTTGAAGCGAATCAAGAATGAAGCTTTTCAACTGTGGAAAGATAGCTCAGAAAGTGCCATCGAGGTCGAATATCACCTTGAAAACATTGCTCGAGCTATGTCTAATAACATGGATTGGCTCAACCCAGAAACAAACATCGACTTTACCAAGCGGGACAACCCTCCATATTACACCGACTGGTCTAAACCACTACCAACAATCGGCCAACCAGATGAACCTAGAATTCCTTTCAGATATTTCTTCAACAAAGACTTGGAATTTCTTCTTCACGGTGGCGATGGTTCAAGGAAATACGCTACATCCTTGACACTTCCATTCCCAACAGCCGAATACTCAAACTGCATAGCTATCGAGGAAAGAGCTAATCACTTGTTCTCCAACAAAGTGGAAGCATATGACCGAGATGCAATGTATGGGATTCATCATTGGCCGGAACGCCGAAGAATCTACTACAGAAGCTGCCAGGTCCAGAAGTCTCAACATGCAGTGTTCAGTACTAAAAACATCGTTGCCATCAAACACGTTGACCTTTCGTCCAAATGGGACTACACGTATCTCAAGAATATTGTGGTCAAGAGACAAGACGAAAGGGATTATGCATTCTCTGAAGCTGACTTTGAGAATTAGTCGATCAACGACATCGAAGACATGTACCTTGCTAAAGTACAGGGTCGTATGAGACAATTCTCCACTGAAGTACAACGTGAATTCATCAAGTCAGTGCTCATCTTCATCAGATGCATAGTTATCAAAGAACGTGTAGAAGATCTCCAGTTGGCAGTTGAATCTTATCGGACCCGTGTCAACTTCACTCCACCGCAGCTTGATCTTCCCGACATCAACCATCTCTCACAACTTACACTCATCAGCAAACCATTCGGCGTCGTTTACCGCACTGAACTTCAAAGAAATTGCTTGATGGCGTGCAGTGATCTTCATAAGTTTGGAGATCACACTTTGAAGATGGTTAGGGACGGATTGGCTTACCGGTTGAAGGATATACACCAAAAGATCGGGTCTCCTAAGCGATGGAATTCTCAGGATCGAAGGGATGTGAAGAGGATCATCACGATGATTGATGAACGGTTGTATAGAAGGGATCAGTTCAGAAGATTGGAAAGCTATGTTGGTGGTCGACCCAGGAGAAACATCATCGGCTTTCAACGCCCGATTCATACTCCTGGCGACATCTCTAGACTACCTGGTACCCCTTGAACTGCTTCTTTCTTTATAAAATTGGATGTATGATTTATTATATCAATGGCTTATGCACACATTTCAGTGTACAACCCGTACTTGTAAATAAAGGACCCTGTGGTACGCTTCAGTGCCACAACCCTTATAAAAGGAGCGAAAGCTTCTTACTTTTGAGTAAAACCTATCAAACCTTTCACTTTTCAAGGTTTTGATCAAAAGAACAAGTACTTTCCCTTATGATTTTCAAAACCTCAACCGTTTATATCACTCGTTGAGGGGGAGTACTTGACTTAAAACTTTGATTCACAAATTGTTCACAGTGGTCATTCTTCCCGCAACACTCGAAATGGTCATATTTATTCTCAACTTTTCAAAAATAACAATTTATATGCCATTTTTGAGGGGGAGAAAATACGTGATAAGAAATATGTTGTGTTTTGCTATATGAACTCTCGTGTGAAAAGACTTTAACCCAAGAATTGACGAGATCTTAACTGTCAGTAACTCGAAAAGACTTGTCCGAGACGGGTAATAATTTCAAACTAGTTCGCTAGTGATGTAAACGTGTCTCGCAAAGGACTTGTCCGAGTAGAATGTACCATTTGAGAAACTCTTGATAGACATGAACCTTGACGGGTTTGACAACCTTTCGGGGTTGTCCACACCTTCAAGATAGTTATTAGAGTTAGTTGTCACCTAAAATATGACAATGAAACTCTTTAACTATGCCACATAACCGTGTCTCGCGGGGGAATGTCTATCTTGAGTCAATCAATTCAAAAGTGCGCGCTCTTTCCTCACTGTGCAGATTTCCGTCAAAACTCTAAAGCACATGTGGAGGGGGAGTATTTCTGCTAAAAGATAAAACTCTCACAGTGGTTCAAACATGTCTTTCATTTACAAACCCTTTGAGATATTTTCTTCAAAATGGTTTTATGGCAACATAGGATAGTCATGGAGTTATAAGCTGATTAAGGTTAGGAATAACCGTCCTATGATCCGCCAGAGCCGGAGGGATCTACCCAAGGACACTACCAATAGTTAGTATTTAGAAGTCCTTAGGTATGATTGTAAAAAGGAGAGAATGAGAAACGGAGAAAGAAGGAGTTGAAGAATTAAAAAGAAATGGAAAGAAAATGGTGAAAAGAAATAGCCCTCCAGATTATTCAACTTAGGGCAGACACCGGGTTCAATTCATATGCTACTGGTTGTCACTAGATGACACCGGTATTGAAGATTAAAAGTCGTCATGGACCCAGTGACGTATGCACTAAACCTTCTTAACCACTCAAGTTTCTCTCAACAGAAGCTTGTTTCATTCTCACAAGGAACCCTACGCAAAATATCGGCTTTCTCTTAGAGATTGCTGGTATTGAAGAAGGAGTCCCTCTCCCTAGTCTCCGCTCAGGAAAACCAAAATGCACTATTGAGTCTAGATCCACGAGATTCATCAAAAGATCTCTTAGGTACACTTGACATTTCATCACTTGACGTTCAACAATAAGAATTTCAGTGGTACATTATCGAGTCCTTCACAGATCTTAGTAATCTGTCGAGAACATTTATGAGAGGTTCACATTTGTGATCCTCAGTGATTGAATGGAAACTCCTGCCAGGGTCAACATCAAACAGCCCTGACAGCAGGTCGCTTCGGCAACTCCTCGTGGATTGCGCTTAGTGGTCTCAAACGGTCTACAGTCGTGAGGTGATGCTTCGGTGTACCTCAGCGACTCATCTGAATCGTAGGTGTACTTCGATACATCGTGTTATCTCACTTGTGGGACTCCTGTTCAGGAACGGCCTTTGTAAGAATTAGAGTTGTGTTTTCACACTATGTTGTTAACACTCTCGAAGTTCAAACTTGTAAGTGCCGGAATCCGCTTATTACTAACCGTTTTTATGTTTTCTTCTTATGGAAGCTCTGGAGCGGAATGATCGTGCAGATTCTTCTCATGCTCACGCCAACATCATCACTAATGGAAGTTCTATCCAAAAGCAACACAACAGTCAGAATGATTCTTCGTCAAATCAAAGAATCTACAAAGTTAAAGACTTAAAGAACTTCATCAGTACTGATTTCCAACGTCAAAAGAGCGTGTGAGCATGTTGAAGAATGACGTGCAGACACTGGAGCAGCGAAGCAGACTTGATGCAGATAACAACATACTATCACTTTCATCACAAAGAACAATGATCAAAGAACAAAGTTAAAGATGACGTCAAAGCATAACTGTTCAAAGAAAACTATCTCGCCATACTAGGGAGATGGTTCAAATCAAGGCAATTCTTCTCACAAGAAAGAAGAATGTCAGAAGACGTCAAAGCTACTATTACATCAACGCCTTCACCGTTTTTCATCACCAACACTTGAGGGGGAGATTGTTGGAATCACTCCTAAACCTTTATTCAAGTGTTAGTTACTCATATGTAATAGGTAGCTTATTATGGCCTTTATGTTTGTTTAAGGTCTAGCTTATGTAGAAGGCCCATAAGCTTAGGTCCATGTCCATTAAGGAAAAGGGAAGGAGTGGGAGTGTTGCCCTAGCTCCTTGCCTATAAATACCCCTTGTAAACCTTCATTTGAAGGTTGGTTGTTCAATGCATTTCTTTCACATACTTTACGCCTAACCATTCATAGCATATACGTGTGTGTGTGTTTGTGTGTGTATTGTTCAATCGCCTTTCTATCTCTTTCTATAAAGCTTGTGTTGTAAATCTAGTGACCTCACACTTAGTTTAAGTATGTGCTAACCCAATATGTAAACATTAGTTGTTGTACATATATATCTAAATCATAAAATCACTTAAGCTTGTTTTAGTGTTTTATGTGAAAACGTAAGTGTGTTAGAAAACTATTAACTCAAACTATTTACGTACTCTATTTGTTTCGTTAAAATGATTTTACGTTTGTTATCGACAAAACATTAGAAGATCGTAAAATATAAATAAACGTTTTTACGGCTTATTTGTATTAACAATACATACCTGGACAATCCGAGTTGTAGCAATACTAACTCTGAAACTCCAGATGTGGATCCTAGTGGAGGCTGTGTGGCACAAAATACTGAGACTGATGATGAAACACGTGCTTATTTTGAAACATTAATCAATAACTGTGGCATTGAAATCGAGAAAGTTAAAAAGGTCAATCGCGATGTTAAGGCCGCGAATGAGAAATTGACCGCTGAGCTTGAGAGGTACAAGGAGAACGCAAAAGCTTTTGAATTTCATAAAAACAAAGAGTCAGAATTAGAAATTAGTTATCGAGATTCCGTTTTAAGAGAACAACAATTGCAAATCAAGTATAACAAACTTGATGTCAATTTGAACTTGAAAATAAAATCTTTAAACAAGGAAATTTCTGATCTTAAAGACCAATTTTCTAAACAAAAAAAACGTATTCTGATCTTGAAAAAGAGAAGAAACAGTTGATTGCTGCTTTTTCAAAACGAGAAGATTCTCTTCTTGATGAAATTCTTGATAAAAATGAAATGATCAAAAAATTGGAAAATTTGCTTGTTACAACGGGTCATTCAGCCAAATCAACCAATATGCTAATTAATCAAACAAATCCGTATTTTCATACTACACAAAAAATGGCTCTTGGTAACACACCTCCTTGTTTCCTCAAGAAAGCTCAGAAAGAACAGAATGTTTTGAACAATGGAAAAGCTTTGCATGAACCCATAACTGTTCATGATTCTCTTGAAACGTTAGAACTATCGGATGAGAGTAGATCAAAAATGAAACAAAAAAATCCAGATCTAAAACCAATTGATTATAACAAATGGAACAAAATTAATGGAATTACTTTTGTTACACAAAAAGAAAGGTCAAAGTTTTCTATCACACCAAGTATTTCAAACAAAGAGTCAACACCTGTTTCAAAACAAGTTTCAAAACAAGTTTCAAAACCAGTTGTTGTCTCAAAATCTCTTTTGAACATTGAACAAATTTCTTCAAACAATCCTTTTAACACAAGCGATGCCAGAAGCATTTTAGAAGATGTTAAAACTAGAATTGGGGGACTTCAAGAGACTATTAAAACTAAAACGAATATTACAACTAACATCTGGCTTTCTAGTTTTGATAATGAAAATAAAAAGTTTTTTGAAACTGAAATTGCCCCTCAGCTGAATAACATCAACTCAAGGGTAATTCATTTTGAACAAGCATTTTTTAAAGAAACAGCTGACTTTGTCAAGAACCATAAATCCCTGGAAAAGCAAGCTAATGAAAGTGTTGAACACATCAAAGTTTTGGAATATTTAAATGATTCTCTCTTCGAAGATGTTCTGACCACTGATATTATGTCCATTATTTTACAAACATATTATGTTGAAGATCATGAAAGACTCCAGTCTGAGACCTCCGAAATTGTTTCAAAATATGAAAAAGCTCTTGAAAGACTTGAATAAGAAAATGTATCATATTTTAAACAACTTGATCGAAAAACTGAGGAATGCAAATATGACAAACTGTCGTATGAGCGTGCCTACAATGACATGAAAGCGAAAAATGATCTTTTGAGGGCTCAGCTGGAATGTCAAAAAGGAAAGGCAGTGGATATTGAGATTACAAAACCATTGACTGAGGAGAAAGCAAATGTTCCCAAACCGGTTTTCAAACCAAAAATGTCTGTTTCTATGCCTCCTCCAAAAGTCAATGAGAAAAATGTTTTATCAAAACCAGTCACTCCACCTGCCTTGCCTACACAAAATGTTGAAAAAGGAAAAGCGGTTATCAAGACACCAAAAGTTTTAGCACCTGGCCTTTTTAAGATGAGTACCACTAATGCGTCTGCCCCCACATCTAAAACATATGGAACAAACGACATAAGTTTAGAAAAGCACTCTAAAGAGACTAGGAAAGCTGAAACCACTTCTCTAGATAAAAATGTGAATCATAATGAGTGTGCCTTACCTTCTACAGGACTAGGAAGCACCTCTAGGAGCAGCAGACTAAAGCCTAAGAGCAATATAAGGAATAATAGAGTCTTGCATGCCTCTAAGAGTAGTAGCTTGAATAAAGAGAAGAAAGTAGAAGAACACCCTAGGAATTTACCGCTTTGTAATAAGAAAGACATTTCATCTGAATGTAATGAACCTATGAAATCTGCTAAGTTTAATGAATCTGATGAATCTGTTTGTTTAACTTGCAAGAAATCTTTAACTAATGTTCATGATGATTGTGTTTCTAAGAATGTGAATGATAAGCTTATTAAGAAGAACGTTCCAAAAAGTAATTATGCTAAACGAATAGGAAGACTAGTTGCAAAACTTAGGCTTTACACTACTGATAACAAGCATAGTGTTTACTTTAGGGATGATATTTGGAAACCAACGGGTAGAACTTTCACACTCTAGAATGGTAGAATGAGTGATGAACCTGTTTTCCCAATAGACAACTTCTATGAGTATGATCAGGACTTTACCTCTAACCCAAAGGAACCAAAATCAAAACGGTTTCCAAAATCTTCTTCTTCTGTTCTTGGCAGGTTATCGAAATATGTCTTTGGATCGTCGACTCGGGTTGCTCCAAGCACATGACCGGGAATCTGAAGTAGCTAATCAATTTCTTCTGGAGATTCATGGGAACTGTACGTTTCGGAAATGATCATGTAGCAGCTATCATGGGTTATGGAGATCTACCTTTTGGAACTTATTTGATCACTCAGGTTTACTATGTCGAAGGGTTGGGACACGATTTGTTTTCAGTCGGGCAGTTCTGTGATGCAGATTTATAGGTTGCTTTTAGGAAAAATGCTTGCTTCGTTAGAAACTTGGATGACACTAATCTCTTAACTGGGTATCGTGATACAAACTTGTATGCTATCGACATTAACCAAATGGCCTCTTCATCACCAATATGTCTTATGACACGAGCATCAGGAACAAAGTCCTGGTTGTGGCATAGACGATTATCCCATCTCAATTTCGATACTATCAACAAACTTGCCAAAGACAACATCGTCAATGGACTTCCAAAGTTCAAATACACCAAGGATCACCTATGTCCATCATGCGAACAAGGAAAAATCAAAAGAGCATCATATAAACCTAAATCCGTACCTTGTTCGGAAGCAAAGTTGCATATGTTGCACATGGACTTATGTGGCCCAATGAGAGTTGAAAGCATTAATGGGAAAAAGTATATTCTTGTTATCGTCGATGATTATTCAAGATATAAATGGGTTAGGTTTCTGAGATCAAAAGACGAAGCACCATGCATCATCATCACGTTCCTGAAACGTATTCAAGTACTTCTTCAAGCTCCAGTAAGAGTAGTAAGAACAGACAATGGCACATAATTCACAAATCAGGAGTTAAGAGCTTATTTTGAAGATGTTCGAATCACACTCCAGACATCAGTTGTTAGAACTCCACAGCAGAATGGGGTAGTTGAAAGAAGAAATCGAACTCTTGTGGAAGCTGCTCGCACAATGCTAATCTATTCTAGTGCACCGTTATTTCTATGGGTTGATGCTATTGCCACTGCTTGTTTCACTCTGAACCGATCCCTAATCCATCCAAGATTCAATAAAACCCCATATGAACTAGTGAACAACAGAAACCCTGATATCTCTTACCTTCACGTGTTTGGCGCTTTGTGCTATCCGACGAACGACATAGAAGATCTAGGAAAACTGAAAGCTAAAGGTGTTATTGGCATCTTCATTGGATATTCAGAAAACTCGAGGGCATTCAGGGTGTATAACAGAAGAACTAGGAAGATCATGGAGACGATGAATGTGAATTTTGATGAACTTTCACAAATGGCTTCTGAGAGACTCGCTCTAGAACCCGCGCTAAATCCAATGGCTTCTAATCAAAATAGATTAGGACCCGCACCAAACCCGCAGACTTCTGGACACAACAGTTCAGGACTCATACAACAAAGAGCTCCATCAACTTTTGCTGGCACTCCTCATGAAAAAGAATGGGATAATTTCTTTGAGTTAATGTCCGATGAATACTACGGTGGAACTTCGACAAATGCATCAAACCATCATTCCGCTGCACCCGCTTAAAATCATCCACCACCACCACCAGAAGATGCATCTACTACGGTCGAAACCAATGCACCAACTCCATCAACATCATCTACATCTACTCCAGCAACTCCAATTCTAGAAACAGTTTTACCAGCAGTTGATGAGCAAAACCAAAACTTATCATTTCAAGAAGAACCTTCACAAAACCAGAACAATGCAACGTTAGATGAAGACCTATTTGAAAACCCGTTTGCTACGGAATTAGCTGACTCATCTTCAAGCTTACGAGAACCATCTAACTCGCATACTTATAACATATGGTATCCTTCTACTCCGAAGTGGACAAAAGACCACCCAATTGAACAAGTTATTGGTGAACCTTCAAGGCCAATTCAGACGAGATGCCAACTTGCCACCGATTGCGACTTGTGCATTTACCTTTGCTCAATTAGCAATATTGAACCGAAGAACATTTGGGAGGCAATGGCAGAACCCGCATGGATAGAAGTGATGCAGGAGGAACTTCTCCAATACCGTCTACATGACTCTTGGGATATGGTTCCAAGACCAATTGACATTCGCGTCATTGATCTCAAATGGTTATGGAAGAAGAAAAGGGATGAAGAGATGACTGTAATTCGCAACAAAGCTTGTCTTGTGGCCAAAAGATACAGACAAGAAGAAGGGATAGACTTTGAAGAATCATTCGCGCAGGTAGCTAGACTTGAAGCAGTCAGGATATTCTTAGCCTATGCAGCTCACAAAAACATCACGGTTTATCAGATTGACATTAAGACCGTGTTCTTGAATGGAACTCTGAAAGAAGAAGTGTACATGAGTCAGCCAGAAGGCTTCATAGACATGGAACATCCAGACTACGTCTACAAACTCAAAAAGGCAATCTATGGATTAATGAAAGCTCCGAGAGAGTGGTATGACGAACTGTCTTCTTTCCTTATCCTAAACATTTTCACCAAAGGAACGGTTGACCCTACCTTATTTACTCAAAAATGCAAAAACGACATTTTGATTGTTCAGATTTACGTGGACGACATCATTTTTGGGTCCACTAATCCGAATCTTTCAGAACATTTTGAAAATCTCATGAAAAGCAAATTTGAAATGTCTATAATGGGGGAATTAAAATTTTTTCTTGGTTTACAAATACATCAATCCCCACGTGGAATTTTTATTAATCAAGCTAAATATACAACTGAGATTTTGAAAAATCATAGTATGGATAATTGTGATTCGGTCGGAACACCAATGGTAACTTCACCAAAAATTGGAGCCGATTTTTTTGGGAAAACTATCGATCCGAAGAAATATCAGAGCATGATTGGTTCTCTCATGTACCTCACTACTAGTAGACCCGATATTCATTTTGCTGTTTGCTTATTAGCACGGTTTCAGGAAAAGCCTACCGAACTGCATCTCAAAGAGGTTAAAAGGATCTTTCGGTACCTGAAGACATCCATTCACATGGGACTTTGGTATCCGAAGGAATCCGGATTTGATCTAATCTCCTTTTCAGATGCGGACCACGCAGTTGATCAAGTTACAACAAAAAGTACATCAGGAGGAGCACAATTTTTGGGTGAAAAGTTAGTAAGCTGGTCTTCAAAGAAACAAGATTGTACTGCACTTTCAACCGCTGAAGCTGAGTATGTGTCTCTATCTACGTGTTGTGCTCAAGCTCTATGGATGAGAACACAACTCACAGATTATGGCTTTACTTTCGATAAAATACCTAAGTATTGTGACTCGAAAAGTGCCATAGCCATATCATGCAATCCTGTTCATCACTCAAAGACTAAGCACATTCGTGTCCGCTACCACTTCATAAAAGAGCACGTGGAAGAAGGTACTATTGAATTATTCTTCGTGAAGACAGATTACCAACTCACCGATCTATTTACTAAAGCCCTTCCAAAAGAAAGGTTTGACGATTTAGTTCGATGAATTGGAATGCGAAGCCTAACCCCTGAGGAGTTAGAACGTCTTCTCGAATCTTATTGAAAATGATTTTCCAAAAAGCTTCGCTGTAAATTTTTTTGAAAAACAAAATACAAAATTTGAAAAACCAACAAAAGCAAAATATAAAAATATAAAAATTTTCAAAAATAAAAAAACAATAAAAAATAAAAAATCCAAAAATATTCTTCTCACGACATGTCTCTCGTATAATCGATATTCTGTACGTTTCTAGAAATTTCATTCAACAATGATACGGACAAGTACAGATCCTTGAGCGAGAGTTCTTTATATGTTTTCTAAAACATGTCGTTTCTCAAAATTTCTTCAAAAAATGGCTTTCGTATACTTCAGTACGAAACCTGGACTAAAATGATGACTTTTGATTATTTCAAATCAAAACTCGTGTTTTTAAAGAAAAAATCTAGTGTACGCTTCAGTGCACTGCATTTAAAACTGGTGAGAAATCATCATCATCTTGAGCACCTTTTCAAGATTGTTCAAAAAGATTTTTCAAAATCTTTCAAAATATTTTTTGCTCAAGATAACTCCCTCTAAAACCCTTTAATTGATTATGCTTTATTAAAGGGGGAGTATAAAATCAAAATTTTCCAGATTCATGCTTAAATCAAATCCGTTTGTCTCCCCAAAAGATTCTAAAAATGATGTTTAATCCGTTGATATCAAAAATATCACGAATATGCTATTTTTGAGGGGGAGAGGACGTGATTAAAATGTGATCAAAAATTTTAATGATCATTGTTTAAATCTCAAAAGAGCTCGACTCAGTTGAAACCAATGAATTGACGAGTAATCAAATGTACCATCTCGAGAAACTCATAATAGACATGAACTTACATGGGTCTAACCTCCTTTTCAAGGAGTGTTTACAACTTCAAGTTAGTTATTAGAGCTAGTTGTCACCTAAAAACTGACAATGGAACTCTTTAACTATGCAACGTAACCGTGTCTCGTGGGGAATTGTCTATCTTGAGCCGATCAATTCAAAAAGTGCGAACTCTACCCTCACTGTGCAGATTTCTGTCAAAAATTATAAGCACATGTGAAGGGGGAGTGTTTCTGAAAATATAAAACTCTCGGAGTGTTTCAAACATGTTTTCAATCATAAACACTCTGAGAGATTTTCAAGAAATGGTTTTATGGCAACATGGGACAGTCATGGAGTTATAAGGTAACTAAAGATAGGTAAATCCGTCCTATGATCCGCCAGAGACGAAGGGATCTACCCAAGGACATATCAAATAGTTAGTATTAGAAGTCCTTAGGAATGATTGAAAAAAGGAGTAATGTGAGAAAGGAGAAAGAAGGGGTTGAAGAATTAAAAAGAAAAGTAAAAGAAAGGGTGAAAAGAAATAGCCCTCCATAATCAACCTTAGGGCAGAAACCGGGTTCAATTCATCTGCTACTGGTTGTCACACCCCCAAATTACCTGTTTTGCAGCAGATTGGAATTCCTAGGGGATGACTGTCATAGCATCAAGTTACAGTTATATCGAACGACCTAAAGTGTCGTTTTGAAAATATCGTTTGATAAAGTAAAATAATCAGATTTTACAAAACATAGGTCCCAAAATATTTCTAATATACCAAAATGAGTTTGTTACAAACAAACGATAGTTACGTGCATAAAATATAGGTGAGACGCGTCGACACTGCGACTCTATGATAAGTCCACATGCATGCCATGAAGTGAATGCCTTAGATACCTGAGATAAAACATGCTAAAAGTGTCAACACAATGGTTGAGTGAGTTCATAGAGTTTGTTTTAACATGCAAGCCTTTAAAGAATGTTCACACAGCAAAGGCATTGTAAATCCACTCAGTTGCAAGCTCCGCCCATACAAAACCTACAACCTGTGTGTTTACAACCCACTGCTAAAAATAGTACGTCAATCATGTATGCATGTATCATAGCAGTTAAAAGTATAAATGTTTTAAGTATGTAACTAGTATATTGATCACGTAAACGTGCATCAAAACTTATGAACTTAGCCATGAGTCTCCACTCCATCTCCAGAAACCTCAGGAGGGTATGATGCTCACAAGGAAAGTAATAGCATTGGTTCTACTTCATCTCCGAAACCCAATGCATGTGTTATCCAAGGAGACTTAGTGTTACTCATAAGGAAAGTAATAGCATTAGTTTTACTTCATCTCCGAAACCCAATGCATGTGTTATCCAAAGAGACTTATCATGCGAACAAGGGGACAGCTCCATGTATGTTGGGAGACTTTATATTGATGCTCCGATCATAGGAGACTTTATAGTGATGCTCTGACCATAGGAGACTTTATAGTGATGCTCCGACCATAGAAGACTTTATAGTGATGCTCCGACCATAGGAGACTTTAGGTCAAGGTCATAACACGTACGGTTCAATAAGTTCAAACAAGTGATTAGTTTGTATTTAAGTTCAAGGGTTCCGTTCAAAAGTTCGTAATTGAGTTCAAAGATTTAAGTCGAGTTCAAAAGTTCATGACAGTCAAAGAGCTCGAATAATATCAAAAGGTTCAAGATAGTCAAAGCGTTCAAAATCACATCAAACAAGTTTAAAATATATCAAAAGGGTCCTTTACAGGTTAAAAGAGTTCAACTATATGTCAAAAAGTTCAAATCAAGTCCAAAGTGTTCACTTATATGTTAAAGGGTCCGAATCAATTTAAAAGAGTTCAAAAATACATGTCAAAGGGTTCAAAATCAAGGAAAGTGTTTCAACTAATAGCGTTCATAACATAATGATCAATTTAGTTCGAGCACAATCTACTTACTAGCATAAGTAGTGAAACAAAAGAGTACAAGTTCATGATAGTTCAAACAATATTGTTTAAGTTCATATAAGTGTAAAGTAAAAGCATGAAGTTGAGCATGTATCTCCCCCGAAGAGTTTATAAAATAATTAAACGAGTAAAAGTGGGGCTACGAACTCACCTGTTGCAATAGTTATGATGACAAAAGTAGATACACTGAAATGAGACGCAACTCTCTAACCGCGACCTATAATGAATGATGTGATCTAATATAAGTCATGAAACAATGTCGTGCATGCAAACTCATATGATATCCATACCACTTGAACACTTTTGAAATATAAAGTTTATCGTCGAAAAAAATAATCTTATAACGTCTTGACAATTTATAAATTACTTTCCAAGTATTTAAGTTGAAACGATATCCTATGATAATCATTTAGTGATTTATTATGAAATTATAACTTTTTGTCGTAAAATAATGTCATTGAAAATTTCATGAAAGCGAATAAACGGCCTTGAAAAGCTAGTCATAAAATGGTGCACATCGAGTGTTAGGAAACAAACTCAACGGTTTTGGGAAGCTTGTATCATTATCTCAAAGTTTTAGCATTAAAGTTTTCATCATAGAGGTCTCGATCATGGAGAAAAACATAGGTAAAGTATGGTACTTGCGTCTAAAATATAGTTTAAGTGACCGTATTTTATTCGTTACAACTCCGCTTGACGAACTGTTAGACATTTTGGAAAATAGGCTAGGCGAACTTACTTTTAATAGAAGACATCAGTTTATAAAAACTACTCCGTCACTGTTAAAAACGACCCTCAACATGGTCCCTCGTTGCCGTAGTATGTGTTTAATAGAAAATATATTAATGTTGCTTATATAATAAAGTTACGGCAACTTTGTTTAACGTTACAAGTCCGTTTAATTTAATCGTTACAAGTCCGTTTTCTACATCCTTAGATTCGTATTAAAGTATACTAATTTATTTTTGATAAGTCGACACATTTCATAACGCTTAAGCCTCATTGTTGATCTGGATAGAATTGTTGTTGTGGTTGTGGAATGTATTGCTGCAGGTTGTTGTTGTTGGAAGATGATGAAGCTTGTTGTTGTGTATTCACTGAAGGTTGAGTCTTTGCAATAAGTGCCAATGGATCATGATTCTTTGCCAATCTTTCTTTCCTGACTTCATTCACTTCAGCATGGTTTTGTTTCAGAAAATCATTCAGTTGATCAAAGTTCACTTGATGAAGGTCTTTTGTTTGGTTGACAATAGTGACAATCGTCCCCATTCTTCCGAAGATTATTCAGAACTTGATGTTTTGAACGATTGTTCTAGGTGCCAACTTGTTTCGGATAAGCTCATTCATCAAAGTGCAAAACCTTCCATAGTAGGATTCAATGGATTCTCCTGGTGTAGATGTAAACTTCTCCCATTCAGCTTAGCAAATTTGTTCTCCATGTCTTTTTTACCAATTTCTGTTCCATAACATAGCCTTCTAACACGTTCCCACATATCGAATCAGCTTTCACAACCGCTCTACAGCAAAGAAAATGTCTATTGGTAAACCCAATGGACAATATGAATTGCCATGTCATCTCAGACGACTTGTTTCTCGATCCTCTTCTGTATTGATTTCGTTTGAAGATGAGAGGATGGTGGGATGGGAGGTTGCACGAAGATTTGGGACATGGACTTGTCGAGGCTTAGGGTCCTTCCCGAATGGATTTAATCATGAGTTTCCCATTAGGTTTTGGTCTTGATGTAACGGCATAATGACTTGTCCATTGAAGATAACCACCTTTTGCCAACATAGAGGACGGTTCAAAGACCGCCGCATGAATGTCTTGTTAAGTTGCCATTGATGAAGGTATGATCTGATAAAGTTGATGTAGGATCGATTCAACGATAAAGGAGTTGTGGTTGATGAAGATTAAACTCGTTGAGGTGATTCCGAAAGTCGCATCAGAACCTTGGTTCTAAAAAAATTTTCGCCAAAAATTTGAAATTCACTATAAAAATCAATTCTAAGGTCGTATGAAAAATTTGAGTGATGACAATTTTGACGCCAAATTTGACCCGAAAATTTTGAATTTAGGCCCAAAAATTTGAATTTTTGACCAAAATTTTCACAGTTAAACCAAAATTTGAATTTTGCGTAAATATTGGTCGACCTCCTCAAGAAAAAGAAAGACTATATGCATTTTGTAGTATTTAAGTGTATTAATGTAGAGTAAATGTGTAATAACTTAGGGATAGTTAGTAACTTGTGTAAATATTTGTAAAGCCCCTTTTATCACTTATACCTTATCTTTATCACAAGTACCACACGAACCAAACACAAATACGTTATGCGTATGAATAAGAAGAAAGGAAAGAACTTGGTGACTTGAATGATAGAATTCGTATGTATGTTTAGAGAGATAGAGAGAAGAAAGATGAAAACAATAAGTTGTATATTGCTTCAAAGGAAAACACACACACACACACTCAAGCACACCCCTCAAATGACATACTTGAGGGGTATTTATAGTAAGAGAGATGATGCCCTAAGGCTTGGCCATGGGCCTTGTATGGGCTTGGACATGGATTGGGTTACATGAACTTATACAAGGCTAGCTTAACTAAACTAATACCCATTTAGCTTAGTCCAATCCACGAGCCCGTTGACTATTCTATCACGATATCTAACACACGTTACAAAGTTCCTAAACGTGAATGACCATCACTTCTAATAAAAACTATAAAGGCTAACAATATTTGAGCTTGTAGGGTAGCGTTAACTAAAAAAATAAATTTTAATTGATCAAAATAAAATATATTGATGTCATAAAAATTATAAAAATACATTTCTTGCAAAATTTGAGTGAAATAATAATTATCGTTTTGAATTTACGAAAACCGTCGTAATTATATAAATATAACAATTTATATACAAAATAAATTTAAAACATTGGGTAAACTAATAATATTATTTTTATAATCTTAATATGAGTATGAAAATATATCGAGAATATTTTTGGAAGTATCGGATCAATTGTTCAAAATAATTAATTACGCGATAACGTTTATTTAATAAGAAATTATGCTTAACGAAATGCAAAACCATGAATAAACTAATATGATGATAATGATGCTAATGATATGTAGACTAAACCTAGTCTATATGAAATGCCCTTGATGATTGCTTATGGATTCGCAGCCTAAAACCCCTAAGGTTACGCTGAATTTAATACTTGTAAACCTAGTTTACTTATAAACGATGAAATAATGTGAGAAATGACCGAAATTGAGAATTGTGACATTCTTCCTCGTAGAGGAATCACGCCTCGTGATTCAATTATTGATACTATAGTCCCAACCTCGACAAGAGTTCTAAAGTTCATGCTCGCACAATGAGCCTAAATGATCATGTTATGTCATGATTACGCTCCCTTATGGTTAGGTTTGATGAGCCAAGCTTTCCCATTCTCGAGCAAAAACCTCAAAAGACTTTTAGGTAACCGATTTTTACTTAATCCCACAACTCATTAAACAAGAACCGTCATACGATTAGGCTAAATCAGATTTAGTAACAACTTGTTTCTAGCTTGATCTTTGCAACTCATCAAACAAGAACTGCCACTGGATCAAACTGAAACAAGTGGTTTGAAGAAAATCTTTGAAAATTTGGCTCGAGTAATGAATTGCTTACACATATGAGACTACTACTCTCTTCATTGCATGATTCTTCCTAATTAGACATGTGATCAGCTATGTATAATTTGGAGTAACTATGCAATGCTTGGACTAATCGACTCATCTGATGTTGGGTGTTGAGTCATAAGTCCGCATGTATAATGAGTATGCACTTATAATGATATGATGAGATGCTATGATGATGTAGTTATAGTCTAGGTCAATGATGCAACCTAGTTCTCTATAACCGATGCTCGATACCAATCGTCACACCCCAAATTACCCGCTTTGCGCTGAATGAAATTGGGGATGACCGTCATAGCATCAAGTTACTGCTTATATCGAATCCACCTAAAGTGTCGCTTTGAAAATATCGTTTAATTAAGTAAAATAATCAGAGTTTACAAAACATAGGTCCCAAAATATTTCTAATATACCAAAATGAGTTTGTTACAATCAAACGATAGTTAAGTGCATAAAATATAGGTGAGACGCTACGACACCGCTGACTTTATGATAAGTCCACATGCATGCCATGAAGTGAATGCCTTAGATACCTAAGATAAAACATGCTAAAAGTGTCAACACAATGGTTGAGTGAGTTCATAGAGTTTGTTTTAACATGTAAGCCTTAAAGAATGTTCATTAACAAAGAAAGGCATTGTAAATCCACTCAGCTTGCAAGCTCCGCCAATACAAAACCTCGCAACCTTGTGTTTACAACCCATTGCTAAAAATAGTATCACAATCATGTATGCATGTATCATAGCAAGTAAAAGTATAAATGTTTTAGTATGTAACTAGTATATTGATCACGTAAACGGCATCAAAAACTTATACTAGCCATGAGTTCACCCCGTAAACCTCGTGAGGGTATGATGCTCACAAGGAAAGTAATAGCATTGGTTCTACTTCATCTCCGAAACCCAATGCATGTGTTATCCAAGGAGACTTTGTGTTACTCATAAGGAAAGTAATAGCATTAGTTTTACTTCATCTCCGAAACCCAAATGCCTGCACTAAACCTTCTAGCCACTCAATTCCTCTCAAAATGGATTTATTTCATTCTCACTGGGAACCCTACATAATCTATCGACTTCCTCTTAGAGATCGTTGATATTGAATAAGGAGACCCTCTCCCTAGTCTCCGCCAGAAAACCAAAATGCACCATCCGAAGTCTAGAGCCAAGATTCATCAAAAGATCTCGTGAACACTTGACATGACACGCTGTTGTTCATACGAAGGACACAAGTGATATATTCTAGAGTCCCACGCAGATCTTAGCAACCGCCAACATTTATGAGAAGTTTCACACCGTGATCTTCAATGATTGAATGGAAACTCGCCGTGGTCAACATCGCGTTCCGACAGCTAGGTCACTTCGTAACTCCTCTGATTACTTTAGTGTGTCTCAAACGGTCCATAAATATGGGGTGATGTTTCCTGTACCTCAAACACTCACCAACCGTAGGTGTACTTAGGTACATCGCGTTATCTCACTTGTGGGACTCCAGCTCAGAACGGCTTTGTGAGAATTAGGAGACGCTTCCACTATGTCATAACACACCGAAATTTAAACTTATAAGCTTGGATTATTTCTAACTCATGTTTTATGTTTTCCTTTATAGATGCTTATGGAGGAAGAGATCGTGCAGATTTTCCACATGCTCATACCAACAACACACCTAAAAGTTCTCATCAAAATCAAAGGCAACTAAAGTTAAAGATGATTCTTCACAATGTCAAAGAATCTACAAAGTTTAAAGAATCGAGAACTACATCATTGGTAACCAAAAGACAAATAGAAGTGTGAGCATGGTGGAGAATGACGTAGAGACACCTAACCAACGAAGTTAAATTCGGAGAATACCACATTATCTGATCACAAAGCATGAAGGAACGAAAATCAAGACTATTCTATATCTACACGCAAATTTCAAGCTCAAGGAAAGTAAAGACCTAATCAAGTGGAGCATCTTTTGAATGACCACCCCTTAGGGGAGATGTTAGTCGTAACATTTTTATTAGAAGTGATGGTCATTCACATTTAGGAACTTTGTAACATGTGTTAGATATCATGCTAGAATAGTCGACGGGCTCATGGATTGGGCTAAGCTAAATAAATGTTATGTTGCTAGCCTTGTATGTTGTCATCCAATCCCAGTCCAATCCAAGCCCATCCCAAAGCCCATTAGGGCATATGTACTTGTAGTATTTATACACCTCAAATGAGTCATTTGAGGTGTGTGGTTGAGCTGTTTTGTGTATGTTTTTCTTCCAAAGAAAAACAAGTTTCCTTTCATCTTTTATTCTCTATTCATACATGACATACATCTTAAGTCACCAACTTTCTATCTTTCTTCTATCTTCTATCATAGTGTTTGTGTTTATTACGTGTCATCTTGTGTGTTGAAGGTTGTTGTTTAAGGTTGTAAAAACAAGGTCCCTACAACACACATGCTCTTTACTCTCAAGAATGTGTACTTACTTCACACTGAGTCAATCGTGGGGTTCATCCCTTACGATAAGACTAATCATTTACCTTTCTTGTGCATGGATCTCATCCAAACTACTTGAATACAACACCAACCCATGGAAACTTGTCGGCCCTAACCGATAAGCTATATTCACATCCTATACCACCGACGCATAAATTGTACTAACATGTTCATCCTGCAGCTTGTTGAGGAGAATAATGACATTGCCATCGGATCTCTTCCAAATTTTCAAGATGTTGCCATTTTGAATCACCTTCCGTATATTTATATCATTGTTTGTGATCCAAGATTCCATCTTCATAACCAAGACCTCAGACTCATCCTTCTTCAAATAAGCAAATTTTGCATTGTTATTTGAGCATAGCAGTGATGATCCGAGGTTGAATATTTTGTTGTGGTTGGTCATCACTTTCTATTGTCGATCCCCGCCATTTTAAAGGTGTGGAGAGGAGTTTGGTTGTGAGGTTTATAAGGATCTTAAAAACGTGTTTTGTGTTGTTTATAAGGATCTTTAAAATCTTCTTCTTATTGGAGACTCTCAAATGGATCTGATACCACATGTTTGATCCCACTCTAGATAGATCTTTACTGCCTGTTAAGGATGGTGAATAGCCTATGTAATCACAAGCTAAACACAAGAGAGACTCTTTCTTTGAAAAGCTAATGTCTATGCGGAATATAGACACAACTAATAAGAAGAACATGACTAATAAAACTAAAAGATCCTTATATGGAGTTCATATGAACAAGGAGAATTGTTGAAACCCTAATCGGCATTAACAACAACGTGTGAGATTTATATGCATATCTCTTCCTAAATTAGCTCATGCATATCCTCACCTCTAACAAACTAATATCTTATCATGGAATAACTATTTGATTAATGCCAGACTCTTAAGCACGCCAATGTAGGAACTACCAGTACTAACTATTATAATAACCTTACCAGCAGGAACTATATACCTGCCAGTAGGAACTACCTCTACCAGTAGGAACTACATACCTACTAGTATTACAATTATAACTAAGTATTACAAATATTCCTAACAGTTCCTCTACAAATGTTTTTCATTCTAAAGATTCTTCTGAAAAATATTTTTTTTCACATGGTGACAAAATTGTTTGAAAATAAATCGGACTCAATATTTTTGAAAATCAACAAGACTCCATTTTTGTCAAAATATTTGTCACTTAATCAACGACTAAGGTCATTGATTGTAGGGGAGAGTGATTTCAAACATTTCAAACATCATATTTTCAAACAATTTGTATCAAAAAAAGCATGTTACTGGACAAAGTAACAACAACAAAAAATCAGCTGAAGCACATTTTTCAAAGTGTTTTTCTCTATTCTTAAATGATCTAGTTTGTACTTTCTAAAACTGTTCAATAAAGTTTTGGTGTAATGTATCAATGTATGATTTTTGTCAAATCCTCATAAATCTTTCAAATTGAAATCCATATTTTACTTAAAGATCTCTCAAACATCATTGTAGACATACATCTACCTTGATTTGCCTGATCTCCTAAATCAGAAGATATGCGTGCTTTAGTCATCCAGAAGTTTAAAACAAAATCACATCTTTCCCCAAAAGGTTTTCTAAATAACTTAAATCAATTGGAATCACAAATATCAAAGGGTTTGAAATTTTTGATCGAGGGAGAGAATGTGATTTAAATAAGAATTCTGATAAAAGGTGATAGTTTTGACTCAAAGTGCAGGTTCTCTCTAATATGTGCTAAACTCTTTTGAATATCGATGCACATATTGAGGGGGGGGATTAAATGTTTCTTATCACTAAAAGTTTAAAAGAAAGCCCCATCTTTCCCCAAAATCTTTTCTAAAGTATTTAAATATTAAATTTGATCGGGGGAGAGATTGTGAGTTAAATCAATAAAATGGTGAAAAAAAAATCAAGAAGAAACCATGAGACTAGAGTAATTGGATCCTTCCTCCATGTGTCAAACGAATTCTAATACATGATGCACATATTGAGGGGGAGCATTTATAAATGATCAAAAAAATTAAGGTACAAAATGCTTTGATTCTATATCACAAGTACCTTGATTGGTATTTCAAATGTTTTTTCATTTGGTTTTAAGGCGGAAAGAATTGTACCACAAGACCGACCATGTTACTTTATGTATTGAAGTATAAGGATGGTAAGGTTAGGTATTAGTTCATACGATCCCGCCAGTGCCGGAGGGATCTGCCCAGAGACAATTCACTAGATAATGTAGAAGTCTTTAGGTTTGATGAAAAAAAGGAGAAAAGTGAGAATATGGGAAGAGTGCCGACTGAGATAGAGCTAGAACTGGAACAAACCCAACAAAGTTCTAGTAATAAAGTCCCGGTAGGCACTGAAGGTTGAAGAATGAAAAAGAAATGAAAAGTGAAAGGGTGAAAAGAGATAGCCCTTCTATAATTCAACCTTAGGGCAGAAACCAGGTTCAATACATATGCTACTAGTGGTTACAAAGGTAACGCCGGTATTGAAGACAAGACGTAGTGGACCCAGTGACGCATTGCACTACACTTCCCAGCCACTCAAGTTCTCTCAAGAGGACTTGTTTCATTCTCATGGGGAAGCTACATAATCTATCGACTTTCTCTTAGAGATGGTTGATATTGAAGAAGGAGACCTTCTCCCTAGTCTCCGCTCAGGAAAACAAAATTCACTATTGAGTCTAGAGCCAAGAGATCATCACAATAAATCTCATTAGGACATAAAATTCATGAAAAACTTGTTGTTTCACACAATGTGGAAAGTGTTGGAATCACTCCTTGTCTAGATTTCAAGTGTTAGTAATTAATATGTAATAGTTAGCTTAATATGGATTTTATGTTAGTTATCATGCCAAGGCTTATGTAGAAAGCCCACGAGCCTTGGCCCAAGTCCAATAAGGAAAGGAAGGGACTAGGAGTGTTGCCCTAGCTCCCTCTCCTATAAATACCTTTGTAATACCCTCACTTGAGGGTTGGTTGTTCAAGTTACACATTTCACTCCTACTCTAACATTTCATTTACTCACGGTGTGTTTGTGTGATTGTTCATCCGATCTCTTCTCTATTTCTTCTATTGATGCTTGTGTTACTATGGTGACCTAATCGGGTATCATTCCCCAAATAGTTGGGTGAACATATTTTGTTTTTTAAGTTTTGTATTACGCTAAACGTGTTTAAACTTGGTCATGCTTAAAACTGTTTTTTACACTTTTAATCCAAGATTCTTGTCCTTTCAACGTTTTTAGGTGTTAAAATATCTTTTTTGGCAAAAAGTTTCAAACTTTACGTGTGGATCATTGTTTTTAAACTTGTTTTTGACGCGTAGTAGTTCTAACGCATAACGCGGTTTTAAAGCTTTGATCATCAAGTTTCACACTTTTGTGTTATTTTGGTGATATTGAAGCTGTTTCATCACAAAAATCTGGTTTGGAAACATCGCCATGTAAATCACTTTTTATTAATTTCTACGCCGTAGTAGAACCCTAATCTTACGCTAATTTTTCCTTGGTTTGATCTTCGTTTCGTGGATTACTCGGTGTTTTTCTTGCTTGGATAAGTCCGAAAAACACTGACTTTGGATATCTTAATCGCGGATAGTGTAAAAGATCTTTTGAGTAAAACCCTAAATTTACTCATAAGCTTAAGCTTACGCCAGAGAACTCATTACGCATAAGATTCTTCTTAAGCCTAAGCTCTGTCTTCACGATAAGATAATCCTACGCCTAAGTTTTCTTAACTTTCTCACGCATAACTTTAGTGTCATTTACGCTGCAGTTAATCCTACGCTGCAACTATTGTCGTTACGCCGTATCTTTGGTGTTTTTACACATAAGTGGTACTTTACCTGATTTCTACGCCTAAGGATACTTCATCAACAATGGTTCATTCGACTACAAAGATCCATTTACCTACACAAGTTTTCAACATGTCACAACCACCATACTCTAGCTGTTTCCCTTACACTTATAATCAATAACAACAACAACAACTAAGTCCACAACATCAACAATTTAATCATCAAAAACAAATTTATCAACAACAATTTAATCAACAACATACTCCACAACTTGCAAAGAATTCCACAACCTCAAACGGTTCAACCACCACCAAGTCTTCAAGTACAACCTTACACAAACGTTTACAATCAACATCCATCAAGGAACACTATGAAGGAACCGAATTGTTTGCAAAGATGTGAAGCTTTAAGTAGCCAAAGAATCCATTCATGAGGTCGATCACTACTGCACCTCAAATGCTCACCCGTGAAACTAACGCATCAATGGGTGATTAGGTTCTTTAGGTTTTGTGATCTAAAGAGGCCACATGGAAAGTTCTTAAAGAAGGTCATTTTGGAAGGTCCATTTCAGATGCCTATTATCACTACACTCGAGATCTTAATGCGCTCCACCAAGAGATGATCAAACCAACATTGCAACTGTTGCTCAACCGTTCGAGATGAACTTCTACACTATGAAGCCGATGAGCTTGCAATGCAAAGATATCCTCTTAGGATTACCAAACCCACTTCGCAGTGTTGGTGCTCAAAAGACCAAAGCAATGTGGGAACATATTCATCTACTCATGGAAGGCAACTACACTCAATCAGGAGGATATGGAATCAAAAATTTACTTGGCTTATGAACACTTCATGATTGAACCTCGAGAGACACTAGAGTCTTATCATCATCGATTCTCAGACATCATCAATGATTTGGATAAACACAACATCATCATGCCAAGAATTGCGCTTAATACTTAGTTCCCGAGTAGTCTTGGTCCCGAATGGGAGAAGTATGTCATTTTCCTCCGCCAAGCTTAAGAATATGCATCATGCTACATACGATTGTTGTACGATTATTTGAAGCCTCATCAAAAGAAGTTGATAAGGAAAGGATTATCCGCGGGCCAAACCGCTTCACCTTCACTTCCGAATAATCAACAACTTGCTTTGTGGGCTCAAACTAGTTATCCTCCTCAACCAGCCTCAACTCATCGCCACAATCACACCATATGATCCATCACAACAACAATCTCAACAAACTCAATTGGTTCCATACAACAACAACAATGATCAAGCATTTGTCGCTGAAGCTAATGAGAACTCGATTGCTCGATGCACCGCAACAAGGATTTGTTATGATTGCTAAAGCTTTTGCCGCTATACAAACAAATCCAACAATAGCATTCGCTCATCCAACACAAGGAATCAGCCGTTGAACAATGGACGAAGTTGAAGTTCGTAATCGTGGTTATGGTCGCCGATGGGCTGTGGTCAAGGGTTTAATGCTATGGGTAACAATGAGCTCAAGTGATTGAACAGGTAATGCTCGAATGGGTTGAATGGTCTTCGATGCTACAACTGTAATGAGAAGGGACACCTGGCTAATGCATGCCCAAAGCCGAGGACTAGGGGCGGTTACCACAAGGAGGCTTTACTTTTAGCTCTTAAGGATGAAGTCGTGGAACTCTCACGCACAAAGAACGAGCTTTATGGCGTATGCGCATCGATGACGATATGGAGGATTTGCGTGCCAATGCAACAGCTATGTTGATGGCTAATATGCACGAAGCACATGAGTGATACAAGCCCAATGTATGACACTAATGGCTCTCAGTACCCTAACAAACCATATTTATGTCCGATCTAATATCTCCGCCAACATCCAACGGCAAGGCTCGATTGTTCAAAATGAGCTGTCCACATCTCATTCACAATTACCTAACTAGACCTCGTGAGTTACATTTGACGATCAAGATGACCTTATGGTTTCCTTTGATACTCAAATTGACTCAGGGTTATATTTGAGGATCTAATAATGATCATGTTGTGAGTCACGTTGAACACGCCGAACCTCTCGCTTAGTCCCGATGTTGATCTCTTACTTAAAGACCAACAACTCAATGGAAGAATGTCGTGAATTAAATCAGCTATTAAAAAGTAAAATGCAATCATAACTGTGGATCTTGAATGTTTACAACGGCAAATCAATTTTTTCAAAACTCAAGAAAACCGCGGAAAAGGTTTTGAAGCCGCTTTTGCTAAATCTCATCAAAATGAACAATATTTAGAACGACAGATGCGTCATCTAGCTGCTTCGAAGAATGCTTTGTTGTCTCAAGTAGAACAACTCAAACATGAACATAAACAACAAATTAAAGCTCTTACCTTTGAAACTCAAAAAGCTAAGGCTGAGTTGTTAAATTGTCGAAAAACAGCTTTCTATGATACAAAAGCATTCAACAAAACGAATAGATGACCATCTTGAATAAATTATCGGCTTGCAAAACAAACTCAAAGAGTTTTGAAATGTTGTTTACAAACATGGTGAGTCAATCACAACTATTCAGAAGTTTACTTTAAAACCCAATCCAGTATGGATATGGACCTAATCTTGCCGATACAAACCTAAGCTTTCAACCAAAGCATTCAAACCAAATCCTCAAGTTTCCAAAGCGTAATATAAAATTGATGATTCTCTTATGAGTGTTGTTGAATATCATCGTCAAGAGGAATTAGATGCGGAAGACGAGATTCGATCAAAATTAGAAAATGTTGTTTACAACAAACCTTTACATATTCACAAGCCGCCACTTTTGTCACACCAAAGGATTCTTCTAACACACCAAGAATTATCACAAAAACGTTCGAAGTCTTCTAATGTTACTCCCAAAACCAAATTATGCACAAATTTATGGTCATTTACCTTCCATCGCTGAAGTAAATTCAAAACCTGAAAATCGCCATATTCTTAGATATTTTGACCTTTTCACGTCTGACCTCAAACTTTTAGAACATGAGATTGAATTTCATTCTGAAATAAAAGTTCAACATTTTCAATCACCGCACGAACAAAGAGATATTTTCTGAAATGACTTTTACCCCATGTTAAAAATTTGAAAAATTGTGCATTGTATTGGGAAAAGGAATTTCATAAGGAACTTGGATTGATGAAAGTCGCTTTTCAAGAAAATAGAAACATCTATTTCTAATACTAAACGAAAAGAAAAATGTTAATAAAAGATTTTGATCGACTCTTGGAAGATGTTATCCTCGGTCGATATCCATAATGTTGTGTTATTGCATTCTTTGCCATATGCATTGGATTATATCTCTGGCCGATCGCTGATTCTATTGTACGAAAAGTTAAATCGAATGTTAAATGAACTTTCAAATTAAAAACCGGCTTCAATGGTGTCAATAAGATTGTCAAAATCGTGAACTTGCTTTGCAAAACAAAATCAATCAGTTGCAATCCAAAACGCTAATCTAAAATTGAGCAATGGATGATCAAAACGCTGCCTTTGAAATGTCAAATCTCAAAATATGAACAAGAACTTGTAAAAGTGATAAAGGAATATGGTGTCATATTTGATTTACTCAAACAGACTCGTGATGAAGCATCAAACTAACTTGATCATTATCTTGCACACACTAAAGAAGTCATGAATTTTGCCGAAATCTTCGCTCGAAAATCAAGATTTGGTGCACACTATCATTAAGCTAAGGGAGATGTTAGGAAAGTATGAACAAGTTCAGCCTAGCATCATTAAGAAAATTGTACCAGAACACTTAGAAAACGTGAACCCAAAATGCCTAACGATAAAACCACAAGATACTAATGCTTCCCTCTAGTGAAACAGAATAGTTGCTCTTTTCCAAACGCCCGCGACTCTCGCGTTCTAGGAGCAATACAAGGAAGAATAGGAAGTTGCGACCTAAGAAAAGAACAATAAAGAATGCAAGGTAGAAGAACACCCTAGACTTTGAATAAGACTCACGCTGCACCCACTTTAACTATTAGGCCTTACAAATCTAATGGAAAAAGTGTTGTAAACTAATGCTAAACCTTTAAGTACTTTTGATATTCGGCCCGATGCTTCTTGTGTTATTTGTCGTAAAAGTATGCTTTCTGATTGTCATGATGATTGGTGCTGAAAACAGTCAAGCTAAATCACACAAGCTAGCCACTTGTGAATGGCTAACCGTAATAAACTTAAACCGCCGTAAAACCAATACAATGAAGATCGTGAGAATATAGTGAATTCCCGGTCGTTATGTCCCACCTGAGACTCAATGGTGTATCAAAACTAATTCAGATGATAGAATGATCACTAAGGATAGTGATCAATAAGGATTTTGATGGATAATTACCTAAAGAAAAAGTTTATAAATTACAATGACTTAAATGCAAATTAAAGAAAATTAAAAAGATAAAATATATTAAATAAATGCTATCACTATTTTTACAATGATGTTTTTGTGATTTTATAAAATAAAATAACTTAAATAAACTATTTTAACTAAAACGTAAACTTAAATTATCTAAAAACTTGATTTAAAATGAAAACGTGCGTTATTTATAAAAATTACGAGCGCTGCTAAGCAAAAACGTAAAATTTATGAAATAATAGTCCTACAAGTGTAAAAACAATTTTATTACGTACTATATGATAAAAGAAAATTTTAGAAAAAGATTTATATTTTTTTGACTTTTATATTTTTTATTATGAATTAAATACGGTTTTACACTATTAAATGTTTAAAAATACTAAAACATTTAGGAAAATTACGTAAATTTTGCAGAAAATACTTAAACTAAATCTAATCCTAGGAAAAATACAAATACCTAAAAAGTCAGAAGAATAAGCGGTTGATAAGCAAAACACCTTATCTAGCTTTAAAAGTAGAAACGTATATATGAGATTAAATGGTGCAAGATATGATGTACCAAAGACCCAAGGGCACAATGGTTTTCGTGTGGTGTGTTGGAGCATGGGAAGGTGTCAAGGTCACGGTTCGAATCCCAAAGAGGTTCTCTTTTGCAACTATTTTATTTTTGAGTTTTTATTTTACAAACTTAGTAAGCACTATAAAATAAGCATTTTCACAACCTAAACTTTATATGAAAACCGCTAATAAGCTCGTAATTAGCTTATTATACCAACAAAGAGCAAAATGATGGAATAAGCACAAAATTAAGCTAAATAGCTACTAAGCTAGAAAATAAGCAAAAGGTTAACAGAGATTAAGCTAGAAAAATGTTAATAAGCTAATATGAAACTGAAAACCAAAATTAACTTATAAATAAGCACTAAACAAACCAAAATAAGCATAAGCTTAACATTTTGTATGATTTTGAAAAAGGGTCTAAAACAAGTCAAAATAAGCACTTTATAAGTCGATGAGAAGTGAACTACTATTTTTCTAATTTATTTAAGCAACTAAACTTTAATATCCCAAAAGGATTTAAGCTAAATCTTAATATTAAGTACATAATAAAATTCTAAAGTTTATTCAAAACGGTATTTAGAAATTTTAACTTTTTTATTACACTAGCACTTTGACTTTTATGAACTTATGATTGATTCTAATGATTGTGTATGTTATATTAAGCTATATTAAGATGAAATTAATCTATAGTATCAAGTTTTAAACTATTTTGATGAGATTAGCAATCTAGAACCTTAACAGTTAACTATCTAGGTGGTTTTAAAGATGATTTTGACTTTTTACAAAACAAGGACTAAGTTTTATGACTTAACCGAGTATTCAATACTAAAGTGACTTAAAACAACAACGGATAACAACACAATGAGCCTCTAGCACAATTTTAACACCAAATCCAAACACCCCTTAATGAAGGCAGTTTTGAATCTTTAAACACTTAAACCGCTTTTAAACCAAGCAAGCTACTAATTAACTTTCATTAACCATATTAAGAACTAGAATTAACAACTAAAACACATTAACAATGCTTGAGAAATTAAAATGAGTCCAAGCACCAACTGAACTACCATCCATCCCATATCCACTAACCTCAATTTTTATTTTTAGCTAATTTTTTTTGGTATTTTTGGTAATTTTGGGATTGTTGAGTAAAACTGATTCCTTGAAGGTTCTAAGAGCTTATAGGCTTTTTCAAGAGCTTATAAAAGCTTAAGAAACAATAACAAATAAAACTATAATTAACTTTTGCAAATTATGAAAATTTGGACATAAAAATAGCATATACTAAATTCGTAAACCTTCATCTAAATTGAAAATTGAAACAAGTTTCTATAACACTGAAATACAATTACCCAGTCTTTAAAAGCTTAAACATACACTTTAAAACTTAAAAAAAACTTAAACGACATAAGTAAAATAAATTACACTACTTGGTTTTTCTCCTTGCTTCTTCTTTATACACCAAATAGTCTTCCCACTTGTTTCGAGCATATCCCATTAATCTCTTTATTGATGAGTGATTACATGGCCATTGATGATATTTTCATGAAATTGGTCTATCACGGTGGAGGGATTGAGTGAATGGGGAGGGTTGCATTTAATGTTTTTGTTGTTGGTGGAGGTGGAGGGACACGGAAAGGAGAGGGTAAGCTGGAAGGATGGGTGAGGCTGAGTGATTCGTGCATGGTTGGGAGCGAAGGGGCGACAGAGGAAGGGGATTGGCTTTGACCGTGTTGACTTGGGTATTAATACAAGGGTCAAATGAAGGGGTCCAAATGGTGTTATGGTAGGGGTCCAATTGGGATTTGATAGGGCCAAAGGTTTAAAGGTTTAATATTCAAGGACCTATTATGTAATTTCTAAAAATCAAGGGACCAAGGTCCCATATTTGCAAAGTTGTTCCAAGGAACCAAAAGTGACAAGCTCCAATAGTACAAGGACCAAACTTGACATTTTCCAATTTCAAGGACCATTTTGCCAATTTTGAAACTTGAAGGACCAACTTGTAATTTCTCAAAACTTTTGATATTTTTCACCAAAGGACTAATTTTGACAAGTTATGATTTAAAAAGGACTTTTGGTGATTTTCAAATAAATGCTCGTGGACTATTTCGACAACTTTGAAACTGGGGACTGAAACCGCCAAATATGCAAACTTAGCTCATTTTTCATCTGATTTTAAACATTTTGCATCTCAAACATATAAAATGCAATTTTGAGATATTTTCAGTATTTTGATGCATTTTTTAGTGTTTTCAGATAATTTTGCAGTTTAGATTGTACAAAAATGATGAGTATTTAGACACTCATCATATGAAAAATGTGTTGCTAGAGCTATCTTATCTCGTTTACGGAATCCTAAGACCCGGAATACCTCTAGGCCCACTAATGCTTCTAAGTCTGTGCTTGGTAAACCTTTAGATTCTATGAAACGCATTGATGTCCCCTCGTAGCTCCAGCCTCACCTCCGTGGAATGTAGTACCACCTAGTGCATTCACTAAGACTAAAGCTAAGACTAGTTGGAGATGGCGGAAATGGATACATAATACACTAGGATTTAAATGGATACCTAAAATCATTGATGTATTTCTAACATAACGCTTTAACCTTTAACTCTTCTGGGTTCCACATCTACTTCTATTCCATCGTGGTCGATCAGGTGTAATGCAGGATACGTGATCATCCTTTGGATTGTTCATAGCGGATGTTCCCACATGACAAAATCCTAAATCAAGTTATCAAACTTTATCGCAAAGTTCATTGGCATCGGCTGTGTTCGAATGATCACTTCGCAGCCTATCATGGGCTACTTGAGATTACATCAATGGCAATATCGAAATTAGCAGGGTTTATTATGTGGAAGGCCTCGGACACAATCTCTTTCGCCGGTCAATTCGCGGATGGAGACTTGGAAGTTGCTTCGGAGAAAACTTGTTTCATTCGTGATCTACAAGGAAACGACTCGATGTCCGCTCCCGCAATTCTAGTCTCCAGACACTATCTCAATTCAAGACATGGTTGCTTCATCTCCCATCCACTCTCAAAGGCTACATCAAAATCCTCGCTATTGCACCATCCTCTCACATCTAAACTTCCAAACCATCACCAACCTTGCTCGACACAAACTTGTTGAAGGTCTCTCGAGATTCCTAGTATTCCAAAGATCACCTATGCTCAGCTTGTGAACAAGGGAAAGCACTCGTGCTCATTTTCCTTCAAAGGTGGAACACGCCTCTCAAAGATGTGCTTCATCTTCTTCACATGGATTTGTGCGGCCACGCTGCCAAGAAATCCATTAATGGCAACGTTACATTTTGGTAATTGTCGATGACTACTCACGATGGACTTGGGTTTACTTTCTTCAAAGATCAAGCTCCACGATGATCATCACCTTTCTCCAAAATTCAAGTTCACTCGGAACACCGTCGGACAAAGGAACTGAATTTGTGAATCAAACTCTTCGTGAATATTATGAGAAAGTGGAATTGAGCATCAAACATCCATTGCACGCACCTTAACAAAACGGAGTTGTTGAAAACGAACCGACAAGTAGTGGAAGCCGAACGATGTTAATCAATGCTAAACTTCCAGACATTGGTAAGGCTGCCTCAATTGCATGCTACACTCAAAACCGTCAAAGATTACAAACGCCACAACAAAACACCTGAGCTTATCCATCAGTAGCCAACCTCAAACACTTTCATTTATTTGGATCCCTTTGCTACCCAAATAATGATCGTGATGACTTTGGAAAGCTCAAAGCCAAAGTTGACATTGGAGTCTTTATTGGATACTATGAGAACTCTAAACGCTACGGATCGGAATCGCCGCACAAAGCGAAGCTATGGAAATGATTCATGCTAACTTTGATGAGCTTACCGAAATGGCTTCGAGCATAATAGCTTGGAACCCGTCATAACCGTTAAACTTTCAAACCTCATCATCACCGAACCAAGCCCCGACTACACGCCAACAAATGAAAGACTATTTGCTCCTCTGCTCGATGATATTGATGAACGGTTCCGTGTGTATCCGATGTTTCAAGCCAACCCCGATACTACTCTTATAATTGACACACTGCTACAACAACTATCGTTGAAGAAGCACCACCAGCTGACTCTACAACAACAATTGAACAAATCAGCATCCAACGACGCTCAACCAGCCTAATGATGTTCTTAATGAAGTAACCCCACCCAGATTTTGATCCAATCGCTGCTCTTTAACCCGTTTCGGCCATCATGGGTAACTGATATGTTGCGGAATCATCTACAAGCCATTTGAATCCTCAAAATCTGCACAATGTATACAAACATCAACCCTCTACACATCGTTGGACAAAAGACCATCCTCTTGAAAATATTATTGATAACCCAAATCAACCAAAGTAACGAGACAACGCCTTCACACGATGGTGAACATTGCATTTATGCACTCACCGTCCGCAAACGAGACTAAAACATTAAAGACGCACTGACAAAGGACAACTGGATTGAATCCATGCAAGAAGAACTCAACCAATTCAAACATCTTGAAGTATGGAACTGTTGAAAGACCAACAGGGTCTACGCCATTGGTCTCAAATGGATTTGGAAGTACAAATTGGATGTCAAGGGAACGAATCGTAAAACAAGTCACGCCTCACGGTGGCTAAGGGTTATAGACGTGAAGAGTGGTATTGACTTTGAAGAAACATTCGCCCGCTGCTCGCCTTGAGTAATTAGGATATTTCGCGCTCACGTCTATATGAATATCACGGTCTTTTAGATGGGCGCCAAAACCGCTTTTCCTCGACCGTCAACCGAAAGAAACGGTTTATGTCATCCACCTAAGGATTCGTTGATCCCGAGTTCGAACCATGTCTAGAAACCTAACAAAGCTCTGTATGGTCTCAAACAAGTTCCCTAAAGGTACGATAAGTTATCATCCTTCGATTGCCAATAATTTAACAAAGGTTCGTCGACCCAAATCTTTCATACAATATCACGCAGGCACATATCTTAATTGTTCAAATTTAGGTTGATGACGCCATTTTGGGTCAACACATTAAAAGTACTCAATCGCTTTTGCAAAACTAATGAAGAAACATTTTGAAATGTCCATGATGGGTGAACTTACGCTCTTTCTAGGACTGCAAGTTCATCAATCACCCCGTGGTATTTTCTTGAGTCGGTCCAAATAATGCCTTGAAATTTTTAACAAATTTGGAATGCAAACCTGTGACACCTATGCCACACCAATGGCTCATACCAAGAAGTTAGACGCGGATTTACATGGGAAATTGGTAGACCCAACCAAATACCAAAGTATCATTAGGTCTCATGTATCTAACAAATGCCAGGCCGGACATTGTTTTTGCCGTGATATCTTCGCCTCCCGCTATCACGAGCAATCAAACCCACCTCTCGAGGCTAAAAGAATCCTCCAATACATCAGGGAACCATTAATTTGGGTATCCCGGGATTATGGTTTTGAACTAGTAGCTTTTTCGTGACGCCGATCACGCAGATGCTTAGATTCAAGGAAAAGTACTTCAGGAGCATTACTTTCTTGGAGATAAACTGGTGTCATGGCAATCAAAGAAGCAGGATTGTACATCGCTTTCCTCAACAGAAGTAAAATATGTAGCCATGTCGGCGTGTTGTGCTCAAGTCATTTGGATGAGAACACAACTTCTATGGTTACGATTTGACGTGAATCCCGATAATAACCGGCAAGTGCTATTGCCATCTGCAGCAACTCGTCAACATTCAAATCAAAGCACATCGATCTTCATATCATTTCATCAAGGACCACGTGGAATGTGGTAACGTTGAATTATATTTTGTGGTAATCAATACCAATCAAGCGGATCTTCACCAAAGCCTTAGCTCCCGCTAGGTTTAATGAGTTGGTACACCGATTGGTATAGCGTGTGTTTGACTCAAGAGGAACTGGATGAACTCTTAAAACACTCTTAAAAACTAGTCAAACACCAAAATCTCTTTCGTAAATATTTTTCAAAAACAAAATACAAAATTATAAAATCAGATAAAACAACAAAAATATTCTTCTATCTATAATTCTTTTAACATGGAAAGTACAATTCTTCCGTCAACACTCTAATCTTTCAAAATTCAATATTTTTTCGATCAAGTGTTGAGGGAGAAAACAAACATTTTTCGCCATAAAACCTTGTACTTGCATGTTACCTTATCCCTGTTGTTTTAAATGGTGGTCACTTTTCCGTTTATCGACACACTCCTGACTAAAATTTATAAAATTTCATTATTTTTTAAGTCAGTGTAGTCAAATTTCTTTCCAAATATCCTTTGTTTAGTAACGAAAATGGAAGTTATGGACATGGGATGTAAATGGTAAAGGTGGAGGGACTAATTTTGTCAAAACGTCAAAGTTATTTTCTACTAAATCACCTCAACCAAACTTACACTTCTCATTTATTATCACATTTAATTTTCCACCAACCCTAATCTACGCATAAAAATCAACCTTCAAATCCGGTTACTTGATCATCAATTTGTAAGTGTTCTTGTGTTCTAAACATGATTACAAACAAGGGTTTTAAATCGCTTCAAAACCAACTAGATTGTTAGATATGAGTGATTTTGTGTTCTACGCTAGTTTATGAACACATAATCAATGTTATGTGTTTTTGGTTAAAATGATAAAGTCAAAACGTTTATCTAACATCATTGAAACCATTTTTATCATTAAACATCACCCGCATGGGTAATTGATTGATTTTGAAAACTAGGGTTTATGCGGAATTGGGTACTTTCTTGTGAGAACGCTTCGTTAAAATATTGTTGTGTGATGTTGTTTACATGATGAATTGATCATATCCATGTTTAGAATCAACCCGTAAACACTAATTAATTGATAATTAGAAATTAGGGTTTATGTTCAGATTATTTGGGTATCTTTGATTCATTGAGAATTTGATGATAAAACTTAGACATCACAACTCACTTGACTTCTTAGAACTACCGTAACAAGTTCTGCACAAATCCTATGGCTAGATAACTTAGGGCGTAATTTTTGAAACTTAGGGTTTAAGCTTACGCATAAGTTTTCTTACGCAGAATCGCTTAAAGTGTATTCATGCTATGATCTGAAGAATAACTGAATGTATGTGTTAATATTGGTGCTATGATGAAACTATTTCGTGTTTATTACGCCGTGGTAATCAAGGTTGTTTGACATCTACGCATAAGGATCACCTTACGCCAGAGCATGTTATGCGTGAAGAGAAATCTTACGCCGCAACGCCACGCCGTAAGGTTCTACATAAGGGACTAAGCGTATCCCGTGAAAGATATGAACCCCACGCATAAGGTTGACTCCACGCAAGCCTTACGCCGTAGGATCCATATACGCCACGCGTAAGCTCCACGCATAAGGTCCCTTTTCCACGCCAGTATTTCACGCCGAAGTCAAGAACCTACGCATAAGCTTGCATTTACGCTATATTCCTCTGCACGATAAGCTTTCCATTTCTACCAAGCCTAGTTTAACCTTAATTATGAGTTGTTACGCGAGCAAACTTGTAAATAAATAAATCATAACGCCATGACACCAATAATGTCACTAATAAGCTTAAACGTTTAATATGTTGTGAAAAATAAGTGAAAACATGGACTTTAAAATTTAAAGTTAATCAACTCATTAAACTTATCACGCGCATTGGACTATTGGACAAACAAGTGACATTGGACTCGTCAGAATAATCATCGACGTATCACATTCAATAATTAGACAATAAAACCATTTGTTGACTAACATAATGTCTTTCGATATGTTGGTTCTTTTGGCTAAATATCTTTCAGATCAAGACATGGACGCTCAAATGCAGAATGTGGATGCACCAAACGTACTCACCGTTGAAGATATCTTCCCTCATGGTTATCCGATGAAGATTGGAAAGAACAACCTTGTTAGGAATTAGAAATTCTAGGTATTAAAGATTCGGTCACCTCAAGTATATGTAATCGTTAGAGAGCTCGTAGTCATAGTTATTTTATGATTAAGTAGTATTTAGTTTAGTAAACACCGGGAGGACTGACGGGCTTTACCCACAGATGCCCGATCCACGGCCGTAGGTGGCGTTTGTTTGTAAGATACTATAAATACCCTCTACTCCAAAGGTAGAGGTTGAGCTTCAATACCATTTTTTCTTTGTTTCACATAGTTCCTAACTCTCTTCCTTTCTCTCACTAGAACTTTCTCTCTCTAAACACTTTTGTATTCCATAGTGATTATGGTTTAGTGTGTTTGTGAAATCCTATATCTTACAATTGGTATCAAGAGCCATGGTTTCATCACTCATCTTTCATGCTTTTTGTTTTGGTGGATTTCATAAGGTTTTGGGGTATTAAGGGTTTAGGAGAGTTTGATTCATTTGGACAAATTCTAGTGTTAAAGTTTGAATTTGCTTGTACTTTTGTGTTTAGGATCATCATATGTGTTTATGTTTTGAATTGGAAGGCTTAAATCATTGTGGTTTGGTTGTTTTGATTGATAAAGTGGTTATTTTTGAAGTTTGCGGCGAGTTGAGTCTCTGGATAGTTTGTTCTTCAAAGCGAGTTGTTTTGTTATTGGATGCGAAAGTTGGTACATGCACTTGGTCGTTTAGCGAAGTTGATTTTTATGCGACTTGGGTTCTAAGCGAAGTTGTTTCTTTAAACGACTTGAGATCTAAAGCCACTTAGCTATTAAGCGAAGTTGTAAAGCTAGCGCAGTTAATTTAAGCCACTTGGTGTTCAAGTGAGTTGATTGTGTTGCGAAGTTGATACTAAAGCGAAGTTGGCTATTTAGCCAATTTGACTCATTGCCGCGGTTGACAAGTGTTGTGAGTTGATGCTAATGCGATTTTGGCTATTTAGCCAGTTGATACCTTAAGCGCAGTTGTCTCCTTGAGCGAGTTGGGTGTTTAACGAGTTGATAACTAAGCGAGTTGTGTGTTTTACTACTTGTCTAATTTTAGACTTGTCACTTCTTCTGTGATACATTCTTACGGTTGTTCTTTTGGTTTAGTAAAATCCCGTGAAAGAATCAATTTCCGGTTTAATCAAAATTGTAAAATCGTAGAACTTGTAATCATGGCAAACATCGCTCCTACTATTGTTTCTTCCAGAATAGGACGCTAGCGTTAAGTTCGGATACTAGTCCACCTATGCTTGACAGAATCGACTACGATTCTGGGCTCCGATGGTACCGTCTTGAAAGGAAAATGGGGTCAACATTCTCAAATCGATTGATGAAGGACCGTATAGAGTTGAGACTACTAGAGACATAATTGATACAACAGAAGATGGAACAATGATCTATGGAATAGACAGACCAAAGACGTATGATGAGCTCAATGATAAGGAGAAGAAGAGATTCGATGTGGATATCGTGGCTTCTAACATCATATTGCAAGGTCTTCCAAAAGACATCTACAAGCTTATCAATCACAACAATCAAGCAAAGGTCAGATGGGATAATGTCAAGATGCTTCTTTCCGGTTTTGAATTAACCATGGAAGACAATGTAATCACAACTCTATAATGAATTTGAGCACTTCAAGATGAAACCAGATGAGAGTGTCTATGAGTATTACGTGAGATTCCACAAGCTTGTTAATGACATGAGGAACATCAGAATGACTATGCCAAACATTCAATTGAACTCAAAGTTTGTGAACAACATGAATCTCGAATGGCACAAGTTTGTCACCTCTGTGAAGCTAACCAAAGGATTGAAGAATACAAACTATGAACAACTCTATGCCTTCCTGTGGAGTTTGTTAAGACTCCTTGAGATCGTTTTGAGCCTCTAGGGTTAACAATAACAATGATAATAAACTTGTATACGCAGCGGAATAAAACAAATCATAGTTATTGACACAAGTTTTTCATTATAATCACTCCAATCCTCAAATATTATTTGATCGAATAATACGTTACACTAAACTTGCAATGTGGATCAAAGATCCTTGAAGCTAAACCAAACAAACTCTAACCCTAGACGTTTATAGGAACACGTCTAGGTTACACACACACACACACCTTTAATGACTACATTATGGAAGACTTAATATAAAACCTAGACCCCATGTCCTCTTTATATACTAGAGGATTAGGGTTTACAAAATACTACGAAGGACTAAATAATAAATATTCTTTTGCAAGCAAGTCCTTCCATCTTTTTATAGATTTCTTCTTTGTCTCTTTAAGTCCCTTTGTTTCATTCTTGTATTTATTTTGTCTCATCAAATCCAAGGAACCTAAAACCCAACAATCTTCCCCTATTTGATGATGACAAAACAAACAAAGTCGTGTACGAACTTCCCTAGACGGCGGAAGTTGAGATGTAAACATCTCCGTGAATGAAACATTCTTGTCTTCCTTTGTCTTCCCTTTAATCCATGCCATCGCACTCCAATATTTCTTCCCCTTTTTGTTATAAACAAATAGAGAATATAAGCAGTAGAAACTTCCCCTTGAGTGATGCATGAAAATCATCCTTCAAATCAGTAAGCTTTATGTAATGAGCACTTGTGAAGAAAACCAAATATAAAAAACTTGATAAAGAAGTAGAATAACCCAATCTTGTGTCTTATGTCTTGTTTATCCACGTGACTCCAAACTTATACTAACACCATATAAGTATACCGCAATCTCTTGACAAAATCCTCATCTTCAATGAGACAATCGGCAACTACAATGTAACTCCTTAAGTGATAGTTAACTAGGTCTTCATCCATCCAAATTTTAACCTATGAAAACTAGATTTTGCAAGTCTTTGTCAACATCCTTAAGCATCTAACAAAGTTATCTACAAAGTGTAATACCCACTTTGAGATATGATAAGAACACAAACCTCGTGGAAACTCAACTACAACATCAAATAAATGATATTTAACCTTCTTCGTAATCAATTTTTCAAATAATCCAAAACGAAGCTTTTAAACCTTCAAGAACAAATACCAATCTTCTTGTGTATGCTGACTAAAAATCCCATGTGTGTGTCACCAAAAAATCTCAAAGTACTCAAAACATGTACAGCCTTTCCTCAATCAAAAACCTCACAGTAAACGTAATAACGCAAGAAACACCAAAGAATGGAATTGAGATAACACTAGCAAGGGTTTCGGTGAAAACACTAGAGTGGTTTCGAGAAAAACACTAGAAGTTGCTGTTTAAAAACACAGAAGTGGTTTCGTAAAAACACTGGTATGGTTTCCTAAAAACACTAGAAGTGGTTTCGGGAAAACACTAATGCTGGTTTCTAGAA
>OU343223.1:173541452-173602586 GCA_910596185.1 Chrysanthemum makinoi
GATCCAACAGTTATTAAACTTTAGGTCCAAATAATTAAAAAATCTCATATAATGTGGTATGAAACATATGTATTACTTGCATGCTTGTTTCTAAAAATTAAAATAGAGCAAGTATGGATATTGAAAAAGTAGAAAAAATTATTTAGAACTTACTTGAGTGATTGAAGAGTTTTTGGAACTAGAAACTTAATTAATCTTTAGGTTTTTATTTCAAAACCTTGAAATAGATTACTAAATGAACTTGTTTAACACTTGATCTTGAAATTTTGATGCATTTCTCTTCTTGATCTTAAGATGGCTTGAAACCCACAAGGAGGAGCAAGAGATGAGTGTTTAGCTTTTCACTTAAAATATATGATCTATGTGTTTGTTTTAGAAATAAATGACTAGGTAAATAAAAATATCTATAAGTGACACTATGGTCATTTAAGTAGTCAAAAATGAAATTGATAGCCTTCTATGACAAGGCAAAAAAGAAGACTTTGGTCTTGTTTTGATATAAAATGTATATAATTATTTAGATATTTAGGTAATTAAGTTCAAATATTAAGTTATTAATTATAGAGGTAGCTAGAAATCGATTTTAGTTTTAACTAAATGAAATATGTTGAAGTCATAAAAGTTATAAAATTATATTTCTCGCAAGTATTGGGTGAATTAATAATTATGGTATCGTGATTTACAGAAATCGTCATGAATATATATATATATATATATATATATATATATATATATATATATATATATATATATATATATATATATATATATATATATATATATATATATATATATATATATAACAATATATATACAAAATAAATCCAAATCATCGGGTAAACTAATAATATAATTTTTATAGCTTTAAAATGAGTATAAAAAAATATTTGAAACAATTGTTGGACGCGTTCTGGATCAATTATCCAAAAATAAGTGATAGATTAAGTATAGCGTTTTTATTTAATAAATAAATACACCTTAATGAAATATGCAAACCCATGCATGAACTAATATGAAAATGATGTTATTGATGATATGTAGACTAACTCTAGTCTATATGTAATGTTCTCAATGATGTTTCCTAATACGCTAGCCTTAACCCTCACTTGCTACGCTGAATTTGATACCAAACCTAGTTTCTATTTAAAAAAATGATGAATGGTGAATCATGATTAACGATTTTTCTCCGGAAATGAATAGTGTTTCATGGATAGTAAAATTTTGAAATAACCTCTCAAAATATCAAATCGACTTCAAAAACGATGAATAGTAAAATGATGAATAGTAAATTCCCGAGATGAATAGTAAATTTTTTTAAAGTTTGTAAAATGACTTGAAATTGAGAATTATCACATTCTTCCCCTGTCATAGGAATCACATCCTCGTGATTCAATTATTGATAACTATAGTCCGAACCTCGACAAGGGTTCTAAGAGTTTATGCTCGTGTGAATAGTCTAAGTGTTTATGTCAATGCTCATGTATATGGGTTTTTCAATTCAACTAGGTAACGTGCCTCGTGATCAGTTCGATGAGGTAAACTTACCCAATATCAACGAGCTTCTAGCCTCAAAAGACCTTAGGTAGTCGATTCTAATTTAATCTCACAACTCATCAGTCAAGAATTGTCATGAGATTAAACTAAATCGATTTGAGTAAAAAAAAAAACTTGACTCTTAGCTTGATTTTCGCGACTCATCAAACAAGAACTGTGTTGGAATCACTCCTAAACAGTATTTCAAGTATTTATATTTCATATGTAATAGGTAGCTTTATTATGGCCTTTATGTTTGTTTAAGGTCAAGCTTATGTAGAAGGCCCATAAGCTTGATCCAAGCCCAATAAGGAATAGGGAAGGAGAGGGAGTGTTGCCCTAGCTCCTTGCCTATAAATACATTGTAATAACCCTCACTTGAGGGTTGGTTGTTCAAGTTTTCTTTTCATTCACATACATTACGCCTAACCGTCTCTTAGTTTATATGTGTGTGTGCTTGATACTTGTTCATCCGCCTCTCTATCATTCTTATAAGCTTGTGTTTGTAAAACTAGTGACCTAACAGTGGTATCAATCGCCAAATAGTTGGGTGTACTCGTTTGTTTTGAAGTTTTGGTTTTGGGTCTTACGCGTAAAGATAACGCAATCTTTGGTTATCTTAAAACTCGTTTTTTAAACTTTTTAATCCAAGATTCTTGTACTTTCAATGTTTTGAGGTGTTAAAATACTTGTTTTTGGCAAAAGTTTCAAACTTTACATTTACGCTTTTAACTTGTTTTGTTCGTGGGTGTCGCTCTACGCGAACCCGTTTAGCTTTTGGTACATCAAAATTCACAATTTTGTGTTCTTTTGGTACTATTGAAGCTATTCCATAACAAAAATCTGGTTTAGAAACACATTTGGGCAAAATCAAAGTTACGAGTAATCCTACGCGTATCAAAACCCTAAAATTACGCGTAAGATTTTCCTTGGTTTGATCTTCATTTTCCTGGTTTATTCCGGGTTTTCTTACTTGGATAAGTCCTAAAATACGTCGACTTTGGATATCTTTTGCCTTGGAAGTGTAAAAGATCATTTGGGCAAAAACCCTAAAATTACGCATAAGCATAAGCTACGCCGAGAAATTCCTACGCATAAGATTCACTTTTTACGCCGTAAACTTAGGTCACGCATAAGGTAATCCTACTTAACTTTCTACGCCTAACTTTTGTCTACGCATAACTTTAGTGCTTTTATCCTACTTATGCGTAAGCTAAAACCTACGCGTAACTCCTCATTGTTACGCGTAACTTTTGGTGTTTTTACGCATAAGTGCTACTTGGTTCTTGTCTTTTCTACCCCTAAGGACACTTCATCAACAAAGGTTCATTCGACTACAAAGATCCATTTTACCACACAAGTTTTTCAACATGTCACAACCACCATACTCTAACTATTTCCCTTACACTTATCCTCAACGACAACAACAACTAAGTCCACAACATCAACAATGGAATCAACAACAAGCAATTTATCAACAACAATTTAATCAACAACATACTCCACAACTTGTTGCAAATCCACAACCTCAAATGGTTCAACCACCACCAAGTCCTCAAGTTCAACCGCACACAAATGAATTCAATCAACATCCATCAAGGAACACTATGAAGGAACCCACTTGGTTTGCAAAGATGTGTGAAGCTTTAAGCGGCCAACAATCAATTCATGAGGCTGATCACTTGATAGACCTCCAATGCTCACTCCAGGAAACTACGATCAATGGGTGATAAGGTTCTTTAGGTTTTGTGATCTAAAGAAGCCACATGGAAAGTTCTTAAAGAAGGTTATCTTGAAAGGTCCATTTGAGATGCCTACTATCATTGTACCGGAGATCCAAATGCCATTCCACCAAGAGATGAACAAACCAACATTGCTAACTCAAGCAGCATTTAAATCCCACGAACTTCTACACTATGAAGTTGATGAACTTGCAATGGAATACATCCTCTTAGGATTACCAAACCCAATTCTTCGTAGTGTTGATGCTCAAAAGATCTGCACAAAAATGTGGGATCATATTCGCTTCTTATGGAAGGATCGACTCAATCGGGAGGATATGGAATCCAAAATTTACTTGGCTTATGAACACTTCATGATTGAACCGGGAGAGACACTAGAGTCCTATCATCATCGATTTTCAGACATCATCAATGATTTGGATAAACACAACATCATCATGCCAAGAATTGCGTTGAATACTAAGTTCCTGAGTAGTCTTGGTCCTGAATGGGAGAAGTATGTCATTTTTCTCCGTCAAGCGAAGAACATGCATCATTCTACCTATGGATTGTTGTACGATTACTTGAAACCTCATGAAAAGGAAGTTGATCGGGAAAGGATTCTCCGTGCTCAAATTGCTCCACCCACACATCCGAAAAATCAACAACTTGCCTTATATGCTCAAAAAATTATTCTTCAACCAAAGAACTCAACAACAATGCTTCAAACACACCAAACGATCAATCACATCAACCTCAACAAAATCAATTGGTTCCATACAACAACAATGCTCAAGCACTTCATAATGAGGAACCGATCCATTGAAGCATTGCAACAATGATTTGCTATGATTGCTAATGCCTTTAGCCGTTATACCAACAAATCCAACAATCGTGATTCGCTCCTCATCTAACACAAGGAATCAAGCTGTTTGTGAACAATGGACGAGTTGAAGTTCGAATCGTGGTTATGGTCGCCGATGGGCGGTGGTCAAGGATTTAATGCTATGGGTAGGAATAACAACAGAGCTCAAGTGGTGGAACAGGAAAATGCTCAAAATGGGTTGAATGGTCTTCGATGCTACAACTGCAATGAGAAGGGACACTGGCTAATGCATGCCCAAAGCCAAGGACTAGGGGCAGTGCTTATTTCAAAGAGGCTCTTCTTTGGCTCTTAAGGATGAAGCGGTGGAACTCTCACAACAAAAGAACAGAGCTTTATGGCAGATGCAGACTCAGATGATGATATGGAGGACTTGCAGGCCAATGCAACAGTTATGTTGATGGCTAATATGCATGAGTTACACATGAGTGACACAGCCCAGTATGACACCGATGGCTTGTCTCGTAAAATTCCCGAACAAACCATATTCATATCTCGATCTCATATCTCCGCCAACATCCGATCCGCAAGGCTCGAATGTTCAAAATGAGCTATCCACATCTCATTTCGACGATTTTCAACTAGACCCCGTAGTTATATTTGACGATCAAGATGACCAACGGTTTCCCTTGATAATCAAATTGACTCCGTGGTCATACTTGAGGATCTAAAGAATGATCATGTTGAGACTCACGCTGAACAAGATGAACTTTTGCCTCATCCGATTTTGCTCGTTAATTCAAGACCAAAAAATCAAAATGGAAGAATGTTATGCATTAAATCAGGACTTAAAAAAATGCACTGTTAACAAAGGATTTTGAATGTTTACAAAAGCAACTCAACTTTTTCAAAACTCAAGAAAAACGCGAAAACGGTTTTGAAGCAGCCTTTGCCAAATCTTATCAAAACGAAAAATATTTAGAACGACAGATGCGATCTAGCCGCTTCGGAGAATGCTTTGTTGTCCGAAATAGAACAACTGAAACATGAACATAAAAAGCAAATTAACGCCTCACCTTGGAAAATCAAAAAGCTAAGGCCGAGTTGTTAACTTGTCAAAAAGCCTCTGATACAAAAAGCATTCATAGAAACGAATAGATGATCATCTTGAAGAAATCATCGGCTTGCAAAACAAACTTAAAGAGTTTAAAACTGTTGTTTACAAACATGGCGAGTCGGTCACACCATTGAAAAGTTTACTTTAAAACCAAATCCAAATGGATATGGACCGAATCTTGCTGATTACAAACCTAAGCTTTCAACCAAAGCATTCAAACCAAATCCACGAAGTTTCCAGCACAATATAAAATTGATAATTTTGTTATGAATGTTGTTGAATATCATCGTCAAGAGGAATTAGATGCATAAGACGAGAGTCGATCAAAATTAAAAACTGTTGTTTACAACAAACCTTTTAATTATTCAAAACCGTCACTTTCGTCACACCAACGGATTCTTCTAACACACCAAGAGTTATCATCAAAACACCTGAGTCTTCTATTGTTAATCCCAAAACAGACTTTGCACAAACTTATGGTCCTTTACCTTCCATTAGTGAAGTAAACTCACAACCGGAAAATCGAAAAATTCTTCGATATTTTGACATTTTCATGGCTGACCTCAAAATTTTACAACATGAGATAGAATATCGACCTGAAATCAAAGTTGAACATTTTCAATCGCCTCTGGCGCGAGAACAAAGAGACATTTTTCTAAAAATCTTTTACCTAATGTTAAAAACTTGAAAAGTTGTGCAATTGCCTGAGAAAAGGATTTTCATAAGGAACTTGGGGTCATGAAAAACGCTTTGAGAAAACGTAAACATCTATTTCTAAACGTAAAAAGAAACTCTTGAGAAAAGATGTTGATCGACTCTTGGAAGATGTTATCTGTGCTGATGTTCAAAATGTTGTGTTATTGAATTCTTTGTCATATGCATTTGATAATATCTCACGATATCGTTGTTTCGTGGTAAATGTTGAGAACACTGATAATGTGCTTCAGATCGAGTCCTTAACAGTTGAAAACAAACGATTGTCAAACGAACTTTCAAATGCAATACGCCGTCTTAATTGGTGTCAAAAAGATATTCACGATCAACAACTTGCTTTTCAACACAAAATCAACCAGCCATGCGTGCAAAACCTTTTGATTCTAAAATTGAGCAACTGGATGATCAAAACGTGTCTTTTAAGTGTCAAATCTCAAAATATGAACAAGAACTTGTAAAAGTAAAAAGGAATATGGTGTCATATTTGATTTACTCAAAAGACTCGTGATGAAGCATCAAATGAACTTGATCATTATCTTGCACACACTAAAGAAGTTATGCATTTTGCCGAAATGTTCGGTCCTAAAAATCAAGATCTGAATCACACTATCATCAAGTTAAGAGAAATGTTAGGAAAGTATGAACAACTTCCGCCAACAATCATTAAGAGATTAGCCCCAGAACACTTAGTACTCATACACCTAGAATCTCTACTGCCAAATCACAAGTAGCTAACGTGCTTCCTTCTATCAAACAGAATAGTTGAGCCTTTTCCAAACGTCCGCGACTTCACGGCCCTAAGAGCACTCAATCGAAGAATAGGAAGTTGCTAACTAAGAAAAGATCAATCAAGAATGCTAAAGTAGAAGAACACCCTAGGACTATGAATAAGACTCACGTTGCCTCCACTATAGATATTGGCCCGCAAATGTAATAGAAATAGTGATGTAACGAATGCTAAACCGTTAAGTACTTTTGATATTCACCGATGCACCTTGTGATCTTTGTCGTAAAAGTATGAATTCTGATTGCCATGATAAATGTGTTGCTAAAGCTATCATCTCTCGCTTAAGGAATCCTAAGAACCGGAATACCTCTAGGCCCACTAATCTTTCTAAGTCAGTGCTTGGTAGACCGCCATCTTTAGATTCTAAGAAACGCATTGCTGTCCCCGTAGCTCCAGTTTCACCTCCTAGGAATGTAGTACCACCTAGTGAATTCACTAAGACTAAAGCAAAGAGTAGTTATAGATGGCGGAAATGGATATATAACACACTAGGATTTAAGTGGATACCTAAAGCTATTGATGTGTGTATATCTACTATAAGCGCTATGGAACCCTCTAACATTTCGGTTCCACATCTACTTCTATTCCATCCGTGTCGCCTGTGTGTAATGCAGTGATACGATCATTCTCTGATTGTTGATAGCGGATGTTCCCGACACATGACAGGCAATCTTAAATGTTATCAAACTTTATTGCAAAGTTCATTGGCACCGCCGTGTCGGTTAATGATCACTTCGCAGCTATCATGGGCTACGGAGATTATGTCAATGGGAACATCGAAATTAGCATGGTTTACTATGTGGAAGGCCTCGTCACAACTGCTTTCAGTAGGTCAATTATGTGATGGAGATTTGGAGGTTGCTTTCAGGGAGAAAACTTGTTTCATTCGTGATCTACAAGGAAATGACCTTATGTCCGCTCGTAATTCTAGTCTCTTCACTATCTCTATGCAAGACATGGTTGCTTCCTCTCCCATTTGCTTACTTTCTAAGGCAACATCAACAAAATCCTGCTATGGCACCGCCGTTTCTCACATCTAAACTTTCAAACCATCACCAACCTTGCTCGACACAAACTAGTTGAAGGACTCCCACGATTCCGGTATTCAAAAGATCACCTTTGCTCAGCTTGTGAACAAGGGAAAAGCACTCGTGCTCATTTTCCTTCAAAGGTGGAACACGTACCTCGATGTGCTTCATCTTCTTCACATGGATTTGTGTGGCCCGGCGCGCTGCAAACGATCAATGACAAATGCTACATCTTAGTAATTGTTGATGACTACTCACGATGGACTTGGGTCTACTTTCTTAGAAGCAAAGACCAAGCTCCACAAATGATCATCACCTTTCTCACAAAAATACAAGTGTTCACCAAACACCGCCGTAATCATCGAACAGCACAAAGGAACTAATTTGTTAACAAAACCCTTCGTGAATTCTATGAGAAAGTGGGAATTCAAAGATCAAACATCTATTGCACGCATAACCTAACAAAACGGAGTTGTCGAAAGACGAAACCGAACGTTAGTGGAAGCCGCAAGAACAATGTTAATCAATGCTAAACTTCCAGTTACTTATGGGCGTAAGTGATTCATGCATGCTATACTCAAAACCGCTCTATGATCACAAAACGCCACAACAAAACACCTTTCGAGCTTGTCCACAACTATAAACCGAATCTCAAACACTTTCATGTATTTGGATCCCTTTGCTATCCAATGAATGATCGTGATGACTTTGGAAAGCTCAAAGCCAAAGCCGACATTGGAGTCTTTATTGGATATTGTGATAATTCTAAAGGTTTCCGAATCGGGAATCGTCGAACAAAGGAGGTTATGGAAACGATTCATGCTCATTTTGATGAACTCACGGAAATGGCTTCGGAGTATAACAGCTTAGAACCCGGTCACAACCGCTTAAACTTCCCTCAACCCCCATCATCACCGAAGAAAGCCCTCGCCACTCGCCAACAAATGGAAAGGTTATTTGCTCCTCCTGCTCGCGGACGATATTGATGAACGTGCTCCGGTGTATCCGCCTGCTTCCACCGCACAACCCGATAATATTCCTATACCTGATACACCTGCTACAACAACTACTGTTGAAGATGCACCTACACCAGCTGACTCCAACACAACAGCTTGAACACACCGTAACAATGATGAACCACCGATGATATTCTCAATGAAATACCCCCACCGCAGATTTTGATCCAAATGCTTCTTCAACCCGTTTGCTAATGAGACCGCTGCACCGCATGTCGCGAATCTTCAACAAACATTGAATCCTCAGAATCTGCACAATGTATACCAACATCAACCCTCCACACATAGATGGACAAAGACCATCCTCTGGAAAACATTATTGGCAACCCGAATCAACCAGTCGTTACGACAACGTCTTCACACGACGGTGAACATTGCATTTATGCACTCACCGTCGCCAATCAACCTAAAAACATCAAAGACACAATGACAAAAGACAACCGGATTGAATCCATGCAAGAAGAACTCAACCAATTCAAACGTCTTGAAGTATGGGAACCGGTTGAAAGACCAACAGAGTCTACGCCATTGGTCTAAAATGGATTTGGAAAACAAATTGATGTCAAGGAAATGTTATCCAAATAAGTCACGCCCAGGTGGCTAAGGGTTACCGTCAGGAAGAGGGAATAGACTTTGAAGAATCTTTTGCTCCGGTTGCTCGCCTTGAGGTCGCTCGATATTTCTAGCGCTCGCGCTCATATGAATATGACGGTCATCGATGGATGTCAAAACTGCGATTCTCAATGGACAACTTAAAGAAACGGTTTATGTCAGCCAACCAGATGGATTCGTTGATCCCGAGTTCCTCAATCATGTCTACAAACCGAACAAAGCTCTTATGGTCTCAAACAAGATCCTCGGGCATGGTACGATAAGCTATCATCTTTCCTCATTGCCAATAATTTCACCAAAGGCTCGGTTGACCCAACTCTTTTATACAATATCACGGGACACACATCTTAATTGTTCAAATTTACGTGGATGACATCATTTTGGGTCTACACATAAAAAGTTTTCAATCGCTTTTGCAAAACTAATGAAGAAAAATTTTGAAATGTCCATGATGGGTGAACTTACGTTCTTTCTAGGACCGCAAGTTCATCAATCACCCCGTGGTATTTTCTTGAGTCAGCCCAAATATGCCCTTGAATTGTTAAACAAATTTGGAATGAAAACCTGTGACACCTATGCCACACCAATGGCTCATACCAAGAAGCTAGACGCCGATTTACATGGGAAATTGGTGGACCCTACAAAATACCGTAGTATTATTGGGTCTCTCATGTATCTAACAACTAGCGCACTGATATTGTCTTTGCCGCTTATCTATGCTCCCGCTATCAGTCGCACCAACTGAAACCCACATGTCTGAGGCTAAAAGAATCCTCCGATACATAAAGGGAACCATTAACTTGGGGATCCGGTATCCGAAGGATTCTGGTTTTGAACTAATCGCTTTTCGACGCCGACCACGCAGATGCTTAGACTCACGGAAAAGCACTTCGTGAGCTTTACAATTTCTTGGTGACAAACTGGTGTAATGGCAATCGAAGAAGCAGGATTGTACATCGCCATCAACCGAAGCTAATATGTAGCCATGTCCACGTGTTGTGCTCAAGTCATATGGATGAGAACACAACTCAAAGACTATGGTTACGATTTGACAATCCCGATGTATTGCGACAATCGGAGTGCCATTGCAATCTCGCAACCACCAAAGACTCGAAATCAAAGCACATCGATCTTCGATATCATTTCATCAAGGATCACGGGAACGTGGTATCGTTGAATTATATTTTGTGGGTACAGAATACCAATTGGCGATCTTCTCACCAAAGCCTTGCCTCCCGCTAGGTTTAATGAGTTGGTCCACCGGATTGGTATGAGGTGTTTGACTCAAGAGGAATTGATGACCTCCTAAAACAGTCTTTAAAACCCTCAAACACCAAATTCTCTTTTGTAAATAATTTTTCAAAAACAAAATACAAAAATATAAAACCCGATAAAACAACAAAAATATTCTTCTAATCTATTTTTCTTTCAACATTGCAAGTACATTTTTCCATCAACACTTTAATCTTTCAAAATTCAGGATTTTTCCGATCAAGTGTTGAGGGGGAGAAAATAATCTTTTAACCGCTTCAAAACATCTGTGTACTTGCATGTTATCATATCTCGGTTGATTTTTTACAAATGGTGGTACATTTCGGTTCAAAGACACTGGACTTTAATTAACAACCTTTCATTATTTTCTCAAGTCAAGGGGGAGTGTTGTCATGTTTCTTTCCAAAAAAAAATCTTCGTTTGGGTAACCAAAATGGAAGTTAAAAGGCTTTGGTTGAAAAAGGAAAAGGTTGAGGGACTGAAACTGCCAAAACCTTAAAGTCATTTTAATAAAACTCTCCACCTAACTCTTATCCTTCACATTTATTACACCAAACCTAACAACATCCTACGCCTATAATTCGCTCAAGATATCCGTGATTTGATCATCATTTGTAAGTGTTTAATGTTTCTAACATGTTTTCAAACATTGGTCTTGAATTTTAAATGAATCCAACGGTCAAATCTATGGACATGAGTGATTTTGTGTTCTACGCTATGCGTAAGAACACATGATCATGTGTTTTGTGTTTGTGGTTAAATGTTAATGTCAAAATGTTTTAAAACATCAATGATATGTTTCTATCATCAAAACAAACCCGTAAACACGAATTGATGAATTTTGAAATTAGGGTTTATGTGTCGAATTGGGTTTTTTGAATGTGAAGTGTTTTGGTAAAAAGATTGTTGTGTTATGCTCTATGTTGTTGAATTGATGATTTCCAAAGTGTCTATAACCACCCGAAACACTAATTGGTCATCAATTTGAAATTAGGGTTTAAAGTTCATAAACTTTGGGTATTTTGATTCAACAAATTAAGTGTTATAACTTGGCTTACATACTCACAACATCTTTAACATACCGTAAAAGTTTGGTGCATAATCCATGGCTAAATCTCATACGCCAGATTTAGGTTTTAGGCTACGCGCGTATGTAGTTCTACGCATAACTGTAACATCCTGTTTGCCATGATCTGTTGTTAAAATGAATGTTATGTGTTAATATTGATGATATGATGGTTTTATTTCAGCTTGCTTACTTGTGAAAATCAGAATCAAGGTCATTTGCACTCTACGATAAGGATTACCCTACGCCGAGTCATGTTATGCGTAAGAATAATCCTACGCATAACAACTACGCGTAAGGTTCTACAATGGACTACGCGTATCCTGTGAAGGATATGCGTAAACAAGGACTCCTACGCATAAGGTCAACTCTTACGAGTAGCCTTACGCGTAAGGTTAATATATGCTACGCATAAGCTCTACGCGATAAGGTCTCCTTTTCCTACGCGTAACACTTCTTACGCTGTAGTTAGATTCTACGCTGTAAGTTTACGCCTACGCATATATCATTCCCCGCTCACGCATAACTTTACCAAAACTACGCTTAACCCTGGATTGACCTTCATGATGAATTGTTACTTGTACAAACTTGTAAATAAACTAATCATATCATCACTAATCCTAAAATGTCACTAATAAACTTAAATCGTTTGATATGTTGTGAACAATAAGTGATAAAATAAACTTTAAAACTTAAAGTTAACTAACTCACTAAACATTTCACGACGTCATTGGACTATTGAACATACAAGTGACTTAGGACTCGTAACAATCATTGACACTGTACATTCAATAACTAGACAATAAGACCTTCGGTTGACTAACATTATGTCTTTCGATATGTTGGTTCTTTTGGCTAATGTTATTTCGCATCACGACATGGTGAACAAATGAATATGGATGCACCCAAGTTCTCTCCATTGCTAATATCTATCCTCATGGCTATCCAATGAAGATAGGAAAGAATAATCTCCGTGTTGACTTTGACAACCTCACTTGCTCGGAATCTTCATGTTTAATTGCTATTGATATTCTCGAGGACTCATCCGTGACGTAACATGCTTTCACACTCGCAACCGCTCCTCAGATCTACATCCAACAGCTTCGAACACTATGGAAAGGGTCAAAGGACAAACCGCTGGACGGTGACTCAATCACAAACAAGTCACCATTACACCTGCAGACTTAAGGGTCGTTCTCCTAATTCCTCATGTCGATCCAACCAAACTATATGCCACACCAAGAGCTCACTCTCCAGTTCTTAATCAATATCAGTTATGACGAGGCTACAGGAGTAATCACCAAGCATTCTCACGTAGAGCTTAAGAGTATTCCTCAACCCCCGAGAACTCTACATGATCATCACCAAGTCTGCTTCTCGTCGATACGCTATGAGCACCCTAAGCTCATGGAACTGCAAATATTCTAGGCATTGGTCAACAAGAAACACATCGCTATCGAAGCTCTGATTTGGGATGACATGATGTCATTTCTCAACAAACTTGGCTCAAAGATTCCCTACATCGGATATACTAAATTGTTGATCCAGAGAGCACTTGGACTTCATCCCGACATTCCCAAGAGGCTCAATGACCCCAACAATCACGACATGTTGACGGAACCCATTCTATCCGTCAGAATCAAGGAAACGTCTACAAAGAAACAAGGTGCCGTGGCTGCCGATTTCCTTCTAATCAAGATGTCGAAGCTCAAACGCACAAAAGGTATCCGGAAGCAAATGACAAGGCAAAGTTGGTCATCTCGACGAAAATCTTCTGAACACCTGTAAGGAGAACCAAAAAGGAAGTGCCGGAAGTGTCACAAGTACCGTAGTCAAAGGAAGTTCCAAAGAAGAAACCTATTCCAAAGAGGAACCTCCATCTAAGAAGAAAGTTCCTTCTCGAAGCCACCCAATCCTTTCACTGAACCAAAAGAAAGCTTGTGGACGAGCTCGAAGGTACTGACACGCTATGAAGAGATTACCTACTCTGAAACCTCAAAAACCGGATGAACCTCCTCCAGCCAAAACCTCCAAGTCCCAAACTACTAAAGGAAAAGGAAAGACTCCTGACTTGAGTCTCATGATGAAAGCTCAAGAAGAAGAAGAGCAATGGATCAATCATACAGAAGAAGTTTAAATTAGTTAGACAAATTCAAAAGTCAAGAATTTGCAAAGATCAAATGGGTGGCCCCGAGGATCGAAGTGGTGTCTGCCCACTCTTCACCGTGTCCCGATGCGCGTTAATCAACCCGATAAGGGATCCGTGCCACCACTCTTGTGCAACAACAAACGCTAGTGAAGGAGTCTACTGATCTTAACATTGAGGAACCGTAAAAGAATAAGACTCGAGAAAGAGAAAACTGATGAAGAAGCTAAGGAACAGACGGAAGAAAAGGCTAAATCTGTACATGATGACGAAGAAGATTATGATGACTTTCTTCTCAACAGTCCAACTCGCTCCAAGGAGGATACTTCGGCACCTCCAAAGGACCCCGAATCTCCTCATGTCCCCTCCTCTTCAGATTCTTCATCTCACTCATCACCACCACCATCAAAAAGATCAACAAAATCATCATCCAAATCTGTGAAGAAACCACCTCGATCTTGGATTTCTCAAGCTCATAAACGGATTCACAAAGCCGCCAAACAAGTCGAAAGAAAACGTGCTCTACAAAAGCTAAATTTCTTTGCCGATCACATACAACAGATATGTATGACGAGCATGACAAGATGGAGAAAGAAAGGGAATTTGTTCAAGAGTTCATGAAGAGTCATCGTAAAGAGGAACTGAACGAAATGATCGAAGGTTACACTAACAAGTACCTTCGTGATATCGCTCCTAAAGTCCAAAAGGAACTTGGAAAGACAACAGAAGAGATCATACTCACAAGTTTCTTCTCGATGCCCCGGTGTGACTAGAGAAATATTTTCCGGATAACTCACCCCTAACATCGTAGCATTGGTTAAAAATACAATGGCCAAAGAAGCCGATCTCTCTGAACTGAAGTTAATCGCTAAACTTGTGATACAAATGTCAAAGCGATCCGAACGCTTACTCGATGAAGCTAAATTTTTTCGAAAATCTACTTGATTTTCAACTCAGATCATCATGCAAGGAGTCACCCGATCAACCCAAACGACCAAGAGATGACGATGATAAGGATAAGGATTCGCACCTAAACGCCGGCAACCCGTAAATCTACCTCTATACCACCTCCTCCACCACGAACTTCTTCTCAACAAAAGTCTCCTCCACCTCGGTCTTCTACTCGATAAACCTCGACGATTCCGAAGTTACCACCCCCGACTCAAAAAACAGGTGATTACTTTGAGTATACGGGTGGTGACGATGAAGAGGTCCTTGAGCCCCTACAACAACCCACCTCACCCAAACAAGTGCGTAAACCAAGTATCATCATCAAGGCCTTCCAAAAGAAGAAGAAGACGACTCACTCGAGTCGCCTCATGGCTAGATGATGATAAAACCAAAGAGTTTGAATGGTTCTCCACACTTGTCAATCAAACTCCCTACCCTCATGAAGGTCAAGAATTGGTAGACGGTTCTACATTGAGCACGCAAAACTTTTGCAAGAAAAGTTCCATGTGAAGAAAATGACGAATCTGAAGTTGAAGCTTAATCAAGAATGAAGCATTCCAACTTCTAAAAGACAGCTCAAAGCCGCCGAGGTCGAATATCACCTTGAAAACATTACTAGAGCTATGTCTAACAACATGGATTGGCTCAACCCAGAAGCAAACATTGACTTCACACAAAGGGACAACCCTCCATACTACAATCATTGGACCAAACCCCTACCGACCATTGGCCAAACAGACGAACCACGGATCCCCTTCCGATACTTTTTTAACAAAGACCTGGATTTTCTCTTACACGGTAGCGATGGTTCGCGAAAATACGCTACATCATTGACTCTTCCATTCCCAGCGCTATTTACTCAAACTGCATAGCTATCGAGGAACGTGCAAATCACTTGTTTTCCGACAACGTGCAAGCATACGACCAAGATGCATTGTATGGGATTCATCATTGGCCCAACGCCAAGAATCTACTACAGTGCCCGGTTCAAGTCTCAACATGCAGTGAATAGTTCTAAGGACATCGTGGCCATCAAACACATTGATCTCAAGTCTAAGTGGGACTACACATTCTTAAAGAATATCATAGTCAAACGACAAGATGAACAGGACTATGGATTCTCCGAGGTTGACTTTGAGAACTTGTCCTCAACGACATCAAGACATGTACCTTGCCAAAGTACAGTGGTCGATGAGACAATTCTCGATTGAAGTTCAACGTGAATTTATCAAGTCAGTTCTCATCTTCATTAGACGAATCGTGATCAAAGAACGTGTTGAAGATATCCAGATGGTCGTTGAATCTTATCGACGCTGTCAACCTCACTCCTCCAACGCTTACTCTTCCCGATCTCAATCAGCTACCTCAATATACGCCATCATTGAAACCTTTCGAGTTGTTTACCGCAGTGAACTTCAAAGAAACTGCTTAATGGCGTGTAGTGATCTTCAAAATTCGGGATCATACTTTGAAGCTGGTTAGGGACGGATTAGCGCATGTTGAAGGATATATACCGAAAGTTGGGTCTCCTGTAAGCGCCGGAATTCTCGTGAAAGGAGGGATGTGAGAAGGATCATCACCATGATTGATGAACGGTTGTTCAAGGGATCGCCGCACGATTGGAGAGCTATGTTGGTGGTCCACCCAGAGAAACATCACCGCTTTCAACGCCTCGGCGCACTCCTCGAACATCACCGCACTTCCCCGTACCCCTTGAATTGTTTTCTTCATATAATTTTGGATGTGTGATTTAATATGTCTATGGCTTGTGCACACATAACAAAGTGTACAACCCGTAATTGGTCAAGAAAGGACCCTGTGGTACGCTTCAGTGCCACAATCCTTAGAAAAGGAGCGAAAGCTTCTTACTTTTGAGTAAAACCTATCAAACCTTTCACTTTTTCAAGGTTTTGCTCAAAAGAACAAGTACTTTCCCTTATGATTTTCAAAACCTCAACCGTTTATATCACTTGTTGAGGGGGAGTATTTGATTAAAACTTTGTTCACAAATTGTTCACAGTGGTCATTCTTTCCGCAACACTCAAAATGGTCATATTTATTCTCAAACGTTTCAAAAATAACACTTTAATATGCCATTTTGAGGGGGAGAAAATTGTGTGATAAGAAATATGTTGTACAAAATGCAAATGAATCGTGTACGACTTAACCAACTAATTGACGATACTAAACTGTTAGTAACTCGAAAAGACTTGTCCCGACGGTAATAATTTCAAACGAGTTCGCTAGTGATGTAAACGTGTCTCGCAAAGGACTTGTCCGAGTAGAATGTACCATTCGAGAAACTTTTGATAGACATGAACTCTGACGGGTTTGACAACCTTCCAAGGTTTGTCTACACCTTCAAGGTAGTTATTAGAGCTAGTTGTCACCTAAAAGCCGACAATGTAACTCTTTAACTATGCAACGTAACCGTCTCATGGGATTGTCTATCTTCAGTGGATCAATTCAAAAGTGCGCTTTTTCCTCACTGTGCATTTAACCATTAAAACTATTAAGCACATGTGGAGGGGGAGTATTTATGCAAAACATCATCTCTCACAATGGTTCAAACATGTTTTTCATTAACAAACCCTTTGAGAGATATTTTTTCATACAGTGGTTTTAATGGCAAACATAGGTTAGTCATGGAGTTATAAGGTGACTAAGGTTAGGAATAACCGTCCTATGATCCGCCAGAGTCGGAGGGATCTACCCAAGGACACTACAAATAGTTAGTATTTAGAAGTCCTTAGGTATGATTATAAAAAGGAGAAAATGAGAATCGAGGAAAGAAGGAGTTGAAGAATTAAAAAGAAATGCAAAGAAAAGGGTGAAAAGAAATAGCCCTCCAGATTATTCAACTTAGGCGCATAATCGTTCAATTCATATGCTACGGTTGTCACTTAGTGACGCCGGTATTGAAGATTAAAAGTCGCCATGGACCCAGTGACGCATGCACTAAACCTTCTTATCCACTCAAGTTTCTCTCAACAGAAGCTTGTTTCATTCTCACATGGAACCCTACGTAAACTATCGGCTTTCTCTTAGAGATTGCCGGTATTGAAGAAGGAGACCCTCTCCCTAGTCTCCGCCAGAAAACCAAACGCACTATTGAGTCTAGAGCCACGAGATTCATCAAAAGATCTCTTAGGAACACTTGACATTTAATCACTTGATGATCAACTAATAAGATCATCATTGGTTCATATCGAGTCCTTCACAGATCTTAGCAACTGTCCGAGAACATTTATGAGAGGTTCACATCTTGTGATCCTCGATTGAATGGAAACTCCCCGTGGTCAACATCAAACAACTTCGACAGCGTGTCACTTCGTAACTCCCCGTGGATTACGCGGAGTGTGTCTCAAACGGTCTACATCAGAGGTGATGCTTCGTGTACCTCAGCGACTCATCTCAATCGTAGATGTACTTCGTACATCGCGTTATCTCACTTGTGGGACTCCAGCCAGAACGCCTTTGTAAGAATTAGAGTTGTGTCCTCACACTATGCTGTTAACACTCTCGAAGTTCAAACTTGTAAGTGCCGGAAACCGCTTATTACTAACCGCTTGAAATGTTTTCTTCTTATGGAAGCTCCGGAGCGGGATGATCGTGCTGATTCTTCTCATGCTCACGCCAACATCATCACTAATGGAAGTTCTATCCAAAAAGCAACACAACAAATTAATGATTCTTCATCACCAAAGAATCTACAAAGTTAAAGACTTAAAGAACTTCATCAAGTACTGATTTCCAACGTCAAAAGAGCGTGTGAGCATGTTGAAGAATGACGTGGAGACACCGGAGCAACGAAGCGCACTGAGTGCATCGATGCGCACAACAACATACTATCACTTTCACCACAAAGAACAATGATCAAAGAACAAAGTTAAAGATGACGCCAAAGCATAACTGTTCAAAGATAACTATCTCTACACCGGGAGATTGTTCAATCAAGGCAATTCTTCTCACAAGAAAGAAGAATGTCGAAGACGCCACAGCTACTATTACATCAACGCTTTCACCGCTTACATTCATATATACTTGAGGGGGAGATTGTTGGAATCACTCCTAAACAGGATTTCAAGTATTTATATTTCATATGTAATAGGTAGCTTTATTATGGCCTTTATGTTTGTTTAAGGTCAAGCTTATGTAGAAGGCCCATAAGCTTGACCCAAGCCCAATAAGGAATAGGGAAGGAGAGGAGTGTTGCCCTAGCTCATTGCCTATAAATACATTGTAATAACCTTCATTTGAAGGTTGGTTGTTCAAGTTTTCTTTCTTTCACATATGCCTACGCATAACCGGTCTTATTTATATGTGTTGTGTGTTAGATCTTGTTAAATCGCCTCATCTCCTTTCTATATAACTTGTGTTTGTAAAACTAGTGACCTAACACACTCTTTTGATCTTATTTAGTGTTATAGTTTGGATTTTGATTGTACTTTTGTGTTTAGGATCATCATATTAGTTTAGTTTTTGGTTTGGAAGGCTTGATTCATCTTGGTTCTGGCGTTTTTGAGTAAAAAATGAAGGTTTTTTGGTTTGTTCTTGAGTGCGATTTGAGTCACGGGTTCATTTTCTGACTGCGCGTTTTGAGTATTATTTGATGCGATTTGATCATATGTGGATTGCGGTTTGTTCTTTACTTGCTGCGATTTGGTATTTTTGTTACGACTTGAGTACTTTTTAGGCTGCGATTTGTTGTGACTGCGTTTTGTGGTGAAAAGGACAAAAGGACAAGTAGTGGGTGTACTATTAATAGTGACTTGTCCCTCTGCGTTTTGATTAAAGTGCATTTTGACAGGTTGCGATTTGGTTAGGACTGCGATTTGTTCTCTGCATTTGACAGGTTTTGCGTTCTATCGATGCGATTTGTCAACTTCTGCGTTTTGTTCCTGCGGTTTGTCATTTTCTGCGTTTTGTTCCTGCGACTTGTCATAGACTACGACTTGTTCATGCGATTTGTCAAATCTGCGTTTCGTTGCTTGCGACTTGGTTCACTGCGTTTTGACCTAGTACATTTTATCAAGACTGCATTTTGTCACTTGAGATTTGACATTTTTGAGTTAAGTTCTACGGTTTCTTCTTGATTTAGTAAAATCCCGTGAAAGATTCTGTTTCTCGGTCTAATAAAAGAGTAGTAAAATACCGTGTACTTAGGAATCATGTCCACAATCATGTCTTCCGTTGCTGATGACGTTCAAGCTGCAGTGTCCGATACTCGCCCTCTTGTGCTGGATAGAACTGATTATGACTTTTGGGCACAGAGAATCAGATTGTATTGCTTGGGCAAAGAGAATGGTCTTAACATCATTCAGTCAATTGATGAAGGATCATTCCAAATGGGAACAACCAGAGATCAACTTGAAACTGGAGCTATTGGATAGACCAAGGACGTATGATGATCTCAATGAGAAGGAGAAGAAGAGACACGATGCTGACATTTGAGCTTCAAACATCGTACTTCAAGGTCTACCAAAGGGCATTTACAAGCTGATCAATCACAATACTGAGGCCAAGGCAGTATGGGATAATGTCAAGGTGCTTCTCTCTGGTTCAGAACTGACTATGGAAGATAAAGAGTCACAGCTTTATGATGACTTTGAGAATTACAAGATGAACCTAGGGGAAAGTATCACAGAGTATCATGTGAGATTTCACAAACTTGTGAATGATATGAGGAACATCAACATGACAATGCCAAATATCCAACTCAATTCCAAGTTCGTAAACAACATGAACCCTGAATGGCACAGATTTATTACTTCTGTGAAGTTAAATAAAGGACTGAGGAACACTAACTATGTATAGCTGTATGCCTACTTACATCAACATGAGAAGCATGCTACATTTGAACGTTTGATCTTGGAGAAATTCCACTCGAATACTATTGCTGCAAACTCTTCAAATGACTAAACTGCATTTCTTTCAAACGTGAGAATAAGTACTCAAGCATCACAAGTGATACCATCCTCGTAATCAGAAACTGATTACCATACCAGACTCGGATTTTTCCCCATTCAAATGTTGATTGAAAACCTTTCAAACCAATGGCTTACTAGTTCAACAAAACAGAAACTCACTTCCCCAAACCAACAACCAACTCAGAACCTCATCTAATATACAGAATCAAGCCACTCTGGAAGATGGAAGGGTTGTGGTTCAGAATGTTTAAGGAAGGAAGAATATGAATCCATGATATAATGCACAGGGGAATGTTGGAGCTGGAGCTGGTTATGGGGGTGTTCAGAACCGAGGAAGGATCATGGTTCAGGGTCAAAGGAAGCATATTAAATGTTACAATTGTGGTGGAGAAGGACATATTGCTAGGAACTGCACTCAACCGAATTTGGTTTCCTGCTGATGGGAATGTCAAAACATATGATGTACAGCTGTTTCCAGAACAGAATTTGGTTTCCACAGACTTGATTATGCACGAGTCACATAAGTCTAACTATTTCATATTGTTGAGCTAACAAACTTGTTACGCTCTTGATCTAATGGACTTAGTTCAGTCTCGAACTAACAAACTGGGTACGATATCGCATCATCCATCACATAAGCTCTCCCATGAGCTCCTGTTATTTGTTGGCCATTATTTTGGGGACATTATTTCTCGAAAGGTTCTCACTTTCCACATCCCATCATCGTTTGTTATTATTGTTGTTACTGTTGTTGTTGTTAGATCCTTGAGCAGTCTAAGCTCGCACAACTTGATCCACTTGGTTACGAGACATCTAAATTGTTTCATTCGCAACAGATCAAATGAAGTTACGTTCTCTTGAATACCACGTGGAAGTTCTCAAATGAACTTTTCCCATAACTTCTCATTGGTTGAGACCATCATTGGGCACACTACTGCCAACTCTTGAAAGCGACGACTATAAGTTGTGATATCAACACCACTGACAGCAAGAAAACTTCACCTCCATTTCTTATACCTCATTCTGAGGGCAATACTTCTTGAATTATAACTTCTTCATCTTAGTCCAAGCAATCTTGTGAGTATTCTCAATACTAATAGATTGAGCAACAACATTTTACCCTGACAAAGCATTGTCTAGAAGCATTCTTGCGGCATTTGACTTTGCAATCTTTAGCATAGTTGCTGATTAGAATTTTTGAGCTTGCCGCTCACGAAATCCTGGTAAGGAATCTAGTACAACATTCACTTCCTGGCCCCGCAATATTAGGCCACACATTATCACCAGAAAGGTTACACAGATGTAAGTGTTAACTTTCAAAATTTCATGCTAGGATTAAGGTTTTGTTATAAGCCTCATTGCTGTAAGGTATGATTCGTTTGGGGAAATTAGAAAAGCCAAACTTAAGATATATTGGATTTTATACAATATTAGCAAGAATTGGCCTGGAAGCTTTCAGACTCGAGCTACCACTCGAACTAAGTATGTATAGGATGTTTTTCATGTGTGCAAGCTTAAGAAGTGTCATATTGATGAGACACTCACTATTTCTCTTGAAGAGATTCAGATTGATTAACGTTTGAACATTATTGGAGAATCTACTAAGATCACGGACCATGAGGTCAAATGACTTAAGTAAAGTCGTATTTCTTTGTTAAAGTTCGATGGAACTCTAGAAGAGGTCCTGAATTCACGTGAGAACGTGGAGATGAACTGAAACACACCAACATCAGATAACACCCACTGAACTTCGGGACAAAGTTCCGTTAAGGGGTAGAGAATGTAGCAACCCGTCATTTTTCATAAGGTGAAATGACTATTTTACCCATTGAATTTTAAAGTTGTCTTTTACTTTTGACTATTTGACTTTTACTATAACGTAAAAACAATTACTGTAACCAATATTAACTGGTAATTTTCCAAGTTAAATAATTCACTCTTCGAATTAATACTCTCTGAACATTTTTATTCACCTCTGTCTATTTAACGAGAAGTTATCACGCAAAACGCGTACCGACACAACGGTAAACACAATAAACAATTTAATTTAAATTACTTTTATAAGTATTTACGAAAATTCAATCGCGTACGATTAACTCGTAACCAACACAAGACTAGGATGAGTCCATGTGTTCAAAATACTCAAATATTATCAATATTCATATTTTATATGAACTATCGCCACTTTGTTATATTTACATACACATTTTACCCTTTATGTAATACGCGTGCTCGGACCTACGTTATTAGGTTCTAACAACATAGACACACCTTTTGAGACTTACATTGCCCGATTTCAAGTTTCATGACTTAAGGGCTTAACGTTAGTAATTACCGGGACCAAACTACACCTCAGAAAACAAAAACTAGGTGCAAAATATACACACTACCACCTCAAAAGAGAGGTGGCATGTAAATGCAAGCTACAAGGCTATGTGGCCTTGACTTGGAGCCTTAGCCTTACACATATCCACCTCTTATCCCCCACTTCAACATAACTCTTCATTATCATCTTCTTACATGAAAAAGTAACCAAAATCCTCTCATTCTCTCCTCCATGGCTGTCCATCCCTAAATTCATATCACCATCACCCACTTTGACTCACACTATAAGTTACACTAGAAAGATGAAGCTATTGAGGATCCTTGCAAGGTCCTAGGATTGTTTTGTTGATTACAAGGGTTTATTAGAAGATTATAAAGGTACTTAGGGGCTGAGGTTATGAGGATCTTAAAAGGGTTATAACAAAGGTTTTCTAATGCTAAACCAAGGTTGGGTTGAGGATTCAAGACAAGGATTAGAGATTAGAAGGGTTAAGGGTTGAATTGTTCTTGTTGTACTAGTAACTTGTCATCCTAATCCTTGTAAGATTTGAGTTTATTTTCTAGTCATTCAATATGGTTGTAATAATCTCTATAATTATTTGATGTAATTTGATATAAGTAGTAAACATAATATGGCTTGATAGATGTTGTACATGAGGTTGTGACCATGAAAACAAGCTAAAACAAGTCCTAATTAAGTTCTATGAACCTGAATTCTGGAATAGTCCCAAAGTTTGATTAAACTGATCATATCAGTAAACCTTGAGGTTAACTCAATACGATAGGCTTGTAGAGCTATGTCTTACGGTTGGTTTTTTGGGTGGCGTACCTCATAACTCATCCCGATGAGTAAATGAGAGCCAAAATGGCGAAACATGTCAAAATATGCACACCAGGTTTCATTCAGAAAACGCTCATGCTTCTGTTCATTTATGGTAGTCGGCCCAGTTTTATGAAATATAGCTAAGACCTAAACTTGAAGTTTCGCAAAAGCCGCGCATGAAAACAAGATATAGAACTCAACTTATGGTCATTTTGGCAGGACTGAATGTGCAACCAAACTTTCGGCAATGAAATATAAGTATATACTTGTAATTAGACTATTGATATAAGTAAACTTTGGACCTTGAACTTGATTAAGCTTGAGAAGCTGTTAGAGGAAGTAAAAACTAGAACTTGGGCTTTTGAATCACTTAAAAAGAACTTGTGGTTAAAAAGTTATGCCTAGTTAAGCCTTACTAGATGAAAATATGGTGCTGGAACAATAGTTTACTGATACGAATTTAAAAAGAGATTTTGACCCTTTTCTGGTCCAAATCAACAAAAGTGTAAAACATAAAAGTTGCTCAGAATGACTTTTTCTACAAAAAACAAGAGCACATAAGCAAAAAGTAAAAAACAAAGACTAAAAACTACAAAAACTAGTTTTACCTGTTGTAGACTGGAAAAGAACCAAAGTTGAAGAAATTTAGTAGTATTTTGATCCTTTGAGGCCGAAACGAAGCCAAATTTAAGTCGAGGATATTGTCTTATGGTTTTTAAACTTAGACATAACCATAGGCATGACCTTGAATATCGTCTCAAGTTTTTTAAACATAATTTAGCCACACGGCTAGTTTGGACTTAATGTCCAATTTTTGTTTTAAAACTTGGTTCATTGGATTAGACTTGTGATAACGCTCAAAATGAACATGTTTTTAGTAGCGTTATTGTTGGTTTTGTGCATAATAATCGGCTATATTTACTCATAACTGTTGCAAAAGTGCAAAAGATGCGTATTGTGTATGTATATGTAGTCAGGTATCACAAATGATGAAGAAATGAAGTTTTATGCACGTTTGGAGAATTCCCAAGGAAGGAAGTCGAGCAAGGAAGCTTTTGGACTCAATGATTAGGAAGCGCAATTATTTCTAAGTATCTACAGCAAGGAAAGATCAAGTTTCATCTTGGAAATCATCAGCAAGAACAAAGAAAGAGGCGCAAATCAAGAAAGTCAACAAAAGTCAAAGCTAAGGCACCCAACCGTTCGGTTGGAGCCCGCAACCGATTCGGTTAGGCGATGGTCAAAACGCAACTGATCTGGTTGCATCGTAAGCGGTTCTGTTGCATGGGCTGGAGTTACACAAAAATGCATTTAATGTTGCTTTAACTCCCCATAATCATTGGAGGATCACATTTCTTGTTATTAATTTGTTGGGAACGTTTTGGCTTAGTAATGTCTCTTTGGCTTTATATTGAACCTAGACTTAGTATTCTAGGTGTGACACAACCCAAAGTGTAATAGTTTACACCATAACTATTACCAACCATTTTATTCATCCCAAAAGTTTCGTATTCAATCGTAAAACGCCCGTGAGGTTGGAGGAGAGCAATTCTCATCCATTGTTTTGGTCATTCGAGTTATAACGGTTAAGCTAGGTGATTGAGGCGTGGTTGCTATAAGCCGCGATTTCTAGTTCTTGTAATCGCAAAAGTTTAGGTATTCTATGAACCTTGTTATGGATTTCTATTCTCTTGAGTTATTGGAATTACTTTGTTATTTCTTGTGTTTTGTTATTATTATCATGGAGTAGTTTTTGAATATACTTGTGTGTAAGGATGTAGGAAATCATACTAGTGTTCTCATATGTGATGCATGTATATATGATCTTGTTTAAATGAGTTTGTCGAAAAAATACTAGTCTTGTTTGATTTGTCGGTAAAACATGTTTTAAGAAAAAGGACCGAAAGGATTTCTCTTATGTTTTATTCCAAAAAGTTAAGTGACAAACTAGTATGGGGATATGGTGATTGACAACCACCATGTTTACATATTAAAACAAGACTAGAAACATTTTCATCACGAAGGTCGAAGATTCGTAGACGAATTTAATAAGAACATTTTACAAACAAATGGATTTTCTAAAGGATAATCATTAGGATAAGGACCGAAAGGATTACCTATATGTTTTTGTTCTTAGAATGATTTTTGCAAACATAAACCATGGTTGGAAATCATTTGCTTATGATTTGTGCATCACATCAAGAGTTTACACCAAGCCTTCATGAACACTTACTATGATTGCCTATAGACTACACACAAGTATATATATTTCTTTATATTAAATTTCACTAAAAACATCACTTTTGGAGGAAGCCTTGACAAAGCTTTCTTGTTACTAATCTTTTAAAACAATTTCAAACACAAAATCCCTTGGGACAATCTCGACTTACCCACCTTTGCTATCGCGAACGAGTATACTTGCTCGTATGTGTTTATAGTATTAGACGGATAAATCATGTTTATAAATTTTTAAAACTTGCACACGGTAAGCACATCAACTCTCGACGCTGTTCGCTTGCTAATGAGTTCGGTAGCAGCCTACTTTCTATAAGGAAGTGAAAACATGACTTTGACAAACTAAGTAAATGACCATATGGCATGTTAAACTACTTCACGACACACAACTTATATCATCATATCGTCACACAAGTCAATAAATAGTCCTTGACGAAACACGAAACATGTTTTATATAACATTTGTCTCGTCAAATACTTCTCTTATAAACGACAAGTACAACAATAGTTAGGAATTTCATTATCATAAGAGGCCTCTTCGGGGTGTCGTATAGACGAGTTGTGGATTTACGACTTAAAGTGTCCTGGCTCCCCATAGGTTCATTACATGACCTCTTGATTTTGATAGCTCGAACGATGGTACAACCTTATTTATAAAAGGGCTATAAGCCAAACAACACTTAAGGGATACTATAACTTAAGGATTCATGTACAACATCATATTGAAAGCCGACAAACTACATATACTTGTACACTTATATTGTACACTATACTAAAAAGCAAATACTATGCTTTCTTAGGTAATCGTTAAAGATCGTGGTGTTCCCATACTCTCTTGTTGACATACAATATATCGTTATACTCCGCTGCTGATCACTACAGTGAGTTCATAGCCCCAAATTTTGTTTAACTGTTTTATAAACTCTTTTAGGGGAGATACATGCTACTGTTTTTATTACATGCTACTGTTTTGATTATGGACAATTACTTGCAAACTGAATGCCTTGATTGTATTATTGCATGCCTAAGTTGTTTATGCCAAAAGTCCCCAACATCATGGACCACTAATCACTGGGAGTGAGCGCAAATATTGTGGATAGACCTATCGGGATTGACGAATCCCGTTTGTGTTAGCCGGATCGGTAACCAAACACACTTTATTTGAATTACCTAGGTATATGGCAAAATACCTACCGGCGGTATATATATATATATTTATATATATATATATATATATATATATATATATATATATATATATATCAACCGGTGATATATATATAACAGTCAGTCGTGAGTTCCATGAGCTTAGAGCAATAATAACTTTCAAGAAGATAATTGTACACATTGCAATTATACTAAGAGCTATATTGTCCACTACTGTTTTCAAACCTATGTGGTTTCTATCGTTTGTATTGACCGGTTAGGCAATCAAACACACTATGGGTGTATAACAACGTAACCCACTTTATGTTTAACTGGAAATATTGTGATCAAATTGTTGTACTTACAAACCTATGAACTCACTCAACCTTTGTGTTGACACTTTTTAGCATGTTTATCTCAGGTTTGAAAGAAATTACCTGGCATGGCATGTGAAGGGGCACAAAAAATATTTTGAAGACGATGCATATATTATCAATCGAAAAACTTTTCAACTTTTATGTTGTACTTTTTATGATTGTAAAAACTTGTGGGACCTGTTTGTAAAATCTGATATATTAATCGAATGATAATTTATATCAAAACGACTCATTTAGAGTCAATTTATGTAACTTGTTCTGTGAACTATGAAGTAATACCCTAGTGACACAATCTTCCACTGTGATAATTTTGGGGGTGTTACATCTGGGCTTGCGACGCTAGAGAGCGCAACATATAGTTGGCTATGGCTGAACACAGGATTTGGTAGATAAACACCAACATATTTAAGTGATTGTTCTTGGCTCTAGTTAATGGTCATCGCATAGCATTGTTTCACAGGAAACTTTCTGTGTTTCATTATAAATGGCCACTTTGACTGTGTGGAATTTAGTGTTATCCTAGGTATAAGAACACTATCTCCTATATGGGACCCTGTGAGAATTTTGGCTTGAATCACAAATTGGCCAAGATCAGTAATGATTAATCTGGTCCCATTGCATAAACCCTGACTTGCATTAACATTTCGCAAAAGCATAATAAGGAGTTCCTTTTTTAGGCATAGAGAATGTGGTGAGATCCCTTGGAAATTTAACGAATTCAAGAACTCAGTCGGATATTGCTGGTCTTGACTCTCAGTATTAGTGGACGCCTTACATGCTTCATCTGCACTATTGTGTGTAACATAATCACCTACTAATTTTTTAAACATGTGTTTGTTGATTGTATTGGCATCCTCATTTTTTTGAGTTAGTATAGCTCTTTCTTTAAGAAAATCATCTTCATGCTTCCTTGATGTAAAATTAGGGATGTTTCCTCAACAATTTGATCAATTTGTGATTCCCCTACTTTATTAATAAAATCATGCGATATCTCAATCCAGGTTGGCTCATCCTCCCCTTCTTTAATTTTGGCATTTAAAATCCGATCACCTACATCAAACACCCATTTGTTGAACTCTTGTTTCCGTATATCGCTGTTTCCATTTTTCATAAATTCATTTACTCGCATACTGCGTGTGAGTGTGAAGACCCTGCAACTTTTCCATAGTTTTGATTAATTAATGCAAGCTTGGATAAGTTCTGTTACAGGACCATTGGGATAGTTGTTGATACCGAAAAGGTTTCCCTCAGACATCTCGACCAGGAAGTAGCATATCTTTCAATAAAGAAACTTGGAAAAGAAAAAAGGTCCTTTTTGCTTTTGGGATAACCGGTAATATTTGTCTGAAGTGCCCTCCTAATAAAACTGTCATCCCCCCGAAGATGCGGTCTCTATTTAGAGGATTTTCAAACCCCAATATATCCCTTAGTGTCTTGTCTAAGGCTTCAAAAGCATAGCATTGAGTCATTGGGGCTTCATCCCAAATTATCAATCTGGCTTCCTTCATTAACTCTACCAAGTGCGTGTTTTGTTTGATACCACACGTACTATTGTCCATTAATTCCAATGGAAGAACAAATCGGCTCTGAGTAGTCCTTCCACCCGGTAATAATAAAGAAGCAATTCATGTATCAGTGTAAGACGTTAATGGATTCAGCAATTTTAAAAGTCTTGTAATAGTGTTACATTGTAAATGATATGTATATATTGCATTAACAAATCCGTGGTGTATGATGTACCTGAAGATGAAACTACAAGTATTATCATTCTTTCTGATCTAAATTTTGAAATTATCGCCTTGTATAAGAAAGTCTTACCACTCCCTCTGGGCCCATAAACAAAGTAAAACACTCCTTTTTGATTGTATATTATTCATATATGTGGTGTTGTTCGTTGTTTAACATCGAATAAAACTTTTCATGTTCAATCTTGCTGGTTTTCATATCAAAGTCCAGTGCTTCTCTAATTAAATGATTGTCCATGTTTGTTAGAAGCTATGGGTTTCGTTGAGGGAGATCTACATCTATAAATAAAGATCTGCCATATCTGTGTAATAGTTCCTGTATTTCAACCAAACAATAGTTCTGGATCTGTTCAGCGTTAAGTTGCAACTCTGGATACCTAAACTGTTTTCTTTTTTTATGTAATATATCTTCTGATAAAGCCTCTCAGTTTTCGTCCCATAATTGCCGTGGATTGCTTACTTCACAAAAGAGCAAAATTGTGACAAATAAGTCACGTAATTGAGGGGCTAATGCCCAGAAACTGGCCTTTGTTATAGCATGTGTCCATTCCTTGTCATCATTGAGCAAACCATAGGCGAAACACACTTCCTTAAATGTATGATATATTTGTTTTTTAACTGTCATCAACTCTTCAAATGACTGAGGACCTCTTGATACATTAACTACCATTCTTTGATAGTATCTTTCCCCTGATGCAGGGTTTGAATAAACAATATGGCCTATGAATTTTTTTGTTTTCTTGGTTTCCACATTCTGTCTTGATCATGCCACACATATTTTTGGCGTATTTCAGCATAAGTTAATTCTTGTGCAACCGTGTCACATTTGTTTAGTTCAAACCACTCGGTAAACATAGTTACATTGATGCCTTCCTTTTGACGTAGTGCCGGCAAACTTTCTGAATCACACAATTGTATTGTGTTTTGGTTGTGTAGGTGGTAAGTTAGCTTCATCACGGATGGATAGGAGTAATAAATATCAAATGAAAAGAGTCGCCAAACTGCTTCACATGGGGCTAAGTAGCAACAATTCAAGAAATTGTTGATTTCATCGACTTCCCTGTGGTAAACCTGCTACATCACCTTTTTTAATGTTCTCTTGGATGGCAATGGTAGCTTGTTCAGGCCCTTAGTTTATGTATTTGAATAAGTACTTAATTGCTCTAGACCTATTGCACCATTCAACATTTATGTGTGCCTGGTACTTAAGAAGAAGGTATAGATTGTAAGGCACGACATATATATTGTTTTAACTGAACTTACCCTTTAGCACGGTCACTTTATTATCTCTCCGGCTATATACAAGATAGCCATCTCCATCAACTGTAGTTTCTGGATAAAATGCTTTAGGAAATTGTTTTGAACATTTCCCCTCTATTTTGCATGGGGCATTCCTTGCATCCTTTCTGAAAGGTGCATGTAACATGTATTCAGTAATAACTTTGTATCCATCTGGATCATCTATTTTGGATGGAATCTCTGCTGAGATAATATCGTCTATTTTAGTGCCCGTTCTGCATTTGGCGTATTCTTCAAGCTAGAGTAAAATATGTGCGTGGGGCATGCAAAATTTTTGGAATTCAATTACATAGACAACTGAAATTAAAAGCTGGAAATGTATTATGTAAAAATCATAAATATTTTAAGGAATTGTAATATTCTGTGTGGGCTTTTAGTTATATTACCTGCACAGCATTCTCCAAAAATCTGTTTTTGTGTAAGATCATCCAATAGCTCATTTAATTTGATTTTCAACACACGTGTTCCAACTTTCGACCGATCATGTGGCTTTTTGATGCAGAATTTCTGATTAGGGTTTTAATATTTACAATTATCTCGTTTACCTATGGTCCACCTTATGCACTCACGGGCAGTGCAATTCAACTGTGTAGTGTAGTAATCGGTAAATCCGAGGTCGTCCCAAGAGCTATGTGAGCGGATTCTAATTAAGTCTCTGTGTCACTGGTTTTAACTGGTTTAAGGTTGAAATGATTAATTAACTAATAAACAAGAAATAAATGCATGAAATAAATGGAAGTTGTGATCAATAGAGAGAAAGTATGCTAACCTAATTACTCATCCTATCGTGTAATGTTCATGTTTTATTACTTCCAATTAATTCAAGTGGGGGTTTAAGTCGATAGGACATCATTTGGTCAATTCGTCCTAGCATATCAACAAAGGCTGCTACCCGAAGTCAAAGGTTTACCCCTTGGGAGTCGAGTGGTTTTAGTCGCCTAAGCCAAGTCATTAAGTACCCTACATGCAAGATTCGAAATAATGAGTTCCCGGGCGCTATCATCTTAGACACTCATCCCTAACTTCTTAAGTTCATCCGGACGACCGGTGATCATTTGGTCAGTTCACACAAGCGAGGAAGGGTCGTCAGTTGGTCAATTTTTACCCTCCCCAACTCTACCTAACTACTTAGGGTCAGTTGGTCAATTCTCCTAAGCAACTAGATACGGCGCATTTCAAACCAATGGCTAGGGTCTACCAACGAATTAACTATGCATTATACACTAGAAACAATTATACGAAAGCATGAACACATAAACAAAAAATTAAAGGAGTCATAACTAGGCTAAGCACCTTTCATATTAAAAGAAACAATGAATTCGATGTTTAACATAATGAAAGACATGAATCAAAAGTAAAAGATAGAAATGGGCGCTAATGCTTATCAATATAGAGTGATTCCTCCCTTGCAGATGGCTTCGTATACTATGAATGATCTGCCTTTGGAACCCTCTTGACGTTCTCTGACTTTGAGTTGTGAGTGAATGATGTGAAATTCAGAAATTAGGGCTTGTATTTATAGGAACGATCCTAGTTACAGCGTAACTTGAGTTGATAGTTACGCCGTAACTTCAATAATTCTCCAAATAATACTCTCGTTAAGTAGGTTACGGCGTAACGCTTGGGAAAGGTTACGTCGTATCTTAAATATAGATCTCTTTTGGGTGGACTACGACGTAATGCTTGTGAGGAGTTATGGCGTAGTTGATAGATGCACAAAATATTTCTTGACCTAGATGATTATGGTGTAACCTTAGTTGGGAGTTACGTCGTAATTGCAGCTAAGTTGGTATTCTGAGTCAAAACACTTGCTACGGCGTAATGTGAGAGAATGAGTTACGCCGTAGCTTCTTCACAGCAGCATTATCATAATTCATTAGGAAAATCTCCAAATCCGCGTCTCATAAGCTCCAATGCTCATAATTTTCCTAAAAGTGAAATATAAAGGAATACAAGCGTAAATCCATATAAATGATATAAAATATGAGCATTATCTGGGGAAATTGACACTTAAAAGTCAGGACTATTTGATGTTATCAAATACACCCCCACTTGAACCCTACTTGCCCTCAAGTAAACCTTATTAGAAAATTTTCTATAAAGATATCCCCCATTACCTGGAAGATATGAGTTTAAACATCCCTTATGCTAGAATAAATCAAAGCCGAACACCTCAAGAAATGGGAAAAAAACACTCAAATTCTTTCTTCTAGTCTAAGTGTCAATTTCGAGGTGGTCACTCAAAGCACAGTCATAGCATGTATTTGATCATAAGCTTGGTGGTTACACAAATCTCCATCACTAGAGTTAAGGACTAAACAATTCTTGAAGGCAATATGGGTAGACACGACATGGGTTAAGGGTGAAATGACATTACTAATTTGTCATGGCAAAGTGAACAAAATCAATGATACCTGACCAAATCCATGGCCAAGACACCAAAGGTTGCTCGCTTCATCACCTAGACACTCTTCATGAATAAGGGTAGGATAAGACATGGGAAATAATTGGTGTAAAATAAAATTAACAAAACAAATAGTCTTAACCTATAACCAAGTTGTCACCACCTACCGTTCATCTAAAGTTCAAGCTTTAAGGCAAAGAAACCGAATCATGATATAACAAGTAGATGTGTCATTAGCGGATGTCATGATGGGCACATTACATGTTCTTCAACTGTTGGCGCAATAATTACAAACTCAATTCTTCAAATGTGACCGAGGTGGCCTCCTCGATGCTTAATCTTTGAAGAGCTCCGATCATAGTGCTTATAACATTGCACTAAAAAATAAACTATATTTTTTTTAATTTTTTTTCGAATCATCACTTTTTTTTACATCATAGCTAAAACATAACATCCCCCCACTTGAGATGAACATACAATGAGAGTCCGGGGGGTCTTCCATGATCTTCAAATACAAGTCTTTGACGCAAGCGTGATTCCAAACCTGTCTACTCGAACATTCAACTTAGGCAAACAATTACTTTCCGATCACAAATTAAGACTACACGGTAGGCTAAGGCGAATGGGTGTAACGAAACAATATATATTAGGTGAAGAAAATAAATGGAATGGCTCAGACGGGTGTATCTAGGGGTATCTTGCAATAAAGGTGAGTGCAACAAAAGGGGTTTAACATGGGGTCGAGAAGTCGAGGTGACTAATCGATAGACACACAAGGATAGGCTATTTGGGTGATAATCCTAAAAATATTTCCTTCTAAAACTGATTATTCCATATACATTAAGCGAAATCAACATACCTTGTTAAGATTTAGTAAATCCAAATATTAAAGAGCTCCACCTCAAGTATATGTAATCGCTAGAAAGCTCGTGAGTCGAGATTATTTAATGTTAAGTAGTATTTAGTTAAGCAACACCGTGGAGGACTGGACGTCTTAACCCATCAGATGCCCGATCCACAAAGCCGTAGGTGGCGATTTATGTAAGACTATAAATATTCTCTACCTCCCAAGGTAGAGAGTTAGAGCTCATAATAATATTTTCACTTTCTCTCACTAAGTTCCCAAACCTCTAACTCTTCTCTAAAACCTCATCTTATACGCCTATTTGTGTTTATGATTTGATGTGTTCGTGAAATCCAATATGTTACAAATGGTATCAGAGCTTGTTAACAAAGATGATATTAGCCTTTTGAGGGGTCAAATAGTCAATTATAATATAAGAAAATACCAAATACAAATACCCGAGAGAATTACAAACCAACCCTTTAGGAAAAAGGTCGACACGCAAAAATACCCTCACGAATGATATAAGTGATATAAGTGATACCGCAAGGATTACCGGTCGTATCCCAACGAGGTGTGAATTGAGAATTTCGTTTGAGGTTTGTTATTAAAATGCTCGATGTTACGATTTTTTTTTGGTTTTTGATTACGTTTTCTACAAATTAACTAAAGGGAAAGTAATTAGGCTACGAACAAAGTAAATGATAATCTAACTACTACTAAGCATACTGAACAATAAAATTAAGTTACACTAAGTCCTAGAGTGATAATATGCAAAAACGTGAAAACCCCGGCTAATCCCGAGCCTCAAAAAGTGAAAATGATGCAATTTAAGGCCTAAGGATGTGAAACTAATTTTCCTACGTTCTAAACGACTAAAAATAATTTTAGGAAAAGCCGGTATTTTTTCGACTTTCAAATTATTTATTATGATTTAAAAACTAATTTAATCTAATTTAATTATAAAAAATACTAAATGATTTTGGAAAAATCTGAAAATTTCACAGAAAATACTTTAAGCTATGCTGATTTTAAGAAAAATAAAAAAAAGTACACTACTTTATGAAATAAGCAGTTAAAAAGCCAAATAATCAAATAAGCTAAAAACTGTTAATGGTACTTTAAATATTAAAGGGTGCAATATGTAACCTGAAAAGACCCTAGGGCAGTTGGTTTGAGTGTGTTGTGTTGTGAGCGTGAGCAAGAGGTCGTGGGTCAATCCCACCCCTGGCACCTTTTGCAACTTTATTTTTTCAAATTTTCTTTTTGCAACTCAAAGATGGACTGGAATTAAGCATATTTTGTAAAAACTTGACTTATGAAAACCTTTCAATAAGCAGTTAGAACTGCTTATACCCAACAGGTAAGCTAACCAAACACCCCTTTCAGTTTCTATTATTTTTTTTTTTAGCACAAATAAGCAATGATAAAGCAATTGAGACAATGGGAATAAGCACTTTAATACTGAGATTAATCTAAAATAAGCTATAAAAACTAAAAAGCAAATAAGTAAGGGAAAAGCAGTTGGGATAATGTTAGAAAAAAAAAACTAAGGACCTAGGCTGCTAAATACTAATAAGCTAAGGATAAGCTCTAAACAACAAACAATAGCACTAATTAAACTATGATCTATCAAGTCTAACTAAAAGGCATATGGTAAACCTAAATAAGCTAACAATGATTACCAATAAGCTAAAAAAACTAGGTGCAAGGTCGCTGATATGGACACCAAAACAAAGGGTCGTGGGGCTTGTTTTGAGCTTAAAAATAAGATGCTAACTCTAATCCTAATCCTAAAAGGGAACTTAAACATGCAACTAGGGATAGTGGTGTTCCTAAAAAGCTACTTGAGATTCTATAAAAAGCCTTGGATAGCTTATAAATAAGCTGTGAAAGGCTGCTATGGGATACAGTCACTGCTAAAAGCAGCCAATTTGATGTGAGTTTGATTATAAATGCAATTTGAGCTAAAAGAAAATGATACTAGGTACACACAAACTACTGAAATAATCAAATGAGTATGTGAGCATGTAAGAAAAGCAATTTTGAAGAATTTTTGCTTGAAAATAAGCTACTAAAGCGGGCTTGAAACAAAGAAATCTTAGGTCAGCTGCTTTATGCAAAAACAAACAGACATGTATGACTTCTTTTTTTGTTAAAACCAAACTTGCAAAATGTTGTCTAAGCTAAACACACTTTTAAAACCTTGCTTAAACCTTGAAATGAACTTATGAATGAGGAACTAATGAGTATTGTTAAGCAATAAGCTAATAAGCACTCAAGTGCTTATTAGCCAAATAAGCGCTTAAGTAAAAGAAAATTGTTTTCATTAATAAAAAAACTTTTACAACCTGAAATTAAACTAAAAAGTAAATTTAAAACTAAGCCCTAATGCCTTATAAAATGGCTACAAGCTTCTATTTATACTACTCATGTTCAGGTCTTGGTCTTGAGGCTTGTGTTAGTTTGCTGAGACAGTGAGCTCTTGTGGCTTGTTTGTGCTTCTTTTCTACAATCCTGTCCATCCAAATGAGCTTGGGGACCAAGTAGGTGATCTCAGCCATCCATTCTTGATATCCAATGAGGGAGCTTTGGATTGCCAACATGGCAAAGGAGACCATGTGGGTATGTTGGGGATGCTGAGCTGGGGACCAGAGGTGAGAGTGATGGGGAGAAGAAGAGGACAAGGGATGAGAGGGAGGTTTGGCGCCAAAGGAGATGGGGTTTGTGTTCTGTTTCTGTTTTGGGAAATAACAGGGGAGAAGATGGGTAATAACTTGGGTAAATGGGTTTTAAATGGGTAAAAGGGTTAATGGTTTTTAATAAAAAGGGATTAAGTGTTTTATGTATTTTGTTTAAAAGGGTTTTAATTAAAACTTGTATTTTTGTTTTAAACTTTTTTTTTTTTTTTTTTTTTAGAGGAAACTAAAAATTGGTTTTTGAAAAAAATAAAATAATTGGTGTTATATAAAAATAAGGGTTTAGAAAGAAATGACGTTTTAGGATTTTTGCGAAAAAGGGTAAAATGGTAATTTTGGGTTCGGGAAGAGGGTAAATTGGTAATTTGGATTTAGGGATAGGTTTTTGATCTGATTCCCCAAGCTCACTCCCAAATAAGTATCCCGGGCTCTGAAAATGTAGAAGACCATATTCGGCTCCGCCTCAAAAGCACGTTATCCAATCCGAGCTCATTTCTGTCCATTTTGCCCCTGCTGATCCTTTGTACCAAATACATCAAAACACATTCCAAGGATATAAGTAGCATAATTGGTTATATTTCCGTGTTTTTAGACGTTTTTGTGGGCTTAGATGGGTAAAAAGGATGAGTGAATAAGCACTCATCAAATCCCCACACTATCAATTGCTAGTCCCTAGCAATCCGATCATATGAAGTAATGAAAGGATCAAAAATACCAAGAATACCCCGCTTCGACTTTTTATTCAACTATGAGAAATTTAAACAAGACGATAATAAATAAAATGCTTGATTATCAAAACATGGCATCATAGAACGGATTCACGCAAATGGGTGTTTCCGGGAATTGTAATCGCTCATCCTCTTTTTATACTCTCAAACCAAGCTTAAACTTATTGTGCAAACGCTTTTGTAAAATGCTAACACTACTTATACAAATAATCTATGTAAGTCGAGACTTAACTTTTACTCCCCGCAATTCATAAAATTTAAGTGTGTGTGCTCATTTTCAAAAGTTTGACCATTAAAATCGACATTTGTTATGGTTGTTATCCACTTAACTAAAGTACTAACTCACCGGAAACGATGAAAGTCTAAGGATCGAAAGGGCCTCTTCCATGTAGCGGCTTTCTTCTCAAGCACATCCCAAAACATCAGTTTTAAGTGACCGGGCTTTTGACACCTCACAGAGAATAGTACCGAATTAGCGGGAATTCGATTCCAAAGATTTATGAAGCTACCGTTAAGTTAAAACTAAACCTAAATGGATTACAACCGACGATAATTTAGAAATTCGAGATTCAAAGGTGAGATCACTCCATGTTGCGACTTTCTTTCTCATTGTCCTTTTTAAGGAGGCTAGGTTTTCACCCTCGAGAATAGTATCTGAGCGGATCTTTGAAATCAAGGATTTCCAAATTACCGCCAAACTTTTAGACAACTTTGACGAATCTGAAGTTCAACTTCCGATTTAAATTTAAAAAAAGCAAGTTTCGCACATTTATTCATAAGCAACTTAGTGCTTTTATTCACTTAACTCATATTTTTCATTTTCATTTTTTTTTTTTTTTTTCATTTTCATTTTTCATTTTTCAACTTTTTGACTTCTAACTTTAAACTTGCACTTTTGCATCATTCAAACAACTTTACGATACTTTCATTTTGCAACTTTATTCAGATTTAAAGAAAGTATGCTTTCTCGGAAATTTAAATAAAAAGTTGAACTCGGACTCTAAATCAATTTTGCTTAAAACTTTTTATTGTAACAAGACTATTTGAATGTTCAAAAGTTTGACAATGAGCACGTATTTAAGTCCAATTAGTTAGCTTATGGGAGAAAAAGCCATAGATTACTTATATAAGCTCTAAAGAGAACCAACTACTCCACGCTTAGCATTTTCATTTGCACAACGCGTAAAACCTTAGCCTAATTGTTAAGAGAGCAGCTAGATCAACACTCTAGCAAAGTCGGATTCCCTTGTTCTAGCCGAATCAAGACTAAACTATCATTAATACCGAAGCATCAATGCTTTATTTTTGTGCAAAGCACTTCTTGAAAATGTAAATACTTGACTTAAAGCGATAAAAATTTTAAATTTTTGGTCAAAACGGGGGTGCTAGGGTACTAGAAGGTACAAATGTGATCAAAATTCGCTAGAATTCCCCCCACACTTAGAATTGAATATTGCCCTCAATATTCAAAGTACCGGCCGAGCACAAACTATAGAACGGAAAAAGGTAATACTACCAGCCAAGTGTGGAAGCGAAATCTTTTTCACAAAAAGGATTAATAAGATATCCCTAGATAATCGTTAGCAAAAAGATCGGATATTGGGCTTTGGATTGAAAACAAAGCATCAATCATCACGATCTACGGAAACCTGAAACAGAGAGCAAACACACAACAAGCAAACATCGTGGGGTTTCCCCACACTTAGTGTTAGAAAAGAGAAAGAAGATAGAAACATGGGTGGACACCCATGAAATGCTACTGTTTTTGTTAACCGAATCGCTAGCTTGACTCGACCCCGAATTCATTGGTCCATGGGGAAGCAAGTGGAAGAGAAGATCTTCATCGGACTTTCATTCAAATGGTTTGGATAAACATTGAATGTGCTGAAAGTTCCACTCCGATGAGATATATCCCTACCAAAAGAATGATGAATGGAGATGCCGGTCAAAATGAAATCCTCATTTACGAATGAGGTAACACGGGTGGGTTGGGTGGGCAAAATTTTAGGCATGAGAACATAGTGTTCAAAATCTTTGCCCACCGCCTTAGAGATCAAAGTACCCGTATTGGGTTCAAAACCAAAGATGAATCCATCATCCGGCGGTTTAGCGGGAAGACGAGGGAATGATGGATCATCAAGAAGCACACTCTTAGTCACAAATAACTCCATAGAGAAGAGGAGTTCATGGTTAGGTCAAAGAGTTTGAAACATTTGAGTTCTCTTAGAGTGAACTCCTTGAAGGTATTATACCGGGTTTGAATACTTTATCCTCAGAGAGGCATGAATCAAAAGTGTTAACCACGGTAAAATCCTCAAGAGAAGGGGAGTCACTCTCGGTTAAAAAAGAATGAAGAACATCTTGATCAACAAGTTCATCAATTGAAACTTTCAAGTTCTTCTCTTTTTTGGGAAAGAATGGATCATCAAAATTTTCCAAAGGATCATCGTTCAAATTTTCATTCTTAGATGGAATCGAGTCCGTGAGAGCGAGTTTATCGGAGAACTCTTTCTTATCAATTGAAGGGTCAAGTGACGGATCTCCATACAGCAAATACTCAAGTTCACGTAAGTCGGCTTCAAAGTCAAAGACTTCATTGTCAATTCCTGGTGGGAGAGGACCAAGGCGAGCGAGTTCATCGGCGAACTCCTCGAGAAGTAAATCAATAGCTGAATCCTCGGCTCGGGCTTCAAGGATTTTTAGTCAAAAGCTCAACTTCTTTAATTTCAATTTCTTTCAGAGGGAGTGAAGACAACGGGTCTTCATTTTCACTAAGTAATTGTTCAAGACGAACACGGTCCCCTCCGGGTCGATTCATCATCATCAATTCCTCGACGAAAATAATAAGCTTCTATCTCTTCCAAATTCAAGTTACTTCCCTCAAACGGAGTGAGGGAAGGGGAAGAGTCAGAAATAATGAGGTCGGAAGTAGGAGTGGGATTGCCACTTGAAGAAGGTTCAACAAGATCGATTCGATTAACCGAATGCGGAGGTGGGACAAGTGGTGTGCTCTTAGAGCTAGCAATTTCCACCACTTCCGTTATGGTCTCCGGTTTCTTGGTAATCGTTTTAAGCTCAACACGTTTACTCGAAGATCTCTTGACCGTAAATCGTGAAAGACTTTGATCGATCCTAGATGAAGAATTTTGGATAACCTTAGGTTGACGCTTTCAAGATTCGCTTATTAGTAGGAAGCACCTGGTCCTTTGTCACCTTGGTTTCACGGCTTTCAACTTTATCAATACCACAAATGGTAGGCATAGATTTCAAATCTTGGTTAACATTGAAAGTTACGGCTTCTTTGTTTACCCTCAAAGTGATTTCCCCTTCATCAACATCGATCAATGCACGCCCGCTTTTAAGAAGCACCTCCCAAGGATGAGGGGCACTCGGGATCGGCATCAAATCGACGACAACAAAGTCGGCTGGGAAATGAAATTTTCCTACTTTCACACAAACATCCTCGGCTATACCTAACGGATGAGAATTCGTTCGGTCGGCAAGCTCGAGGATCATACATGTAGGTGTGAGTGGGGTAACGAAGCTTTTTCCACACGGAGTGTGGCATCAAGTTAATGCTCGCGCCAAGATCGCCAAAGCGAGCATTGAACTAATGCTTGAAAATCACACGGGATGAGGAACTTTCCGGGGTCTCCTAACTTTTCGAAGTTTTTAAGGATAACCGAACAATTCTCGCTTCAAGGAAGTTTTAGCCAACTCAGAAATTTTTTCTTTGTTGCCCAACAAGCTTTTGATCGTAGGACCAAACTTGGGCATTAGAAGGAGAGCCTCCGCGAAACTAATCTCGAAGTGAGTATCTTGAAAGATTTGGATAAGCTTCTCCATTTGTTGATTAGTTTTGTCGCGGGCCTTTTGATCATTAAGCCTTGAAGGATAAGGAATTGAAGGCTTAATCTTCGAAACATCGGGCTCCGGAATGGGGATGTGGACTACCGGAGGTTGGACGCTGCGGTACTTTGTGGTCTTGTAGAATGCACCTTGTCCTTTGTCACCTCGGTTTCTTGTGCTACCTCCCTCACCGGAGAAGGTGTAGGCATCGAGGGTCCATCATATGTCTTACCACTTCGGGTGGCAATAGCATTCAACTCTCCCTTCGGATTTGGAATTGTATTACCCGAAAGGGTTTTAGAAGTTGAAGCTTGATTCATTTGACACATGATACTATTGAACATATTTTCAATTTTGTTTTGATTTTGATCAATTTTGTTGTTTGTTTTGTTCAATTCATTTTTAACTCATTACCTTGTTTTGACATTGAAGTTTGGAAATCATTTCTCAAAGTAGTGATTTGGCTTTGCAAACCCCTAATTGTAACCTCATTAGACTTAATGTAGTTGGAAAGTTCAATAGAGGGCCAACCGGGGTTGGTAATTAGGAGCTTGATAACCATGATTGAGATTACCCCCTAGGGGAGGGTATTGGTTCATCGGGGCTTGATATGGAACATTTTGCCCTTTCACTTGATTTTGATTGAACCTATTTTGATTGTTAGGTTGAGGAAAACCGGGTGGTCCCATTTGATTAGCAAGGTATCCTTGATTCGAATTAGGATTGTGATTGTGATTAGCAGATGCCACGGTGGCATTTCTGACGTCACCATCGGTGGCTTGACAATTGTAATACGGATGGGGACCACCGCAAATAACACAAGTTTCGTAACGGCTTTACGGGTTCCGTTTCAATTTTTAACTCTTTTATCAAGCTATGAATAGCGTCGGTAAGTCCTTCCAATTTTGACTCCACAACGGATGAAGAAGAATTGGTAGTGACTTTAGCAACAACCGCTCTGTTCGAGGTTGGAACCTTTGATTTGTTCTCGATAATCGTTCTAATATCCCCAGGCATACGACTCAAGATATTACCACCGGCGTTAAGCGAATCTTGGTCGGATGGGGTTAAAGCATTGTAGAACGTATCGATCCGATGAAGGCCGGAGAAGCCATGGTGTGGGCATTTTCGTAGAAGTTCTTTGAATCTATCCCACGCTTCACCAAAACTCTCGTCGAATCTTTGTCGGAAATTGGTTATTTCATTTCTTAACATTGTAGTTTTCGACGGAGGGAAGAATTGGTTAACGAATTTCTTAGAGAGGTCTTCCCATGTTGTGATTGAACGAGGGGTTTCTTTCTCAAGCCAAATCCGGCTGCCCCCTCGATGGAAAACGGGAATAACATCAACTTGATCGACTCATGAGGGACGTCCCGAAAGTTAATAGTGGAAGCCACTTGATTAAACCAACGGATATGGGCATGGGGCTCATCCCTATCAAGACCGCAAAAAGGTTTAGATGAAACCAATTGAATCAAATTAGTTTTAAGTTCAAAGTTTTCGGTGTCAATTGGTGGAACGACGATAGCATCACCGTAGTCGCTCTCGGGAGCTTGAAGTAACTCAGACATGGTTCGAGTATCCGCCATTTCAGGAATGGGGTCGGGATTAGTACGAATCTCGGGTTCGACTATTGGCGGGGACGCCTATTTCGTCTTCGCGGAATTGTGGCAAGTTCAAGAAGAGGGGTAGAAGAATTAGAAGAACGAGTGCGCATGCACTACCAAAAACACTTTCAATTAAAACAAGACCGAGGCAAAACACAGTGAACTTAAACCAATAATCCCAAGTGAATAAATCACCTCTACAAGACAAACGCACAAGCGAGGGAAGAAGCTTTGTAGGTCAAGCTTATTAAAAACCCGCTTCTTACAACCGCAATTTAATGTCAGGCCGTCCTTATACCCACCACACAGTTTGTTTGTCCGATAGAAATAAATAAATCCACAAGCGACACAAAGGCAAGTTTTTGATCTTTAGTTCGAGAACTTATAATGATAACACCTCCGTTGAGAATGTTATATTGATTGTGTCTTCTATTTTATTTAAAACAAAAGGAAAAATCTTTTTGTATTTTTATCTTTTATATATATATACAAAATAAAAAGGAAAATATTTTTTACTTTTTTGATTTTTATAAAAACAATAACTTCACGAAGGAAGGATCTCGAGTCACTAATCGTCAAACCGTAACGATATTGTCGCGACACAACCTCCCCGGCAGCGGCGCCAAAAATTGATATTAGCCTTTTGAGGGGTCAAATAGTCAATTATAATATAAGAAAATACCAAATACAAATACCCGAGAGAATTACAAACCAACCCTTTAGGAAAAAGGTCGACACGCAAAACCCTCACGAATGATATAAGTGATATAAGTGATACCGGGCAAGTGATTACCCGGGTCGTGTCCCAACGAGGTGTGAATTGAGAATTTCGTTTGAGGTTTGTTATTAAAATGCTCGATGTTACGGTTTTTTTTTTTTGGTTTTTGATTACGTTTTCTACAAATTAACTAAAGGGAAAGTAATTAGGGCTACGGGAACAAAGTAAATGATAATCTAACTACTACTAAGCATACGGAACAATAAAATTAAGTTACACTAAGTCCTAGAGTGATAATATGCAAAAACGTGAAAACCCGGGCTAATCCCGAGCCTCAAAAAGTGAAAATGATGCAATTTAAGGCCTAAGGATGTGAAACTAATTTTCCTACGTTCTAAACGACTAAAAATAATTTTAGGAAAAAGCCGGGTATTTTTTCGACTTTTAAATTATTTATTATGATTTAAAAACTAATTTAATCTAATTTAATTATAAAAAATACTAAATGATTTTGGAAAAATCTGAAATTTTCACTAAAAATACTTTAAGCTAAACTGATTTTAAGAAAAATAAAAAAAGGTACACTACTTTATGAAATAAGCAGTTAAAAAGCCAAATAATCAAATAAGCTAAAAACTGTTAATGGTACTTTAAATATTAAAGGGTGCAATATGTAACCTGAAAAGACCCTAGGGCAGTTGGTTTGAGTGTGTTGTGTTGTGAGCGTGAGCAAGAGGTCAGGGGGTCGAATCCCACCCCTGCACCTTTTTGCAGTTTATTTTTTTTTTTCAAATTTTCTTTTTGCAACTCAAAGATGGACTGGAATTAAGCATATTTTGTAAAAACTTGACTTATGAAAACCTTTCAATAAGCAGTTAGAACTGCTTATACCCAACAGGTAAGCTAACCAAACACCCCTTTCAGTTTCTATTATTTTTTTTTTAGCACAAATAAGCAATGATAAAGCAATTGAGACAATGGGAATAAGCACTTTAATACTGAGATTAATCTAAAATAAGCTATAAAAACTAAAAAGCAAATAAGTAAGGGAAAAGAAGTTGGGATAATGTAAAAAAAAAAAACTAAGGACCTAGGCTGCTAAATATTAATAAGCTAAGGATAAGCTCTAAACAACAAACAATAGCACTAATTAAACTATGATCTATCAAGTCTAACTAAAAGGCATATGGTAAACCTAAATAAGCTAACAATGATTACTAATAAGCTAAAAAAAACTAGGTGCAAAGGCTGCTGATATGGACACCAAAAACAAAGGGTCGTGGGGCTTGTTTTGAGCTTAAAAATAAGATGCTAACTCTAATCCTAATCCTAAAAGGGAACTTAAACATGCAACTAGGGATAGTGGTGTTCCTAAAAAGCTACTTGAGATTCTATAAAAAGCCTTGGATAGCTTATAAATAAGTGGAAAGGTCAAGCTATGGATACAGGCTGTAAAACAATGATGTGAGTTCGACAGATTATAAATGCAATTTGAGCTAAAAGAAAATGATACTAGGTACACACAAACTACTCGAAATACTTAAATGAGTATGTGAGCATGTAAGAAAAGCAATTTTGAAGAATTTTTGATTGAAAATAAGCTACTAAAACGGGCTTGAAACAAAGAAATAGGTCAGGCTGCTTGTGCAAAAATGACATGTGTATGACTTCTTTTTTTGTTAAAACCAAACTTGCAAAATGTTGTCTAAGCTAAACACACTTTTAAAACCTTGCTTAAACCTTGAAATGAACTTATGAATGAGGAACTAATGAGTAATAAGCAATAAGCTAATAAGCACTCAAGTGCTTATTAGCCAAATAAGCAAGCTATAAAAAGAAAATTGTTTTCATTAATAAAAAAACTTTTACAACTGAAATTAAAACTGAAAAGTAAATTTAAAACTAAGCCCTAATGCCTTATAAAATGGCTACAAGCTTCTATTTATACTACTCATGTCTAGGTCTTGGTCTTGAGGCTTGTGTTAGTTTCTGAGACAAGGAGCTCTTGTGGCTTGTTTGTGCTTCTTTTTCTACAATCCGTCCATCCAAATGGAGCTTGGGGACCAAAAGTAGGTGATCTCAGCCATCCATTCTTGATATCCAATGAGGGAGCTTTGGATTGCCAACATGGCAAAGGAGACCATGTGGGTATGTTGGGGATGCTGAGCTGGGGACCAGAGGTGAGAGTGATGGGGAGAAGAAGAGGACAAGGGATGAGAGGGAGGTTTGGCGCCAAAGGAGATGGGGTTTGTGTTCTGTTTCTGTTTTGGGAAATAACAGGGGAGAAGATGGGTAATAACTTGGGTAAATGGGTTTTAAATGGGTAAAAGGGTTAATGGTTTTTAATAAAAAGGGATTAAGTGTTTTATGTATTTTGTTTAAAAGGGTTTTAATTAAAACTTGTATTTTTTTTTAAACTTTTTTAGAGGAAACTAAAAATTGGTTTTTGAAAAAAAAAATAAAATAATTGGTGTTATATAAAAATAAGGGTTTAGAAAGAAATGACGTTTAGGATTTTTTAAAAAGGGTAAAATGGTAATTTTGGGTTCTGAAGAGGGTAAATTGGTCATTTGGATTTAGGGATAGGTTTTTGATCTGATTCCCCAAGCTCACTCCCAAATAAGTATCCCGGCTCAAAATGTAGAAGACCATATTCCTGGCCTCGTCAAGAAGCACGCTATCCAATCCGAGCTCATTTCGGCCCATTTTGCCCTTTGATCCTTTGTACTTGAAATACATCAAAACACATTCCAAGGATATCTGTAGCATAATTGGTTATATTTCCGTGTTTTTAGACGTTTTTGTGGGCTTAGATGGGTAAAAAGGATGAGTGAATAAGCACTCATCAAAAGACTTAATTCAGTTTTATGAAAGTGTTGGGATCATTCATCAAAGAAGTGTTTCACAAACTCCCCAACAGAACGGTGTAGTTGAAAGATGAAATCGAACTCTTGTGGAAGCCGCAAGAACAATGCTAATTTATTCAAAGGTTCCAATGTTTCTATGGGCTGAAGCCATTCTGCCGCTTGCTATACCCAAAATCGTTCCCTTATACATACCTCTCATGGAAAAACTCCATATGAACTTGTCCATAAACTAAAACCGATCTCCTACCTTCGCAGTGTTTGTGCTTTGTGCTACCCAACTTAATGACTCGACCAAGATTTAGGTAAATTAAGAGCTAAGACGGACATTGGAGTTTTTGTAGGTTATGCATCTAACAAGAAGGGTTACCGAATCTACAACAAAAGAACTCGAGATATCATGGAAACTATTCATGACACGCTTCGATGAGCTTTCCAAATGGCTCCGTGACAATCTAGTTCGACCAGATCTCAACCTTCATCAAGTAGTCCTATCGGCCTCTACTCTTGTCTCTAATCCCTCTCCAAAGAACTCCTTATGTACCTCCTTCAGAAAATGATTTAAAGAAATTGTTTGATCCGATGTTTGATGAACACTATGAGCCAAATGCTAATGATATGTCAATTCCATCAACAGAGGCGCCCTATCCCCACAATGAAGTCAACCCCTTCAGCTTTCAATATCATTAAGTCAAGAAGCTCGCCGATCACTTGTCTCATCAACAAATCATCAATCATCGAATGTACATCATGGAATTGTTTCGGGCACCCATGATGAAGTTAATCCCTTTGATACTTCAGAAGATGCTCCATTTGAAAACATATTTGCTCTTGAATCATCATTAGAACCATCTTCATCGAGATATCGACTCGCTACGCCGTTCAACAAAGAACCACATGAACACATGATCATCCATTGGACAACGTCATTGGAAACCCTTCTCGCCCAAAGATCTACACCAAAACAACTTGCAACCGACGCCTTATGGTGCTTCTTCAACTCCGTACTCTCTAAGGTCGAACCAAAAGATGTTAAAACTGCCATGAATGAAGACAGCTGGTTCAATACCATGCAAGAAGAAATTCATGAGTTTCATCGACTATGTGTATGGGAATTAGTACCTTCTCCAGATTGTTCTATGATCATTGCTCTAAAGTGGATCTTCAAAGTGAAACTTGATGAGCATGGTGATGTTTTAAAGAACAAGGCTCGATTGGTTGCAAAAGGATACAGTCAAGAGGAGGGTATTGACTTTGAAGAATCATTTTCTCCTGTTGCTCAGACGAGGCAATCGTAATCTTCTTGGATAATGCTGCAAGTAAGAACATGGTAGTCTACAGATGGATGTAAAGACGACTTTACTTAACGGAGATCTTAAAGATGTCGATACATCACCAACCCGAAGGCTTTTGTGAATCCAGAGCATCCTTCTCACGCCTATCGCTTGAAGAAGGCTCTTTACGGTTTGAAGCGTGCTCCAAGGGCATGGTATGATACGTTATCAATGTTTCTTCTATCTAATGGATTCAAAGAAAAGCGCCAGCTTGATCCGACATTGTTCATCAGAAAGTCAAGCAAACATTTAATTCACGTTCAAATATATGTTGATGATATTATTTTTGCTTCGACCGACCCCAATGAATGTGATCGCTTTTCAAATGAAATGGGTTCCAAATTTCAAATGTCAATGATGGGACAAATGTCATTTTTCTTGGGATTACAAATTTCACAAAGTCCGGAGGCATTTTTATAAATCAATCTAAATATGCAAATGAGATTTTAAAAGAAATTTTTGATTTGATTATAGTGACCCTGTTGACACTCCCATGATAGAGCGTAATAAACTGGATGAGGACCACTCAGGGATCATGGTAGACCAAACGAAATATCGTAGTATGATCGGATCCGTGATGTACCTCACGCCCAAAGAGACCGCATATTCTCGTCACCGCTTGTTTGCATGTGTATAGATATCGTGCTAAGCCTACCAAAAAGCACCTTGAAGCGGTTAAACGGGTCTTTCAAGATTCCAAGGAACCATCAATATGGGACTTTGGTACCAAGGACACCGGTATGTCACCAATGTACCTATGCGCAGATGCCGATCATGCGGGATGTCAAGACACAGTCGAAGTATGTCCGAGGTGCTCAGTTTCTATGTGATAAGCTTGTGAGCTGGTCTTCAAAGAAGCAAATGAGTACTTCTATTTCCTCTACAGAGGCTGAATACATAGCCATGTCATCTTGTTGTGCTCAAATCCTATGGATGAGATGCCAATTATCTGACTATGGCTTTGAATTCAACAAAATCCTCCTCATCGGATAATAAAGTGCCATTGCTCTCTCATGCAACAACATACAACACTCAAGAGCAAAGCACATTGATATTCGACATCATTTCATCAGGGAACAAGTAGAGAAATCGTGTGGTGGAACTCTACTTTGTGAGGATAGAATATCAATTAGCAGACATCTTCACCAAAGCTCTTCCTAGAGAACGTTTTGAGTTTATCCTTCCACCTTACTTGGTCTAAAGAGTATACAACCGGAAATACTCAAACGTCTTCAAGAGGAAGACGAGGAGTAAAGGTCTTTCTTCATCCATATCTTGAAAATATTTATTCAAAAAGCAAAATACAAAATTTCAAAACCTTCAAAAAGTAAATAGAAAATTATAAAACTTAAAAAAAAAAAATTTAAAAATCTTGAAAATTTTCAAAAAATATTGTCATTTTGTCATGTTTTTCTCGATTCGAAAATATCTACGGTCATTCAAAAATGACACGGGTCTTTAGATATTGTTAGAATGTTCTAAAAAAAAAAAGAAAAAAAAATCAAAAATATTTTTGGGAGAAAGTGAAACTATGGTTTATTGTCATTTCAGGCAGTAACCCGTTTTTCAAAGAAAGAACAGAGCCATGCTTTATCTTGTTTTTCAAAACTCATGCTCTGATTTTATTACCAATTACTTACTATCTAATGAAAACTAATTGCTTTGAAAAATAACTCGGACTCTATTTTTGAAAATCATCTGGACTTAATGTTTCTCAAAAATATCTATCTCTCAATCAACAACTTATGTCATTGATTGAGGGGGAGAATGATTTCAATTAAATCAAAAGGTTATTTGTGATACAATTTTTTTCAAAAGATAATCATGCATGTTTAATCAATGGAGTGTAAAGTCTCAAAATCCGATCCTTATCAGTTAAAATGTTCTCATAATCAAGTCACAATTCTCCTCGAAAGCTTTCAAATCAATTTAAATCTACAGAGATCACAAATCTCAAATGATTTGAAAATTGTGATCGGGGGAGAATTTGTGATTTAAATTGGATTTAAACTGATAATTGGATAAATGGTTTCTTAATGGATTTTGTGATCGTGGATGTACTTCAAAAAGAACTCTTTCCTCTATGTGACAAAATGATTTCAAATATCCTATGCACATATTGAGGGGGAGAATTTACCAAGAAAATCAAATGGCTTTTTCTACGAAAATTGTGATCAAGAAATTATTTCAAAGCCCTTTTGCCTCCATGTGCTAAACAATTTCTAAATCATATGCACATGTTGAGGGGGAGGTTTTATAAATGATCAAAACTATTAAGGTACAAAATGCTTTGATCTCGTATCACAAGTACCTTGATTGTTTTTCCAAATGATTTTTCTATTGGTTTTGAGAAGGAATGAACTGTACCAAAAGATCGACCATTTTATTTTATGCATGGAGTTATAAGGATGGTTAGGTTAGGTATTCGTTCCCACGATCCCGCCAGAGCCGGAGGGATCTACCCAGGGACAATCCACTAGATAGTGTAGAGTCCTTAGGTATGATGAAAAAAGGAGAAAAATGAGAATATGGGAAGAGTGCGGACTAAGACAGAGCTAGTACTGGAATAAACCCAACAAGGTTCTAGTAATGAAGTCTCAGAAGCACCTAATGAATGGGTTGAAGAATGAAAAAGAAATGAATGTGAAAAAGGGTGAAAAGAAATAGCCCTCAAATAATTCAACCTTAGGGCAGAAACCGGGTTGAATTCATATGCTACTGGTGGTTACTAAGGTAACACTGGTATTGAAGACAAGACATCATGGACCCGATGATGCAGACTAAACTTGCCAAGCCACTCAAGTTCCTATTAAAAGGGCTTGTTTCATTCTCACGGGGAACCGACATAATCTATCGACTTTCTCTTAGAGATTGTTGATATTGAAAAAGGAGACCCTCTCCCTAGTCTCCGATAGAGGGAACCAAATGTGCACTATTGAGTCTAGAGCCAAGAGATCATCCACAATATCTCATTGGGACACTATATTAATGAAGACTTGCTGTTTCACACAATGTGGAAAGTAAGTATATATCAAGAGTCCTGCGCATTATCCTTGTGGTATTGCCAGAACATCTGAGTGATATGTAAAAGTATTTACAATGAAGATGGAAATCCTTCTAGAGCTAACATCAAACAAGCTCTTGGTAGGTGACATGTGAAATCTTGCAAAAGATCAAGCTTGTGACAACTGGATAGAAACAATGGGGCGATTCAGTCTTGAATCAACCTTGGTCCAGGAAATGAATTGACGAATACTTTTTGAAAAACTTTGGAAAACTAGAAAGGGGGGTTGAATAGTTTTACCAATTTAAAACTTCCTTTTAAATATTTAGATCGACTTATGTCAATCCATTTGATTGTTTATGTTGGACGTTGATAGATGGATATATAAACGGGAAATGAAATATAAAGAGTAAGAAGCACATCACCACAACACAAGTTATTTATAGTGGTTCGCCTACAAGGACACCTTCCTTGCCCTACTCCACTCCCCGAGTCACCTACTCGAGAGTTCGTAAGCACTACACCAACTCCTTGTGGCGAGAAGCCTTCAACGCCGCTTAACCTTTTTCCGCAAAGCTAAATACCGAAGTTCTTTCACACCAAGGCTTAACCACACCTAACACAACGTCGCCTACCCTTTATACAGTGCTAGGCTAACCACCGAGTACTTTCACACCTTAGGAGAACTAATCCTATCACAACGCCGCCTACCCTTTATTAGGTACTAGGCTAAGCACCTTAGTTCTTTCACACCTTAGGTGAACTACACCTTCACGACACAACACCTAATCTCAAGGAGATCTACTCTTGTTACAACACCATCAAGGATATCACCATCCTTGTAGATAAACAAATACACATATGTATAATGATGCACCTCATCGATTATACGACCTAAGCATTCTCCCCAAATGCTACTTGATTTGATCCTTTGGCATCCTTCACTAATGCCTTTGACACAACGCTTGCACCCTTCACTAATGCCTTCGTCTTGACACCTTTAGCATCCTTCACTAATGCCTTTGACACAACGCTTGGCACCCTTCACTAATGCCTTCGCCTTGACACCTTTAGCATCCTTCACTAATGCTTTGACACAACGCTTGGCACCCTTCACTAATGCCTTCATCTTTACACCTTTAGCATCCTTCACTAATGCTTTGACACAACGCTTGGCACCCTTCACTAATGCCTTCGCCTTGACACCTTTAGCATCCTTCAATAATGCTTTGACACGAATGATGAGCACCTTTCACTAATGCTTTCATCTTGACACTTTCGGCATTCTTCACTAATGCCTTCAACCTAACATCTATGGTGAAAGGAAGAACTATCAACAAGAGAACCTTAGTAGTCTTGATGATGATGAAGCATGGCAACTCATGGACTTGAGCTTGCACGTCTTCAAGAGGTGGTGATCTCTCCTTTAAGAGGAACCTAGTAGATCACACAAAAACAAAAGACAAACTACATAGATCACTTAGATCTGAGGTTAGAGGGTTAGAATACTTTGGGGAAGTATGTGTGAAAAACCATGTGTAGAGAGAAAGAAATGGCTCTCTATTTATAGAGAAAATTCTCTTCTATTCCCCACGGATCCCTACCACAAGGGATCCGGCTAGCACAAAGCTAGGGATCCGTGGTCCACTCCTCTTTGCCCATGGGTATTTTTGGTTATGGGTCATGGGTCATGGGTTATGGGTTGATCCATGGTTTTCTTTCTAGATACAATGAACTTGGTTAAGTGGTATATATAAAACAATGGGTTATGGGTCAAAACCATTTGCTAGTATTTTACTCATTTAGTATATACTTGTATTTACCCATTTTAGCATACACTTAGTTTTTACCCATTTTAGTATACTTAGTTTAAGTATATGTTTAACCCAATATGTAAACACTAGTTGTTGTACATATGTATCTAAATCATAAAATCACTTATACTTGTTTTAGTGTTTTATGTGACAACTTAATTGTGTTAGAAAACTATTAACTCAAACTATTTACGTACTCTATTTGTTTCGTTAAAATGATTTTACTTTTGTTATCGACAAAACATTAGAAGATCGTAAAATATAAATAAACGTTTTTTACGGCTTATTTGTATTAACAATCTCCCCTTTTTTGTTGATGACAAAACATAAAATTATTTTAAGGAAAAAGCTAAAATTGTAAAAATTTGAATTTGTAGTTTTACTTTTCTCCCCTTTTGTGAAACAAAAAGTGTTAAAAGAAACTAACACAATTTTTATAAGAAAAAAAAATGTGAAAATGTAAAAGAGAGCAAGTGACGGGAATGGTACTCGTCTTAACTCCCCTTGACGAGTCCATCCCTATGTAAGGGCGCCAAGGACATAACGTAAAATAAACTAATTGTGTTTGCAACTAAGTTTGCAAATGGTTCGCCTAAGTGAAGAGAATGTGCTCCCCCTTGAATATTGCAATGTTGCAATGGGGTGTCATGAAGTGTTAATCCAAAATTGAATTAAGTTGCAAATGATTTTGCAATGTCGTTTGACACAAAGCTCCCCTAGCTTTATGGTGTCAATATCTTCATGTGTATTTTGAATAACTACAAAACAAAGATTAGAAAACAAGAGTATAGTGCATAATTTTCTGCAAAAGAGACTCAAGTTAGTATAAATTTGTGCTCTGTACCACGGATCCCATGGTTCCTTTTAAGAAGGATCCGCCTAGTTATCTCGGGGATCCGGCTATTCTTGACAGTGATCTTCAGCGAAGAAATGTCAAGGAATTCTATTTTGAGAGAATGAGATATATGTACAATATATCAAGCACAACACAAAATAATCATAGCATATAAGTATTCATTCAATAAAACAAGAGATAAACCACCAAATCTCTAAAACTAAGGGAATGAACTAGCCAAACACGTACTACTAATGCTAATCTCATTACGAGACTTAAAATGTGACAATGTTCTTAAGTCTAGGGATGAGTGGACTTGTTGAATTGATCCAATTTTGCAAGAAGATGATTGAACATGAAATGTATCTCATTTCGTACTTCTTGAACAAGTCCTTGAGTTTTTAGACAATTTGGGCAAATATTGTCTTGGTTTGGCCCCGAAGGGAAAGGGATGTCTTGAGGGGGATCAATGTGTGTTTGAAGGTCTTCATTTTGAGAAGTTGGGAGAGTTCTAAAAATGAGGGTGGTAATGGAACTTCTTCCATATGATCAAGGTTATTCCTTGTCTCCCATGATGGGCTAGTTGGTATTATAGGTGGTTCCCGATTTAATGAAAAGGTTGGTGAATGAGAGGTTCTTGAAGGTGAATGAAATAATGAATATATGTTTGGATGAGGAAGAGGCTCATTCAATGAGTGTATTCCATTCTCAATGAATGAAGGTTTTGATGGCTTGCTAGAACTAGCCATGTTTGGTTTAGAACTAGATGATCCTTTTTCTAGTTGGAAAGGTTTGATGCTAATCCTTGTGGTTCTCTTAGCTTTTGTTGGATGGGTTTGACAAGGTGGGATTCTAGAGTCATCATTTCTAATAGAAGATGTTTCGGTGAATGAAATTTCATGGATCATTTGACCCTTTCTTTTGGATGATCCTATGTTTGAGGAGTTGTTGCTAAGAGCCTTTGTCATGGTGATGAAAATGCTAATGTGATCTTCTAATTTCTGAGTTTTGAAAGGTAATTGAGGATGGTGCAATAAACCTAAGAATGTTTGGTTTATAAAGAATAATTTGAATTTGGGAATTAAATTCTTGACCAGTTAGAAGGCTAAGCATGCCCTTGAGGTTTTGATCAGCTCTAGGAGGTTAATTAATGTATCCTAAGAGTGGTTAGAGAACCAAAGGGTGACTTGATTTTGAATATAGAAGCTGATTAATACATTCTGCATCTACGGATCCCGTGGATCCCTCTCAAGAGGGATCTGCCGGTTAAAGACCAGGATCCGCTATTAGACAAGGTCTAGGTGAAATCATTATGCTTTTGTAAGGTTTGTCATTAATGGATTTCGAGGGTTTGACTTGATTTTGAAGTCTTTAGTTGTTGGATATCTCAAATCCTTAACCATAACAAGTAATGGTGCTTAATGATGGTTTTGGCTAAGAACATTGACCTTGGGTAGTCTAACCATATATTTGACAAGGATTCCTTTTAATTTTTTGTGGAAAAAATGGTGATATTAAGTCCTAAAAATCAGATGATGTCCTAGGATAAATTTACTAAAATCTTTAAAAATAAGAAGAAAGGAAAAAGTAGTTTTTGGTCCTAATTTTGAGTCAAAGATGATTAAGATCAATTTGCTAAAATTGAAGGGTAGACCAAACTTAAGTGCTATCAAAAGTGATAGATAATGTGTGAGTGTTGGAGCGGAATTATGGTGAGTTTTGACTAATTGATAAGTAAACGAAATATTTCAAAAATATATCCTATATAAGCCATGGATGAGAGTGAGGTTTTCAACTATTAGCGGAAGACTTGGTTGTCTCTAGTGTATTATGTTTGACTTGTTTGAAGTGTTCTAGTGGACTATTATGATGTAGCCAAATGTTTTGCACATCAGGTGCATACGGATCCCACGGTTCCCTTATGGGAGGGATCCAACTAGTTCAAACTCTAGGATCCGCCAACTGCAGATCAAAGAGCTTTCAGGAAATGTGCAACTTTGCACTTTATAGTAAATGCTTTTCCTAGTTGTTTCTATGGGGACTAAATGCAAGAACACAACTAATATAACTTGTATCAAAGTAAGAAAAGCTGAAATTCCTAGAATGAGTGACGACGACCATACCAAGAGGTCGTAAAATCTCATTTTCAAAGTACCTAAGTTAGTATTTTTAGTGCCAAGATATGGCAATATCTTCATACTACAAGCATAGTTTAAATTGTTTACAAACCATTGTTTGAAATTGTTCATCATGTACTTGATTCCTAAGATTTTACCTTTCTTTTTCTCCTTCACTTCTTCACCCGTCCTCCACTCTTTTTCAAACCATCTTCACTTCTTCTTCCTCAAGAAATTGGCGAAGCATTTGAAGATTCCCTTGGTTTGTTGCCATTCGGGTGATTCATTTGGGATGTTTGGCAATTGGTTGATGTAGTCCAAGGGGTCAAGATCGATGTTTGCTAGTGGGTTGCTACTACTCCCTTCACCTTCTCCTTCTTCTTGCCTTTCCCTTTCCTCCAAGGAATCCGTGGGTGGTGTGGTCTCTTGCCTTCCACCATAAACCTTGTTGTTCTACCTTCGGTCAATGGTACCATAACCTTATTGCAAAAGCTATGATCAAGGGATTGTGGAGAAGGGTCTAAAGCAAAGATGAATTTGGCAAGACGGGTTAAAAGCATTGCATACGTAAGCACCATCTTGTCCATGCTTCTAACACTTGCCATTCTTTTGACCATGTAGTAGGCAAGGTTGAATTGAGTATTGGTCACTAGGCAATAGATCATGAAGCTTAGACATGCGTTGGGGTGGTCCTTGTTCCCTACTAGGCATACCACATTTTCTCTTATCACATCCTCCCACTTTCTATACAATGCATACATTTCTAAAGCTCCATTTGAAATGGATCCCTATGGATCACTTTTGACTTTCTTGTGACTCTTGATGGTGAGGCTCTTGGCATGAACATGGTGTCCCTCACCGTGGTTGCTTCCGAGATCAAATTGTAGTAAATATCATGATGATCAACCATTGTGTGTAGTTGTTCTAAAGACCATTCATTCGAGTACATACAAATGCCTTGATATGGAACTCCTATAATTCTTCCAAACTCTATGAGTGAAAGACTAAACTCGGGTCATTGATGGTGAATTAAATTGAGATGGACCCGTCATCATTTCTAATTATCCCCATTGTCTTGTAAAACTCAAGCACAAAGACCGGCAAATTTGTTCGCTTATATCCAATAAAGAATCAAACCCAATAGTTGCAAAAACTTCCCTTACGTCGGTATTTGCAAGAAATGATGGATCAACAACTCTTCCTTCATGAAAGAGTCTCCTTTCGAGTAACTTAAAGGCCTTTCTATCATCCGGACTTAGACCATTTTTCCTATGATACATGGGTATGTAGTGGGCGGTGTCTTGGTAGTCTTGTTGCTTGTTGCTAGGCATGATATTCCTAAAAAATACAACCCTAAATGTGGTGTTAATGGTGAATAGTAGCCTAGAGGGTTTGAACACAATTTTGCTCTCATCATCTTTGTTGAGTTCAAGAAATGTGTTTAATTTGTATTAACAATGTTAATTCTTTGATTTAGATTATCTTAGAAAACAATGTGGTGACAAATTATAATAAACCCATTTGAACCCAACTCTTAAAGATAAAGAAATTGTAATTCTAAGAATAAAGGAATTAAACTAACAATGTAGTGAAGATTATACTTACACAAGTGATTGTTAGACTTGAGGAGAATGATCAATTTGCTCCTATGAACATGCACTGGTTTTGTTCGTGAGTCATTGAGGTGAGTATTATTGTGGAACATCCACAGTGATCGTTCTTGATGATATATCGTTTCTGTTGCACGGATCCCGCGGATCTCTCTCATTTGGGATCCGGCTAGTGTAAACCGAGGGATCCGCATAACAAAGAAAAATCACTCAAACATTCCTTGATAACTAAGGTTTGGGAGTTCTAAAAGCCTAATGTTTTGGTGTTTAAGGTTCTAAAACTTGTGATTTGAGTTTTTGAAGATTCAAGACTTATTCCTATTAGACGATGTTCCCTTTTTAAGAATTAGTCATAATTCTTGGGAAGCTTTTCAAACATTATAATAAAATCCCATTTTATTATAACATAAGAAGTTTCACATGGAAATTTATTGACATAGATGAAGTGTCAATAAATTCTTTGTGATGAATAATGATAATGGTTATCAAATAACCAAAATGTCATTATTACGAAGTCGAAGTGGAGTTTCTACAAATAAGTCGAAGAATAATATTTTTGATGAAAACTTTAATATAGATAACTACTAAAACAATTATTAATAAATCATGCAACTAAGATTTCAATAATAAAATTAAAAGCAAGTGATTAGTAATCATACCTTGTCTAAATATTCTTTTTGCGAAAGGAAATATTTAGATAAGTTCTTTATGCTCTTCTTGGTGACTCCAAATCAAAGTATGGATAATGCTTGGCTAAATATTCTTTTTGCGAAAAGAAATATTTAGATAAATTCTTTATGCTCTTCTTGGTAACTCCAAATCCAAGTATGGATAATGCTTAAGAAAAAATGTTAGAGCATTCTATCATTGTCCAACAATAAACAATATAGTGATTTTAAAATATGACGAAGATAATCCTTCTTTGTAATTTTCAAACATACATGGATCGTATCAAGTTTTTAAAGTACAACATACTCTAAAAACTTGGTAACGAAGCTCTGATGCCAATTTTGGAAACCTAGAAGGGGGGGGGGGTTGAATAGTTTTACCAATTTAAAACTTCCTTTTAAATATTTAGATCGACTTATGTCAATCCATTTGATTGTTTATGTTGGACGTTGATAGATGGATATATAAACGTGAAATGAAATATAAAGAGTAAGAAGCACATCACCACAACACAAGTTATTTATAGTGGTTCGGCTACAAGGACACCTTCCTTGCCCTACTCCACTCCCCGAGTCACCTACTCGAGAGTTCCTAAGCACTACACCAACTCCTTGTGGCGGAGAAGCCTTCACAACGTCGCTTAACCTTTTTCCGGTACAAAGCTAAATACCGAGTTCTTTCACACCAAGGCGAACCACACCTAACACAACGTCGCCTTCCCTTTATACGGTGCTAGGCTAACCACCGAGTTCTTTCACACCTTAGGAGAACTAATCCTATCACAACGTTGCCTACCCTTTATTAGGTACTAGGCTAAGCACCTTAGTTCTTTCACACCTTAGGTGAACTACACCTTCACGGCACAACACCTAATCTCAAGGAGATCTACTCCTTGTTACAACACCATCAAGGATATCACCATCCTTGTAGATAAACAAATACACATATGTATAACGATGCACCTCATCGATTATATGACCTAAGCATTCTCCCCAAATGCTACTTGATTTGATCCTTTGGCATCCTTCACTAATGCCTTTGACACAACGCTTGGCACCCTTCACTAATGCCTTCGTCTTGACACCTTTAGCATCCTTCACTAATGCCTTTGACACAACGCTTGGCACCCTTCACTAATGCCTTCGTCTTGACACCTTTAGCATCCTTCACTAATGCTTTTGACACAACGTTTGGCACCCTTCACTAATGCCTTCGTCTTAACACCTTTAGCATCCTTCAATAATGCTTTGACACGGATGATGAGCACCTTTCACTAATGCTTTCATCTTTACACTTTCGGCATTCTTCACTAATGCCTTCAATCCAACATCTATGGTGAAAGGAAGAACTATCAACAAGAGAACCTTAGTAGTCTTGATGATGACGAAGCATGGCAACTCATGGACTTGAGCTTGCATGTCTTCAAGAGGTGGTGATCTCTCCTTTAAGAGGAACCTAGTAGATCACACAAAAACAAAAGACAAACTACATAGATCACTTAGATATGAGGTTAGAGGGTTAGAATACTTTGGGGAAGTATGTGTGAAAAACCATGTGTAGAGAGAAAGAAATGGCTCTCTATTTATAGGGAAAATTCTCTTCGTTCCCGGATCCCACGGATCCCTACCACAAGGGATCCGGCTAGCACAAAGCTAGGGATCCGTGGTCCGCTCCTCTTTGCCCATGGGTATTTTTGGTTATGGGTCATTGGTCATGGGTTATGGGTTGATCCATGGTTTTCTTTCTAGATACAATGAACTTGGTTAAGTGGTATTTATAAAACCATGGGTTATGGGTCAAAACCATTTGCTAGTATTTTACCCATTTAGTATATACTTGTATTTACCCATTTTAGCATATACTTAGTTTTTACCCATTTTAGTATACTTAGATTAAGTATATGTTTAACCCAATATGTAAACACTAGTTGTTGTACATATGTATCTAAATCATAAAATCACTTATACTTGTTTTAGTGTTTTATGTGACAACTTAATTGTGTTAGAAAACTATTAACTCAAACTATTTACGTACTCTATTTGTTTCGTTAAAATGATTTTACTTTTGTTATCGACAAAACATTAGAAGATCATAAAATATAAATAAACGTTTTTACGGCTTATTTGTATTAACAAAAACCATTCGATGTGCAAATCTTCTTTTCTCTAGCACGTCGAATGTGTACTTATGTTTTCAAACACAAAAAGTATCTCTGATTGAAAAAAAAATACTTTTGGAAAAACCGTTCGATGTGCGAATCTCTTCTTTTCTCTAGCACGTCGAATGTGTATTCTCTTTCAAATACAAAAGGTATTTTTGATTGAAAATTGATCTTTCTCATAAAACCTTCGCCGTATTGCAAAACTCTTTCTTCAAGCAATACGCGATTGTTTTCAAATCAATCTTTCATCAATCGCTGAATCTCAATTCGCCGTTCACTCAATTCCGTGTTGTCTTCTTTGAGACGTTCCAGTTTGAGAACGGCTAAAACAAAAACCCTCAAGGAGATTCTTAGGAATCCTACCGATCACACGTGCATTACTTGTACCGATCAACGGGAACCGTGGGCCGTGTACTCAATACAACGAAGTGATCAAAGACACTTTCGCGGCGCTTTATTGCTAATCGTCATGCGTGTGCACCCGACGATTGCAGCTAATCAGAATTGAGGAGTCAATCCAAAGCCGCATGCTCACATCATCCACACTTAATTGAAGAAATCATGACTTGTGCATATCTACATAACCTGGCTCTGATATTTTTATACTATGTTTCCGCTACGCTGCTGCAAATATGTCATGATCCAGAAATTGTGAGCATGTTGGTCCAAAAGTCACAACATCACATGATGGCAACACAATAAAGGGTGATCCAGAGATTTATGATAGCTGATGATCTCAAAGCTTGCTCAAAACTCATTATCACGTGGATCAGTAAAAGACCTCCACTTGGATTAACCAAACATGCAAAAATGAAGAATCAATGACTACGAGCTGCAGAGCAAAGAACTTTAACAAGAATCCAAGAACAATCTTATTGTGATATCTGTTTGTATTCAATGTATTTTTGAGGTGACCTCCCTTAGGGGGAGATTGTTTGGATTTAGTAAATCCAGTCATTAAAGATTCGGTCACCTCAAGTATATGTAATCGTTAGAAAGATCGTAGTCGTAGATTATTTAATGTTAAGTAGTATTTATTTAATCAACACCATGGAGGACGGACGGATCTTTACCCACTATATGCCTGATCCACAGCCTGTAGGTGGCGATTTGTGTAAGACTATAAATACTCTCTACCTCCCAAGGTAGAGAGTTGGAGCTCATAATAATACTTTCATTTTCTCTCACTAAGTTCCCAAACCTCTAACACT
>OU343223.1:173602686-173627767 GCA_910596185.1 Chrysanthemum makinoi
TTCTCTCTCTAAAACCTCATCTTGTACGCCTATTTGTGTTTATGATTTGATGTGTTCGTGAAATCTAATATGTTACATACCTCATCTATGGTCTTGAAATGATGCAAAGGCACACTCATAATTTGGTGGATTTGATTAAATAAGTGGAAATGGATAAGGCTAATCTCACCATAAACTATCAAGGGTTATAATGTGCTCGACTAAGGTCTAATCTAGTTAGGTTAAGAAAAACATGTCAAAATTTTAAAAATGGCATAATTTTTCAAAATAAACTAGAAAAACGAGGGCAATTAAGTTCAAGTAATAATTCTACTGCCGTCCCCCCACTTGAGATGTACAAAGTCCCTTTCGTACTAAACGTTAAATAAAGGTGAAAAGAAAGTAGAATTAAAGCAAGAACTTCCCTGAAATTTGCTCCTAAAAAGAAAGAAGGTCCACGAAGAGAATCGTGCCTTCGCTTAAGCATCCACAAGCAAACATCATTCCATGAAATCAAACTAACCAACAAGCATAATTCTAGAAAAGAGAAAGAAAAACAAAAAAATAAATCTAAATCACTTTCGTAGCAATCACGGTTGCATTTAGCATATGCAACAAGCATTTTAAACCATTTGGTTTCCCAAGTGGACGAGTGTAGTCTCGTGAGGACTTATAGGGAACATACCCACAAAGTTCACTTAAAACTAATACAAGGTTATTGCGTTAATACTGGAAAAGTTAAGACTGTAGGAGAATTATGACGTAACTCTAAAGAGGAGTTACGCCGTAATTGTGGTTAAACCTGGGAATATGCTACTGGAGATTTGATACGGCGTAACCATAGAATGAGATTATGTCATAATGGTTTATGTCTTGGAGAGAATCACCATTGAGGATATGTTACGGCGTAACCACAAGGATTAGTTACGCCATAACGTCAGGACAGAACAGGTCCCCATTTTAATCACTTATGAATTCATCTCCAATTCCTGCAAAAAATGTTAAAAACGTAAAACCCAATGTTAGGTCACTAGTTTTACAACACAAGCAATATAGAAAGAAATAGAGAGGCAATTGAACAAGATTCACACATACACACGAAATACTATGTTGGTTAGGCGTAGAGTGTAATGAAGAGAATAACTTGAACAACCAACCTTCAAATGAAGGTTTACAAAGGGTATTTATAGGAGGGAAGCTAGGGCAACACTCCTAGTTCCCATCCTTTCCTTATTGGACATGGGCCTAAGCTCATGGGTCTTCTACATAAGCTTAAGGCTAATAACAAACATAAAGGCCATAATTAAGCTAACTATTACATATAGATTACTAACACTTGATTATGGTTTAGGAGTGATTCCAACAATCTCCCCCTAAGTGTTAGTAATGAAAACGGTGAAGGCGTTGATGTAATAAAATATTTGACGTCTTCTGACATTCTTCTTTCTTGTGAGAAGAATTGCCTTGATTCGAACAATCTCCCTAGTGTAGAGAGATAGTTTTCTTTGAACAGTTATGCTTTGACGTCATCTTTAACTTTGTTCTTTGATCATTGTTCTTTGTGATGAAAGTGATAGTATGTTGTTATCTGCATCAAGTCTGCCTCAGTGTCGCTTCACGCTCCAAAGGTTCCACGCCATTCTTCAACATGCTCACACGCTTTTGACGCTGGAATTCAAAGATCGATGAAGTTCTTTAAGTCTTTAACTTTGTAGATTCTTTGATTCGACGAAGAATCATTCTGACTGTTGTGTTGCTTTTGGATAGAAGTTCCATTAGTGATGATGTTGGCGTGAGCATGAGAAGAATCAGCACGATCATTCCGCCCCGGAGCTTCCATAAGAAGAAAACATTAAAACGGTTAGTGATAAGCGGATTCCGGCACTTACAAGTTTGAACTTCGAAGGTGTTAACAACATAGTGTGAAAACATAACTCTAATTTACAAAGGCCGCTCTCAACCGAGTCCCACAAGTGAGATAACACGATGTCAAGGTACATCTACGGTTCAGATGAGTCGCCGAGGTACACCAAGGCATCACCTCACGATCAGAGACCGCTTGAGACCACTAAGCATAATCCACGGGAGTTACCAAAGTGACCCGTTAGGGCTATTTGATGTTGACCCTGGCAGGAGTTTCCATTCAATCACCGAGGATCACAATTGTGAACCTCTCATAAATGTTCTCGACAGATTGCTAAGATCCGTGAAGGACTCGATAACGTACCACTGATGTTCTTATTGTTGAGCATCAAGTGATGAAATGTCAAGTGTACCTAAGAGATCTTTTGATGAATCTCGTGGTTCTAGACTCAATAGTGCGCTTTTGGTTTTTCCGAATGAGACTAGGGAGAGGGTCTCCTTTCAATACCAATCTCTAAGAGAAAGCCGATAGTTTACGTAGGGTTCCCTGTGAGAATGAAACAAGCTTCGTTTGAGAGAAACTTGAGTGGCTAAGAAGGTTTAGTGCATGCGCCACCGGGTCCATGACGACTTTTAATCTTCAATACCGGTGTCATCTAGTGACAACCAAGAGTATATGAATTGAACCCTGGTTCCGCCTCTAAGTTGAATAATCTGGAATGCTATTTCTTTTCACTCTTTTCTTTGCATTTCCTTTTAATTCTTCAACTCCTTCTTTCTCCAATTCTCATTTTCTCCTTTTTATAATCATACCTAAGGACTTCTAAATTCTAACTATTGGTAGTGTCCTAGGGTGGATCCCTCCGGCTCTGGCGGATCATAGGACGGTTATTCCTAACCTTAATCACCTTATAACTCCATTGCCATAAAACCATTTTCAAGAAAAATCTCTCAAAGGGTTTGTAAATGAAAACATGTTTGAACCACTGTGAGAGTTTTATCTTTTAGCGTAAATACCCTCCACATGTGCTTTAGAGTTTAGACAAAATCTGCATGGAGGAAAGAGCGCGCACTTTTGAATTGATCGACTCAAGATAGACCTTCCCCGCGAGACACGGTTACGTGGCATAGTTAAAGAGTTGCATTGTCAGCTTTTAGGTGACAACTAGCTCTAATAACTATCTTGAAGGTGTGGACAACCCCAAAGGTTGTAAACCCGCCAAGGTTCATGTCTACCAAGAGTTTCTAATGGTACATTCTACTCGACAAGTCCTTTGCGAGACACGCTACATCACTAGCTTAACTAGCTTGAAATTATTACCCGCCCCGACAAGTCTTTTCGAGTTACTAACAGCTAAGATCTCACAATTCTGGGTTGAAGTCTTTTTACACGAGAGTTCATATAACCAAACACAACATATTTCTTATCATGTATTTTTCTCCCCCTCAAAAATGGCATATAAAATGTTATTTTTGAAAAGTTGAGAATAAATATGACCATTTCGAGTGTTGCGGGAAGAATGACCACTGTGAACAATTAGTGAAAAAAGTTTTAAGTCAAGTACTCCCCCTCAACAAGTGATATAAACGGTTGAGGTTTTGAAAATCATAAGGAAAGTACTTGTTCTTTTGAGCAAAACCTTGAAAAGTGAAAGGTTTGATAGGTTTTACTCAAAAGTAAGAAGCTTTCGCTCCTTTTATAAGGATTGTGGCACCGGGCGCACCACGTGGTCCTTTATTTACAAGTGCAGGTTGTACACTGTAATGTGTGCACAAGCCATTGACATAATAAATTATACATCCAAAGTTGTAATGAAAGAAGCAGCTCAAGGGTACCGTGTAGTCCGTGAGATGTTGCTGAGTGTGAATTGGGCGCTGAAAGCCGGTGATGTTAATCCGGTCGACCACCAACATAGCTTTCCAATCTTCAATCGATCCCTTCGATACAGCCGTTCATCAATCATCGTGATGATCCTCTTCACATCCCTTCGATCCCGAGAATTCCATCGCTTAGGAGACCCAATCTTCTGATGTATATCCTTCAACCGATAAGCAATCCGCCCCTAACCATCTTCAAAGTGTGATCTCCAAACTTGTGAAGATCTCTACACGCCATTAAGCAATTTCTTTGAAGTTCACTGCGTAAACGACGCCGAATGGTTTGTCGATGAGCGTATATTGGGAGAGCCGGTTGATGCCGGAAGATCAAGCTGCAGTGGAGTGAAGTTGACACGGGTCCGATAAGATTCTATTGCAAGTCGGAGATCTTCTACACGCTCTTTGATAACTATGCCCTGATGAAGATGAGCACTGACTTGATGAATTCATGTTGTACTTCAAGGGAGAATTGTCTCATGCACTGTACATGTCTTCAATATCGTTGATAGACAAATTCTCAAAGTCAGCTTCAGAGAATGCATAATCCCTTTCGCCTTGCCTTTTGACCACAATCTTCTTGAGAAAAGTGTAGTCCCATTTGGACGAAAGATCAACGTGTATGATGGCAACGATGCTTTTAGGACTGAACACTTCATGTTGATATTTCTGAACCTGGTAACTTCTGTAGTTGGAGATATCTTTGGCGCAATCTTCTTGAGGGGCAATGATGAATCCCATACATTGCATCACGGTCATACTCTTCCACCGTGTTGGAGAACAAGTGGTTAGATCTTTCCTCGATAGCTATGCGCTTAGAGTATATTGTCGCCGAATGGAAGTGTCAAAGATGTAGCGTATTTCCTAGAACCATCGCCACCATGTAGAAGAAACTCCAAGTCTTTGTTGAAGAAATATCGGAATGGAATTCGAGGCTCATTTGGTTGGCCGATTGTTGGTAGTGGTTTAGACCAGTCGGTGTAATATGGAGGGTTGTCCCGTTTTGTAAAGTCGATGTTTGCTTTTGGGTTGAGCCAATCCATGTTGTTAGACATAGCTCGAGCAATGTTTTCAAGGTGATATTCGACCTCAATGGCACTCTCAGAGCTATCTTTGAACATTTGAAAAGCTTCATTCTTGATTCGCTTCAATTCAGATTTCGTCATCTTCTTTACTCGGAATTTTTCTTGCAGTAATTTAGCATGCTCCAATGTATTACCGCTACCGATCTTGACCTTCATCAGGGTAGGGAGTGAAGTTAACAAGTGTAGAAAACCATTCAAATTCCTCTGTGGTGTCTTCATCTAGCCATGATAGGACGTTAGCCTTGGGCGCCTTCTTCTTCTTTTTCTTAGGCCTAGATGAGGGTTCCTTCATACTTTGTCGGGAGAGGCGGGTTGTTGTTGGGGCTCATGGTATTCTTCATCGTCCACCACCGTATACTCAAAGTGGTCACCGGTTTTCTGAGTCCGGGTGGTGTCTCGAATCCCGAGGTTTATCTCAGAAGAAGGAGGAGGGATCTTTATTGAGCAGAGTCCTTTATGGTGGAGGTTGCATCGAAAATGAATAGAAGATGATTCACCGCACTTCTTTGTGCGTTAGGCTCCTTATCCTTATCTTGATCTTTGCTTCGTCCATCTCTTGAACGCTTAGGCCTTACGCCTTCTTCTCTCAATGATGACTTGAGTTGGTATTCCAGAATGCTTCAAACAACTTAGCTTCGAGGCAAACGCTTGCAGAGCATTTCGACATTTGGGCTACTAGCCGTTCACCAATTCATCATCCGAGAAGATTGTAGTTTCAATGTGATTGATGCTCAAATTCATCGGAGTTGATTTCATGGCTTGCTTGGCTAAATGTAAGAGATTTGGATACAGTTGTCTGGTATACATCTCCTTTGTTAGTTTCGGAACGACCTCCATTAGGAACTTGTGAGAGTATCCTTTGATCATTTCGTCCATGCTCCCTTGAAGATCATCCTTCATAAGCTTCGCACATACTCCATTTCGACTTTCATCTTGTCCTCATCATGAAGATATCGTATTTGATCGAATGAAATTCAGCTTTCTATAGAGCATGTCTTTCTTTCAGACTCTTTTGACAACTTTAACGATTCGATTCTTTGATTGAGAGATCCAAGATGGAGTTGGCTTCATTACTGATCTGGATGATGATTTGGTTGATTTCTTTGATGGTGGTGGTGAAGAGTGAGAAGATGAGTCCGATGATGATGAGATGTGAGGAGACTCCGGGTCCTTTGGTGGCTCAGAAGTTTCTTCCTTTGACCGTGTAGGACTATCTAGAAGAAACGTATCATACTCAACATCTTCTTCATTTCCACCACTCGACCTTCTGGGGCCACCCATTTGTTCTTGAGCAAATTGTTGTGCAACGTGTTGAAGTCTAACGAATTTGAACTTCTTCCTGTATGATTTATCCAGTTGCTCTTCATCAGAGCTTGAGCTTTCTTTATACGGCACAAGGACTGAGTCTTCCTTTTCCTTGATCACCGGAGGACTAGGAGGTTTAGATACCGTTGTTGTTTCATCTTCGCAATTTCGAGTAGAAAGTCTCTTCATCTCGATTCAAGACCCTCCGAGTCCTCGCCCATTAGCTTTCTCTGCGTTCAGCTTAGATACGGAACAGAACGCTTCCTTGGCGGAACTTTCCTCTTTCGTGGAGGATTCCTTCCGGGAACATCCTTCGACTCTCAGTGCTTGCAAAGACTTCCTCCACTTCCTCTTCGGTTTTCCTTATAGGTGTACCAAGACTTATCATTGAGATGACCAATTTTTCCTTCTCTATCGCTACCGATACCTTTTGTATGTCTCGAGCTTTTTATTTCATTAGTCGAAGGTGATCGTAACACAAAGACTGCTTTTTGTTGACGATTCCTTGATTCTAACCGATAGGGTAGGCTCACCAACATATCGCGGATTGTCGGGTCATTGAGCCTCTTGGGAATATCCGATGAAGTCCAAGTGCTCATTGAGAGCCAAGTCTTGAGAAATGACGAATGTCTTCCCATAATAAAGCCCTTAATTTCATGATTAATGACCAGATGCTCATAGCCACTATCACGTGAGAGACGATTTGGTAATGATGATGTAGAGGGTTCTATTGAGGAATGTTCTTAAGCTCCATGAGAGTGCTTAGTGAGCTTCATCATAGCCAATATCAATCACCGCACTTGTGATGGTGATCCACAATCACCGCACTTTGACCTTGATCCTTTGCATTGAATTCCATAATTGTTGAATGTAGATCTCGAACAAGAAAGCGAGTGTGAGAGCATGTTCGGTATGGATGATTCTTAAGAATATCCACAAAGAATCGCAAGAAGATTTTGAGCATGTGAGGGTTTCAAAGTCAACCCTAAGGTTGTTCTTTCCAATCTTTCTCGGATAGCCATTAGGGAAGATGTCAGCAATTGTGAGAACTTCTAGTGCATCCACATTCATTTGAATAGCCATGTTGTGATCTGAAATAACATTAGCCAAAAGAACCAACATATCGAAAGACATGATGTTAGTCAACAGAAGGTTTTAATGTCTAATTATTGAATATACAGTGTCAATGATTGTTAAGAGTCCAAAGTCACTTGTTTGTTCAATAGTCCAATGTCGTCGTGATAAGTTTCGTGAGTTAGTTAACTTTAACTTTTAAAGTTTATGTTATCACTTATTTAACACAACATATTAAACGATTAAGTTTATTAGTGACATTGTTGGTTTCGTGACGTTATGATTCATTTATTTACAAGTTTGTACGCCGCAACAATTCATAACGAAGGTTTGATCAAGGCATATGCGAGGAATAGTAGCTTATGCGTAAACAGAGAAGTATATGCGAGACGCAAGCTTATGTGTATGATCCTTACTTACGCGTAAGAAATATTACGCGTAGGAAAAGGGGACCTTATGTAGAGCTTACGCCAGTAGGCGATAAAACCTTACGCCGTAGGATTACTCGTAAGAGTAAACCTTATGCGTAGAGTCACTATTTACGATATCCTTCACGATACGCCAGTAGTCCCTTTGTAGAACCTTACGCTGCATAGTTACGCCGAAGATTTCTCTTACGCATATCTTTCTACGCGTAAGGTGATCCTTATGCGTAGAGTTACAAAGACCTTGATTCTGAGTTTTATGCGTAGCAAGCCTCAAATAAAATCATCATATCATCAATCTTAACACATATATTCATTTTAAGACAGATCATGGCATGAAACTCATTTTACCGCAGAAAGTCATACGTAAGTCAAAACCCTAAAGTTTATGAATTACGCATATGTTTTCTAGCCATAGGAATTGCACCAAACGTTTTCTCGTAAGTCTTAGATGTTGTGAGAGTGTAATAACCAAGTTTTAACATCCAAATCTCAGTGAATCAAAAATACCCAAAAGCTAAGAACATTAAACCCTAATTTCCAGTTTTCAATCAATTAGTGTTTATGGGTTGTTATAAGGCCTGGATATCATCAATTCAACATGATATTAACATCACACAGCAATCTTTTTTACCAAAAACATTAACATTTGTAAATACCCAAAACCACGCATAAACCCTAATTTCAAAAATCATTCAATTCGTGATTCTGGGTGAGTTTTGATGATTAAAATGGTATCATTGATGTATTAGAAACGTTTTGACATTGTCCTTTTAACCATAAACACATAATCTTGATCATGTGTTCTTACGCGTATGCGTAGAACACAAAAACAGGATTATACAACGTTTTGACCGTTGGATTCATGTAAAAATCAAAACCAATGTTTAAAAACACGTTAAGATTATGAAACAACTTACAAAATGATGATCCAGAACACGGATTTGATGAACGATTCTTAGATGTAGGATGTTTTAGGTGTTAGTGTAATAAATGTGAAGTGAAAGTGTTAGGTGCGGTGTTTTTATTAAAAATGACTTTAAGCTTTTGCGCTTTTGGTCCCTCCACCTTTTCCTTTTTCATCCAAGGCCATTTAACTTCCATTTTGGTTTCCAAACTAAAGATTTTAAGAAAGAAACTTGACGACACTTCCCCTCGACTTAAGAAAATAATGAAAGGTTATAAATTTTAGTCCGAGGAGTGTCGCTTAAGCCGTAAAATTTACCACCATTGATAAAAGAAACAACTGTAATATGGTAACATGCAAGTACACGGATGTTATGAAACAAGTTATAGAATTTTCTCCCCTCAACACTTGATCAGAAAAATACTGAATTTTGAAAGATTATAGTGTTGACGGAAGAAATGTACTTGCCATGTTGAAAGAAAAATAGATAGAAGAATATTTTTGTTGTTTTATCGGGTTTTATATTTTTGTATTTTGTTTTTGAAAAATATTTACAAAAGAGATTTTGGTGTTTGATGTGTTTTAAGACTGCTTTTAGGAGGTCATCCAATTCCTCTTGAGTCAAACACCTCATACCAATCCGTTGGACCAACTCATTAAACCTAGCAGGAGCTAAGGCTTTGGTGAGAAGATCTCGCCAATTGGTATTCTCAGACTCACAAAATATAATTCAACTGCACTGCTCCACGGTCCTTGATGAAATGATATCAAGATCGATGTGCTTTGATTTCGAAAGTGTTGAACTGAAGTTGCACGAGATCGCAAAGCACTCCGATTGTCGCAGCACATCGATTCTCAAATACGTAACCAAAGTCTTTGAGTTGTGTTCTCATCCAAATGACTTGAGCACAACACGACGACATGGCTACATATTCTCGCTGTTGAGCAACGATGCATCCCCGCTTCTTCGATTGCCAAGACACCAGCTTATCACCAAGAAATTGTAAAGCTCCTGAAGTACTTTTCCGTGAGTCTAAGCATCCCGCGTGGTCGGCCCTCAAAAGCTTATTGTTCAAAACCGTAATCCTTCGGATACCGTGATCCCCAAATTAATGGTTCCCTTGATGTATCTGGAGGATTCTTTTAGCCTTAGAGGGTGAGTTTCAGCTTGGTCGCGACCGATAACGGAGCAAAGATAAACGGCCAAGACAATATCAGGTCTGCTGGCTGTTAGATACATGAGAGACCCAATAATACTTCGGTATTTGGTCGGGTCAACCAATTTCCCATGCAAATCAGCGTCTAGCTTGTTGGTATGTGCCATTGGAGTGGCATAGGTGTCACAGGTAGTCATTCCAAATTTGTTTAACAATTCAAGGGCATAGGTGTCACCCATCATGGACATTTCAAAAAATTTCTTCATTAGTTTTGCAAAAGCGATTGAGTACTTTTTATGTGTAGACCCAAAAATGATGTCATCCACGTAAATTTGAACAATTCAGATATGTGCCCCGTGATATTGTATGAAAAGAGTAGGGTCAACCGAACCTTTGGTGAAATTATTGGCAATTAGGAAAGATGATAGCTTATCGCATTCATGCCCGAGGAGCTTGTTTGAGACCATACAGAGCTTTGTTCAGTTTGTAGACATGGTTCGGGAACGCGGATCAACGAATCCTTCCGTTGGTCGACATAAACCATTTCTTTAAGTTGTCCATTTAGAAACGCAGCTTTGACATCCATCCGAAAGGCCGTCATATTCATATGAGCCGCTAACGCCAGAAATATCCTAATGCCTCAAGACAAGCAACCGAGAAAAGATTCTTCAAAGTCAATACCCTCTTCCCCGACGATAACCCTTAGCCACCGTGACGTGACTTGTTTCGATAACGCTCCTTCAAAGATCCAATTTGTTTTTCCAAATCCATTTAAGACCAATGACGAGACCCGTTGGTATTTCAACCGCCCCATACTTCAAGACGCTTGAATTGGTTGAGTTCTTCCTGCATGGATTCAATCCAGCTTGTCCTTGTCATTGCGCCTTTAATGTTTTAGGTTCAGATTGCAGATGCTGAGTGCATAAATGCAATGTTCACCGCTCGGTGAAGACGCTGTCTCAGAACGACCGTTGATTCGGTTGCCAATAATATTTTCCAGAGGATGGTCTTTTGTCCATCTATGTGTGGAGGGTTGATGTTGGTATACATTGTGCATATTTTGAGGATTCAAATGGCTTGTTGATGATTCTCATCGTGCAACAGCCATCACCGGTTCATCATTGTTGGAAGCGGTTTGTTCAACTGTTGTGTTGGAGTCAACCGGTGGTGCTTCTTCAACCGTAGTTGTTGTAGCAGTGTATCGTATAAGAGTATTATCGTTGAGCACCGAAACAAATGGATACACCCGAGCACGCTCATCAATATCGCCACGAACGAGGAGCAAATAGTCCTTTCCATTTGTTGAAGAGTGAGTCGGGGCTTGTTTCACCGATGATGGGGTTTGGGGAAGTTTAAGCGTTGTGACCGGTTCCAAGCCGTTATACCGTAAGCCATTTCCGTAAGTTCATCAAAATGAGCATGAATCGCTTCCATAACCTCCTTTGTTCGACGATTCCAGATTCGGAAACCTTTAGAATTATCACAATATCCAATAAAGACTCCAATGTCAACTTTGGCTTTGAGCTTTCCAAAGTCATCACGATCATTATTCGGATAACAAAGAGATCCAAATACATGAAAGTGTTTGAGATTCGGTTTTCGCTGTGGACAAGCTCAAGGTGTTTTGTTGTGGCGTTTTGTAATCATAGACCGTTTTGAGTATAGCATGCAGAGATACAGCTTCCGCCCATAAGTAACTGAAGTTTAGCATTGATTAACATTGTTCTGCAGCTTCCACTAACGCTCGGTTTCGCCTTTCAACAACTCCTTTTGTTCTCGTGTGCGCAATAGATGTCCGATGTCAATTCCCACTTTCTCATAAAATTCACGAAGAGTTTGGTTAACAAATTCAGGCTCTGTCTGCTCCGATTTGTCAACGGTGTTTCAGAGTCTGAACTTGTATTTTCGTGAGAAAGGTGATGATCATCCGTGGAGCTTGATCTTTGCTTCGAAGAAAGTAGACCCAAGTCCAAAGCGGAATAGTCATCAACAATTACTAAGATGTAGCGCTTGCCATTGATCGCTTGCACGCCAAGATCGGGCCACACAAATCCTTGTGAAGAAGATGAAGCACATGCCGAGAGCTGTGTTCCACCTTTGAAGGAAAATGAGCACGAGTGCTTTTGCCTTGTTCACAAGCCGAGCAAAGGTGATCTTTAGAATACCGAAATCGTGGGAGTCCTTCAACTAGTTTGTGTCGAGCAAGGTTGGTGATGGTTTGAAAGTTTAGATGTGAGAGACTCACGCGCTATAGCCATGATTTTGTAGATGTTGCCTTTGAAAGTAAGCAAATGGGAGATGAAGCAACCATGTCTTGCATAGAGATAGTGTAAAGACCGAATTACGCGAGCCGCATAAGGTCGCTTCCTTGTAGATCACTTAATGAAACAAGTTTTCTCCCTAAAAGCAACCTCCAAATCTCCATCACGTAATCCGACCTACTAAAACAGAGTGACCGAGGCCTTCCACATAATAAACTCGCTAATTTCGATGTTCCCATTGATATAGTCTCCAGTGAGTCCATGATAGCCGCTAAGTGATCATTCCCGAACCGACAAAGGCCAATGAACTTTGCAACAAAGTTTGATAACAGCTTAAGGTTGCCTGTCATGTGTCGGGAACATCCGCTATCAACAATCCAGAATGATCTCAGACACCGTGATACACGCATCTAATAATGATGGAATAGAAGTAGATGTGGAACCCAAATGTTAGAGGGTTCCTGAGCGCTTATAGTAGACATACAAACAACAATAGCTTTAGGTATCCATTTAAATCCTAGTGTGTTATATATCCATTTCTGCCATCTCCAACTAGTATTTGCTTTAGTCTTAGTGAATGCACTAGGTGGTACTACATTCCTAGGAGGTGAAACTGAGCTACTGTGGACAAAGAATGCTTCTTAGAATCTAAAGAGGGCGTCTACCAAGCAATGCACTTAGAAAGATTAGTGGGGCTAGAGGTATTCCGTTTCTTAGGATTCCTTAAACGAGAGATGATAGCTTTAGCAACACATTTATCATGACAATCAATTCATACTTTTACACAAATAACACAAGGTGCATCGATCAATATCAAAGGTGCTTAAAGGTTTAGCATTCGTTACATCACTATTTTTATTACATTTGTCAGACGCAATATCTATAGTGGAAGCAACATGAGTCTTATTCATAGTCCTAAGGTGTTCTTCTACTTTAGCATTCTTTATTGATCTTTTCTTAGGTCGCAACTTCCTATTCTTCGATGTAGTGCTCCTAGGCTATGAAGTGCGGACGTTTGGAAAAGACACAACTATTCCTGCTTTCAAGAGAAGGAAGCACGCTAGCAACTTGTGATTTGGCAAGAGTGATTCTAGGTTCATGATTACTAAGTGTTACCGGGCTATTCTCTTAATCACGTAGGCGGAAGTTGTTCATACTTTCCTAACATTTCTTAACTTGAAGATAGTGTGAATCGATCTTGATTTTCGTGACCTAATATTTCCAAAGAAAATGCATAACTTCCTTAGTGTGTGCAAGATAATGATCAAGTTCATTTGATGCTTCATCACGAGTCTTTTGAGTAAATCAAATATGACACCATATTCCTTTTAACTTTTACAAGTTCTTGTTCATATTTTGAGATTTGACACTTAAAAGACACGCTTTGATCATCCAGCTCAATTTTAGATCGAAGTTTTGTCACGCTAACCGGGCGATTTTGTTTTGATAAGCAAGTTGTTGATCGTGAATATCTTTTTGACACCAATTAAGACGACGTATTGCATTTGAAAGTTCGCTTGACAATCGCTTATTTTCAACTTTAAGGACTCGACCAAGCACATTATCGTTGTTCTCAACATTTACCACGAATCAACAGATCGCAGAGATATAATCAAATGCATATGACAAAGAATTCAATAGCACAACATTATGGACATCGATTTGATGACATCTTCCAAGAGTCGATCAACATCTTTTCTCAACATTTTCTTTTACGTTTAGTATTAGAAATAGATGTTTATGTTTTCTCGAAAACGACCTTCATCAATCCAAGTTCCTTATGAAAGTCCCTTTCCCAAGACAATGCACAACTTTTCAAATTTTTAACATTTGGTAAAAGATTTTTCTCAAAAATGTCTCTTTGTTCTCGTGCCAGAGGCTTATTGAAAATGTTGAACTTTGATTTCTAATGATATTCTATCTCATGTTGTAAAGTTTTGAGGTCACCATGAAAAGGTCAAAATATCAAGAATTTTGAGATTTTCGTGTTTTGAGTTTACTTCACCGATGGAAGGTAAAGGACCATAAGTTTGTGCATAATCTCGTTTGGGATTAACATTAGAAGACTCAGACGTTTTTATGATAATCCTTGGTGTGTTAGAAGAATCCGCTGGTGTGACGAAAGTGACCGCTTTTGTATAATTAAAAGGTTTGTTGTAAACAACATTTTCTAATTTTGATCGACTCTCGCCTTCTCGTGATCTAATTCCTCTTGACGATGATATTCAACAACACTCATAAATGTAATTATCAATTTTATATTCTCGTGACCGAAACTTCAGATTTGGTTTGAATACTTTGGTTGAAAGCTTAGGTTTGTAATCAGCAAGATTTGGTCCATAGCCATTTGGATTTGGTTTTAAAGTAAACTTTTCAATAGTTGTGACCGACTCACCATGTTTGTAAACAAAACTTTTAAACTCTTTAAGTTTGTTTTGCAAGCCGATGATTTCTTCAAGATGATCATCTATTCGCTTCGTTGAATGCTTTTTGTATGCAGAGAACTGTTTTTGACAAGTTAACAACTCACTTTTAGCTTTTTGATTTTCCAAGGTGAGAGCGCTAATTTGCTTTTTATGTTCATGTTTCAGCTTGTTCTATTTCGCATAACAAAGCATTCTTCGGCTGCTAGATCACGATCTGCCTCTAAATATTTTTCATTTTGATGAGATTTAGCAAAGGTTGCTTCAAAACCTTTTTCACGTTTTTCTTGAGTTTTGAAAAGTTGAGTTGCTTTTGTAAACATTCAAAATCCTTGGTTAACAAAGGCATTTTACTTTTCAAACCTGATTAATTGCATGACATTCTTCCACTATGGTTTGTTGGTCTTGTATTAAATGAGCAAAACTGGATGAGGCAAAGTTCGGCGTGTTCAACATGAGTCACAACATGATCATTACTTAGATCTCAAGTATAACCACGAGTCAATTTGAGTATCAAGGACACCATAATGTCATCTTGATCATCAAATGTAACTACGGGGTCTATTTGAAAATCGTCAGAATGAGATGTGGACGACTCATTTTGAACATTCTGAGCCTTGCCGGATTCGATGTTGGCGAGATATGAGATCGAGATAAACATGGTTTGTTCGCACTGAGACAAGCCATCGCTGTCATACATTGGGCCCGTGTCACTCATGTGTAACTCATGCATATTAGCCATCAACATAATAAATGCATTGGCCCCGCAAATCCTCCATATCATCATCCGAAAAGATTTGCCATAAAGCTCGTTTTTGTCCGTGAGAGTTCCACCGCCTTCATCCTTAAGAGCCAAAAGAAGAGCCTCTTTGTGATAAGCACCGCCTCTGTCCTCGCTTTGGGCATGCATTAGCCGTGTCCCTTCTCATTGCGCTTGTAGCATCAAGACCATTCAACCCATTCTAAGCATTCCCTTGTTCCACCACTTGAGCTCTATTGTTATTCCTACCCACAACATTAAACCCTTGACCACCATCTAACCACCATAACCACGATTCTCAACTTCAACTCGCCCATTGTTCACAAATGCTTGATTCCTTGTGTTAGATGAGGAACAAATACGATTGTTGGATTTGTTGGTATAACGGCTAAAAGCATTAGCAATCATAGCAAATCTTGTTGCAATGCTTCAATGGATCGCATTCCTCATTAGCTTCACTACAAGTGCTTGAGCATTGTTGTTGTTGTATGGAACCAATTGAGTTTGTTGAGATTGAGGTCGGAAGGATCATATGGTGTGATTGTAGCAGCTTGGTTGAGTTGTTGGTTGAGGAGAATAACCGCTTTGAGCATACAAGGCAAGTTGTTGAGTTTCCGGTGTAAGGTGAAGACATTTGAGCACGGAGAATCCTTTCTATCAACTTCCTTTCATGAGGCTTCAAGTAATCGCACAACAATCCGTATGTAGAATGATGCATGTTCTTCGCTTGACGGAGAAAATGACATATTTCTCCCATTCAGACCAAGACTACTCAGGAACTTAGTATTAACAGCAATTCTTGGCATGATGATGTTATTTTTATCCAAATCATTTATGATGTCTGAGAATCAATGATGATAAGACTCAAGTGTCTCCGTGTTCAATCATGAAGTGTTCATAAGCCAAGTAAATTTTGGATTCCATATCCTCCCCATTGAGTGCGATCCTACCATAAGAAGATGAATATGTTCCCACATTTCCTTTGCAGTATTTTGAGCATCAACACTTCGAAGAATTGGGTTAGGTAATCCTAAAAGGATATATTGCATTGCAAGCTCATCACCTTCATAGTGTAGAAGTTCCTCTAAATTTAGGTCGGCAACAGTAGCAATGTTGGATTGTTCATCTCTTGGTGGATTAGCATTTGATCGAGCGGGTACAATGACAAGAGGCATCCAAATGGACCTTCCAAGATAACCTTCTTTAAGAACTTTCCATGTGGCTTCTTCGGATCACAAAACCTAAAGAACCTAATCACCCATTGATCGTAGTTTCCCGGAGTGAGCATTGGAGGTCTATCAAGTGATCCAACCTCATGAATTGATTATTGGCTGCTTAAAGCTTCACACATCTTTGCAAACCAAGTGGGTTCCTTCATAGTTTTCCTTGATGGATGTTGATTGAAATCGTTTGTGTAGGGTTGAACTTGAAGACTTGGTGGTGTTTGAACCATTTGTGGTGGAGGAATTGCTCCAAGTTGTGGAGTATGTTGTTGATTAAATTGTTGTTGATAAATTGCTTGTTGTTGATTCCATTGTTGATGTTGTGGACTTAGTTGTTGTTGACGTTGAGAATAAGTGTAAGGGAAATAGTTAGAGTATGGTGGTTGTGACATGTTGAAAACTTGTGTTGGTAAAAATGGATCTTTGTAGTCGAATGAACCTTTGTTGATGAAGTGTCCTTAGGCGTAGAAATCACAAGAAACAATCAAGAGTTACGCCAGAGATTTAGCTTACGCTGCAAGTAGGGTAAAGGCACTAAAGTTATGCGTAGACACAAAGTTAGGCGTAGAAACTTATGCGTAGGATTACCTTATGCGTAAGACAAGGCTTAGGCGTAAGATTAATCTTATGCGTAGGATTTCTACGCCTAAGCTTTATGCTTATGCGCGTAAGTTTAGGTTTTATCTCAAGTGATCTTTTACACTATCACAAAGCTGCAAAAGATATCCAAAGTCGACGTATTTTCGTGCTTATCCAAGCAAGAAAACACGAGTAAAACCAATTTAAACAAGATCAAACCACGGATAAAGTTACGCCAAAAATAGGGTTTTAGTAACGCCAGAAGCTTACTCGTAAAAAATGATTTTGCCCAAAGTTGTTTCTAAACCAGATTTTTGTTATGGAATAGCTTCAATATCACCAAAATAACACAAAAGTGTGAAACTTGATGAGTCAAACTGCTAAACAAAGTTTATGAGAACGCCACCCACTAACAAAACAAGCTTAAAACGAAATCCACGCATAAAGTTTGAAACTTTTGCCAAAAACGCTTATTTTAACACCTTAAAACATTGAAAGTACAAGAATCTTGATTAAAAGTGTAAAAACGTGTTTTAAGCAAACCAAAGAACTCAAGCTACTTTACGCCAGATGACCAAAAACGTACTTCAAAAGCAATAACGATTCACCCAACTAGTTGGCGATTGATACCACTTTTAGGTCACTAGATTTACAACACAAGCTTAATAGAGAAAAGATAGAGGTGGTTGAACACGATAAACACACACACACACATTAAGAGTAGCACGGTTAGGCGTAGAGTGAAAGTGAATGAATAAGATGAACAACCAACCTTCAAATGAAAGTTTACAAAGGGTATTTATAGGAGGGAAGCTAGGGAAACACTCCTAGTTCCCATCCTTTCCTTATTGGACATGGGCCTAAGCTCATGGGCCTTCTACATAAGCTTAAGGCTAACAACAAACATAAAGGCCATAATTAAGCTAACTATTACATATAAATTACTAACACTTGATTATGGTTTAGGAGTGATTCCAACACCCAACCAAAATGAAATAAAAGAAATAAAAAGGATAATTTGGGTTGTCTCCCCAAAGAGCACTTTTCTTTATTACTGAGTCTTTAAGTTAGACTCAAATCCATGGGGCTTTATGGTGGCCTTCGAACTTGGCCAACTTTTTCCATCTCTTTCATTAGCTTGTGTCTGAACCATGCGACATTAGTAATGGTGCGAAGAAACTCCTTTGTCTCAATCTTTCGAATCCTGGAAAACTTTTCGTCCGGCCCCAAGTGGTACTTTGTAATTTAAATTTTTTTAGCTATAATTGGAATACCAAGAAGTTTGCACCTCCGTTGTTTGTATGCCTCATCATCTGGGTCAGTGAACCCATCATGACCTTGTAGTTGAAGGAAGTCAATAATTCCCTCTATGTTATCATTATCGGACTCAGTTCCCTTAAACCACTCGTCATCTAGCAATTCTTCAATAAGCACACACTTGCACTCTTATTTTTCATCACCCCATGTATCTTTGTTATCATCATTCATCACTTCACTAGTATCATTAGGAACCTCTTCACTTGGGTCTTCTTTACTCATGCAACCCTTCTAAATTTTTTTCTAAGTGGAAGCGTCCACTTTTCCATACTTGATTTTAACCCAATCGTCAAATCCCAACTTATCTAACCAACGTAGCTCCATTCTCTCATTGTCATTGGTTGAGGTCGACAAAAATTCGTCATCCCCAACTCTAGCTATGCTACTCCCCCCGTTATAGTCATCGTCAAACGGGTTACAAGAAGCCCAAAATACTTCACCAACGGTCTTTACCTTCTCACACCAAGGCTTCCGAACTGTCTTGTCTCGGTGTTGCTTGAGGGATCATCTTCGCAGGAGGTATCATCATTGATTGACTTTTCATCCATGAACTCTCTCTGTTGGAAGCAATGTTCTTCATAATCGAGCTTGAGCTTCCTTAATAGACCTGCATTAATAATAGCATCCACGAATTTTATCATATACTGGTATATGTAAAAACATATACATTTTCTTGATCAAAACCGGACCAAAAAGACCAAAAACTAACCCCTAAAGCCATAAATATTTTTGTTTTTGTGTTTATGTATGTGCAGGTAACGGATATTGTAAAATAGAAAAAAAAGAAGACAAATGGTCAAAAACGAGCACGAGAATGGAAGGAGCACGAAGTTACGGGTCTAATGATAATTTTATTTGGAGCATCGAGGCAAAATAAGAAAAATTTTAAGACCAAACGAAGCCCGAACGAAGATTGCAATTAATTAAGATGCTTAAAAAAAAGGAAAAATGGATCAGCAGAAAAAAAGAGTTTAAAAGGAAATTAAATGCATTATTTAACACAAAAGGACTCTTGGTGTACTGGGTGGGGACATGTTTGTCAAGCAAGAGGTCAAGGGTTCTATTCCCACTAATGGCAAAATTGTTTGTATTATTTTTTAATTAACACCAAGCTTAGTACTGCTATCCTTGAAGCCCAACTGCGAATTGCATTAGCCCAGAGAGGCCCAAACAAACGAGGCCAAGCAGATCCAGCCATCCAAGACGCAAAGTCCAGCAAGATCCCAGACCAACGAAGCCCAAGTGAAGCCCATCTCAATGTCCAAATGAATCCAAGCCAATCACACATGAAATCTGCTACACCTTACGCTTGTAAATACAACTTGGATAGCAAGTTTTAATAGAGGCTTTTTATGCCAAGATTTTATAGTTTAGGGGCTATTATAAAAATTTAGAAGGGACCAAATTGTAACTTGAGGGTCTATAAAAACCCACCTCCTCACCTCATTTTTATCATCTCCTTTATTATTTTTCTTACCAAAACTCTTGTATTTTTTTATGCTTATTTAATTTTTTAAAAGTTTTATTTATTTCTTGCAAGTTAGTTCATCTTATTTATTATCTTTGCATCTCTTTTATTTTCTCATCTCTTAATCTTTTTTTATTTCATTTTATTTTTATAAAACTTTTTATAAAAATATCCCATGAAGAGTTGAGTTATAGTAAGATTGTGTGCGAAGTATTTTATACGCGTGTACACGCTCAACATATCGTATTTATATTTTTGTAAAAGTTTACTTTTTTTATTGTTTATTTTCATTAAAGTTTATCTTTTTATTGTTTTATTTAGCTTAAAAATAGTAAAAAGTCTCTAAAAATCTTGTCTTTTTTACAAAAAATCAAAAAATATTTTATTTTCGCCATAAAATTTTCGATTTTCTGAGTTGTTTTAGTATTTTTAAAAAATCAAAAACAGTTTCTTTTTATTTTTCTTTAAAAATCTGTTTCGTAATTTATTTTTAAAAAATAGTAAAAAACGTTAAAAAACTATTTTTAGATTTTCTGGTAGCTTCTCATAGTTTTCTTAAGATAGTGTAAATGTTTCATATTTTTTTGAACTAGTTTACTATTTATTTTGATTTATTTGCTATTTTAAACATAAAAATCGGAAAGAAATACTTATTTAATTCCGAAAATTCTAAAATTTTTTCTGTGAGTTTATATCACTTTTATTATGTTTCTAAAAAATATTTGGAATTTTCGGACTTCATTTAATATTTTTCCTTGATTTATTTCCATTCCTTTATTAAAAAAAACAATATAAAAAAATTAAAAAAAATTCCGAAATTATTTTCTTCTGTTTTTAGTTAGTCCTTTTTTATTTTGAAAAAAAAAATTAATTTTTTTTAAGTTCACTATTTTATTTTAAATTTCCTAATTGTTTTAGTTATTTTATACTTTCTTTTTCTCTTGTAAAAAAAATGTTAATACAAATAAGCGTAAAAACGTTTATTTATATTTTACGATATTCTATTGTTTTGTCGATAACAACAGTAAAATCATATTAACGAAACAAATAAAATACGTAAATGGTTTGAACTAATAGTTTCTAACATATTCACATTTTCACATAAAACACTAAAAGAAGTATAAGTGATTTTATGATTTAGTAATACATATGTACAACAACTAGTGTTTACATATTTGGATAAAATATACACATAATTAGTATGTAGTATATTGGGTAATATAAATGGGTAGAAACTTAAGTATCACAACCCATTGGGCAAATACATTGAATGTAGTCGGGTACAACCCAAAGCCCATAACCCATGGATCTTGACCCATAACCCATTGCATGACATCATGCTTATATCACATATGAATAATACCCATAACCCATGGATCAACCCATACCAAGTGACTAAGTGCATTGCACTTAAAGATACATTGTATCTAGCCAAAGATCCATGGTTCAACCCATGACCCATGACCCATAACCAAAATACCCATGGGTAAAGAGGAGCTTTCCACGGATCCCTAGCTTTGTGCTAGCCGGATCCCAAGTGGAAGGGATCCGTGGGATCCCGGGAACAATAGGATTTTTCCTCTATAAATAGTGAGCCATTTCTTCATTATTTCTCAACCCTTTTCTAACACACTTTCCCCCATGAGTTAAATCTCACTAACCTTAGATCCAAGAGATCTATGTTTGTAGTTTTGCTTTTGTGTGATCTTTTAGGTTTCTCGTAAAGGCAAGATCACCACCTTTGAAGTCGAGCAAGCTCAAGTCCATGAGTTGCCTTGTTTCCTCATCATCAAGGCTACTAAAGTCTTCTTGTTGATGATTCCTTTCTTTCTCCAAAAGAAGTGTAGTGTTGAAGACATTAGTGAAAGATGTCTCAAGTGTCAAGACGAAGATATTAGTGAAGGGTATCTATCGTCTGTAGCATAAGCACTTGTGGTAGGTGCTTAGAAGTCAAGACAAAGAAGCATTAGTGAAAGGTGCTTAGAAGTAAAGACAAAGAAGCATTAGTGAAGGTGCTTAGAAATGAAGACACAAGACATTTGTGTAAGGTGTCTTATAGATCTAGTCAAAGGCATTAGTGAAAGGTTCCTTAGATGTACATTTGATATGGTGTGTTTCGATGTACAAGATAGACTAGTATTAGATCCAAGGATATTGATATCCTTGATGATGTTGTAAAGGAGTAGATCTCCTTTGGGATTAGTCGTTGGTGTAGTGTGGTAGTAGTTCCTCCATTGCAATGGAACTAGGTGCTTAGCCTAGTACCCAAAGTAGGCTTACGCGAAGGTGTAGTTCACCTAAAGTGTGAAAGAACTAGGTACTTAGCCTAGTACCTTATAAAGGGTAGGCTGCGCTTGTGTAGGTGTGGTTCACCTTGAGTGAAAGAACCCGGTGGGTTAGCCTAGTTCCAAAAAAGTGTAGGCTTACGCTAGAAGGCTTCTCCGCCGTAAGGAGATTGGTGTAGTGATTACGAACTCTCGAGTAGGTGACTCGGGAGTGGAGTAGGGCAAGGAAGGTGACCTTGTAGCCGAACCACTATAAATACTTGCGTTGTGGTTTTGTGCTTCTTACTCTTATCTTTTCATTACTTACCGTTATATGTTTGTTTATCAACATCCAACACACACATCCAAAAAGATTGACATAAGTCTATCTAAATAGATTAAAATGAAGTTTTAATTGGTAAAACTATTCAACCCCCCTTCTAGTTTTCCACAATCGGCATCAGAGCTTCGGTACCAAGTTTCTTGAAGTATATTGTACTTTAAAAACTTGATACGATCCATGGTTAATTGAAAACTACAAAGAAGGTTTTTTATAAAATCAAACACCATGTCTTTCAAAACTATATGTTTGGATGTTGAGTTGATAACAACATTTTTTTTACCTTTTCATTTAAATGCACTAATCTTCTTCGTCATGTTGATTAGTCAAAGCTCATACCCACCAAGCTTTAGGAGTCGCTATATAACAAGAATACCTTCCTTAAGAAGGTATCTTAAACACAAAGGAGCGGAATAGTCTGTTGACATTTGTCAGTGTCATTTGTAAAGACATTCCTAAGTGCTAGAGGTATGATTCTCCTTTCACCTTGCTTGATAATTAAGTATACCTATTTAGGTATTTATATGATTATCTTTTTGTGCTCATACATGTTTTACATGAAGCTTCGTTAGGAAGCCTTTTTTCTTACAATACGTGTTATATTTCTCGTCTATAGTCATAGTATATAAAACTTATGTTTTATTTCTTTTCAATCTGTTAGGTCACAAGGTTTACCACACAAGCTTATATAAGAGATAGAGAGGCGATTGAACAAGATACCAAACACACACACACGATATAGTGAACACGGTACGCCGTAGAGCATATGTGAAAGGAATAACTTGAACAACCAACCTTCAAATGAAGGTTTACATAAGTATTATAGGCAAGGAGCTAGGGCAACACTCCTACTCCTTCCCTTTCTCCTATGGGCTTGGGCCTAAGCTCATGGGCCTTTTACATAAGCTTAAGGCTAATAACAAACATAAAGGCCATAATAAGCTAACTATTACTTATGAGTAACTAACACTTGAATAAGGTTTAGGAGTGATTCCAACAATCTCCCTCAAGTGTTATTACATATGAGTAACAAACACTCAAGTGTTGGTGATGAAAACGGTGAAGGCGTTGATGTAATAGTAGCTTTGACGCCTTCTCGACATTCTTCTTCTTTGCGAGAGGAGTTGCCTTGATTAGAACAATCTCCCAAAGGTAGAGAGATATTGAACGCAAGTTATGCTTTGACGCCATCATTAACCTTGTTCTTGATCATTGTTCTTTGTGGTAAAAGTGATAGTATGTTGTTGTCCGTGATCAAGTCCGCCTCGCCTGCTTGGCCGCTACAAAGGTCTCCACGCCGTTCTTCAACATGCTCACACGCTTTTGACGCTGGAATTCATTATCGATGGAGTTCTTAAGTCTTTAACTTTGTAGATTCTCAGATTTAAGAATCATTCTCGATCTTGTGTTGCTTTTGATATAGAACTTCCATTAGTGATGATGTTGGCGTGAGCATGAGAAGAATCTGACGATCATTCCGCCAGAGCTTCCATAAGAAGAAAACATTTAAACAAGTTAGTATAAGCGGATTCGCACTTACAAGTTTGAACTTCGAGAGTGTCAACAACATAGTGTGAAAACACAACTCTAATTCTTCCAAAGGCCGCTCTCGAATCGGAGTCCCACCAGTGAGATAACACGATGTACCAAAGTACACCTACGATTCAGATGAGTCGCCGAGGTACAATCAAGCATCACCTCACGATCAGACCGCTTGAGACCACTCGCTTAAATCCACGGGAGTTTCCGGCGACCACCGCCGTGGTCGCTTAATGTTGACCCCCGCAGAGTTTCCATTCAATAACTAAGGATCACAAATGTGAACCTCTCATAAATGTTCTTGACAGATTGCTAAGATCTATGAAGGACTCGATATGAACCACTGATAACCTTATTGTTGATCATCAAGTGATTAAATGTCAAGTGTACCTAAGAGATCTTTTGATGAATCCCGTGGCTCTAGACTCAATAGTGTGTTTTGGTTTTCCCGAAGCGAGACTAGGAGAGGGTCTCCTTCTTCAATACCAACAATCTCTATGAGAAAGCCGATAGTTTACGTAGGGTTCTAAAGGAGAATGAAACAAGCTTCTGTTAAGAGAAACTTGAGTGGCTAAGAAGGTTTAGTGCATGCGCCACTGGGTCCATGACGACTTTTAATCTTCATCAAGGCCACAAAGTGACAACCAAGAGTATATGAATTGAACCCGTGTCCTGCCTCTAAGTTGAATAACTGAGGCTATTTCTTTTCACCCTTTTCTTTGCATTTCTTTTTAATTCTTCAACTCCTTCTTTTCTCCGATTCTCATTTTCTCCTTTTTACAATCATACCTAAGGACTTCTAAATACCAACTATTTGTGGTGTCCTTGGTAGATCCCTCCGCTCAAGGATCATAAGACGCGTTATTCTAACCTTAGTCACCTTATAACCCATGACTAACCTATGTTGCCATAAAAACCATCATAGAAAAAAAAAATCTCTCAAAGTGTTTGTGAATGAAAACATTTTAGTACCACAGAGATAAGATTTTATAAATACTCCTCCATGTGCTTAAGTAAGTTTTAACGGTTAAAATGCACAAGTGAGGGAAAGAGCGCGACATTTTAAATTGATTCACTCAAGATAGACAATCCTCGCAAGACACGGTTACGCGGGCATAGTTAAAGAAGAGTTGTACGTCGCTTTTAGGTGACAACTAGCTCTAATAACTACCTTGAAGGTGAGACAATCTCAAAAGGTCGTCAAACCCGCCGAGTTCATGTTTATCACAGAGTTTCT
>OU343223.1:173627867-173667670 GCA_910596185.1 Chrysanthemum makinoi
AATCGACCTATTAACATTAGGTTATCCGTAACCCATGCACATAACGTAAGTAAATGAATACTTGAAAAACTAGTATTAAATGCCCATAATTGGCATATATCGATAAACGTGTACTCGAACATTAATTACTTATTTATTATAAAACATTTCCATTTTTAGTCGTTAGTTCCATTTAAAAATAGTTAATAACAAGACAAATCTTGTTATCGATATTTTTGGTATAAAAGCCCTTTTTATTATTTATGTTTCACAATTTTTAACATTTTCATATATATATTTATATTTCGTCAAATTCCAATATTAATTTCATACCGTTATTCGTTTTAGAGTCCACAACTTGAGTCATGACTTCCGCTTTTAATCAATCAATAGTCAAACTATACTAAAGTCCATGTTACTGGCATTGTTCGGGTCAACTATTGACTAAAAAGTCAAGTAACACCGACGTTGCTCAAAGTTGACAATTATATATATCAAGTCCAATTAAAAGTCATAATAGCGCAATTCAATCCCAAATCAACTCAAAACAATCTTGCCAACCAATCAACCAACCAAATATGCCCGAAACCAATGTTATGACCCTAATGGTCATGACACGGTCACTGTTAAGACCACGTGAACCAAACAAGCTCTAGAAGCTTTTCGGCTCCACGCGTCTCATCCAAACATCAACAATATCAACCAACAAGCTACCAAAACGACCCGACCGAACCCCGAGGTCCATGGTTCTGCGATACACAAACCAAGCTCACGTACGTGGCCTTGGTGGCTCGTACACCACTTCTAACCCATCCAAACACTACCAAATCAATTCTACAACATCCAAATACAATCAATCAACCTCCAATCATCAACCAAACACCAAACCCATCATCTATTTTAACCAAAAATATGAAACTAGAGCTAAAATGCAAAAACCCATCAATATGATACACCACATGCTTACCAAACACTAGCTACATGTTTATTTGTGTGTTAATTAGACTTAATCCCACGTTTAAACCAAAAGCCCTAAATTTCATCATAGGTTCGAAACCCTAATCAAGCAATACATTGGCTTTACCAAGCTCAAAACAAGGTGTATTCAAGTCCCTTTACCTCATCCAGCAATTGCAAGCCCACTTGAAACCCTATAAATCCGAACCTTAATCTTTAGATTTGAAGGTGTTAATGGAGGTTTTAGTGAGAGTGTTATATATGGATAATGTTAGGTCACTAGTTTTACAACACAAGTTATGTAGAAAGGAGATGAGGCGATTGAACAAGTATAACCACACACACACACGATATAATAATATACGGTTTAGCGTAGGAGTATGAAAGGCAATAACTTGAACAACCAACCTTCAAATGAAGGTTATTACATGGTTTATATAGGCAGGGAGCTAGGGCAACACTCCCTCTCCTTCCCTATTCCTTATTGGGCTTGGGCATAAGCTTATGGGCCTTCTACATAAGCTTGACCTTAAACAAACATAAAGGCCATAATAAAGCTACCTATTACATATGAAATATAAATACTTGAAATCCTGTTTAGGAGTGATTCCAACAATCTCCCCCTCAAGTATATATGAATGAAGCGGTGAAGCGTTGATGTAATAGTAGCGTGGCGTCTTCGACATTCTTCTTTCTTGTGAGAAGAATTGCCTTGATTGAACAATCTCCCGGTGTAGAGATAGTTATCTTTGAACAGTTATGCTTTGACGTCATCTTTAACTTTGTTCTTTGATCATTGTTCTTTGTGGTGAGAGTGATAGTATGTTGTTATGCGCATCGATGCGCTTCAGTGCGCCCGTTGCTCCGGTGTCTCCACGTCATTCTTCAACATGCTCACACGCTCTTTGGCGTTGGAAATCAATACTGATGAAGTTCTTTAAGTCTTTAACTTTGTAGATTCTTTGGTTTGACGAAGAATCATTTTGACGGTTGTGTTGCTTTTGAATAGAACTTCCATTAGTGATGATGTTGGCGTGAGCATGAGAAGAATCGGCACGATCATCCCGCTCCGGAGCTTCCATAAGAAGAAAACATTTCAAACGGTTAGTAATAAGCGGTTTCGGGCACTTACAAGTTTGAACTTCGAGAGTGTCAACAGCATAGTGTGAGGACACAACTCTAATTCTTACAAAGGCCGTTCTGGACGGAGTCCCACAAGTGAGATAACGCGATGTACGAAGTACATCTACGATTCGAATGAGTCGTTGAGGTACGCGAAGCATCACCTCTGGTAGACCGTTTGAGACACACTCCGAGCGTAATCCACGGGGAGTTACGAAGTGACCTGGCGAGGGGGCTGTTTGATGTTGACCACGGCGGAGTTTCCATTCAATCGCGAGGATCACAGGTCATGTGAACCTCTCATAAATGTTCTCGGCAGATTGCTAAGATCTGTGAAGGACTCGATATGAACCACTGATGATCTTATTAGTTGATCATCAAGTGATTAAATGTCAAGTGTTCCTAAGAGATCTTTTGATGAATCTCGTGGCTCTAGACTCAATAGTGCGTTTTGGTTTTCTGGCGGAGACTAGGAGAGGGTCTCCTTCTTCAATACCGGCAATCTCTAGGAGAAAGCCGATAGTTTACGTAGGGTTCCCTGTGAGAATGAAACAAGCTTATGTTGAGAGAAACTTGAGTGGATAAGAAGGTTTAGTGCATCGTCACTTTGGGTCCATGGCGACTTTTAATCTTCAATACCGGCGTCACTAAGTGACAACCAGTAGCATATGAATTGAACCGATTATGCGCCCTAAGTTGAATAAATTGGAGGGCTATTTCTTTTCACCCTTTTCTTTGCATTTCTTTTTAATTCTTCAACTCCTTCTTTCTCCGATTCTCATTTTCTCCTTTTACAATCATACCTAAGGACTTCTAAATACTAACTATTGGTAGTGTCCTTGGGTAGATCCCTCCGACTCTGGCGGATCATAGGACGGTTATTCCTAACCTTAGTCACCTTATAACTCCATGACTAACCTATGTTTGCCATTAAAACCACTGTATGAAAAAAATGTCTCTCAAAGGGTTTGTTAATGAAAAACATGTTTGAACCATTGTGAGAGATGATGTTTTGCATAAATACTCCCCTCCACATGTGCTTAATAGTTTTAATGGTTAAATGCAGGATGAGGAAAGAGCGCGCATTTTTTGAATTGATCCACTGAAGATAGACAATCCCCCGCGAGACACGGTTACGTTGCATAGTTAAAGAGTTACATTGTCGGCTTTTAGGTGACAACTAGCTCTAATAACTACCTTGAAGGTGTAGACAAACCTTGGAAGGTTGTCAAACCCGTCGGAGTTCATGTCTATCAAAAGTTTCTCGAATGGTACATTCTACTCAGACAAGTCCTTTCCGAGACACGTTTACATCACTAGCGAACTAGCTTGAAATTATTACCCGTCGGGACAAGTCTTTTCGAGTTACTAACGATTAAGTATCGTCAATTAGTTGGTTAAGTCGAGGTACCTGAGATTCATTTGCATTTTTTGTACAACATATTTCTTATCACACAATTTTCTCCCCCTCAAAATGGCATATTAAAGTGTTATTTTTGAAACGTTTGAGAATAAATATGACCATTTTAGAGTGTTGCGGAAGAATGACCACTTGTGAACAATTTGTGAACAAAGTTTTGAATCAAATACTCCCCCTCAACAAGTGATATAAACGGTTGAGGTTTTGAAAGTCTTAAGGGAAGTACTTGTTCTTTTGAGCAAAACCTTGAAAAATGAAAGGTTTGATAGGTTTTACTCAAAAGTAAGAAGCTTTCGCTCCTTTTATAAGGATTGTGGCAGGCGTACCACGGGGTCCTTTCTTGACAATTACGGGTTGTACACTGTTATGTGTGCACAAGCCATAGACATATTATAATCACACATCCAAAATTATATGAAGAAACAATTCAAGGGGTACCGGGGTGCGGTGATGATTCCCGGGAGTGCGCGCAGGCGTTGAAAGCGGTGATGTTTCTCTGGGTGGACCACCAACATAGCTCTCAATCGTCTGAGCGATCCCTTCGAACAACCGTTCATCAATCATGGTGATGATCCTTCTCACATCCCTCCTTTCACGAGAATTCCAGCTTACGAGACCCAACTTTCAGGCGTATATCCTTCAACATGTATGCTAATCCATCCCTAACCGGCTTCAAAGTATGATCCCCGAATTTCGAAGATCACTACCGCCATGCAGATTTCTTTGAAGTTCACCGCGGTAAACAACTCGAAAGGTTTGCGATGGCGTATATTGAGGTAGGCTGATTGAGATCGGGAAGAGTAAGCGTTGGAGGAGGAGGTTGACACGCGTCGATAAGATTCAACGGCCAGCCATCACGGATATCTTCAACACGTTCTTTGATCACATCGTCTAATGAAGATGAAGCTGACTTGATAAATTCACGTTGAACCCCGAGATCGAGAATTGTCTCATACGACCCTGTACTTTGGCAAGGTACATGTCTTCGATGTCGTTGAAGGACAAGTTCTCAAAGTCAGCCTCGGAGAATCCATAGTCCTGTTCATCTTGTCGTTTGACTATGATATTCTTTAAGAATGTGTAGTCCCACTTAGACTTGAGATCAATGTGTTTGATGGCCACGATGTCCTTAGAACTATACACGCATGTTGAGACTTACGAACCATGAGCTTACGTAGTAGATTCTTGGGCGTTCAGGCCAATGATGAATCCCATACAATGCATCTTGGTCGTATGCTTGCCGTTGTCGAAAACAAGTGATTTGCACGTTCCTCGATAGCTATGCGGTTTGAGTAAATAGCCGCTGGGAATGGAAGAGTCAATGATGTAGCGTATTTCCGCGAACCATCGCTACCGTGTAAGAGAAAATCCAGGTCTCTGTTAAAGAAGTATCGGAATGGAATCCGTGGTTCGTCTGTTTGGCCAATAGTCGGTAGGGGTTTGGTCCAATCGGTGTAGTATGGAGGGTTGTCCCTTTGTGTGAAGTCAATGTTTGCTTCGGGATTGAGCCAATCCATGTCGTTAGACATAGCTCGAGCGATGTTCTCAAGATGATATTCGACCTCGGCGCTTTCGAGCTGTCTTTAAGAAGTTGGAATGCTTCATTCTTGATTAAGCTTCAACTTCGATTTCGTCATTTTCTACACATGGAACTTTTCTTGCAAAAGTTTTGCGTGCTCCAATGTAGAACCGTCTACCAATTCTTGACCTTCATCGGGGTAGGGAGTTTGATTGACAAGTGTGGAGAACCATTCAAACTCTTTGGTTTTATCGTCATCTAGCCATGAGGCGACTCGGTGAGTCGTCTTCTTCTTCTTTTTGGAAGGCCTTGATGATGATCTTGGTTTACACTTGTTTGGGTGAGGTGGGTTGTTGTCGGGGCTCAAGGACCTCTTCATCGTCACCACCCGTATACTCAAAGTAATCACATTTTATGAGTCGGGGGTGGTAACTTCGGAATCGTCGAGGTTTATCGATAGAACCGAGGTGGAGGAGACTTTGTTGAGAAGAAGAGTGGTGGAGGAGGTGGCATAGAGGTAGATTTACAGGCTATGGCGTTTAGGTGCGAGAATCCTTATCCTTATCATCGTCATCTCTTGGTCGTTTGGGTTGATCGGTTGACTCCTTGCATGATGATCTGAGTTGAAAATCAAGTAGATTTTCGAAAAATTTAGCTTCATCGAAGTAAGCGTTCGGATCGCTTTGACATTTGTATCACAAGTTTAGCGATTAACTTCAGTTGAGAGATCGCTTCTTTGGCCATTGTATTTTTAACCAATGCTCGATGTTAGGGGTGAGTTATGCGGAAAATATTTCTCTAGTCACACAGGGGCGACAGAAAGAAACTTGTGAGTATGATCTCTTGCTTTGTCTTTTCCAGTTCCTTTTGGACTTTAGGAGCGATATCACGAAGGTACTTGTTAGTAACCTTCGATCATTTCGTTCAGTTCCTCTTTACGATGACTCTTCATGAACTTCGAACAAATTCCTTTCTTTCTCCATCTTGTCATGCTCGTCATACATATCTTTGTATGTGATCAACAAAGAAATTTAGCTTTTGTAGAGCACGTTTTTCTTTGACTTGTTTGTTTGTGAATTCGTTTATGAGCTTAAGAAATCCAAGATCGAGGTGGTTTCTTCACAGATTTGGATGATGATTTTGTTGATCTTTTTGATGGTGGTGGTGATGAGTGAGATGAAGAATCGATGAGGAGGGACATGAGGAGATTCGGGGTCCTTTGGAGGTCGCAGTATCCTCCTTGGAGCGAGTTGAATTGTTGAGAAGAAAGTCATCATAATCTTCTTCGTCATCATGTCGATTTAGCCTTTCTTCCGTCACGTTCCTTAGCTTCTTCATCAGTTTTCTCTTTCTCGGTCTTATTCTTTTACGGTTCCTCAATGTTAAGATCAGTAGACTCCTTCATAAGCGTTTGTTGTTGCACAAGAGTGGTGGCACGGATCCTTATCGGGTTGATTAACGCATCGAGGGACACGGTGAAGAGTGGACAGCACCACTCGATCCTCCGGGGCCACCCATTTGATCTTTTGCAAATTCTTGAGCTTTTTGAATTTGTCTAACTAATTTAAACTTCTTCCTGTAGGATTGATCCATTTGCTCTTCTTCTTCTTCAGAGCTTTCATCATAAGACTCAAGTACAAGAGTCTTTCCTTTTCCATGTTGGCTATTGGACTTGTAGGTTTAGGCTGCTGGAGGAGGGATACGGTTCTGCGAGAGAAGGTAATCTCTTCATACGTGTAGTACCATCGAGCTTTCGTCCACAAGCTTTCTTTGCGGTTCGGGTTTGGGAATTGGGATGGGAGCGGCTTCCTTAGATGGAACAATCCTCTTTGAAGGAGGGTTCCTCTTGGGGAACTTCCTTTGACTCACGGTACTTGCCGTACTTCCTGCACTTCCTCTTTTGGTTCTCCTTACAGGTGTTCGAGAAGATTTTTCATCGAGATGACCAACTTTGCCTTGTCTACTGCTTCCGGATACCTTTTATGCGTTTGAGCTTTTACGACATCTTGATTAGAAGAAATCACGGTGACACCTTGTTTCTTTGTAGACGTTTCCTTGATTCGAACAGATAGAATGGGTTCCGTCAACATGTCGTGATTGTTGGGGTCATTGAGCCTCTTGGGAATGTCGGGATGAAGTCCAAGTGCTCTCTGGATCAACAATTTAGTATATCTGATGTAGGGAATCTTTGAGCCAAGTTTGTTGAGAAATGACATCATGTCATCCCAAATCGAGCCGATAGCGATGTGTTTCTTGTTGACCAATGCCGGAATATTTGCGAGTTCCATGAGCTTAGGGTGCTCATAGCGTATCCTGACGAGCAGAGACTTGGTGATGATTATGTAGAGAGTTCTCCAGGGTTGAGGAATACTCTTAAGCTCTACGTGAGAATGCTTGGTGATTACTCCTGTAGCCTCGTCATAACCGATATTGATTAAGAATTGGAGAGTGAGCTCTTGGCGCAGGTGTGGCATATAGTTTGGTTGGATCGACATCAGGAATTAGGAGAACAGACCCTTAAGTCTGCGGGTGTAATGGTGACTTGTTTGTGATTCAGAGTCACCGTCACGGCAGTTTGTCCTTTGACCCTTTCCATAGTGTTCCAGAACTGTTGGATGTAGATCTCGAGGAGCGAGTTGCAGAGTGTGAAAGCATGTTCTGATATGGATGAGTCCTCAGAATATCAATAGCAATTAAACATGAAGATTCAGAGCAAGTGAGGTTGTCAAAGTCAACACGGAGATTATTCTTTCCTATCTTCATTGGATAGCCATGAGGATAGATATCAGCAATGGAGAGAACTTCAGGTGCATCCATATTCATTTGTTCACCCATGTCGTGATCTGAAATAACATTAGCCAAAAGAACCAACATATCGAAAGACATAATGTTAGTCAACAGAAGGTCTTATTGTCTAGTTATTGAATGTACAGTGTCAATGATTGTTACGAGTCCTAAGTCACTTGTATATTCAATAGTCCAATGACGTCGTGAAATGTTTCGTGAGTTAGTTAACTTTAAGTTTTAAAGTTTATTTTATCACTTATTGTTCACAACATATCAAACGATTTCAGTTTATTAGTGACATTTTAGGATTCGTGATGATATGATTAGTTTATTTACAAGTTTGTACACGTAACAATTCATAACGAAGGTATGATCACGGCTTATGCGTAGGATTGGTAAACTTACGCGTAGGGTCTTAACTTACGCGTAAGAAGTGTTACGCGTAGGAAAAAGAGGACCTTATGCGTAAAGCTTATGCGTAGGCATATATTAACCTTACGCGTAAGGCTACTCGTAAGAGTTGACCTTATGCGTAGAGGTCACTGTTTACGCATATCCTTCACAGGATACGCGTAGTCCCATATGTAGAACCTTATGCGTAGACGCTACGCGTAAGACAAATCTTACGCATAACAAGCTACGCGTAAGGTGATCCTTATGCGTAGGCGTATATTAACAACAACCTTGATTCTGAATATTACGTGTTGCAAGCCTGAAATAAAGCATCATATCATCAATGTTTAACACATAACATTCATTTTATGACAGATCAAAACACATTTGGACAGTTTAAACAGTTACGCGTAGAACTGCATACGCGTAGTCTAAACCCTAAATCTAGGCGTATGAGATCTAGCCATGGAATATGCACCAAACATTTTCTGGTAGTTTATAGAGTGTTGAGGAGTCTATATACCAAGTTATAACACCCAATTCATGGTGAATCAAAAATACCCAATCTTATGAACGTTAAACCCTAATTCCAAATTGTTGAATCATTTAGAGTTTCTGGGTGGTTATAAAGCAAGGAAATCATCAATTCATCATCATAAGAACATAACCCAACAATCTTTTTGACCAAAACACTTCACATTCGAAAACACCCAATTCGACATAACAACCCTAATTTTCAAAAGTCATCAACGTGTTTCTGGGTGGATTTTGATGGATAAACTGATATCATTGATGTATTTAAAACGTTTTGACACAATCCATTTAACCACAAACACACATGATGATTGTGTGTTCATACGCTTATCGCGTAGAACACATAATCACTGTAACATGAATTTTAACCGTTGGATTTGAATGAAATTCAAAACCTTATCTTAAAAACATGTTTAGATCACAAAAACACTTACACAATGATGATCAAATCAACAGATATCTTGAACGATTTTAGGCGTAGGATGTGTTTGGTTTAGTGTAATAAATGTGAAGAATAAAAGTAGGTGGGAGGTGTTTATATTAAAAGTGAGTTTAACCTTTTTGAGGCAGTTTTGGTCCCTCCACGTTTTCCTTTTTCAAACAAAGCCATTTAACTTCCATTTTGGTTACCAAACGAAGATTTTAGGAAAGAAACATGACGACACTCCCCCTCGACTTGAGAAAATAATGAAAGGTTATTAATTAAAGTCCGAGGAGTGTCTTTGAACCAGAAAATGTACCACCATTTGTAAAAGAATCAACCGAGATATGATAACATGCAAGTACACAGATGTTTTGAAGCAGTTAAAAGATTATTTTCTCCCCTCAACACTTGATCGGAAAAATACTGAATTTTGAAAGATTAAAGTGTTGACGGAAGAAATGTACTTGCAATGTTGAAAGAAATGTAGATTAGAAGAATATTTTTGTTGTTTTTATCAGGTTTTATAATTTTGTATTTTGTTTTTGAAAAATTATTTACAAAAGAATTTTGGTGTTTGAGGTTTTTAAGACTGTTTTAGGAGGTCATCAATTCCTCTTGAGTCAAACACCTCATACCAATCCGGTGGACCAACTCATTAAACCTAGCGGGAGGCAAGGCTTTGGTGAGAAGATCTGCCAATTGGTATTCGATACCCACAAAATATAATTCAACGGTACCCTGTTCCACGTGATCCTTGATGAAATGATATCGAAGATCGATGTGCTTTGATTTCGAGTGCTGAACTGAGATGCACGAGATTGCAATGGCACTCCGATTGTCGCAATACATCGGGATTCTGTCAAATACGTAACCATAGTCTTTGAGTTGTGTTCTCATCCATATGACTTGAGCACAACATGCGGACATGGCTACATATTCTGCTTCGGTTGATGGCAGCGATGTACAATCCTGCTTCTTCGATTGCCAAGACACCAGTTTATCACCAAGAAATTGTAAAGCTCTGAAAGTGCTTTTCCGTGAATCTAAGCATCCTGCGTGGTCAGCGTCTGAAAAAGCGATTAGTTCAAAACCAGAATCCTTCGGATACCAGATCCCCAAGTTAATGGTTCCCTTTATGTATCGGAGGATTCTTTTAGCCTCAGAGAGGTGGGTTTGAGTTGGTCGCGACTGATAACGGGAGCATAGATAAACGGCAAAGACAATATCAGGTATGCTAGCTGTTAGATACATGAGAGACCCAATAATACTACGGTATTTTGTAGGGTCCACCAATTTCCCATGTAAATCAGCGTCTAGCTTCTTGGTATGAGCCATTGGTGTGGCATAGGTGTCACAGGTTTTCATTCCAAATTTGTTTAACAATTCAAGGGCATATTTGGACTGACTCAAGAAAATACCACGGGGTGATTGATGAACTTGCAGTCCGAGAAAGAATGTAAGTTCACCCATCATGGACATTTCAAAATTTTTCTTCATTAGTTTTGCAAAAGCGATTGAAAACTTTTTATGTGTAGACCCAAAAATGATGTCATCCACGTAAATTTGAACAATTAAGATGTGTGCCCGTGATATTGTATGAAAAGAGTTGGGTCAACCGAGCCTTTGGTGAAATTATTGGCAATGAGGAAAGATGATAGCTTATCGTACCATGCCGAGGAGCTTGTTTGAGACCATAAAGAGCTTTGTTCAGTTTGTAAACATGGTTCGGGAACTCGGGATCAACGAATCCATCTGGTTGGCTGACATAAACCGTTTCTTTAAGTTGTCCATTGAGAAACGCGGTTTTGACATCCATCTGATAGACCGTTATATTCATATGAGCTGCGAACGCTAGAAATATCCGAACAGCCTCAAGACGAGCAACCGGAGCAAAAGATTCTTCAAAGTCTAATCCCTCTTCCTGACGATAACCCTTAGCCACCAGACGTGACTTGTTTCGGATGGCGTTCCCTTCAGCATCCAATTTGTTTTTCCAAATCCATTTTAGACCAATGACGTAGACTCCTGTTGGTCTTTCAACCAGTTCCCATACTTCAAGACGTTTGAATTGGTTGAGTTCTTCTTGCATGGATTCAATCCAGTTGTCTTTTGTCATTGCGTCTTTGATGTTTTAGGTTCAGATTGGCAGACAGTGAGTGCATAAATGCAATGTTCACCGTCTGTGTGAAGACGTTGTCTCGTAACGACGGGTTGATTCGGGTTGCCAATAATGTTTTCCAGAGGATGGTCTTTCGTCCATCTATGTGTGGAGGGTTGATGTTGGTATACATTGTGCAGGTATTCGAGGATTCAAATGGCTAGTTGAAGATTCCGCGACATCTGGTGCAGCAGTCTCATTAGCAAACGGGTTGAAGAACGCATTTGGATCAAAATCTGCAGGTGGGGGTATTTCATTCAGAATATCATCAGATGGTTCATCATTGTTGGAAGCGGTGTGTTCAACTGTTGTGTTGGAGTCAACTGGTGTAGGTGCATCTTCAACAGTAGTTGTTGTAGCAGGTGTATCAGGTATAGGAATATTATCAGGTTGTGCAGCGGAAACAGCGGATACACCTGGAGCACGTTCATCAATATCGTCACTGAACAGCGGAGCAAATAACCTTTCCATTTGTTGACGAGTAAGCTGAGGGCTTTCTTCAGCTGATGATGGGGGTTGAGGGAAGTTTAAACGGTTGTGACCGGGTTCTAAGCTGTTATACTCAGAAGCCATTTCAGTAAGTTCATCGAAATGAGCATGAATCGTTTCCATCACCTGTTTTGTACGACGATTCCAGATTCGGAAACCTTTGGAATTATCACAGTATCCGATAAAGACTCCAATGTCAGCTTTGGCTTTGAGCTTTCCAAAGTCATCACGATCATTATTCGGATAGCAAAGAGATCCAAATACATGAAAGTGTTTTAGATTCGGTTTTCTGTTATGGACAAGCTCGAAAGGTGTTTTGTTGTGGCGTTTGGTGATCATAGAACGGTTTTGAGTATAGCATGCAGTAGATACAGCTTCTGCCCATAAGTAATCTGGAAGTTTAGCATTTATTAACATTGTTCTTGCAGCTTCCACTAACGTTCGGTTTCGTCTTTCAACAACTCCGTTTTGTTCAGGTGTACGTGCAATAGATGTTTGATGCTGAATTCCCACTTTCTCATAGAATTCACGAAGGGTTTTGTTAACAAATTCAGTTCCTTTGTCTGTTCGATGATTCGGCGGTGTTGAGCTGAACCTGTATTATCGTGAGAAAGGTGATGATCATTTGTGGAGCTTGGTCTTTGCTACGAAGAAAGTAGACCCAAGTCCATCGAGAGTAGTCATCAACAATTACTAAGATGTAGCGTTTGCCATTGATCGTTTGCACGCGCATCGGGCCACACAAATCCATGTGAAGAAGATGAAGCACATGCTGAGAGCTGTGTTCCACCTTTGAAGGAAAATGAGCACGAGTGCTTTTCCCTTGTTCACAAGCTGAGCAAAGGTGATCTTTTGAATACCGGAATCGTGGGAGTCCTTCAACTAGTTTGTGTCGAGCAAGGTTGGTGATGGTTTGAAAGTTGAAAGTAAGCAAATGGGAGAGGAAGCAACCATGTCTTGCATAGAGATAGTGTAGAGACTAGAATTACGCGAGCCAGACATAAGGTCAGTTCCTTGTAGATCACGAATGAAACAAGTTTTCTCCCTGAAAGCAACCTCCAAATCTCCATCACAGAATTGACCTACTGAAAACAGATTGTGACCGAGGCCTTCCACATAGTAAACCCTGCTAATTTCGATGTTCCCATTGACATAATCTCCGTAGCCCATGATAGCTGCGAAGTGATCATTCCCGAACCTGACAGTGCCAATGAACTTTGCAATAAAGTTTGATAACAGTTTAAGATTGCCTGTCATGTGTCGGGAACATCCGCTATCAACAATCCAGAGAATGATCTGTATCACCTGCATTACACACAGACGACACAGATGGAATAGAAGTAGATGTGGAACCCGAAATGTTAGAGGGTTCCATAGCAGTTATAGTAGATATACACACATCAATAGCTTTAGGTATCCACTTAAATCCTAGTGTGTTATATATCCATTTCTGCCATCTATAACTACTCTTTGCTTTAGTCTTAGTGAATTCACTAGGTGGTACTACATTCCTAGGAGGTGAAACTGGAGCTACAGGGACAGCAATGCGTTTCTTAGAATCTAAAGATGGCGGTCTACCAAGCACAGACTTAGGCCTAGAGGTATTCCGGTTCTTAGGATTCCTTAAACGAGAGATTATAGCTTTAGCAACACATTTATCATGGCAATCAGAATTCATACTTTTACCACAAATAACACAAGGTGCATCAGACTGAATATCAAAAGTACTTAACGGTTTAGCATTCGTTACATCACTATTTCTATTACATTTGCTAGACGCAATATCTATAGTGGAGGCAACGTGTGTCTTATTCAGAGTCCTAGGGTGTTCTTCTACTTTAGCATTCTTGATTGATCTTTTCTTAGGTCGCAACTTCCTATTCTTCGATTGAGTGCTCTTAGGCTGTGAAGTGCGGACGTTTGGAAAAGGCTCAACTATTCTGTTTCAGTAGAAGGAAGCACGTTAGCTACTTGTGATTTGGCAGTAGAGATTCTAGGTGCATGAGTACTAAGTGTTACGGGGGCTAATCTCTTAATGATTGTTGGCGGAAGTTGTTCATACTTTCCTAACATTTCTCTTAACTTGATGATAGTGTGAATCAGATCTTGATTTTCAGACCGAACATTTCCAGCAAAATGCATAACTTCTTTAGTGTGTGCAAGATAATGATCAAGTTCATTTGATGCTTCATCACGAGTCTTTTTGAGTAAATCAAATATGACACCATATTCCTTTTTAACTTTTACAAGTTCTTGTTCATATTTTGAGATTTGACACTTGAAAGACACGTTTTGATCATCCAGTTGCTCAATTTTAGAATCAGAAGGTTTTGCACGCAACTGGTTGATTTTGTGTTGAAAAACAATTTGTTGATCGTGAATATCTTTTTGACACCAATTAAGACGACGTATTGCATTTGAAAGTTCGTTTGACAATCGTTTGTTTTCAACAGTTAAGGACTCGATCTGAAGCACATTATCAGTGTTCTCAACATTTACCACAGAAGCAACAGTATCAGCAGAGATATTATCAAATGCATATGACAAAGAATTCAATAACACAGCATTTTGAACATCAGCACAGATAACATCTTCCAAGAGTCGATCAACATCTTTTCTTAACATTTTCTTTTTACGTTTAGTGTTTGAAATAGATGTTTCTGTTTTCTCGAAAACGTTTTCATGACCCCAAGTTCCTTATGAAAATCCTTTTCCCAGGCAATTGCACAACTTTTCAAGTTTTAAACATTAGGTAAAAGATTTTTCTGAAAAATGTCTCTTTGTTCTCGCCCAGAGGCGATTGAAAATGTTCAACTTTGATTTCAGATCGATATTCTATCTCATGTTGTAAAATTTTGAGGTCAGCCATGAAAATGTCAAAATATCGAAGAATTTTTCGATTTTCAGGTTGTGAGTTTACTTCACTAATGGAAGGTAAAGGACCATAAGTTTGTGCAAAGTCTGTTTTGGGATTAACAATAGAAGACTCAGGTGTTCTGATGATAACTCTTGGTGTGTTAGAAGAATCCGTTGGTGTGACGAAAGTGACCGGTTTTGAATAATTAAAAGGTTTGTTGTAAACAACAGTTTTTAATTTTGATCGACTCTCGTCTTCTGCATCTAATTCCTCTTGACGATGATATTCAACAACATTCATAACAGAATTATCAATTTTATATTGTGCACTGGAAACTTCAGGATTTGGTTTGAATGTTTTGGTTGAAAGCTTAGGTTTGTAATCAGCAAGATTCGGTCCATATCCATTTGGATTTGGTTTTAAAGTAAACTTTTCAATGGTTGTGACCGACTCGCCATGTTTGTAAACAACAGTTTTAAACTCTTTAAGTTTGTTTTGCAAGCCGATGATTTCTTCAAGATGATCATCTATTCGTTTCGTTGAATGCTTTTTGTATGCAGAGAACTGTTTTTGACAAGTTAACAACTCAGCCTTAGCTTTTTGATTTTCCAAGGTGAGGCGTTAATTTGCTTTTTATGTTCATGTTTCAGTTGTTCTATTTCAGACAACAAAGCATTCTTCGAAGCGGCTAGATCACGCATCTGTCGTTCTAAATATTTTTCGTTTTGATAAGATTTGGCAAAGGCTGCTTCAAAACCGTTTTCACGTTTTTCTTGAGTTTTGAAAAAGTTGAGTTGCTTTTGTAAACATTCAAAATCCTTTGTTAACAGTGCATTTTTACTTTTCAAGTCCGGATTTAATGCAACACATGCCAGCTTTGGGATTGTTGGTCTTGTAAGTAACGAACAAGATCTGGATTGGGCAAAGGTTCATCTTGTTCAACGTGAGTCACAACATGATCATTATTTAGATCCTCAAGTATGACCACGGAGTCAATTTGATTATCAAGGGAAACCGTTTGGTCATCTTGATCGTCAAATATAACTACGGGGTCTAGTTGAAAATCGTCGGAATGAGATGTGGATGACTCATTTTGAACATTCTGAGCCTTGCCGGATGCAGATGTTGGCGGAGATATGAGATCAGAGATAAATATGGTTTGTTCGGGTACCTGAGACAAGCCATCAGTGTCATACACTGGGCCTGTGTCACTCATGTGTAACGCCTGCATATTAGCCATCAACATAACAGCTGCATTGGCCTGCAAGTCCTCCATATCATCATCTGAGTCAGCATTTGCCATAAAGCTCTGTTCTTTGTCTGTGAGAGTTCCACCAGCTTCATCCTTAAGAGCCAAAAGAAGAGCCTCTTTGAAATAAGCACTGCCCTTAGTCCTTGGCTTTGGGCATGCATTAGCCAGGTGTCCCTTCTCATTGCAGTTGTAGCATCGAAGACCATTCAACCCATGCTGAGCATTTCCTGTTCCACCACTTGAGCTCTGTTGTTATTCCTACCCACAGCATTAAACCCTTGACCACCGCCCATCTGACGACCATAATCACGATTCTGAACTTCAACACGTCCATTGTTCACAACAGCTTGAGTCCGTGTGTTAGATGAGGAACGAATACGATTGTTGGATTTGTTGGTATAACGGCTAAAGGCATTAGCAATCATAGCAAATCCTTGTTGCAATGCTTCGAACGGATCGGATTCCTCAGTCGCTTCACTGACATATGCTTGAGCATTGTTGTTGTATGGAACCAATTGATTTTGTTGAGGTTGTTGTTGTGAAGGTGTGTTTGAAGCATTTGGTTGAGTTGCTGGTTGAGGAGAATAACGGTTTTGAGCATATAATGCAAGTTGTTGTTGATTTTCCTGATGTGTTAGTGGAGCAATTTGAGCACGGAGAATCATGAGGTTTCAAGTAATCGTACAACAATCCGTAGGTAGAATGATGCATGTTCTTCGCTTGACGGAGAAAAATGACATACTTCTCCCATTCAGGACCAAGACTACTCAGGAACTTAGTATTCACTGCAATTCTTGGCATGATGATGTTGTGTTTATCCAAATCATTGATGATGTCTGAAAATCTATGATGATAGGACTCTAGTGTCTCTCCAGGTTCAATCATGAAGTGTTCATAAGCCAAGTAAATTTTGGATTCCAAATCCTCCTGATTGAGTACAGATCCTTCCATAAGAAGACGAATATGATCCCACATTTTTGTGCAGTCTTTTGAGCATCAACACTACGAAGAATTGGGTTTGGTAATCCTAAGAGGATGTATTCCATTGCAAGTTCATCAGCTTCATAGTGTAGAAGTTCTGTGGGATTTAAATCTGCAACAGTAGCAATGTTGGTTTGTTCATCTCTTGGTGGAATGGCATTTGGATCTCCGGGTACAATGATAGTAGGCATCTCAAATGGACCTTCTAAGATAACCTTCTTTAAGAACTTTCCATGTGGCTTCTTCAGATCACAAAACCTAAAGAACCTTATCACCCATTGATCATAGTTTCCTGGAGTGAGCATTGGAGGTCTATCAAGTGATCCAGCCTCATGAATTGATTGTTGGCTGCTTAAAGCTTCACACATCTTTGCAAACCAAGTGGGTTCCTTCATAGTGTTCCTTGATGGATGTTGATTGAATTCATTTGTGTACGGTTGAACTTGAGGACTTGGTGGTGGTTGAACCATTTGAGGTTGTGGATTTGCAGCAAGTTGTGGAGTATGTTGTTGATTAAATTGTTGTTGATAAATTGCTTGTTGTTGATTCCATTGCTTATGTTGTGGACTTAGTTGTTGTTGTCGTTGAGGATAAGTGTAAGGGAAATAGTTAGAGTATGGTGGTTGTGACATGTTGAAAAACTTGTGTGGTAAAATGGATCTTTGTAGTCGAATGAACCTTTGTTGATGAAGTGTCCTTAGGCGTAGAAAAGACAAGAACCAAGTAGCACTTATGCGTAAAAACACCAAAAGTTACGCGTAACAATGAGGAGTTACGCGTAGGTTTTAGCTTACGCGTAAGTAGGATAAAAGCACTAAAGTTATGCGTAGACAAAAGTTAGGCGTAGAAAGTTAGGCGTAGGATTACCTTATGCGTAGACCTAAGTTTACGCGTAAAGTGAATCTTATGCGTAGGATTTCTACGCGTAAGCTTATGCTTATGCGTAATTTTAGGGTTTTTGCCCAAATGATCTTTTACACTTCACAGTGCAAAAGATATCCAAAGTCGACGTATTTTCAGACTTATCCAAGTAAGAAAACACGGAATAAACCAGGAAAATGAAGATCAAACCAAGGAAAATCTTACGCGTAATTTTAGGGTTTTGATACGCGTAGGATTACTCGTAACTTTGATTTTGCTCAAATGTGTTTCTAAACCAGATTTTTGTTATGGAATAGCTTCAATAGTACCAAAAGAACACAAAAGTGTGAATTTTGATGTACCAAGACTGCTAAACGGGTTACGCGTAGAACGACACCCACGAACAAAAACAAGCTTAAAAACGTAAATCCACGCGTAAAGTTTGAAACTTTTTGCCAAAAACAAGTATTTTAACACCTCAAAACATTGAAAGTACAAGAATCTTGGATTAAAAAGTGTAAAAAACGAGTTTTTAAGATAACCAAAGATTGCGTTATCTTTACGCGTAAGACACAAAACCAAAACTTCAAAAACAAACGAGTACACCCAACTATTTGGCGATTGATACCACTGTTAGGTCACTAGTTTTACAAACACAAGTTATATAGAAAGGAGATGAGGCGATTGAACAAGTAAATCACACACACAACACGTAATAATAATACGGTTATGCGTAGGTATATGTGAAAGAAGAAAACTTGAACAACCAACCTTCAAATGCAGGTTATTACATGGTTTATATAGGCAAGGAGCTAGGGCAACACTCTCTAGTTCCTTCCTATTCCTTATTGGTCTTGGGTCAAGCTTATGGGCCTTCTACATAAGCTTGACCTTAAACAAACATAAAGGCCATAATAAAGCTACCTATTACATATGAAATATAAATACTTGAAATACTGTTTAGGAGTGATTCCAACAGAGTGAAAAAGTCTCTAAACTCATTCAAACCAAAACTTACAAAAAACCAATTAAGAATCCAAAGAACACACAAAGTAGATGATCAAACCATGACACTTGATACCATTTGTAACATATTTGCAAAACCCTAAAATCTGAAACATGCGAAAAGACTATTTTACCCTCAAGTTTGATACTGATAAAATACGTAAATTACGCCAGATCATTACATGCCCATTTATAATCTAACTGAAAAGTAATCGAATTTATAGCGAGATAATTAAAATCAAGATCTTGGACACTTATGTTAAAGGAAATTGATAACATGGGTTAAGCGAAATTAACCGGTATCCCAAGATTTAAGAAAATACACATAAATGTTAGGCCATTATAAGCATTTTTGAAAATGGAAAGTATATTGCTTTTATGGTGATTGATCACCTATTTAACTCGTCCAATTCATGCCCCGTCCAATTAAGTACAATTAATTCTTGTAACCTCTACAAATGGTAAATAAAGGAATGATTTGGTAAGAACTCCTTCCCCATAATTTTGGCTACTTTTAAAATTCACGGCCCCCATAACTCCATTTATTCCCAGTAATAGGGATGACACTCCAATCATCTTGAACACACTTTTACTCATTCAAAAACCACCTAACCCTAGTGGAGTCTTAAAGTGACGGCTAGACTTCTTCCCTATCCATTAGACCACAAGAAGGCAAGCAAGGAAGAGTGATCGAGAACCGGTTCAAAGACTACTGCCTATCTGCTTTCGTGGGTTGTTGTTGCTGTTGTCATGGGTCCTCAAGGTTCGAATGGGTTTTGTTGGTATTGGTTTGACCATTTTCTGAGTGGAAGATGATGGTAACTTAAGCGGGGACACGACTTTGTCCATCATTGCTGTAGTAACTTCATTTGCACGCTACAATCCTGAAAGAGTATGCTTGATTCTCATCACTTACCGATTACAGTATCCCATGCTTGGACTTGTAGCGCTTCCTGGTGTTCTGCGTTTTGACCCTTGCGAGCGTAACTCCTTCCAGTGAATGCATGCATGTGAAATTAACTTAAACACAAATTCTTTCTATAATAACAATGACTTGCGCATGAAACTATAAAATGAACTAAAACACGTTAATATAAAGTTCCTGAAATGGCGTAAATTCGACTCACAACAAATGTGTTGGGAGACCTATTTTAAAATTTGTCGATGATCATATAATGCAGCAGTGATTCTCCTATAAAATCTGTTTTGGCCTTTTTTATTTTCTACCATGGTGATGTTTTATTGATATGTTGTCGTTGGGTAGATGTTTCAAAGTTTGCATGTCTCAAAGCGGGACATTTTCGTGATTCTTGATCATAACTGAAAAATCGGAGGAGTCTTGGTGAGCTTGGCTCATTAAAACTTTTAACGTGGGTTGAATATTGCTTGTGGTCACAAGTGGGGGAAGGGATGAATACACCCACAGATTTTACTTGTCTTTATTTAGAATTGACTAGTTTTTGATACCCGCGCACAGTGTTTCATAAAAATTTTGATAGTTTTCATATAATAAATATAGAATGAATTGCTAACCCAACTCTCTCGCATTTTGTAAGGATCCCAACCGCATTAGTGAATTCTTCCCCTTACAACACTCCAAATGTATATGTGTTTGTTTGGGTTCCATATCTTTCCGTGACATCATTATTCCCATATTAAAAGGACCTTCACAATCTCTACCGTCAAACATAAACTTTCGCAAAAGAGGCATAAATGATTTTGATAAATAAAGTTTGGATTGATTGGTGAAAAAGAAAAATCTTAAAGGTTAAGCTCAACTCTATTGGGAGGTAAAATTTGAATCAAATAACATAAACACTACTGTGTGGAAGGGCAAATGTAAAAACTAAAAATCCGTCCTCCCGCGGTGTTATAAAAGTATATACATAAAATGGATGTTGAAATTAACTTCGACTACGAGCACAAATTTTAGCGAAAAATATGGTGACCGAATTAACTCTGATCATAATTCTAAAATTCCCCTAAGGGGTCACGAAATAAAAGATATTTAAATTTAAAAGAATAAAGGATATTAATTAGTTAAGAAGTTCTTGACATGGTCACCTCATATTGGAGCTCTTTATTTTTTGTTAGAGCTCGTAGTCCTTTTTTGTATCTTTTAGTTAGAGAGTGACAATGTCACTCTGGATAATCATGGAGCTCCTTATCTTCCACGTGATTTGAGTTTGTGGAGCCCATTTTGAACTCGATAAATTCTTTATATAGTAGTATAGATATATACTTGTTTACCTTGCATGCCAAAAGATTTAAAAACCAAATGTGTAAACAGTGGCAGTGCATGCATATATTCTTATCGATAATGTGTAGAATGGGTCTTTGTTTGACAATATTGGTCAAGGATAAATCAAGCATAGTGAAAATATGGGTCATGGTTGCCTCGTTTCTTTGGGCGAATGGGTGAGCAAAAAGGGGTAAACTATATTGGGACCGCTTCATGTAACGGTTTTTTAAAGGGGTGTTCTCGCAGGGGTAAAACGATGCAATAAAGTGCACAAGAGTGATCGCGGGAGTAACGATTGACTCATTTTTTGTATTTTGAAAGCATGACGGGTTACTTGAGTTGGGGGTCAATCAAAACACGTGTTCAGTTGGTCGTAAATATTAATCATTAGAACCGCGAGCGAGCTGCTCTGAAATGTTCGAGAGGCGTTCAAAGAGTAACGGTGAGTGAACCCGATAAATGGTAATTCAGCTGATGAAAAAGATTTGAAAAACAATCTGTACTACATGTAACTAAAATTAAATTTTATTATATATGTTCATACAAATATCGTCATTAAATGTTATTTATATTTTTGATCTTTACCTAAGTTTTGTTAACAACAAAGTAAACACCTTTAATTTTTGGTATAAGATCGATGTGCTTAAAGCTTGTCAAGTTTAATAGATATTAAAACAAGCCGGTTTTTCAAAGGTATCCGTCAATATCTTTGAACCAGAGTTGATTCACTCAAGCATTGATACCCCATTTTTACGTGATTGTCAAAATCATGGTTGATCTTGATATGACTCTAAACGTGCATAATGTATGATAGTAGTTTTTAGTTCACGAATGTTTTGGTTTCTTAAAACTAAACATTGTGACATATGTATGCATATTTCGAGATGTTAAAAATAGAAAAACAACAACATGATATAATCTCTCTTTCCATGTAGTGAAATAGAGTCATCATTGAAATCCTTAGAAGATTTATTGATGATCTCGTGGCTCTAGACACTTTTCTGTAGATTTGGTTCCTATCCGACTAGGGAGAGGGTTCCTACTTCATATCTACACAATCTTGGAGTTGAGATATGGTTGACTTTGGTAAGAAACAAGTTTTTAAGTGATCTTGCTATCAGACCTCGGCGGCACCAAAAATTAACACGGTGCGGAACCCTTTTGAGGGTCCATGGTCCGTGTGCTTGCTGAACATTTACCTGGCTAACCCACGTAAATATATGATTGAACGGTTTTACCAAAACCAAGTTGTTTGGAGGGCTATTTCTTTTCATCCCTTTCCATCATATTCAATACATTCCAACCCTTCTCTCTAACATTTCTAACAGTTTTGGGTTTATCATACTAGTGATCTATTTTGTATCCGCAAAGAAGATCTTCCCAAGATACATTTCAAGCTTTTATCAACAAGAAGTGGAGTCTTGTACACTAACTGTGGATTGTTGTTTATGATCCCCTTGTGGCGGATTGATTCAACCTACCTTATCATGTTGTATCAAAACCATGCATAATCTTGTGATTATGAGTGGTTAGTATTTTAGTCCTTAAAATACATTGTGTGTGGGAGTGGTTGTACCATTGAAAAGAACTCGACATCTAGATACTTAGTGTTGGAATAGTGTGTAGAAGTGTAAAGCATTTTGTTTCTCCGCTGGTGAAAGGAGCTTGTTGACTAGTGAAGTTAAAATCTCGGGGAGTAGAGTAGGGCAAGGAAAAAGAGTCCTTGTAGACCGAACATATGCATAAAAAACTTGTTTGTTGTTTGTTTCTTTCCTTATCCATGGAGGCAAGAGATCTTTATATATTGTTGATTACTATGAGGTCACTTTTGAACATATCTAAAATGATCAATATCAATTGATCTTCCCAATCAATAAGTTTCAAAACAAAGTTTTTGAGGAAGGATCGAGGGTAAAACTTCAAAAGTTTGCCCCCCTCAATATGTGCCTAGTTTGAAGAGTTTTACAATTGGTATCAGATCCTCGTTGCTCAAGAATTTCTAAACGTTTCATATTTTGATTTTATAACTTGATGCTCCCCTCAACGATCCATGGAAAATTCTGAAAACTTTGTCAATGCGGGGAGAAGGGCATTCTATGCAAAGACCACCACTCTTTGAAACCATTAGATTATCTATTGGAAAAAAACCTTTCGGTTGAAATCCTATGTAAAACAAATTCTCCCCGATCACAATATAGATCTTTGGATTTGTCATTGTAGATAAAGGGGATTTTAGTTCTACAACAAAAGAATTTTGACTTGATTGATCAAAGCGTTTTAAAATTAATGGATTTTTGAGACTTTAAACTCCATAAATGAAGCTAAAATGATAATGCATGCTTTAGAAAGAATATGAGCCAATGGCGGAACCAATTTTAAAATATGTGTTTTAGAAACCTAAAGATAAAATTAGGGATCTTTGAGTATTACACATCAAGAAATTCAAAGTAATTTAAAACAACAATACACTTATGTTCAACAATATGAACAATTGTTACCTGAAGATGAAATTCATTGATTGTGGGCAAGTTTTTGCCGCTTTATACTATTAAAATTTCTTAAAGCACTTGAAATCTTTGCCGTATAAGAACTTTGTCAGGAAATTCTTAGAGCATGTCACACCCCAAAATATCGCAGCGGACCGATAGTGTCCTTAGGGTATGACGTCATAGCACAAAGTATGGATACAGAAAACGACCTCTATAATGAGACGTTTTGATGGAAACGTTTTTGACCACGATTTAAATTTTATTTTTTGAAAGTTTACAAACAGGAAATCACAAAGTTTGATAATACATAAGAGTTTACAAACATGTACGAAAAATGGTAATAGTTAAAGCGCAAGACTCAATGTTGAACATGCGACCAAAAGCTCCATTGAAATGCTATCACCTTAAGGACCTGAGATACACATGCTAAAAAGTGTCAACACAGGTTGGTGCAGTCAAATTTGAACAAAATTTTGAAATATTAGAGAAATTACACAAAGCAAAGGCATTGTAAATCCACTCAGTTAAGTTCCGCCCCATACAAACTTGAAAAATGTGTGTTCAACCATGCCAAAATATAGAGGTCAATCATGTATTGCGTGTATATAGTAGTTAAAAGTATAATGTCACCACAAGAGTTTCCAACAACTCGTGTTGGGAGGTTTGTAAATTTAATAGCTTCCAAACAACTTAATTGGAGCCACTAGTTCTTGTATGTTGTAGAACTTAATAGCCTTCAACAAATTTCTTAATTTGGAGCCACTAATTCTTGTAGTTGTTCCAATGGAATAGAAATCAAGTTACCCAATCAAGCATAAAACGCAATCAAGTCTAAAGTGGCTTAGATAATGTTGTTTGGCACAAAGAGTTTAAATGTTTGGATAAAAAGCATATATTCGCCCCAAATAGTTTATAAGAATTTAAATGAGTACCCAAAGGCGGGTATGAATCACTGTGTGATTGATTGCTAACAAAATGAAGTTCACGAAAAGTGAGACTCGGAAACTATCCGCGACCTAGAATGATGTTAAAGCACTAGGTAATGAGTTATGGTGTTAAGTTATGCTGCATTTCGTATCGTTATTATACTTTGCGAGTTTTGAAAAATAATTACTTATCGTCGAAAAAATACTCTTTTGACGTTCTGACCATTCTTAAGTTTTACTTTACTCCCAAGTTTTCGTCAAAATGTAACCGATACAATGGTTTCGTAATTGATTTATTGTGAAATTTTCACTTTTCGTCGTTAAAAACAATGTGTCGGAAATTTCATGAAAGTGACAAAATGGCTTCGAAAAATAGTCGTAAAACGGTATGTACTCCGAACGTTAGGAAACGAACTCGACGGTTTAAAGCTTGTATCAAAATCTAAAAAAGTTCAATGAGATTTTTCGTCATAGAGGTCTCGAACATAAGCGATATATAAAGGTTAAAGATGGTGGTTTTGTCCAAAATGTGTTTGTAAAAAAGTGAGTTTCGGCAAAGTTTAAGCAACCGTAATTAATTTATACAACTAAAAACGTTGTTTGGTCCCTTGAAAAATATGCTTGGTGATCTCGATTTTAGTAGAAGATATTCCGTTACAAAAAGTTCCACATCATAGAAAACAGACTTCAAACATGGTCGTTTAGTTACCGTAACATTGTCTCGTAAAATAATTAGTTTTTGAAAATAATAGTTACGGCAATGTTAGATATAACGTGTATAATCTTAGTCGTTTCAATCAGTTTTCTACGTATTCAACGTCCTAGCTCGTAAGTTATCCTACGATGATTTTTTGATAAGTCGAAATAATTTTGTAAGAGGCCGTTCTTTGACTCGAATAAAACAATAATAGGTTGCTGAAATTTCAAAAAAATTATTTCGTCGTCAAAACTTGAAAAAATTTTCTTCTTCGTTTTAAACTCCGTTTTAATCGTCAAGCGGCCACGGATTCGTTTGAAGTATATTTTCAAATATCAAGGCCAAATTCGTGCATACTGTCGGATTTTCCACGAAAAACAAAAATAAGGACAGGACCACTTTATATACTTGTCGAAATAGTTTTTCTCGTTAAACCTATTCCAATCCCTTCAAAACAACCCAAAGGTATTTATAATCTACCATTACACCTTCTTGGGGTCATGGGTTTAAACATCATCAAGACCAATATAAAGGTACCAGAATAATATGGATGGAAAAAATGGTTATAAAACAACAATATGTCTTGCATGTTTTTGCTCAAAAATAAAATGATGAGTATGAAATGAATTATGTAAGATGAAAATAAAAATGAGATGCTTACTAGTGATGATGAGGTGATTCAGGAACAAGGGTTAAAGACCTAGTTTTTATTCAAAACCTTAAAAGAGTGTAATCTAATTGTGTAAACTTGATCTGAAAATTGTGATGATACTTCTTGGATCACTATGAGGACCGGTTATGGAGAGGATAAAGAAGAGAGATGAAACGTTTACTCACACTTGAAGTAAAAGATGAAGATTCAAGTACAATAAGATGGAGACCAAAAAGTTGTACAACCACAAGAAAAACTTACCAATCAAATTAATTGCCAATCCCCACCCCCCCCCTTGCCGGTTTTGGGATTGTCACAAATTCTTTTTTTTTTTTTTTTTTTATATATAATGTATAAGATAAAATGTGTAAGTCAAATGTAGTGTATTTGAGATAAATGGTAACTTGTATACATTGGAAACTATAGTATTTTAGTTAAATAAATTTTAATGGACCAAAGAGAGTAATTTATATTAAGATCATAAAAATTGGAAAAATATATTTCTTGGATGAATTTGAGTGAAAATCATATTATCGTTAGTTTTTAAGAAAAGCGTCGTAATAAGCTAAACTAACGATTTATATACCAAATAATTTAAAACACTAGAAACAAAAATATAGTTTTTATAAAACTAAATGTAAGTATATGAAAATATTTGGGATCATTTTTGGAAGTATCGGATTAAATTTTAAAATAATATCTACGATGTTTAGTTATATAAAATTACGCGTTTAATGTGAAATGCAAAAATCATGAGTGAACCGTTATGAAATGATGAATATGGAATATGAGAAAGGATATGGACTTTGAGAATTTGACAGAGAAATTTCTTAGAGGAGAGCAATGGAGAGCTAAAGTCTTACGGCTTTGAGGAATCAAAAGATCTCTCAAAAGTGACACTAGACGAGCTTATCGGAAACCTCAAAGTACACGAAATGGTGATGGAGAAAGATTCGGAAATAATCAAAGGAAAAAAAAAGAGAGAAAATCAAACGTTGCTCTAAAATCAAGAACGGAATGAAGCGATGATGACGAATCTTGCCTGGTAATGAAGATGAGGAGTATGCGATGGCCGTTAGAGATAACTAAAAATAGTTCTTTAGAAGAAGAGGAAAATTTGTCAGACAACCTCGAGAAGAAAAGAAGCCATTCTAAAAAGATCGGGATGACAAAAAAGGCAAAGGTGAAAGAAAGTGCTTTAGATGCGGTGATGCAAGTCATCAAATAGGAGATTGTCCCAAGCCACCTAAAAGCAAAACTCAACGAGCTTTTGTAAGTGGTGCTTGGAGTGATAGGATGACGAAGAGTCAAGCAAGGATGAGATCGCTCTAATGGCACATGAGTCAAACGCGATGTACATTCGACTCGCTTATTCCTCTATTGAAAAGATGACACTTTGCAAAAACAATATAATCAATTGGCGATGAGCTGAGTCTTAAAATCATAACTAAAAATAGTTTTTAAATCAAAAGGAATTTTTAGAAAATGAAGTCGGATGAATTAAAAAGAAAAGCAAAACGATCTCATCCAGAAAAAGGATTTGAGCAAACAAGATGATGGCTATGGTTTCAAATCTGTCAAGAGCTTAATCTTGAAATAGAAAAACTAAAGCTTACACAAGATGTTCTTTGAATCGACTCACAAATCACTCCCAACCTCGGCGTGCCGGCGTGTATTTAAAAGGTTTAACGGCAACTGCAAAACATTGTGACTAGGTGTGCCGATGAAATAGTCCATTTTGAGGATTCAAAAAAACCTTGGAAACATGAATAGACCGTTTACGCTTCAGATTTAATGAGGTGTTGCACGATAATTCAGAGTCAAACCAAATGCACGGCCGAAAAGATATGCAGTCGCTGTTTGTGAGGTACAAACTGGGGATCAAATACTACGATATTTCGTTTGATGCAGTACAGACGGACCAGACGGACCAAAAGAGGGCTCTGTTAGTGGTCCTCAAATCCATTTGGTGTCGAGTGGGGACTGCAACATGAAAGATGTTGTGATACGGACCGAAATGAATTTGTCAAAGTAACAAAGAAAACCAAGGATAGTGTTAAACTAAAACCTGCTATTTAGTTATTTATAAAATGCATCAGGAGTAGATCTTGCTAGAAATGAATTTAGATTTAAAAACTACTTTGTCAACAACATTGACATTTGAATTTGGAACACCTTTTGCCAAAAATGCACATTCCTTGGGGTCGGTCTAAGAGCAACCATAACATACAACCCAACTATCAACATAAATTTGAGCGGTTGGAATCAAATGTTTGCGACTTCCTAGGTGACCATGTTGGATCAAACTCCAGATTACATGTCGGTATGGAACTCTTACCCATCATTTCCATACATGCTCGGAGCTTGCTCAAGTAAATGGTATGTTTAACCCAAACGATAGACCCATGAGATATTGGGCTCGACCAAACGCTTGAGTTATTTGTTGTCTTAGGTAAACCACCTGCTTGAAAGTTGGATAGGAACCTGATGAGTGGATAAAAGATAGTGGATGCTCACGACACATGACGGGCAAAAAAGCCTGTTCTTCTCAACATACCGAGAGTATGACGGAGGTAATGTCACTTTTGGTAGCAATCTCAAAAGCAAAATCATTGGCAAAGGTATGATCGCTCATAACTCTCTAACTATTGAAAATGTTGCTCATGTCAATAGGTTAGGATTTAATCTACTTAGTATTAGCCAACTATGTGATAAAAAGTATAAAGTACTATTTGAAGATCCATTTTGAATGGTAGTAAAATATTAAAAGATGGTATCACCATAGCTAAAGGAGTTAGAAAAAATAATATATACGTCATGAAAATAGATAAAACATCTAATGACAAACTTTGTCTAGCAACATTAGATGATAGCTCAACTCTTTGGCATAGACGCTTAGGTCACGCTAATATGAAACTTATACAAAACCTATCTTCAAAAGAGTTAGTTAGGAATTTACCAAAACTTAAATATGACCAACATTTTTGCGTTCGCTTGAGATGCAAAATTGGTAAACATACCCATAGTAGTCATAAGGCTAAAAACATGGTGTCCACATCTAAGTGTCTAGAACTTTTGCATACGGACTTGTTTGGTCCATCCGCTATAAGAAGCTATGGAGGCAACTTATACACTTTGGTCATAGTTGATGATTACTCAAGGTTTACTTGGACGTTATTTTTGAAAACAAAAAATGAAGTAGCTTTCGATGATCTGAAATTTGAAATTCTTAGGAGCAAGAAAATTCAAATGGATCTTGGGGAGTGACTAGGTGTTAACTTCATCATTGTGTCGATCCGAACGGATCATGATCGTGAATTTGACAATGAAAACTAATTTGGAAACTTTTGCGATGCAAATGGTATAACACACAACTTCTCGGCTCCTCGAACACCTCAATCAAATGGAGTTGTAGAACGTAAAAATAGAACCATTCAAGAAATGAGTAGAACAATGCTTAATGAAAAAAACATTCCTCAAAAGTTTTGGTGTAACGTTGTTGACACTTCTACATATATTTTAAATAGAGTCTTAATACGTCCTTTCTTAAACAAAACACATCGGATGAGCTATATAAAGGTAAAAAGCCAACTTTAGGATATTTTAGAGTATTTGGATGTAAATGTTTCATTCTTAATACTAAAGTTTATCTCACTGGATTGTCAAGCCATTTGACCGGTTAGCAAGCGTAGTGAATTGTTTATGAATTTGGTGTATTTCTTGGTTATTCACAAACTAGTAAAGCTTACATTGTCTTGGTGCAAACAAAGAAACTCCAATGAGAGTCGAGGAATTGTTGAACATAACATTTGACGAAAGTCCACCTCCCTCTAAGACATCACCTTTGGCAGATGATGACTTAGTTGAAAGTCAACTTGTAGAAAGTCAAGAAATAATTGAAAACCACAAGGAAGATGAACCATTAAATAATGAGATTATAAACATCAAAGAATCCAAAAGTCATCCTTTAGAAAAGGTCATAGGACAACTTAATCAAAGAACCTTAAGATCACAAGCCCAGGTGTGTATCAAGGGAGTAATCATTTTGGGTGTTTGTGGCATCTACCATTGAAAAAAAATTAACCTTTGAATGAAAATAAAAGATGAATTTTGGGTGATTGCTATGCAAGAAAAATTAAAACAATTCGCTAGATCTTTCAATTCACCGATGTTTGGAAGTTGGTTTCAAAACCTAAAGATCAAACTATAATTGGAACGAAATGGGTTTTTCAAAATAAAATGGATGAAAATGGTGTAGTGTCTAGAAACAAAGCTAGGCCCATTGTCTGCACAAGGTTATAATCAACAAGAGGGGACTGATTATGATGGAACTTATGCACCGGTAGCTAGGCTCGAGTCTATTAGAATCTTACTTGCATATGCATGTGCTTATGAATTTAAATTATTTCAAATGGATGTTAAGAGTGCATTTCTTAATGGGTTTATTAACGAAGAAGTATATGTAGCTCAACTGTTAGTACAAATAAGCCGTAAAAACGTTTATTTATATTTTACGATCTTCTGATGTTTTGTCGATAACAAACGTAAAATCATTTTGTTAGGTCACCATATTGTAACACAAGCATCAATAAGTAAGAAATATAGATAAGATAGAGTGGATGAACACACAATACACACACACACGTATGAGAGAAAGGTTTAGGCGTAGGGAAATGTATTATGTGAACAACCAACCTTCTAAGGAAGGTTTACAAATATTTATATAGGGAAAGGAACTAGGGCAACACACAAGTTCCCTTCCTTTCCTTATTGGATATGGGCCAAGGCTTATGGGCTTTCTACATAAGCCTTGCCTTTAATACAAACATAAAAGCCTAATTAAGCAACCTATTACATGTTAATTACAAACGCTTGAAATATAGTTTAGGAGTGATTCCAACAATCTCCCCCTAAGTGTTGGTAATTAATGACTTAAGTAATCTTTAAACGTTGTTGGTGCTGATGTAATAGTTGCTTTGACGTCTTCTGACATTCTTCTTTCTTGTGAGAAGAAGTGCCTTGATTCTAATAATCTCCCTAGAGTGAGGATTTTGTTTTCTTTGAAGTTTTCAGCTTTGACGTCTTCATTTATCTTTGTTCTTTGTTCAGGTGTGGATATGGTAATGTTATGTTGTGGTAATCTTCATCAGGTCCTCTTCGTTGCTCAGGTGTCTCCACGTCCTTCTCCAACATGCTAACACGCTCTTTGACGTTGGATTTCAGTGTTGGTGTAGTTCTCTTTAGTCTTTAAACTTTGTAGATTCTTTGGCTTTGTTGAAGAATCTTTCTGACTTTTGTGTTGCCTTTCGAGAGAACTTCAATTTGTGTTGTGGTTGTTATGAGCATGTGGAGAATCTGCATGATCATCTCCCAGGATCATCCATAAGAAGAAAACATAAGAATGGGTTAGTGATAAACACCAATCGATCATTGTAGCCGTTTCTTAAAGAATTGTCCACTACGATTGTTCTTCTGATGAATGTCTTGATTCCATTCACCTTGGTCGGGCGAATATGCCGTCCGAATCCCATAAGGGACAGTTGGCATTACATTGAACAAGTTCAAGTAATGACCCACATCTTCAGGACTCGATTCTTGAAAGGAATCTCCTTAGCGGGATTTCCAGCACTTACAAGTTCGAACTTCAAGCGTGTTAACAGCATAGTGTGAAAACACATCTCTAATTCTAGCAAAGGCTGTTCCTGAACTGGAGTCCCTCAAGTAGGATAACACAATGTACCGAAGTACATCTACAGTTCAGGTGAGTCGCTGAGGTACACCGAAGCATCACCCCACAGCTGTAGACCATCTGAGACAACACTAAGCGTAACCCACAAGGAGTTACCGAAGTGATCTGCTGTCAGGGCTGTTTGATGTTGACCCTGGCAGGAGTTTCCATTCAATCACTGAGGATCATAGTTGTGAACCCCTCATAAATGTTCTAGATAGATTGCTAAGATCTGTGTAGGACTCTAGAATAGTATCACTTGCGTCCTTAATGTTGAACGACAAGTGATGAAATGTCGAGTGTTCCTAAGAGATCTTTTGATGAATCTCGTGGCTCTAGACTCAATAGTGCGCTTTGGTTTTCCAAAGCGGAGACTAGGGAGAGGGTCTCCTTCTTCAATACTAGCAATCTCTAAGAGAAAGCCGATAGTTTACGTAGGGTTCCCTATGAGAATGAAACAAGCTTCTGTTGAGAGAAACTTGAGAGGCTAATAAGGTTTAGTGCATGCGTCACTGGGTCCATGATGACTTTTATTTTCAATACCGGTGTCATCAAGTGACAACCAGTAGCATATGAGTTGAACCTTGTGTCTGCCCTAAGTTGAATAATCTGGAGGGCTATTTCTTTTCACCCTTTTCATTACGTTTCTTTTTAATTCTTCAACTCCTTCTTTCTCCGATTCTCATTTTCTCCTTTTTATAATCATACCTAAGGACTTCTAAGTTCTAACTATTTGTGGTGTCCTTGGGTAGATCCCTCCGGTTCAGGCGGATCATAGGACGGTTATTCCTAACCTTAATCACCTTATAACTCTATGACTAACCTATGTTGCCATAAAACCATATTCATGAAAATCTCTCAAAGTGGCTATGAGTAAAAACATTTTGTACCACTGTGAGAGTTTTGTATTTTTGAAAATACTCCCCTCAACACGTGCTTAAGTGTTTTGACAGAAATCTGCACGGTGGGAGAAGAGCGCACACATTTGAATTGATCGACTCAAGATAGACAATTCCCCGTGAGACACGGTTACGTTGCATAGTTAAAGCGTCACATTATCAGCTTTTAGGTGACAACTAGCTCTAATAACTACCTTGAAGGTGTGGACACACCTCGAAAGGTTGTCAAACCCGTCAAAGTTCATGTTTATCAAGAGCTTCTCGAATAGGTACAATCTACTTGGATAAGTCTGGAGAGACAAGTCTTTTCGATGTATGACAGTTCAGATCTCTTCAATTCATGGGTTATGTCTTTAGCACGAAGATTCAATCACAATTTTCACAACATGTTTGTATCACACAATTTTTCTCCCCCTCAAAAATGGCATATACATGTTATTTTTGATGAAATTTGGATATCAAATGTGACCATTCTGAGTTTTGTGGGAAGATTTCCGCGAAGAACAATTTGTGAACAAATTGTTTAGCAATTACTCCCCCTTAACAAGTGATATTAAATTTTGAGGTTTTGAAAATCATAAGGGGAAGTACTTGTTGTTTTGAGCAAAACTTTAAAAAATGAAAGTTTTGATAAGTTTTACTCAAAAGTAAGAAGCTTTCGCTCCTTTTATAGGATTGTGGCACTGAAGCGTACCACAGGGTCCTTTCATTACAAGTACGGGTTGTACACTGTTATGTGTGCACAAGCCATAATGAATAAATCAAACAAACAAAATCACAATCAAGAGTGTTAAGAGAGTACCCAATGATTACAGACGATCAACTACTTTCTGAGGACGTTAGTAAGTCAGAATCAGAAAGTTTGGTTTTCCTCCCACATAGCTCTCCAACCGTTGCATCTGATCCTGATGACTCAACCTTTCATCAATCCTAGTGATAAATCAACGAACATCGTTGCGATCCTTTGAATTCGATGTCTTCATCTGAATTATACCCAATTCAATGTCCTTCAAACGATATGCCAATCCATCTCGAACCATCTTCAGGGTGGCGTCATAAAAATTTGTGAATTTCATCGAAAGCCATGAAGCAAGTATGATGATTTTCACTTTGGTAGACAAACCCAAACTTTGGATTATGAACAATTTTGTACTGAGGTTCTTGATTGATTCCGTTGAAGTGTAGAATTTTTGTAAGATTCGACCCCGAGGTGGAGATCTTCAACACGCTCTTAGATTTGATGCGCATGAAGACAAGGAGTGTAATAATGTACTTGATTTAAATTTCGGTTGAGGTTCAGGTTGGGGTTCAGGTATGTAGTGATCCTCACCACCAGTGTATGTAAAGTGATCAATGGTTTTCTAAATTGGTGGTGTGGTTTTTGAATCCCTTGGTTGATTAGATGGTGGTGGCTATGTAGCTTGTTGTGTAGTGGTGATAACCTGCTTAACCATTTGTCGAATCATTGGATGGAGCTGCCTTCTTAACAAATTTTGTTGTTGACTTAGTTGTTTCTTTTGTTGATGGAGGTGATGATTGAGAAGATTTTGGGTTTGGTGGAAGTATCAAGAGGTGGTTCAGAAGACTGTTGAGGTTTGTGTATTGGATTGTCAGCTAAGTAGTTGTCTGATTCCTTCTTTAACTTTTTCTCTTCAGCTCTAGCAGCTTCTTCTGCCTCTTTTCGCATCATTTCCTCTTCAGCCGCCAAATTATCATCATCAGTGACACATTCATCCTTATCATGATCGTAATCTCCTTTGTCATACGTTTTCTCATGTTCATCATGCTATTCCTCTTGCGGTTGTTTAAGTTATTGTTGTGGTTGCTTCATTTCAACAGTTGTAGTTACAGTGACACCCTGATCCTTACCGAGTTGATTAACCGGATCGGATGGGGTAAGAGTTGTTTGAAATGGATCTTCCATAAGTAAAGGACTACTGCTTGACCCTCCTGCCCCATCGGGTTGATTAACCAGAAAGGTTGAAGCATGGTATTCCATCCTTTTCTGCTTTAATGTCTAACGAAATTGCATTTCCTCATCCATTGAATCTTACTCATCATCAGGACGACTTTCTGAGCATGAATTTGAATGGATGTTGCAGAAGGATGTCCACAGCAATTCCGCAAGATGATTATGAGCATATGAAGTTGTTGAAGATGACATGGAGATTGTTCTTGCAAATTGTTTTGTCGTAGCCAGCTGGGAATGTGTTTGCCATCGAGAGCTCAGCTGGGGCATTGATGTTTGCTTGATTTGCAACCATTTTTTGATCTGAAAGTCATTAGACAAAGAGACAGACATATGGAAACACAGTGTGTTTGATTTAGTCTGATTTATTATCTAATTACTTATTTGATGGTAACATGTTTATGTTAGTTACAAGTCCTAAGTCACATTTGTCCAATTATTTGAAGTTGATGTGAAAAGTTACGTGAACGTGTTAATTTTAAATTTTCAAAGACCAATTTTTCACTTAACACACAACATATTAACTTTTGTAAGCTTATATGAAACATCAGGTATTTATGACTTATGCGTAACATTTAACAAGTAACATATGCGTAACAGGCCAAAATGTAGTGAACAGTGGCTTATGTGTAACAATGATCCTTATCCGTAAGAAAGGAGCTTATCCGTAGGAGTAAGCTAAAGCGTAAGACCAAGCTTATGCGTAAGAATTTCTTACGCGTAAGACAAGTTCAAAGGCTTTAGGCTTACACATAGGAATAAGTTAGATGTTACGCGTAAAGTTTTACTTGTAAGAGTAAAGCTTATGCGTAGCAAGCCTTGTTTACGAATATCTTTCCAAGATACGCGTAATCCACTGTAGACCTCTTATGCGTAAGAGTTATGCGTAAGATTTCTCTTAGCCATTACCTTTACGCATAAAAGTATTCATTAAGCGTAATGGTTAGAACACCTAAAGATTCTACATTACGAATAATTAACCTATTAAATATAAACATGAAAACTTGATTGCAGTTTATTCCAAACATCTTTTAGATCACAAAACAAGCACAAGAACATATCAGATACACACAGAAATACTTAGGCGTGAAATTTCTCAAACCCTAAACCCTTAATCTATGCGAAAGAGATATAGCCACAAAAATCAAACAAGAATGTTTCTGGAGTGTCCTAGATGTCATATGAATGCAATGGAACAAGATTTAATACATTTCCACCACATAATCAGAAGATTCATGGGAGATGAACCCTAAAAACCGAAAACTTAAATTCTTACAGTTTAGATGTTTCTGGCTAATTTAAAGGTTCAAAACATGCATATATACTTATTCTAACACTTTCTTGACCACCTAATAACATATCACATAATAGAAAAACCCTAAATGAGAGCAAGAACCCTAGAATTCAAAATAATGAAATTTAAGATTCTGGATGGTTTTGATTGAAACAAGTTTAATAGACACTAAGAAAGGTTTTAACATAATTCATTTCAATCCAAAAACTTTTATGCATAAACACCCAATTCGTTCGAGTGAACAATTTTCCAAAATCAGTTTAAAGAGTTTTAACCATTGGATTTGAAAGATTTTTGAAATCCTTGTTTAGAATCTTGATCAAAACAATTTAGAACTTACAGATTATGAACAGCTTGAACGGATTTTGAAGATTTTATTTGGGCCATTTGATCTTGGTGGTTTAGGAGTAAATGCACATGAAGTGGTGCATTGAATATGTTAGGTGAATGATTTTGTTAAAATTACATTGCCAAGTTGACACATTCAGTCCCTCAACCTCAAAAAGGTTCCAACCAAGATCCTTTAACTTCCGTTTAGGTTAGACAAAACACTTGTAAGGTAAGAAACTTAACGATACTCCCCCTCGACTTTTGAAATAATGAATTTTGAAAACATTTGAGTTCGAGGAGAGTATTTGACAAGAAACGTATCCACCATTTTAGAAGAAACAACATATTTTTGGAAACATGCAAGTACAAGGTTTTATGAAACTGAAAAATATTTACTTTCTCCCCCTCAACACTTGTTCGGATAAAATGTGAAAAGTTTGATAAAACACAGTGTTGACGGAAGATTTGTACTTGCGATGTTTGAAAGAAATTTAAATAGAGGAATATTTTTGAATTTTTTTCAGATTTTATATTTTTCTATTTTGTTTTTGAAAAAAATATTTACAAAAGAGGTTTTGCTGTTTGACTGGTTTAAAGAATGTGTTAAAAGTTCATCCAGTTCTTCAGGAGTCAAACACCTCATACCAATCCGGTGGATCAACTCAGTACACCTAGCAGGAGCTAAGGCTTTTGGTGAGAAGGTCTGCCAGTTGATATTCAGTACCCACAAAATATAATTCAACAGTACCCTTCAATACTAGCAATCTCTAAGAGAAAGCCGATAGTTTACGTAGGGTTCCCTGTGAGAATGAAACAAGCTTCTGTTGAGAGAAACTTGAGAGGCTAATAAGGTTTAGTGCATGCGTCACTGGGTCCATGACGACTTTGATTTTCAATACCGGTGTCATCAAGTGACAACCAGTAGCATATGAGTTGAACCCGGTGTCTGCCCTAAGTTGAATAATCTGGAGGGCTATTTCTTTTCACCTTTTTCATTACGTTTCTTTTTAATTCTTCAACTCCTTCTTTCTCCGATTCGCATTTTCTCCTTTTTATAATCATACCTAAGGACTTCTAAGTTCTAACTATTTGTGCTGTCCTTGGGTAGATCCCTCCGGTTCTGGCGGATCATAGGACGGTTATTCCTAACCTTAATCACCTTATAACTCCATGACTAACCTATGTTGCCATAAAACCATATTCATGAAAATCTCTCAAAGTGGTTATGAGTAAAAACATTTTGTACCACTGTGAGAGTATTGTATTTTGCAAAAATACTCCCCCTCAACACGTGCTTAAGTGTTTTGACAGAAATCTGCACGGTGAGAGAAGAGCGCACACATTTGAATTGATCGACTCAAGATAGACAATTCCCCGTGAGACACAGTTACGTTGCATAGTTAAAGAGTTACATTATCAGCTTTTAGGTGATAACTAGCTCTAATAACTACCTTGAAGGTGTGGACACACCTCGAAAGGTTGTCAAACCCGTCAAAGTTCATGTCTATCAAGAGCTTCTCGAATAGGTACAATCTACTTGGATAAGTCTTGAGAGACAAGTCTTTTCGATGTATGACAGTTCAGATCTCGTCAATTCATGGGTTAAGTCTTTAGCACGAAGATTCAATCACAATTTTCACAACATGTTTGTATCACACAATTTTTCTCCCCCTCAAAAATGGCATATACATGTTATTTTTGATGAATATATGTGTTGAATGAATATTACGTCTGTTATGCTTGATTTGGTTTCGTTACTTGTATGTATGGTTAATTATATGTGCTTATATATTACATCGATGCGTTTCTTGGCTCTGTTCTCCTTTGCTATCTGTTCTTTCTGGGTATCTGTTGTTATTGTGTTCTGCAGGTTCCTCTTGACTCATTATTCTTAATTCGTGTGACCTTGTTATCAGTTTCCTTGTTTCATCTCGTATCTCTGATTTTGTTTAGCTTTCTTGTTATATTTGTTCACTGGGCTTTTTAATCTCAGCTGCATTTCTTTTCATGCGAGAGGTTTTAGGTTGGAAGATGGGCTTGATGGGCTGAGAGTTGGAATATCTGAGTGGACCTACCCTAGTTACCTTATGATTTTGGACTTATTTTGATGGGCTATTGTTTTGAGATTTCATTTTATTTTAGACATATCGGATTTTGTATTTTTTCCTTGTAAGTCATTCATTTATATGACTTGGTACTTTATTATTTAAGACTTCCGCTTGTAAAATCTTATTTGTATGTTCTGATATAACACCAGAATGTGACACTCTACTCTCGTCGGGTTGGGGTGTTACAATTATGGTATCAGAGCCAAGTTTCGTCTTGTTGACCTTAGGATTGACCCGAGACAGAATGTGATGCAAGTATTGAAACCATACGACGTCTTGGGGAATGCCCGTGGTTGGTACGTGAATGGACTAGGGCTCATATCCGTTATTTGTCAATCCTCATGTTCGTTTGGAATTTTGTACCTCTTTGCGAGATTCTCACCGACATCTGTTATGTATAAGATTTGTACGCTTTGGAACCGAAATCGTTATGATCTGTGTGAGGCTATGGATTGCTACGTCTGCCTTAAGCTTGTACGTCTCCAGGTACTTCTGTGACTTCAATTTTCGAGGACGAAAATTTTCTGTTAGAGGTGAAGAGTTGTAAAACCCTAAAATCTGAAACATGCGAAAAGACTATTTTACCCTCAAGTTTGATACTAATAAAATACGTAAATTACGCCAAGATCATTACATGCATTTATAATCTAACTTAAAAGTAATTAAATTTGTACGAGATAATTAAAATCGACTACACTTATGTTAAATTGATACATGGGTTGAATTAGGTACCCAAGATTATAAGAAAATACACATAAATGTAGGACCATTATATTTTTGAAATTTGAAAGTATTATTACTGTGGTGATTCCCTTAAACTCGTCCCAAATTCATGCCTTAACCACCAATTAAGTACATTAATTCTTGTAACCTCCACAAATGTAAATAAAGGAATTGATTTGGTCAATAACTCCTTCCCCATAATTTTGGCTGAAATTCCACGCCCCCATAATTTATTCCCACGTAATCTCACTCTCAATCATCTTGAAACCTACTTTTACTCATTCAAAAACCACCTAAACCCTAGTTCTTAAAAGTGACAGCTAGACTTTCTTCCCTATCCCATTCGACCACAAGAAGGCAAGCAAGGAAGAGTGATCGTAGAACTTGGTTCAAAGACTATTGCTGCTGGTCGTGGGTGTTGTTGATTCTGTCATGGGTCCTCAAGGTTCGATGGGTGGCTGTTGGTATTGGTTGTGTCGTGGTGATGGTTCCTTTGATCCTTACTGTCTTCATTTGCACGCTACAAAAAGAGTATGCATTCTCATCACTTAATTCGTATTGCTTCTTGTTTCCTGGTGTTCTGTCGTGACCCTATAACCTGTTAATGCATGCATGAAATTAACTTAACCACACATAATAACAATGACTTGAAGCATGAAATCCTTGGAAATAAAACATGTTAATAATAAAGGAAATGGGCATAAATTCGACCACAACAAATCTGTTAGAATTTATACATATGTCAATTCATATAATGCTCCTAGGAAATATGTTTTGGCCTTTTTTATTTTCTACCATGGTGATGTTTTATTGATATGTTGTCGTGTGGGCTGTTTTAACATGTAAGCCATATGATCATAAGTGAATGTCTTGGTGAGCTTGGCTCGTTAAAACTTTTAACGTGGGGTGAATCTTGCTTGTGGGTCACATGGGTGAATACTTGTATTTAGAATTGATATACTTGTTTACCTTGCATGCCAAAAGATTTCAAACCAAATTGTGTTAACC
>OU343223.1:173667770-173810017 GCA_910596185.1 Chrysanthemum makinoi
GAACCGTGAAACAAACTCAAACAATACGTAAATAAATAAGGAAAGCTTGAGATGTTGGTGACTTGATGTTTATACAAACCGTGTATGTGGAGAGAAAAGATAAACACAATAAGTTGTATATTCCAAAGAAAGAACACACACACACACACACTCAAGCACACACCTCAAATGACACATTTGAGGTGTATTTATAGTACAAGTAACATATACCCTAATGGGCTTTCTTTGGGCTTCGTGGATATGGACTTGGGTTGGATTGGATATTTGGCAAGCTTATCATAACGCCTAGCCATTTAGCTTAGCCCAATCCACGAGCCCTTTGACTATTCTATGCGATATCTAACACGTTACAAAGTTCCTAATCGTGAATGACCATCACTTCTAATAAAACTATTAAGGCTAACAATCTCTCCCTAAGGGGTGGTCATTCAAATGATGCTCCACTTGATTAGGTCTTTACTTTTCTTGAGCTTGAACTTTGTGTAGATATAGAATAGTCTTGATTCTTTGTTCCTTCATGCTTTGTGATCGGATAATGTGGTAGTGATGCGCGTTGTCAACCGTTGGTTAGGTGTCTCCGTCTTTCTCCACCATGCTCACACTTCTATTTGACTTTGAAGTTTCGATGAGATGAAGTTCTCTAGTCTTTAAACTTTGTAGATTCTTTGACATTGATGAAGAATCATCTTTAACTTTGTGTAGCCTTTGATTTTGATGAGAACTTTCATGTGATGTTGGTATGAACATGTGGAGATTACTTGCGATCAATCGCTCAGAGCTTCCATAAGAAGAAAACATAAAAGCAGGTTAGTAATAAGCGGATTAGGCACTTACAAGTTTGAATTTGAGGGTGTTAACGGCATAGTGTGAAAACCGTCTCTAATTCTCACAGGCCGTTCTGACTGAGTCCCACAAGTGAGATATGATATACCAAAGTACATCTGATTCGGATGAGTCGCTAAGGTACACGAAGCATCACCCCACGGTATGGAACGTTTGAGACACACTAGCGTAATCCACGGGGAGTTACAGTGACTGTTTGTCGGTACGCTTGATGTTGACCACGGCGGGAGTTTCCATTCAATCAGCGAGGATCACAATGTGAAACCTCTCATAAATGTTCAGCGAGATTGCTAAGATGCGTAGGACTCTATAATATATCACTTGTGTCCTTATTGATGAACAACAAGCGATGTCATGTCAAGTGTTCCTATGAGATCTTTGATGAATCTCGTGGCTCTAGACTCAATTAGTGCATTTTGGTTTTCTGGCGGAGACTAGGAGAGGGTCTCCTTCTTCAATATCAACAATCTCTAAGAAAGCGATAGATTATGGGGGTTCCCATTGAGAATGAAACAAATCCTTTTAAGAGGAATTGAGTGGCTAGAAGGTTTAGTGCGTGTCGTCCTTTGGTCCATGGCGTCTTTGTCTTCAATACCGTGTCATCTTAGTGACAACTAGTAGCAGAGATAATTGAACGGTTTACGCCCTAAGGTTGAATATGGAGGGCTATTTCTTTTCACCCTTTCTCATTACATTTCTTTTTAATTCTTCAACCCCTTCTTTCTCCTTTCTCACATTACTCCTTTTTTCAATCATTCCTAAGGACTTCTAATACTAACTATTTGTGATGTCATTGGGTAGATCCCTCGACTCTGGCCGGATCATAGGGCAATTTCCTATCCTTAGTCACCTTATAACTCCATGACTGTCCCATGTTGCCATAAAACCATTTCTCTTGAAAATCTCTCAAAGTGTTTATGATAGAAAACATGTTTGAGACACTCCGAGAGTTTTATATTTTCAGAAACACTCCCCTTCACATGTGCTTATAAGTTTTGTGAAATGCACATAGAGGTAGAGTTACACTTTTGAATTGTCGGCTCATGATAGACAATTCCCCACGAGACAGCGATTCGTTGCCTAGTTAAAGAGTTCCATTGTCAGTTTTTAGATGACAACTAGCTCTAATAACTAACTTGAAGTTGTAAACACTCCTTGAGAAGGAGGTTAGACCCATGAAGGTGCATATCTATCACAAGTTTCTCGAGATGGTACATATACTGACTTAGATTCCCGTCAATTCATTGGTTACGACTGAGTCGAGCTCATTATGAGATTCAAACACCGGTCATTAAACATTTTTTGATCACATTTTAATCACGTCTCCTCCTCCTCAAAAATAGCATAATCGTGATATTTTTGATATCAACGGATTAAAAAACATTTATAGAATCTTTGGGGAGACAAAGCGGTTTGATTTAAGCATGAATTTGGAACATTTTAGTTTTATACTCCCCTTTAATAAAGCATAATCAATTAAAGGGTTTTAGAGGGAGTTATCTTGAGCACAAAGTATTTTGAAAGATTTTGAAAATCTTTTTGAAAAATCTTGAAAAGGTGCTCAAGATGATGATGATTTCTCACCATTTTTAAATGTAGTTGTTGAAGCGTACACTTGATTTTCTATAAAAGCACGAGTTTTGATTTGAAAAATAATCAAAAGTCATCGTTGTAGTCCGGGTTTTGTCTTGAAGTATCTGAAAGCCATTTTTGGAATTTTTGAGAAGCGACATGTTTTGAAAACATTAATAACTCTCGCTCAAGCATCTGTACATACCCGTATCATTGTTGAATGACATTTCTAGAAGCGTCTGAGACTATCGATTATCTGAGAGACATGTGCGTTAAGAAGAATGTTTTTGATTTTTGATTTTATATTGTTTTTGTATTTTTGAAAAATTTTATATTTTTATATTTTGCTTTTGTTGGTTTTTCAAATTTTGTATTTTGTTTTCAAAATATTTCTGTGGCTTGTTGGAAAAATCATTTTCAAGAAGATTAGAAGACTTCTAACTCCTCGGGGGTTAGGCAGCATTCAATTTGTCGAACTAAATAGTCAAACCTTTCTTTTGGAAGGGCTTTAGTTAATAGATCGTGAGAGTTGGTATCTGTTTCTGAAGAATAATTCGACAATACCTTCTTCACATGTTCTTTTATGAAGTAATAGCGGACTATGATATGCTTAGTCTTTGAGTGATGAAGAGGATTGCATGATATGGCTATGGCACTTTTCGAGTCACAATACATAGGTATTTTATCGGAAGTAAAGCCATAATCTGTGAGTTGTGTTCTCATCCATAGAACTTGAGCACAACACTTGAATAGAGACACATACTCGGCCGGCGGTTGAAAGTGCGGTGCAATCTTGTTTTTCTTTGAACCGGCTTACTAACTTTTCACCCAAAAATTGTGCTCTTCGGATGTACTTTTCTTTTAACTTGATCACTGCGTGGTCGCATCACGAAAAGGCAATAAGATCAAATCCAGTTCCGGATACCAAAGTCCCATGTGAATGGATGTCTTCAGTGCGAAAGATCCTTTAACCTCTTTGAGGTGCGGTTAAGTAGGCTTTGCACGAAACGTGCTAATAAGCAAACACAAAATGAATATGCAGTGGACTAGCGGTAAGGTACATGAGAGAACCAATCATGCTCCGATATTTCTTTGGATCAATAGGTTTCCCAAACAAATCGGCTCCAATTTTTGGTGAAGTTACCATTGGTGTTCCGACCGAGTCACAATTCTCCATACCATGATTTTTCAAAATCTCAGTTGTATATATAGCTTGATTTATAAAAAATTCCAGGGGATTGATGTATTTGTAAACCAAGAAAGAATTTTAGTTCTCCCATCATGGACATTTCAAATTTGCTTTTCATGATATTTTCAAAATGTTTTGAAAGATTTGGATTAGTGGACCCAAAGATGATGTCGTCCACATAAATCTGAACAATCAAAATGTCATTTTTACATTTTTGTGTAAACAAGGTAGGATCAACTGTTCCTTTGGTGAAATTGTTTTGGATAAGGAAAGGGCGGTTCGTCATACCGCGCTCGAGCTTGTTTCAATCCATAGATTGCCTTTTTGAGCTTGTAGGCGTAGTCACGGATGATTCATGTCTATGAAGCCTTACGACTCCGCATTACTTCTTCTTTGAGTTCCATTCAAGAACGCGGTCTTAATGTCCATCGATAGCAAGTGATGTTTTGTGGCGTAGGCTAAGAAAATCTGGCCTTCTAGTCTAGCTACCGGTGCGAATGACTCTTCAAAGTCTATCCCTTCCTCTTGTCTATATCCTTTGGCAACAAGACGAGCTTTGTTGCGAATAACAGGTCATTTCTTCATCCGTTTGTTCTTCCATAACCATTTAAGATCAATGACATGAACGTCAATGGGTCTTGGAACCATTTCCCAAGATTCATGAAGACGGTATTGGAGAAGTTCCTCCTGCATTGCTTCTATCCATGCGGGATCCGCCATTGCCTCGCGAATGTTCTTTGGCTCTATATTGCTAATGGAGCAAAAGTAAATGCATAAGTCGCAATCGGTGGCAAGTTGGCGTCTCGTCTGAATTGGCCTTGATGGTTCACCAATAACTTGTTCAATTGGGTGGTCTTTTGTTCACTTCAGAGTAGAAGGATACCGTTGGTTATACGTATGCGAGTTAGATGGTTCTCATAAGCTTGAGGATGATTCGGTGATTCGTAGCAAGCGGGTTTTCAAATAAGTCTTCATCTAACGTTGCATCGTTATGTTTTGATTTTGCTCATCAAGCTGGCTGGTAGAAGCGGGTGTAATAAGCGTAGTAGATGTAGATGATGTTGATGGAGTTGGTGCATTGGTTTCGACCGTTGTAGATGCATCTTCTGTTGGTGGTGGTGGATGATTTTGGCGGGTGCGTGGAATGAAGGTTTGATGCATTTGTCGAAGTTCCACCATAGTATTCATCGAACATTAACTCAAAGAAATTCTCCCATTCTTGTTCTTTAGGATTGTCAATCGAAGTTAATTGAGCTCTTTGAGTCACAGTCTGGCCGATGTGTCGAGAAGTGCGGTTTAGTGCGGGTTCTAGGCGAGTCTCGAAGCCATATGTGAGCGTTCGTCAAACTTCACATTCATCGTCTCCATGATCCTCCTAGTTCTTACATTTATACACCACTGAATGCCCTCGAGTTATTTGAATATCAATGAAGATTCCAATATCACCTTTTGCTTTCAGTTTTCCAAGATCTTCTCTGTCATTAGTAGGATAGCACAAAGCGCCAAACATGTGAAAGTAAGAGATATCAGGTTTTCTGTTGTTCACAAGCTCATATGGGGTTTTATTGAATCGTGGATGGATAAGGGATGGGTTACGAGTGAAACAAGCATTAAGCACCATCGACCCAAAATAGCGGTTGCACTAGAATAGATTAGCATTGTCGGCGGCTTCCACAAGAGTAAGATTTCTTCTTTCAACTACCCCATTAACGTGGAGTTCTAACAAGTGATGTCGATGAGTGATTCCAACATCTTCAAAATAAGATCTTAACTCTGATTAGTGAATTCAGTGCGTTGTATGTTCTTACAACCCTACGGAGTTTGAAGAAGTACTTGAATACGTTTGAAGGTGATGATGATGCACGGTGCCGTCTTTTGATCTCGAAACTTAACCCATGTATATCTCGAATAATCATCGACGATGACAAGAATATACTTTTTCCCATTAATTCTTTCAACTCTCATTGGGCCACATAAGTCCATGTGCATCATATGCAACTTTGCTTCGAACTAGATGCGGTTTGGGTTTATATGATGCTCTTTTTCTTTTTCCTTGTTAGCATGATGGACATAAGTGATCCTTGGTGTATTTGAACTTTGGAAGTCCGTTGACGATGTTGTCTTTGGCAAGATTGTTGATGGTGTCAAAATTTAGATGGGATAACCTTCGTGCCACAACGAGGTGTGTTCGGATGCTCGTGTCATAAGACATATTGGTGATGAAGAGGCCATTTGATTGATGTCGATAGCATACAAGTTTGTATCACGATTCCCATTTAAGAGATCGGTGCCATCAAGTTTCTAACGAAGCAAGCATTTTTCCTAAAGCAACCTCTAAATGCATCCGCAGGCGCGTGAAAACAAATTGTGTCCCAACCCTTCGACATAGTAAACCGAGTGATCAAATAATTTCCAAAAGGTAGATCTCCATAACCCATGATAGGTGCTACATGATCATTTCCAAAGCGTCGGTTCCCATGAATTTCAGGATGAAATTGATGGCTGACTTGATTCTCGGTCATGTTGCGGAGCAACCAGTCGGCGATCAAAGACAAATTTGATAACACGCGATGCTGAGAAAAAGAATATTGTGGAAACGTTTTGATTTTGGTTCCTTTGGGTTAGAGGTAAAATCCGATCACACTCGAGAGAGGTTTTCTCTGAGGAATTCGGTTTATCACTCATTTTACCATTCGGAGTGTGAAAGTTTTCTACTGTGGGTTTCCAAATATCATCCCTAAAGTATACACTATAGTTCCTGTTAGTAGTGTAAAGTATAAGTTTTGCAACTAGTCTTCCTACTTGTTTAGCGTAAGATCTTTTTGGAGCGTTCTTCTTAACAGGCTTATCATTCACATTCTTAGAAACACAATCATCTTGAACATTAACTAAAGATTTCTTGCAAGTTAAACAAAGAGATTCATCACATGCATTAGACTTAGCAAGTTTCATAGGTTCATTACATTAGGATGAAATGTCTTTCTTATTCAAAATGAAATTCTAGGGTGTTCTTCTACTTTCTTCTCTTTATTCAAGCTACTACTCCTAGAGGCCGTCGAGACTCTATTGTTCCTTGTATTGCTCTTAGGCTTTAGTCTGTTGCTCCTAGAGGTGCTTTCTAGTCCTGTAGAAGGTAAGGCACACGCATTAGGATTCACATTTTTATGAAAGGAGGTGGTTTGAGCTTTCCTAGTCTCTTTAGAGTGCTTTTCTAAACTTATGTCGTTTGTTCCATATGTTTTTAGATGTGGAGGCGGTGACGCATTGGTGGTACATCTTAAAAAGGCGGGTGCTAAAACTTTTGGTTTCGATAGCTAACGCTTTTCCTTTATCAACATTATGTGTAGGTAGGGGTGGAGTGGTGGCTTTGATGAAACATTTTTCTCATTGACTTTTGGGAGGCATAAAGCAGACATTTTGGTTTGGAAACGGTTTGGGAACATTTGCTCTCTCCTCGGTCAATGGTTTTGTAATCAAAGTATCCACTTGCCTTTCCTTTTGACTTTCTAGGTGAGTCCTCAAAAGATCATTTTAAACTTTCATGTCATTGTAGGGACGCTCATACGACAATTTGTCATACTTGCATTCCTTATTTTTTTGATCAAGTTGTTTAAAATATGAGACATTTTCTTTCTCAAGTTTTTCAAGAGCTTTTTCATATTTTGAAAAGTTTGGAGGTCTCAGTGGAGTCTTTCATGATCTTCAACAGAATATGTTTGCAAAATAATGGACATAATATCGATAGTCGAACATCTTAAGAGAGTCATTTAGATTTTCAAAACTTTGATTTGTTCCACGGTCATTAGCTTTGCCTTACCGGGGATTTATGGTCCTTGACAAAGTCGGTTTTTTCTTTCAAAAGCTTTTCAAAATGAATTACCCTTGCGATGGCATTCAATGAGAGGGGCAATTTGATTTCAAAGTACTTTATATTTTCATTATCAAAACTATTAAACCCGGATGTTTGTAGTAATATTGGTTTTAGTTTTATAGTGTCTTGAATCTACAATTCTAGTTTTCATTTTCTAAAATACTTCTCGTGCATCACTTGTGTTAAAAGGATTGTTTGAAGACATTTGTTCAATGTACGAAAGAGAATTTGAGACAACGGTTTTGAAGCAATTTTGAAGCAGGTGTTGACTCTTTGTTTGAAACACTTGGTGTGATGGAAAACTTTGACTTTTCTTTTTGATTCACAAAAGTAATTCCGTTAATTTTGTTCCATTTGTTATAATCAATTGGTTTGATTTCCAAATTCTTTTGTTTCATTTTTGATCTACTCTCCTGAGATAGTTCTAGCGTTTCAAGAGAATCACAAACAATTATGGGTTCATGCAAGGTTTTCCATTGTTCAACACATTCGTACTTTCTGCGAGCTTTCTTGAGGAGCGAAGGGAGATTAGTTACCAAGTGCCATTCTATGTGAAGTATGGCGTGGTTTACTTGATTAGAAAGCATCTTGTTTGATTTACTTAGGTGACCCGTTTTAAGAAGCAAATTTTCCAAGGATTTGATTTTTCATTTTGTCAAGAATTTCATCAAGAAGAGAATCTTCGTTTGAAAAATCGGTAATCAAGCTGCTTCTTCTCTTTTTCAAGATTAGAAAACATTTCTTTTTGTTTGGAAAGTTGGTTATTTAAATCCGAAATTTCCTTGTTTAAAGATTTAATTTTCAAGTTCAAATTCACATCAAGTGTGTTATACTTGATTTGCAAAAGTTGTTCTTTAGAAACCAAATTTCGGTAACCAATTTCTAATTCGATTCTTTTGTTTTCGAAATTCAAAGGCTTTTCGTTCTCCTTGTAACTCTCAAGCTCGTGATCAATTTGGCATTAGCGGCCTTAACATCGCGATTGACCTTACTCACTTTCTCAATTTCAATGCCACAGTTATTGATTAATGATTCAAAATAAGCACGTGTTTCCTCATCGGTCTCAGTATTTTTGTGCCACCGACCTCACTAGGATCCACATCACGGAGTTTGAGTTAGTATTGCTACTTCGGATTGTCGGTATGTATCATAAGTAGGTCTGGCGTCCACGAATGCTATTAGTCATAGTAAACACATCAAATATGACATTGTTATAGCATGGATCAATGATTGGTACCTCGAACTTTGCGTTGGCGTCATAGGCGGGGAGCGTCGAGTCGATTAATCGTACTTAGTCTCTGAAGATTTGCCATGAAGATGCGGTTTGCATTGAGTTCCTCGAGGTCTTCCAAATCATCCATAATAGCCATGAAGTCATGTTCCTCTGCACTCAATTGAAGTCAGTTGTTCCTTTTGTACCAACATAATAACTTTCGAAGATACGCAAGATCCTTCTTTTGAAGCTTAGTTGGACAATTCCTTGCCATGTGACCCAATCATGGCGGTTATAACACTTAACTCGATTACCATGATTCACATTTCCATAATTCCCAACTCTCTTGGAGCAAACATTCCCATTCGATTACCTTTGTTCTATTCCCAACATTCGACCCATCGATTACGATTGGAACGCTACGATTACCCATGCGAAATCAGTAGCATATCCTGGCGATTCCCAATAACTCCAACCATTTGACCTTGATTGCCCATGTTCACACCCGGGTGTGCAATTTGCCTATTGCGAGTGTTTGATGAAATCCTTTGGTTGTTGTTAGTTGGTGTGGAATAGCGACCTCTGAATGCTTTACCCAAGAATACAAATGCTTGTGACAAAGCTTCTTTTGGTTCCATTTCAAGATCGGTGATTCCTTGTTCTGGTAATGTTGTTGTTGGTGGATAGTTTTGTTTTAGGGATGTATTGCGCAAGTTGTTGTTTGTGGAAGATGATGAAGCTTGTTGTTGTGTATTCACTGGAGTTTGAGTCTTTGCAATGAGTGCCAATGGATCATGATTCTTTGCTAATCTTTCTTGCCTGACTTCATTCACTTCATTTTGGTTTTGTTTTAGAAAATCGTTGAGTTGATCAAAGTTCACTTGATGTAAGTCTTTTGTTTGGTTGACAATAGTGACATATCGTCCCCATTCTTTTGGTAGATTGTTCAAAAACTTGATGTTGCTCAGCGATAGTTACGGGTGTCTTGTTTCTTATCGACTCATTCATTAAAGTGCAGAACCTTCCATAGTAGGATTCAATGGATTCGCACAGGTGGATGTAAACTTCTCCCAAGTTAGCAACTTGTTCTCCGTATCTTGTTGACCAATTTAGTTCCATGACAAAGCGTCTAACACGTTCCCCATGTCGAAAGCGTTTCACAAGCGTCTGGCCGGCAAAGATGTCTCTTGGTAAACCCGGTTGGACAATATGAATTGCCATGTCATCTGCCGACTTGTTTCGATCCTCTTGAGTATTCAATTCTTTTGAAGACGAAAAAATGGTGGGGCGGGAGGTGTTGCATGGCATTTCGGGGTCTTGGACTTGTCGAGGTATGAAGGGTCCATTCTTAATGGATTGAATCATCAATTTTCCATTATGTTTGGTCTTGATGTAGCGAAGCATACGACTTGTCCATTGAAGATAACCACCTTTTGCCAACATAGGAGGGCGGTTTTGGCACGGTGCATGAATGTCTTGTTGAGTTGCCATTGATGAAGGTATGATATGATAAAGTTGATGTAGGATCGATTCAGCGATAAAGGAGTTGTGGTTGATGAAGATTAAGCTCGGTTGTTGTAGTGAAAGTATGCTCTAAAAAACTTAAAACCTCAATAACTTCTATTCGGCGCGTTTTTAGGACTTGAAGGTTGACCCGAATCAACTTTAGTTTATTCGGCGTGACAATATTCTCGTTCTTACGATTAGATTTGATGGGTAGAACGGAAGCGGAGTTGGTTCAAAAGTTATAGCCGTTTGAAGTTTTGGTCACAATCTTACTCGTTAAAGCGGTTCTTATGCGTAGAGATGAGTATTTATCGTGGATGCTTATCGTAGGATCTTATCGCGTAGGAGTCCTTATCGTAAGAGCTTAGGTAGAAATCCAAGTTCTGGCGCGTAAACTTAAGGTTAGCGTAACTCTTTATGCGTAGCGTTAGTAAGTAGAAGTACCTACGTAAGAGTTAACTTATGCGTAGAGTGCTTACTCGTAAGCTTTACGCTTATCGTAGAGTTGGTTTAAAACCAAAATCCTTTACACACATCCAGGTAAAGATATCGAAAGTCGAAGTGTTCACATACTTATCCAAGTGAGGAAGCGAGGAGTCACCTTTGTTACCGCGAAGATTCGTTACCAAAAGTTATCGTAGAAAACTAGGGTTTTGACTTTCTTACGCTCGTAGTTTAGGGTTTTGACTTCTGGCGTAAAAATATCCAATGATTCAACCGATTTCTTTTACCAGAATAGCTTCAAAACACTCAAATAGCGGAAAGTATTGACCTTAAACACCCAAAATGCTTTTTAATTACTGCGTAGAAATGAACAACGAAATGAAAGCGAGTTTAAAACGATTTAAAACACGTAAAGCTTGAACTTTTGCCAAAACTAGAATCTTTAACACTATATAAACCTTAGACCATAAGAATCTTGAAGATTTAAGTGCAAAAATAAAAGTTTTATGCGTGAATCTTTGAGAACACACACTACGCGTAACACGTTAAAAAAAACATCAACCAAAACACTCCTAAACCATTGTTAGGCGATTGATACCAATTGTAGGACCACTACGATATCAACCTTACGCGTAACACACCTTATCACAAGATGAAAACGTTAAACCACAAACACTTATGCGTATACAAAGATGAAATAAAGAAAGGAAAGATTGAGATGTTGGTGACTTGATGTTTATACAAACCGTGTATGTGGAGAGAAAAGATAAACACAATAAGTTGTATATTCCAAAGAAAGAACACACACACACACACTCAAGCACACACCTCAAATGACACATTTGAGGTGTATTTATAGTACAAGTAACATATACCCTAATGGGCTTTCTTTGGGCTTCGTGGATATGGACTTGGGTTGGATTGGATATTTGGCAAGCTTATCATAACGCCTAGCCATTTAGCTTAGCCCAATCCACGAGCCCTTTGACTATTCTAGCACGATATCTAACACACGTTACAAAGTTCCTAAACGTGAATGACCATCACTTCTAATAAAAAACTATTAAGGCTACTTGATTTTATTGGTCAGTCTATAATTCATATATGTATCATACTCTTATTCCGTTACTTCAGACCATCATTCCATTCACGTACCGGGTTATTATATGATTATTGAATTTGATTATGCTATTACATGTTTTATGTGTCTATCCGTTAGAATCCTTATCTGCTTATCGTTGACCTACCATGTTTACAATTTTGTTCATGCTACTATTTGATTGGGTAAATGGTTCAAGTTGTGTTGTCTGTCTTGTTAACTTGTTCAGTTGCCCTGCTATGTCCTTAATTCATTCAATTATAATGTCCGTACTGTATTCCTACTATTACGTATAGCTCCGGTGTTTTGGCTAACTGTTAGTACTTCCTATACGATATTGGTTATGTTATTAACTGTGGGTTATTTGACTTGTGTGATTGCCATGCTCACTCACTAATTAATTGCTTCCGCTTGCTTTTATCTCCGTTGGCTTATATGTGTTGATTTACTTGTATGTCATATATGTGTTGAGTGAATATGGCGTATGCTATGCTTGATTTGGTTTAAGTTACTTGTATGTATGGTTAATTATATGTGCTTATATCGACACATCGTCGTTGCTTGGCTCTGTTCTCCTTTGTTATATGTTCTTTCTGGATATATGTTGTTATTGTGTTCTGCAGGTTCCTCTTGACTCATTATTGTTAATTCGTTGTGACCTTGTTATCGGTTTCCTTGTTTCATGTCGTATCTCTGATTTTGATTAGCTTTCGTTTTGTTATATATCGTTCCTTTGGGCTTTTAGCTCAGCCGCATTTCTTTTCCTGCGGCATGTTTTAGGTTGGAAGATGGGCTTGATGGGCTGAGAGTTGGATTATCTGAGTGGACCGACCCTAGTTACCTTATGATTTTGGACTTATTTTAATGGGCTATTGTTTTGAGATTTCATTTTATTTTAGACATATCGTATTTTGTATTTTTTTTCTTTGTAAGTCATTCGTTTATATGACTTGATACTTTATTCTTTAAGACTTCCGCTTGTAAAATCTTATTTGTATGTTCTAATATGACACCAGAATGTGACACTTCTACCCTCGTCGGGTTGGGGTATTACAATATTGGTTATCATAAACAGACAAACACAATCACAAGGTTCGAATTATAAAGAGCCTAGAGAGAGAAAGATTGAGAGAATGGAAACTTCTAGTGAGAGAAAGTGAAAGTATATTACGAAGCTCCACCCTTTGCCTTGGGTGGCGAAGAATATTTATAGTGTCTTACAAAATACGCCACCTACAGGCTGTGGATTAGGCATACAGTGGGTAAAGACCCGTCCGTCCTCCATGGTGTTACTTAACTAACTACTAACAATAACTAAACGACTAAAATTACGAGCTTTTTAATGCTTATACATACTTGAGGTGACCGAGTCTTTAACTAACAGATTTTCTAAATTATAACAATATAGAAGTATTTTTAACGAGGAACTTCATGGGTGTTTGTAATTGTATACATAATCAATTGAAATAACTTATATTAGTGTTTGTGACAGTTTCAATGGAAAAATTCATAAGGTTTCAAACAGTTTGTATAGTGCTAATAACATTCTCTGTCTGCCAACAATATATTTAGTAACAACAAATGTCAAACCAACTAAAAATATAAATAAAATAATTAATATGTAATTAAAATAATTTTATGTCAAAACTCCGTACGTACATTATTCAAGAATTTATTAAAAAAACTCCGTGCATGAACAAACATTATAACAACACTCCAACTTTCTTGTTTGTATAATATCTATACTACTATATAAAGAGTTCTGACTTTCTAAGTTTGATGCTCTAAGAATTTATAGGGAGACATAGTTATATTAAAAATGTTCTATATCATATAAATACAAGACATCTTTAACTAAACTTATAAGCGATCTTTTAAACCCTAAAACTCCACTCTCTCTCCCTCTCTTGATCATCGACCGATTAGGGTGTATAAATTATAAAATTGAAAGTGATCATAACATAAGATGTATCGTAAAAATTCTTTGTATCGCTAATAAACTATTTTATATGTAAATGCATGATTCGCCCAAGATTTAAAACGAAACATCGTTGGGAACTGTAACATTCCCTAGCTAGATGGTCACTGTTGGAGATTTCTAAACCATAGATTTAGACCTAGAGAAATGATACATGGGCCTAGCTTTGGACCTAAAAGTGAGCCTAAAACCTTGGCGAATCGCATTGGCTAGACGAGACCTCCTTATTTAACAACCGTCGAGGGATCTTGCCAAGTGTGTTTTAGAGATTTCCAACAAACCCAAGTTCAAACTTATGTATCATTTCTCTGGACCTAATTTTGGAATAAGTGTTGTGTTCATCCTCTGTAAATTGCATATTTAATTGTTTTCCAGTTTATTTGATAAACTAATATTCGCCACATGCTCACGAAGAATGTATTCAGACTAACGGTTACAAAAAACTACAAGAAGATACGTTAAAATTCCAGTCATCAAACACACACCTATCGACAAACTTTTCATGAACCACATGCCTTCCGCTCTTACTCAGTAGTTACCTAGATAATTTTAAAAAAAGACTTCTAACTTATATTTATGTATAAAAAACATCATTTACGTACCATGGTGATATTTGTTTTTTTCGAACACCTTTTACCAGCCATTTAATCTAACTCATTCAAACGCGATTGAATATTTTATTGAGCATGCATTGGTTAATAAAGACGGCAACCACCAAAGTAGTAATTTTATGTCTGATAAATACGTATTTTTATATCAATTCCCTATTTTGTTCAAAAAATGTGTTTGTTTTTTTCATGTCATTAAGACATAGTAAAAATAAGCCAATATTAAATGCATTTGTTTTTTCTAACCGTTAAAAGACAATAAAAAGCATAAAATCTCTTATTAAACTACATGTGAATAAGTGTGTTAAAACCTCTTAATATTTTTTTTTACTTTTTTTTTTTATTTTTTTTTTATGTATTTTGTTTTTATTCTATTGTTATGATCTTTTTATTTGGGAGTTTTTTGTTATTCTTTTATTTTATTTTTTTCAACTTTGTCTTTTGTATTAAAATACTACTCCCTCAGTTGTATAATTATAGTTCATTGTTGATTTTTGAAGTTTTTAGTTTTGAACTTTTACCTTGAATGTTTTATTTGTATTGTATATTACTTGATGCAAAATATATAAATAAATTGAGTTTCAAATGTATTTTTATTAGTATAATTTTTATCAATTATTATATAACGCAAATAATATATAAGGTCAAAGTTGCAAAATAAAGACTTAAGTTAACAGTGGACTATAATTTTGAGACGGATGGAGTATTTTAAATAGAATCATTACATATTTTCTGTTAGATAAAGAATGTAAAATATGATAATAGTTATGTGGCAATTCCTATTTAGTTGAAATTAGAGAGTTCGATTTTGCTACTCATATATCTGAATACAAACACAACCTAATTAGTTAATTGTTTTGAAAAGTTCAATCTTGTTAGGTCACCATTCTATCACATAACAAGAAAAACATAGAGAGAGAAAGTAAGAGACTTATAAATGATAAAGAAAGTTTATTTCACGAAGAACCAAGACCCTCTCCCTTGAAGGGAGGGGTATTTATAGTGTTTACACGAACGAGGGTGTTGCCCTAGGTTCTAGAAGACCCTTACATCACCGCTCATGGGCTTACTACATGAGCCGGATATTTTGTAACACCCCGAAAATACGGTCTAGCGGAAGCATACGAGCCTTTGTGTGCCACAATCTTGGTATCACAACATAAGGTACAAAGATGGTTTATCATTTATTTAGAATAAGATTCATTAATTGAAAACATTCAGTTTACATTAATGAAAGTAATGCGGAAATGGCCCAAAGATAATGTCGGTCGTTTGTTGTTCATCGAGTAAGCCTATGACCATGTGCCCTTACTTAGCGATGTCTTCCAATAGTGAGCTTTAGCCTAAACACGAGAACACATGCTAAAAGGTCAACTACTTATTTGGTGAATTCATAGGTTTAAATTCAATAAAACATAGTGGACACAGTAGGAGTTGATTTGCTATGCGGACTTAAGATAGATGTACATCATTCACAAACGTTTCATATCGAAATCACAATCCATATCATGCATCCGGTGATCCACGGGCGGTGACTCTAGTCGAAGATTTGTCGTAGCAAAGTCTAGAACAATTGCTAACCCCGGACTAGGTCGAGATAGAAGTCTACTCTTAGCTAGGCAACAATTATAGCAATTAGGATTGCTACCCTAGTCTAAAACGCGACTACCATGCATCTATCTAAACAATCAAGCACATAAGCAAATCTAAATAGTTTTAAAGGTCCAAAAGCGATATGATTCTCACCCCAATTTAGTTAAAAACGTAGATAAAAATGGGGCTATGAAACTCACCTTAGCCACAGCAATGCACTATTCACTATTATTACGGCGGCATCTAAGCTAATCTCCATGGCATCAGATGATAGATCGTGACAAGTAAGATCGAATAAGTGTATAACCTAATGCATTATCACGATAATCTTAAAATACTGACTCATATGATAGAAGTTGATAAAGTAATGTGTATTAGTTTTAAATTGGATCATTCATGTCGGCCTTTCAAAAAGTTCATATTGTTCCCAAAGTTTATAATTAATATCTCAAAATTTTTAGTTTTAGCGTTTGTATGGTGGTAAGAAGCATAGGCAGCGTACTTTCATGAAAATGGAAACGTCGACACATTCAAGACATATACTAACGGAGCGCACACCAAGAGGTAAAACATTGCGAAGTCAGAAATGAAAATACTTCTAGCTAGTCAAAGACTAGGAAATGGCGACAACTATTTATGTAATAAATAGGTTAATTGATTAGTTCGGCCATTTACAATAATCCCCAATTGCACATGTTTAATAATAAAAGACAAGTTTCCATTTATTGCTCAATTAATAAAGTTTTCTCAATCGTTATCGTAATTATACAGTTTACCCGTAAATTACTTCATATAAGGTATAGTAAATAGTGTACTATAAAATGACCGTTTGTTTATTCCCAAACCATCCGACTTTAATAAGTGTCACACCCCCAATTTACTGTTTTCTTGTGGAATAAATTCACAGGGTTGGCTGTCATAGCATCACAATCGCATTATATTGACGACCTAAAAGTTTGGATTTGGAAAATACATCGTTGATTTAATAAAACAATCGAGTTTACAAGATAGGTCCCAATTGAAATCATCTTGTCGCGGAAATAAGTTATTTACAATTCAAGCGATGTTTTAAATATGTAAAACCAAGTGAGACAGCGTCGTCTGCGACTCCATGTTGTCAAATGCATGCATGAAGTGTATGCCTTAGATACTGAGATAAAACATGCTAAAAGTGTCAACACAAATGTTGAGTGAGTTCATAGAGTTTGAGTTGAAATGTAAGAAGCCTTTCAAAATCGTTTATCGCGACAGCGGCATTATAAATCGTTGAAATGTAAAAGAGACTTTCAAAAATCGTTTATGTATAAAGGCATTATAAATCCACTTTCAGTTCCAAGTCCATGCATACAAAACTTACCAACTGTGTGTTCACAACCCCAGTTGCCGAATATCAGAGTTTATGTTCAAGCGAGAGAGATCGTCAAATGAATTCACAATAATTACCTAACTTCGGCGTAAATAGGTTTAATGAATTACGTTTGAACACAATCATCGTTAGTGTGAGTTAATTGTTTCACTCATCGTTAAAAGAAACAACGTATTTATTTCACTAAGTTCATGACACCAAAGCGTAAACATCGCACCAATAAAATTTGGTAATCATCGTTTCATGTAGCCTAATGTTAATTTGCCAATTTACCTTAATGATTCAAATATAGCAGATGCTTTCGATTTCCCTAAATGGGTCAATAGGAATGGAGTGTTAATTCCAATAGGCCTATTCACTATACTCAGCTCACCGCATAAGTGACTAATGGTTCATGATGTAGGGACTTCGAACATGGCAAATACTTAGTGACAATAAAACATAGGATATAGCATACAGTTCAAAGCATTTGTGTTCAATTTAAAATGTAGCATGTATCTCCCCCAAGAGTTTGTAAAGCAGTTAAAAGAGTAAAAGTGGGGCTATATGGAACTCCACAGTAATCCTTAAATGTTTAGAGTAACTATAAAGTAAATGAAAATAGTTGACATGTATCTCCCCGGTTTGAAAACAAGTAAAGTAGGGGCTATAGAACTCTGTTGCAATGATTGATGACAAAAGTGGATACAAGAAATATAAGCGTGAATCTGAAAATGACCTATTAGCGGTGATATGATATGTAATGAGTTGCAATGTAATGTTATGCATGCATTTAGTATGTTATTTATACCATTTACGAGTTTTGAAAAAAAAGTACTTATCGTCGAAAAATACTCTCTTGGCGTCTTGACCATTCAAAAATGACTTTACAAGTTTTTACGTCAAAATGTCATCCTACAATGGTTTTATAACGATTTATGGTGAAATTTTCACTTTTTGATAGCAAAACAATATGCGTCGAAATATACCATGAAATTAACAAAAATGGCTTAGGAAAACTAGTGGAAATGGCGGTGTCTGCGTCGATGCGTTAGAGAAACGGGCTTCGACGGTTTGGAAAGGTTTGTACCCGATATTTAGAAGTTTGAGTTCAGGAGTTTTTAGTCCCAAAGGTCTAGATCATAAAGATATTAAGGGTTAAAGATAGTGATTTTGGCTAATTGTTGTGCGCGAAAATGAGTTTTACATTGAAGTTTGAGCATCATTAATTAATTTACTATAACTCCGCTTTACAAACAGCTTATTTGTTTTTGAAAAATATGGCGGTGAACTTGATTTTTACTAGAAGACAATTAGGATTTCTAAAAGTTTCACAACCTGGTTAAAGCGACCCTCAACATGGGCGTTCTGACTACGTAACACTTGTATCGAAATTAATATAGTTTTTTCGAGAAAAATAATGGATTCACGGCAGGATTTATGGCGTGCCTGCATATCTTTGTCGTTTTCAAATCCGTTTTCTCACGTATAGCTCGTCCTTAACTATTATCGAAGTAAACTAATATATTTTTGAGAAGTGAAATAATTTGTGACTTAAAGCTATTTTGACCCAAACAATGTAAGCAGTTCTTTGAAAATTCTGAAAATAATTTATGTAAACTTGTAAAATCCATAACTTCTTGCGTTATAAGTCCGTTTTCATCTTCCAGCGTGCAGTTAGTTTTAAAGTATATTTTTCTAAATATCAAGGCAAATTTCGTACCAACTGTCGGATTTTCAGAAAAAAATGAAACAAGGACAGAACGCAATTTTATAACTTATAGAAAATAGTTTTCTCGGACAAAACCTATTCTAATCCCTTCAAATCACTCAAAGCTAATCTAATCTACCATACACCTTCTTAGAATTCATGGGTTCCTAATCACCATCAAGACCAAAGAATACCATGGGAATAATTATAGGATGACCATAAGTATATAAATAACTCTAAAATCATGAAATCCGTGGTACGCCATCACATATTATGCATACTTGCTCCAAAAGCCGAAAAAGATGAATATGAAATGATAAGGAAACATGAAAATGAAAGAAACAAGCTTACTGAGAGTATAATGATGAGGGTGAAAGTAACAAGGATAATCCTAAATACTCTTGGTTTTTATTTCAAAACTAATAAAGGTAATAACTAGATTGTAAATAACTTGAACTTGAGAAAATTTGTGATGATTCCTACGATCACCACCTTTGATGGCGGTTTTTAGAAGGAGAGAGAACAAAGGAGAACTTGCTAACTCTTGATAAAAGGTTTTGTGAAGTGAACCAGATAAATGAAAGTGTATGTAAGACTTATATGTTGATATGAATCTAAAAATCAACTTCCTTACCAATCACATTAATACCACCCCCTCCATGGGGCGGATTTTGGGGAGCTTCTTGTTCTCAAGATATTTTTTCTTTATAGCAAAATGTATATGATTTTGTATACTTGTCAATATTTATGTAATAATTGATAAGGTGTAAAATATATGTAGAAAATGTACAAGTATAGGTAAATGAAAATTTTTTACACAGGTACAAGTAAGTTTTAATAGGTCCAAAATAGAATGTAATGAGATGATAAAAATTGGCAAAATACATTCCTTGTGAAATTTGAGTGATAAAATAATTATTGTATAATTTTTTAAGAAAAACGACGTAATACTTAAACTTTAACGATTTATGTACCACATAAATTTGAAACACTAGGAAAACTAAAAATATAGTTTTTATGAACTAAATGTAAGTTTAAAATACATCGGGATCATTTTTGAAAGTAACGGATTAAATATTTAAAAATAATAACTCGCGACGTTTATTGAATATAAAGTGCAGCGATACAAGTGAAATGAAGTAATAGGTGATGAAAAGAACTAATGTGATGCAAATGATGTGAATGAAATGTAGACTAATCTTAGTCCATGTGAAATATGCGTGATGTTTATGATCATGAATTTCGCCGCTAAACCTTTGGGTTCTGTAATTTGGAACCGTAAACCAAGTTTCACGATTAAAAATGTTGAAAAATAGTGAAGCATAAATCGTTTTGAGAAATGACTGAAAGTGCGGGTTGTCACATTAAGCCCATCCAAAAGGAATTGATCCCGAATTCAATGGTTATTAGGTCTACTTGGGTTTGGGTTTGATGAAGCAAGCCTTCCCATTCTCGACAAAACCCTCAAAAGACTTTTTTATAACCGATTTTACTTAATCCCACAACTCATCAAACAAGAGCGTATACGTTATTTAATCGGTTTAGGTAACAACTTGTTTCTAGCTGCGATCTTTGCAACTCATCAAACAAGGCATCCGCAGCGGATCAAAGCTGGAAACAAGTGGTTTGAAAAGTCTTACTGGTACGGCAATTACGGAATTGCTTACTCATATGAGACTACTACTCCCTTCATTGCATGATTCTTCATGGCAGATTAGACATAAGGTGATCATGCATATGGTAGGTAACATGCAATGCTTGGACTAATCGACTCATATGATGTTTGGTGTTGAGTCAACTGATGTAAAAATTGTGCTAGGGGCCGTGGGGCATTCCATGTCAAAGTGATGAGTATGATGGGATGGGTATTTGAAAATCAATGTGACAATGGTTTGAAATGAAGTAAATACTTTCGAAAAAAATGTCGTATAAATCGCATACACAAAGTGAACATGCACTTATGATGAAATGATGAGATGCTATGATGATGTAGTTATAGTCTAGGGTCAATGATATAACCTAGTTCTCTATATACCCGAAATTCTGATGCTATCTGTGCACTGTTCCTGTTTTCTTGTGAATGGAATTCTGAGATTGGCTGTCATAGCATCACAATCCATGATTATATTGAGCGACCTAAAATGTCGTTTGGAAAATACATCGTTTGATTTAATAAAACGATGAGTTACAAAAGATAGGTCCCAATGAAAAATCATCTTGTCTCTTGGAAATAAGTTATTTACAAAGATTCAAAGCGATGTTTTAAAGTATGTAAAACCAAGTGAACTGCGTATTACTTACGACTCCATGAGGTGTCCAAATGCATGCCATGAAGTGTATGCCGATACTGAAAGAGATAAAACATGCTAAAGATGTCAACACAAAAGGTTAGTGAGTTCATAGAGTTTGAGTTGAAATGTAAAGCCTTTGAAAATGGTTTATCACGACAGCGGCATTGTAATCACGTTGAAATGTAAAGACTTTCAAAATGCGTTTATGTAGCAAAGGCATTGTAATCCACTCATGTTCAAGTCCAGCCCATACAAAACTTGCAACTTTTGTGTGTTCACACTGCGAGAATATGTAAGTTTATGTTCAAGCGAGATGCGTCAAATGAATTCACAATAGTACCTAATAGGCGTAAAACCATAGGTTTAATTAATTAGTTTGAACACAATCATCGTAGTGTGAGTTAAATTGTTTCACACTCATGGTTAAAACAACATATTATTTATTTCACTATAAGTTCATGACACGAAAGTAAACATAAGCACCAATAAAAATTGGTAATCATCGTTTCATGGCAGCCCTAATAGGTAATTTGCCAATTTACCTTAATGATTCAAATATAGATGCTTTCGATTTCCTAAATGGGTCAATAGGAGCGGGAGTGTTAATTCAATAGGCCTATTCACTATGCTGGCTCACCCGCAAGTGACTAATGTGTTCATGATGTAGGGACTTGAACATGGCAAATACTTAGTGACAATAAAACATCCGGATATAACATCTGAGTTCAAAGCATTTGTGTTCAATTTAAAATGTAGCATGTATCTCCCAGAGTTTGTAAAAGCAGTTAAAGAGTAAAAGTGGGGCTATGAACTCACATTAATCCTTAAATGTTTAGAGTAACTATAAAGTAAATGAAAATAGTTGAGCATGTATCTCCCCAAAGCAGTTTTGAAAACAAGTAGTAGGGCTACGAAACTGCTTTGTTGCAATAATTCACGATGACAAGTGGATACAACGCAAATATAGCGTGAATCTCAATATGACCTATTATGAATGATATGATATGTAATGAGTTGCAATGTAATGTTATGCATGCATTTCGTATGTTATTTATACCACTTATGAGTTTTGAAAAATTACTTATCGTCGAAAATACTCTTGGCGTCTTGACCATTCAAAAATGACTTTACAAGTTTTCGTCAAATGTCATCTACAATGGTTTTATAACTGCGATTTATGGTGAAATTTTCACTTTTAAATAGCAAAACAATGTAGATGGAATACCATGAGAATTAACAAAAATGGCTTGAGGCTAATTAAGTAGCGTTAATAAATTCGTCGTTAGAGAACGAACAGAAGCGGTTTTGGAAAGTTTGTACCCATTATTTAGGATTTCGGTTCAAGGGTTTTAAGTCCAAAAGGTCTCCGATCATAAAAGATATTAGGGTTCAAGATAGTGATTTTAGCTAATTGTTGTATGCGAAAAGAAAATGAGGTTCGGCCAAGTTTGAGCATCCGTAATTAATTTACTATAACTCCACTTTACAAACAGCTTGTTGTTTTGAAAAATATGGCGGTGAACTTGATTTTACTAGAAGACAATTCGTTCTAAAAGTTTCACAACCTGGTTAAGCGACCCTCAACATGGGCTTCGACTCTTAGTAACACTTGTATAAATAAATTAATATAGTTTTGAAAAATAATAGTTCACAAAGTTTATGGCGTGCATATCTTTTGTGTTTCAAATCCGTTTTCTCATTATATTCACGTCCTTAGCCGTGTCGAAAATAAACTAATATATTTTTGAGAAGTCGAAATAATTTGTGAAGCTTAAGGCTCATTTTTGACCCAAACAATGTAAAACAGTTGCTTTGAAATTTGAAAATAATATATTTAGATCGTCAAACTTGTAAAATCCATAACTTCTTCGTTATAAGTCCGTTTTCATCCGTTCAAGCGGCCACGGATTCGTTTTAAAGTATATTTTCTAAATATCAAGGCCAAAGTTTCGTACCAACTGTCGGATTTTCCAGACAAATGAAACAAGGACAGAACATAATTTATAACTTATAGAAAATAGTTTTTCTCGGACAAAACCTATTCTAATCCCTTCAAATCAACTCCAAAGCTAATCTAATCCTACCATACACCTTCTTAGGGTGTCATGGGTTCCTAGACACCATCAAGACCAAAAGAATACCATGGGAATATTTATAGGATGACCATAGTATATAAATAACTCTAAAATCATGAAATAAAATGGTATAAATCACATATCATGCATACTTGCTCCAAAATGAAAAGATGAATATGAAATGATAAGGAAACATGAAAATGAAAGAAACAAGCTTACTAGTATAATGATGAGGTGAAAGTAACAAGGATAATCCTAAATACTCTTGGTTTTTATTTCAAAACCTAATAAAGAGTAATAACTAGATTGTAAATAACTTGAACTTGAGAAAATTTGTGATGATTCCTTGATCACCTTTGATGGCCGGTTTAAGAGGAGAGAACAAAAGGAGAGAACTTGCTAACTCTTGATAAAAAGTTTTGTGAAGTGAATGAATAAATGAAAGTGTATGTAAGACTTATATGTTGAGTATGAATCTAAGAAATCAACACCATACCAATCACATTAATACCACCCTCCATAGGGCCGGATTTTGGGGCTTCTTGTTCCTCAAGATATATTTTTTTTTTTTATAAAATGTATATGATTTGTATACTTGTGTAATATTTATGTAATAATTGATAAAAGGTGTAAGAATATATGTAGAAAATGTACAAGTATAGGTAAATGAAAATTTTTGGTACAAGTAAGTTTTTAATAGGTCAAAATAGAATGTAATGAGATGATAAAAATTGTAAAAATACATTCCTTGTGAAATTTGAGTGATAAAATAATTATTGTATAATTTTTAAGAAAACGACGTAATACTTAAACTTTAACGATTTATGTACCAAATAAATTTGAAACACTAGGAAAACTAAAAATATAGTTTTTATGAACTAAATGTAAGTTTAAAAATACATCGGGATCATTTTTGAAAGTAACGGATTAAATGTTAAAAATAATAACTCACGCGCTATACGCGTTTATTGAATATAAAAATTACGATACAAGTGAAATGAAATGTCGTGAAAGAACTAATGTGATGCAAATGATGTGAATGAAATGTAGACTAATCTTAGTCCATGTGAAATGTACGTGATGTTATGATCATGAATTCCATTCGCTAAACCTTTAGGTTACGCGACTAGTTTTGGAACACGTAAACCAAGTTTACGATAAATGTTGAAATAGTGAAGCATAAATCGTTTCGAGAAATGACCTGAAAGTACGGGTTGTCACAATAAGTTATCTTATCAAAATAATATTTCCAAACAAGTTTATAAAGCTAACATGATTTATAAAACACGTGTTACCATCGTATTTAATAAGGGTTTATTATAGATTAAACCATATCCATAAATACTTTATAGTTATGTAATTCAATATCAGCTTAAATGTGAAAGCGGAATATTTAGTTTATTGCAAACAAATATATTAAACTCATTTAAGCCAAAACGTTTAATAAAGTACAACATACTAATCACTATAACTTGTTAGCGATAGTTATTTCAAGTTCATACACCGTATTTACACTTATCATGTATTTATAAAATGTGAGTTATTATTATCGTAGTAAATAAAAGTTTATAATTAAATAAAACCGTATTCGTCAACAATATATATAGTAATATATTTCATCATCGGTTAAAATGTGAAAACATAATATTTAGGCTTATCGCAAAAAGAATATATTAAACTCATTTCCGAGTCTAACATATTGTAGTTGGTTAATTCAAAACGTTACATAAATCCCGACTTAGAACCAATCTAACCCGTATGTCGAATATTACTCAAATTATATAACCGTATAAAATCTTATAACATCTATGTTATATTCGTTACTAATTATTAATCGCGTACTTATTTCTTAATGTTTATCGCTCACTTACATAAGTACTTTCGTTGTCAACTCACATTCAGTATCATATATCCCAATAATGTTATTCCGGTATTACCGTGTAATTAACTTGTTACAATATCAAGTCGTTATATATATATATATATATATACATATGGTTAACCTATCGTCTTGTTTTATTAATTTCGTTATCCTATTATAATAATAACCATTAGCTTTAATAAGCCCATTTTAGTTGAAGAGTACATTTTAGTTGTATCATTATTACCAAGTCATAATCCGTAATTAACTTTCTCAATTTCAAACACGTTCTCCGACTAGTATATTTGACTCAATGCTACGAAACAATACACGAACTAGACGAGTTTAGCCAATCTTAAAACAACATCCAATAATGACAAAATTATAAGGTTTCAACACTATTGCTCATATCTTTATTTTTCACAAAATTTATTAAATAAGCAAGTGATCAAATTAGCGATTGAGCAGGACAACCCGACCCCGTGACCAACTATGGGTCGACTCCACCCGAGACTACCAACGCATCATGAGACCACGAAACTACAACAAAAACGAGCATGACCCGGGTTACATAATCACCACAATATCATTACCATATTCGAGATCCTAGACATTTAGAAATCTGGGTTTACATACCCAAAGCAAGCCGAAACAAGCCCATAACGACACAATCATTACCTCGTATTCTTCTTACCACACTAACGATAATAACATGCTTCACAGATTCTTACCATATCACGTTTTCATTTGTTTAATTAGTTTGTACATATAAAACCTTTCGTAACCATTTTAATTCCAGATTCATACACGAAATACTTATTAAAATCACTTTAACAACCTTTTTATTCCACGAAAACGTACACAAACTTTATATGAATCGCTTAGAAACAGAAAATAAAAATAGTAATGGGGCGTTTAGGGTTTACCGAGAGGAGAAGAGAAGAAACGAGTGGGTTGGTGTCCCATACGAGTACAACTCGTATACCAAGCTTGGAACCTCAAAATAAAACGTAAAACCTCACAAAAATTAATAATCCGAATCTTATTTTTAAGATGTATGGCGCGTGTGTTTGTTTCATGGCGTATGTGATACAAAAGTGTGACCACAATAGCCCGATCTACCATTTGGGATAGGTGGTGTAAGTAGAAGAGGTCGCCGGAAAGTTGGCCGGAAAATATTACGGCACCGGAACCCTAGGAGGAGGGTGGCCAGATTTTATCTTAGAGAGAGAGAGGATGTGTGTGTGATTTTTAGAGAGAGAAAGAAGAGGTAAAAATGAGGGAGTGGTGAGGAGGTGGGGTATTTATACTCCAAGGGAGGACCCAACATGTACTAGTGGAACTACAAGGGCGCAAATGAAAATATCACAAGGAACTTAGATGAAATTTTGTTAAACTTTCGATACATTAGGTTCGGGACTCGTTTAGACTAGTAAACGAGGGATTCATGACTTGGGAGTTACGCCATTATTCTTAAAATATTATTTCCAATAAAAACGATATATAATACGACTCGTAACTCAAATTATTTAAAACGATCGCTTTAATCGATATTTCTCCAATTTCGACGCATCGAGGAATTTACGAGTTGTCACAGCCTCACCTCCTTAAAAGGAATCACGTCATCGTGATTCAATTCAAGTCATCTATTAAAGTCTAGAAGGGGTGAGTGCAAAAGCACAATGGTTTTTCTTCACGTTCCCTACGTGAATCTAGGATCTCTCTGCGAGTTTTTACGAGCTTCGAAGATAGAGATGCGACTTTACTATGGTCGTTCGGTTTCATAATCTATGGTTTTGTTAAGTCAACAGAGTTCTAAACGTTCAAAGATTAGGATTTCCCAAAGGGATAACAACTGCCTCATCGGCGAGTCTTTTCTTTCTATTACGCACGAGATGTTGGAAATTCTACTGAGTCTTGGTGGTAGCTCAAGGCTCTAAGCTACTGGTCTCAATCTAGCAAGAATTTTCTGAAGGGTTGATATAGCGGGGACTAAGTTTTCTCGTTTACTACTAGCTTCACACAATATCATGGTGGATCCTTAAGCTTAATTCAGGTTATTTCGGAAGGTTCATGAGATTTACGTTGTTTATGTCTCCTAATGGTTTGTGAGCAACTTACATATCCATTCTCAACTTCGAATGTTTTTCCTTGGTAGTTTCTTAAATATGTTCAGGGTTGGTAGGTTGGGTATTTCCATTTCTACCCAACAATCGGGATCGGCACTTACGACCATAGAGGATCTCTTACGGTGCCTTTGAGGTACTAAAACGATAGGTATGGTCATAGGAGAAGTTGGCCAATGGAAGGTGTCTGTCCCAACCATTGTCAGACTTGAGAGATGTCGATAAGAGAGTTTGGCCAACGAGAGGTGTCTATCCCAACCGTTTCCAAACATGATAGGCACGCTATGTGTTCTACTAAGGTTCGAATGATTTCTTTACTTCAGCCATCAGTCTGGAGATGATACACCGTAAACATATCCAGATCTATTCTCTCGGCTCTAGGAAGAGATAGATGAAAATGGGTGTATGGCTATTGCCACAATCCGGAAAGGATAGAAATCAGCATTTCCTAAAGCACACGGTTTCCTTTACGTGCGGAGAAGTCTATTTGTGTAACTCAGGTTTTCCAATCGCACTTTTTCCTTAAAGTGTATCGGAGGGAGTTGAAGGTTGAGAAAGAAGAATCAGATGGGTTCCAATCATGGTGAATCTCAAGTAGATAAAGCGTATCAAGGGGGATTCCCTTACTACATGAGCCGGATATTTTGTAACACCCCGAAAATACGGTCTAGCGGAAGCATACGAGCCTTTAGATGCCACAATCTTGGAATCACAACATAAGGTACAAAGAATGGTTTTTATCTCATTTATTTAGAATAAGATTCATTAATTGAAAACATTAAATTTACATTAATGAAAATAGTGCGGAAATAGGCCCAAAAGATAATTAAAGCGGTCCCGTTTATTCATCAGAGTCGCCTATGACCATGCCCCTTTCCAAGCGTCTTCCAATAGTGAGCTATCGCCTTAAACCTGAGAACACATGCTAAAAAGGTCAGCTTACGCTGGTGAGTTCATAGGTTTAAATTCAATAAAACATAGTGGACCTGTAGGAGTTGATTTGCTATGCGAGACTTAAGATAGATGTACATCATTCACAAACCGTTTCATATCCGAAATCACAATCCATATCATGCATCCAGTGATCACACAGGCCCAGCGACTCTAGCCCAGCGCTGTTGTAGCAAAGTCTAGAACAATTGCTAACCCCGGACTAGGTCGAGATAGAAGTCTACTCTTAGCTAGGCAACAGTTATAGCAATTGGGATTGCTACCCTAGTCTAAGGCAACGACTACCACGCATCTATCTAACATCAAGCACATAAGCAAATCCAAATAGTTTTTAAGGTCCAAAAAAAGTAGCATGATTCTCACCCCAATTTAGTTAAAAACGTAGATAAAAATGGGGCTATGAAACTCACCTTAGCCACAGCAATGCACTATTCACTATTGACACGACTGGCATCTAAAGCTAATCTCCATGGCATCCAGATGATCGTACAACAAGTACGATCGAATAGAAGTGACGCAACCTAATGCGTATACGATAATCTTAAAATACAGCTCATATGATAGAGAAGTTGATAAAAGTAATGTGTACTAGTTTTCGTGGATCATTCATGTCATTACTTTCAAAAGTTCATTATTGTTCCCAAAAGTTTATAATTAATATCTTAAAAGTTTAGTTTTATCGTTTCATGTGGTGGTAAGAAGCATAGACGCGACGCACAACTCACGCGAAAATGGAGAAGACGTCGACACATTCAAGACATACTAACCGGAACGCACACCAAGAGGTAAAGACATTGACGAAGTCAAGAAATAATGAAAATACTTCTAGCTAGTCAAAGACTAGGAAATGACGATAACTATTTATGTAACATAAATAGGTTAATTGATAAGTTTCGGCCACTTACACAATAATCCCCAAATGCACATGTTTAACAATAAAAGACAAGTTTCCATTTATCGCTCAATTAATAAAGTTTTCTCAATCGTTATTCGTAATTATACAAGTTTACCCGTAAGTACTTCATATAAGGTATAGTAAATAGTGTACTATAAATGACACGTTTGTTTATTCCCAAACCATCACGACTTTAATAAGTTATCTTATCAAAATAATATTTCCAAACAAGTTTATAAAGCTAACATGATTTATGAAACATGTGTTACCATCGTATTTAATAAGGGTTTATAATAGATTAAACCATATCCATAAATAGTTTATAGTTATGTAATTCTATATCAGCTTAAATGTGAAAGCGGAATATTTAGTTTATCGCAAACAAATATATTAAACTCATTTAAGCCAAAACGTTTAATAAAGTACAACATACTAATCACTATAACTTGTTAGCGATAGTTATTTCAAGTTCATACACCGTATTTACACTTATCATGTATTTATTAAATGTGAGTTATTATTATCGTAGTAAATAAAAGTTTATAATTAAATAAAACCGTATTCGTCAATAATATATCTAGTAATATATTTCATCATCGGCTAAAATGTGAAAACATAATATTTTGGCTTATCGCAAAAAGAATATATTAAACTCATTCCCGAGTCTAACATATTGTAGTTGGTTAATTCAAAACGTTACATAAATCCCGACTTAGAACCAATCTAACCCGTATGTCGAATATTACTCAAATTTTATAACCGTATAAAATCTTATAACATATATGTTATATTCGTTACTAATTATTAATCGCGTAGTTATTTCTTAATGTTTATCACTCACTTACATAAGTACTTTCGTTTTCAACTCACATTCAATATCATATATCCCAATAATGTTATTCCGGTATTACCGTGTAATTAATTCGTTACAATATCAAGTTGTTAAGTATATATATATATATACATATGGTTAACCTATCGTCTTGTTTAATTAATTTCATTATCCTATTATAATAATAACCATTAGCTCTAATAAGCCCATTTTAGTTGAAGAGTACATTTTAGTTGTATCATTATTACCAATTCATAATCCGTAATTAACTTTCTCAATTTCAAACATGTTCTCCGACTAGTATATTTGACTCAATGCTACGAAACAATACACGAACTAGATGAGTTTAGCCAATCTTAAACCAACATCCAATAATTATAAAATTATAAGGTTTCAACACTATTGCTCATATCTTTATTTTTCACAAAATTTATTAAATAAGCAAGTGATCAAATTAGCGATTGAGCAGGACAACCCGACCTCGTGACCAACTATGGGTCGACTCCACCCGAGACTACCAACGCATCATGAGACCATGACACTAAAACAAAAACGAGCATGACCCGGGTTACACTATCACCACAATATCATTACCATATTCGAGATCCTAGACATTTAGAAATCTGGGTTTACGTACCCAAAGCAAGCCGAAACAAGCCCACAACGACACAATCATTACCTCGTATTCTTCTTACCACACTAACGATAATAACATGCTTCACAGATTCTTACCATATCACGTTTTCATTTGTTTAATTAGTTTGTACATATAAAACCCTTCGTAACCATTTTAATTCCAGATTCATACATGAAATACCTATTAAAATCACTTTATCAACCCTTTTATTCCACGAAAACGTACACAAACTTTATATGAATCGCTTAGAAACAGAAAATAAAAATAGTAATGGGGCGTTTAGGTTTTACCGAGAGGAGAAGAGAAGAAATGAGTGGGTTGGTGTCCCATATGAGTACAACTCGTATACCAAGCTTGGAACCTCAAAACAAAACGTAAAACCTCACAAAAATTACTAATCCGAATCTTATTTTTAAGATGTATGGCGCATGTGTTTGTTTCGTGGCGTGTGTGATACAAAAGTGTGACCACAATAGCTCGATCTACCATTTGGGATAGGTGGTGTAAGTAGAAGAGGTCGCCGGAAAGTTGGCCGGAAAATATGACAGCGCCGGAACCCTAGGAGGAGGGTGGCCGGATTTTATCTGAGAGAGAGAGAGGATGTGTGTGATATTTAGAGAGAGAAAGAAGAGGTAAAAATGAGGGAGTGGTGAGGAGGTGGGGTATTTATACTCCAAGGGAGGACCCAACATGTACTAGTGGAACTACAAGGGCGCAAATGAAAATATCGCAAGGACCTTATATGAAATTTTGTTAAACTTTCGATACATTAAGTTCGGGACTCGTTTAGACTAGTAAACGAGGGATTCGTGACTTGGGAGTTACGCCATTATTTTTAAAATATTATTTCCAATAAAAACGATATATAACACAACTCGTAACTCAAATTAGTTAAAACGATTGCTTTAATCGATGTTTCTCCAATTTCGACGCATCGAGGAATTTACGAGTTGTCACATATTTAATTACAAAAAATTATAAACCATATTAATTAACGACCTATTACAAATATAATGACTGACACTTCATAATAATAACGTGTTCCTAAAAAACATCCCCTAAGGGTTAGTCATCATGTGTCATCATACATAGGTCGTTTGACATCTTAAACTTCTTTAGCATTCTATACATGTGACGTCTTTGATTCTTTTCTTCTTTGTTCTTTGTTCTTCTTGTTGTGATCAGATATTGGTGTTGTCTGCTCTTTATCAACATCTTTTTTGTTGGTTCTTTTATGTCTTTTCTAACGTGCTCATACTTCTTGTGAAGTTTGTGACTCATACTTGTGAAGCATTCATTCTTCAGCTTTGATCTTTGTCTTGTAACTTTGCAGAATATTTGACTTTGAAGTAGAACCTTTCTGAAGTTTGCTTTGCTTAGATCTTTGATGAGAATGTCTTTATGATGTGGGTATGAGCATGTGGAAGTGAGATGTTGTAAAACCCTAAAGTCCTATAACCTAAATGTTTGATCATACATATTATGTTGTTTGATGATTCGGCTGGTCCAGGATTATGATGAAACAAGAATGCCATGTTTAGAGTGAGAAAGAGTAGAGAGGGTGATCTTAGAGAGAGAAAGTAAACAAAAAGAAAAATGTTAGATTAAGAAGCACCACCCCTTCCAAGGATGGAAGGGGTATTTATAGTTACAACAAATACGTCCTCCTGTCGGATTGTGGATCAGGAATACATTGGGTAAAGACCCGTCCTTCCTCCACGGTGTTGCTCTAAACTACTCCCTCCGTCCCAAAATTATAGTCACCGTTTGACTTTTTCGGTCTTTCTTTCACAACTTTGACCTTAAGTATTTTTGTTTATGTTATATAATACTTGATGTAAATTATATAAATGGATTGTGTTTTAAATGTATTTTCATTTGGTATAACTTTCATCAACTATTATATAACACAAACTAAAATATTTAAGGTCAAAGTTGAAAAGTAAAGACCGAAAAAGTCAAATGGGAACTATAATTTTGGGACGGAGGTAGTAATAACTAACTAGCTAACTAACTAAATAACTAACAAATAACGATATGTCTACGAGCTAACATATGCTAGATAATAGTTGGGGTGACCGACACTTCACTATGGAATTTCTAATTCCTAACAATCTCCCCCTAAGGGAGGTCACCCCATGATTTACATTTTGAATCCTAGCGTTCTATTTTGACTTTTGTTCTGAGCTCGTAGAATTTAATTCTTCAATTTCCGCATTCTTTGTGCTTGAGCAGTGATTCTTCAAAGTCCGACTGCTTTGTACTTTTAGTAGAGGTCTTTGAACTGATCAACATCTTGATGATCTTCGAGCTTTCTTTGAGATCATCAGTCACGGAAAATCTCTGGGTCACCCTTTATTCTGTTGCCTTCATGTGATGTTGTGACTTTTGGACCGACATGCTCACACTTTCATGATCATGACATCTTTTCATCAGAGTAGCGGAAGCATCTTTGTTGTATGTTTTGGATGTTCATGATTTTCTTCAATTAAGTGTGAATGCTGTGAGCATGCGGTTATGAATTGACTCCTCAATATCGATCAGCTGCAACCGTCCAATGTTCCTGCAAACAACAGTTAGCACTAAAACACACGAAAGTGTCTTTGTTCACTTTCGTTGAATATAGTTGTAAGAACCACGGTTCCCCGTTGATCAGTATAAATACTGCCTGTGATCAGGTAGGATTCCGAAGAATCTCCTTGACAGGGTTTCGCAGCTTATCTAGCCTTTCTCAAACTGGAGTGTCCCAAAGTAGACAACACGGAGTGAGTGAACTAGCGAATTGAGATTCACTGATTGATGAAAAATTGATTTGAAAACAATCGCGTATTGCTTAAAGAAAGAGTTTTGCAATACGACGAAGGTTTTATAAGAAAGATCAATTTTCAATCAGAAATACTTAATGTGTTAGAAAATGAATACACATTCGATGTGCTAGAGAAAAGAACATTTGCACATCGAACGGTTTTTCCAAAAGTATTCGTCAATTCATTTCCTGGACCAAGGTTGATTAACGAGTGAATCGCCCCATCGTTTCTATCCAATTGTCACAAGTTTGATCTTTAGAAAAGATCTCACATGTCACCCACCAAGAGCTTGTTTTATGTTGGCTCCAGAAGGATTTCCATCTTCATCGTGAATACTTTTACATATCACTAGGATGTTCTGGCAATACCACAAGGATAATGCGTAGGACTCTCAATATATATTTACTTTCCACATTGTGTGAAACAGAAAGTCTTCATTAATTGTGTGTCCTAATAAGATTTTGTGGATGATCTCTTGGCTCTAGACTCAATTGTGCATTTTGGTTTCCTATGCCGGAGACTAGGGAGAGGGTCTCCTTCTTCAATATCAACAATCTCTAAGAGAAAGTTGATAGATTATGTAGTTCCCCATGAGAATGAAGCAAGTCCTTTTAAGAGGAACTTTAGTAGCTTGGGAAGTTTAGTGCAGTGCGTCACTGGGTTCAGGACGTCTTGTCTTCAATACCAGCATTACCTTAGTAACCAATAGTAGCATATGAATTGAAACCGGTCTCTGCCCTAAGGTTGAATTATTGGAGGGCTATTTCTTTCCACCCTTTTACATTCATTTCTTTTTCATTCTTCAACCCCTTCAGTGCTTACCGAGACTTCATTACTAGAACCTTGTTGGGTTTGTTCCAGTACTAGCTCTGTCTCAGTCGGCACTCTTCCCATATTCTCATTTTTCTTCTTTTTTCATCATACCTAAGGACTCTACACTATCTAGTGGATTATCCCTGGGTAGATCCCTTCGATTCTGGCGGGATCGTGGGAACTAATACCTAACCTTACCATCCTTATAACAACATGCATAAAGTAAAATGGTCGGTCTTTTGGTACAGTTCTTTTCTTCTTGAAACCACTTGAAAAATCATTTGGAAAATCAATCAAGGTACTTGTGATATAATATCAAAACATTTTGTACCTTAATTGTTTTAGTCATTTAGAAATGCTCCCCCTCAACATGTGCATACGATTTTGAAATTGTTTAGCACATGGAGGCAAGAGTTCTTTGAAATAATTTTTTTATCACAATTTTCGTGGAAAAAGCCATTTGATTTTCTTGGTAAATTCTCCCCCTCAAAATGTGCGTTGGTTATTTGAAATCATTTAACACATAGAGGAAAGAGGTTTTTGAAGTACTTCCACGATTGCCAATAGAAACCATTCGCTCCCCCTCAATATGTGCATCGATATACGAAAGAGTTTAGCACATAATAAAGAGAACTTGCACTTTGAATCAAAACGATTATCTTTTATCAGATTTTATATTTAAATCACATTTTCTCCCCCGATCAAAAATATCAAACCCTTTGAGATTTTGGATCCCAAGTGATTTAAATATTTTTAGAAACTTGGGAGAAAATATGCATGGTTTAAATTCTCTTCTGGTTTTTGGTTAAATGCTCCTCCTCAATCATGTGCATCATGTATTTGAAATCGTTTGGCACATGAAGAAATGAGTGCTTTTGAAATAATCAACCTTTAAAACCGATTTGAGATTTAAATCACGATCTCTCCCCCGATAAAAAATTTCAAACCAATCGAGATTTGTGATCCCAATTGATTTAAATTATTTAGAAAATTCTGGGGAAAGACGTGGCTTGATTTAATTTTGAAATAACTGATAAGGATCAATTTTAGACAATAAAGATTGTTAGTGTCAGGTATGATAATTTTAAGATATCTTTAGGTAAAAGAAAAAGTTTTACAATCAAACAAGAACAGAAAAAAATTTATTTTGAAAGATCTTTGAGTTTTAAAGAAAATCATACCATGACATAACATTAAATCTTTAGATCACCACTTATTTAGTACAAACGAACATGATAGATGAAATATCGTTTGAAAATATTTAATTTGAAATCACTCTCCCCCTCAATCGATGAACGTAGTCATTGATTGAGTGACTTATATTTTAAAAAAATGAAGTCCGGTTGATTTCCAAAATTTGAGTTCAGTTTATTTTCAAAACAATATTTTTCCATTTTCAAAACAATGCTTTTAAAATTGTTAAATACCGGTATCATCACTACTAATCCTACACAAAGATACGTTAGGTGGTGTAGAAGCTGCTTCTGTTGTTGCTGTTTAGAGCGAAATAAAACCATCTGCTGATGCAGTGAGACCTCTGACGTTGCATCTATCATGCCAACTCTCCATAGAGATCCAATTAAGCTCTGTTTCTTCTTTTGTCGACCCAAGATATAGTTGCCCTTTCCTATCGGCATCCAATCATCAACTTATGTGGGATCCGGATCGGGAAAATTCTTATAAACCATCTTATCTGCATACGTTAGTCAACACAAACAGATATATGGTGGTCGACAACACCCAAACAGCAATCGACTAATAAAAGTCAATCCAACATATCAATCAGATCATAAAAGGCATGTGATAACATCAAATAGTCCTGATTATTAAGTGTCAATTTCCCCCGATAATGCTTCTAATTTATATCATTTATATGGATTTACGCTTGTTTTCCATTGTTTTCCACTTTCAGGTAAATTACGAGCATTGGAGCTTAAGAGACGCGGAACTGGAGAAATATCTAAAGATTTATCACAGTACGCCATTTTGAAGAAGTTACGGCGTAACTCCACTCTCACATTACGCCGTAACTATTGCGTGACTCAGTATACCAACTTATCAAGAGGTTACGGCGTAACTCTTCCCAAAGGTTACGACGTAACTACATTAGGTCAAATGAGGATCCACGTCGCTGATACTTACGCCGTAACTACTACATCAATTACGGCGTAACCATGTTTATTGAAGACTATGGCGTAACCACTTATAAGGGTAACTAGAAGATCTAGCGCTATTACAGAGTAATTAAAGGTTACGGCGTAACTCTTGTTATAGTTACGCTGTAACCCAGATCTGGCCTATAAATACCAACGAATTCCAGCATTTCTATTCATTCCATTCCACACACAACACTCTGAGAACGTGGGAAAAAGCTCAAGGCAGGTCTAGAGGAGCATATGGAGCTGTCTCCAAGGGAGAAATCACTCCACTACGATAAGCATTAGCGTTTTGTATTTCTTATACTTTCAATTCATGTATTTCGTACCCTTGAATATTGAATTGGTTTGCATGATTAATATGAGCGGCTAAGCACCTTTTGGTGCTAGCCTAGTTATGATTCCTTAATTGTTTTGTTTGCGTTTACTTTACTTCCGTACAATTATTTCTAAGTGTATGCATGCATAGTTTATTGGTAGACACCCTTGGTTTAGTAGTTTTGAATGGCAATAGAGGCCAATTGCCTAGGAGTTATGACCAACTGACCCTAGGTGAGCGGACTGAGACGGGAAGGGTAAGATATGACCAACTGACGACCCTTTCTACTTGTGCGATTTGACCAACTGATCACCTATCGTTTGGATGAACTTAAGAATTAGGGGGTGCGTGTCTAAGTTACTAACGGCCGGGCATTCACTATTATAAATCTAGCATGTAGCGGTACTTAATGACTTGGCTTAGGGGACCAGGAACAACAGGACTTATGATGGTGCGCCTGATTTCTCCTGCGGTGGCATCTTTGGTGATAGGTTAGGGCGAATTGACCAAATGATGTCCTCTCGAATTTGACCCCACCTGAAGTAATTGGAAGTAAGTAGACATAGACATAACGAGCTAGGAGGATTAACTAGGTTAGCACCACTCTCCTCTATTGATTTCCCTTTACCATTTATTTGCTTTAATCTGCTTTTATTTGCTTTAGTAGTTTAATTAATTAAATCCCTATCAAAACCTTTATTAATCTGTGACACTAGACTTAGTAATAATCCAACACACATAGCTCTTGGGACGACCTCGGCTTTACCGATTACTGCACTACACACGACCGGGTACACTGCCCGTTAGTGCACTAAGGTAGACCATAGGTAAAACGAAACACTATAAATTTAAGACCTGGTCAGTAAAACCTGCATCAAGTTTTTGGCGCCGCTGCCAAGGAGTTATATTAGGATTAATATTAAGTCTTTAATTTCGTTTTAAACTTTTCTCACGATCATATTTCAAGTTTTCAGGTACTATGGAAGTGGATAATATCGATGACCTCACTCTTGAGGAATACTTGGCGTTGACAAGAGCAGAACAAGGGCCAGGTCTCGTTAGACCGGAAATTAGAGCGGATGTCCATTTCGAAATCAAAGATCAATTTATGAAGGAGCTTCGCGCTAACCCTTTTTCAGGAAACAGGGACGAAGACGCGTATGAGCACGTCGAAAATGTCCTTTACATCGCAAGCCTTTTCAACATTCCGGGTGTGTCTCATGATGCTATTATGCTAAGAGTATTCCCTATGACTCTTACTGGAGCTGCCAGAAGATGGATCGAAAGATTGCCCGCCGGGGCAATTAATACTTGGGAGCTACTTAAGAAGCATTTTATTCAGAGATATTGTCCACCATCAAAGATTTCTAACCAGCTTTTGGAAATCCATAATTTCAAACAAGAAGACGACGAAACGTTGTATCAAGCCTGGGATAGATACAATTATCTCCTTTACAAGTGTCCTACACATGATCTGAACAACCAGCAGAAGGTCAACATTTTCTACAAAGGAATTAACGTAACTACAAGGCAAATGCTGGACTATCAAGGACCTATCCCAAACATGACTCCTACTCTTGCAATTGAAGCCATTCAAAAAATGGCGGATCACTCTCAAAAATGGTACGACGGAGGAAGTAAAAGAAACCAAGGCGGAAGTTTTGACGAAATTGCAGCAATCGCTAGTAAAATTGAAAATCTCAGTTGAGATATGCTGAAAGTCAGAGAAACCGTTCATGCCATCCAAGTAGGTTGTGAAAGTTGTGGAGGAGGACATCTAACGAAGAATTGTCCTCATGTGGACGATGAGAATATTGAAGAAGCTAAGTATGGAGAAAATCGACCATTTTACGGTGATAATCGAAATAGTAATGGTTATCGTGGAAATTACAACCGTAGGCCTTATGGAGAAAGAAAGCCCAGTCTTGAAGAAACAACTAATAAGTTCCTGGAAAGTTCAGCCCAAAGACAAAAGGAGCAAGATGAGTGGTTGAAAGAATTCCAGGAAAACACTGACAGGAACCTTTCCAAGCACGACACAACTCTGAAAAACCTAGAATCCATGGTGGAGAAGCTCAGTGACAAAGTAAGGAGGAATAACGATAAACCTGAAGGATCTAAACCAGCTATGGAATGTAAACTGATTTTTTCTGATGATAACCCGAAGGTTCAGGGCAATGATACGGATTCAGGGGATGATTTCGTTGACAGATCTGAGTTACGCCGTAACCTGCCTAATGAGTTACGGCGTAACTATGTGTTTGACAGCGATAACGGGGTTATAAAGAATACTGAGGAAAATGACTATAACGAATTACGCCGTAACCAAGAGTATCAGTTACGGCGTAACTGGGATACATGGGCAGAAAAATTCCTCGATGTAGGCGAATCGGGAAACGAATGGTCTCACGACGTTGACTTGTGCCCTCTGCGCAAATCTAAGAAGAGGTATCACTGGTGTAAAATGATACCGGTTGCTAAGGGAGATTGGTATGATCTTTGGGCCTCGTGTGACCCGAGAAATGAGGTTTGCGACGGAGGAAGCAATAAGGATAGGATCAACCATAACAAATTTAAGTGGCCTGCATATACTGATGATGAAAGACTCGAGAAACTCTCCCTTGAAGATGAAGAAGAGCCACTTATCACTCATTGGTGTACTGCTGTCATCATAACTGACGAGGAGTCCACACGAGCATGGCCTACATGCAACCCCTTCCGTGAATATTGCAACGGCGGGGATAGTGAAAGAGATGAAGAGTGGACATGCCCTCATGAGCGAAAGAGATTGTATAAAGTTCGGTGATTTGGCTTTTGAAGACTGGTACGCAATACAATTCGGGGATGCCAAGATTAACTCGAATCTTCTTAAGAAGCTAAAAATTGATTACGAGGAGCACATTCGGAAAAAAGAAGTGGCTAATAAAGGCATCTACTGCATGGATGAGCATTTAACTGAAACTGACAATAAGGAATTACGTAGTCACTGGTGCGAAAGAGTAAAATCTCCTGGGTAAATTTTATGGGCGTCATGCAACCCGTATGACGATATGTGTAACGGGGGAAGCAGCTCTGGGAGAATTGGAAAAAACGAATTCTTTTGGTCCTCAACCAATGATGACGAGAGAACGAGTTTACCTTGGTTGGACAATCTAGGATTCGATAGTTGGGTAAAGATTAAGTATGGACATGTGGATACGATAACCAAAGAGAAGATTTGGAAAGAATACATGGATCGTGAAAAGTCAAACAATGAAAGTCTCAACAACACGAGTGAAATAACAATTGAGAAAGACAAGGAGATGGTTAGAGATGAAAAGGAAGAGTGCAAGCGCGTACTAGTGGAGAATCTGCTCGATGAAGAATGGTTCAAAGGTACTGCTTCTGTAAAACCCTAAAAATTGTAAACGAGTGAAAAGACTATTGTGCCCCTCTATTTAATATTTATAAGATACATAAATCCGTCCAACTCAGTAGATGTAGAATTTAACTTACAACTTGTTCGCCAAACCAAATATATGAGATCGATTTACGGTTACATTTAAAATTTCATTATAGGTTTGTACATTACATGGACCGAAATTATTAAGTTACAAAACATATTAAATTAAATGTAAAAAGCCCAACTAATTTGGACTTGGCCCATGCATCATCCTTGGCTAGTCATAAGTAAACCCGTATATTTGCCCCCCCCCCTTTTGGTTGTACGCTCCACAAGGATTAAAACCAAAGAAAACCCTAACTCTTTTCCCCAAAAGTTACGGCAAAAAGGAACTCCCTCCATCCCATTTTTCTTTGTCGACACACAAGGGAGTTCAAGAGAGGGTTTATACGAGATGTTTAGGGGCTGTTGTCGAAGGTAATTAGCACGAGGATGGTTGTTTGTCGTGAGTCTGATGGTGTTGCTACTGGTCGTGATCTTCTAGGGCCAGAAAGGGTGCTTATTACATTGTTTTGATCCTTGTTGTTCTTCCCCTTTCACGTTACAAGGTATCACGTCTCTTCGTTTCACTTTCTTGTTGGGCCGCATGCTTTTCCCTCTTTTGAATTCATATACACGACACACATATGTTTATACAAGCGAATATAAATGTTATCATGCCTAATAAATTCGAAACCCTAATTGGAATGGAACCCTAAGTGTAATTAAGGGTCTAATCATGTGTTATGATGGCCTAATATGAACCCTAAAAACTGGACAACATCATATGACGAATTTGTGTGGGTTATAGATCGATATTTATAAGTGCAATAATCTGGGTTTTTGTTGGAAAAGTTTATTTTATGTCTTAGTTAAGTTTTCCAAGTGGTTTGGTCGAATTTGGAGTTGTCTAAGTCGTATTTTTGAATTTTACAAGATCAAGTGTCAAAGCTGAGAAAACGGGTCTGAAATTTGGTTGGATTGTTTGATTTTTCATTTTCAAACCATAAGGAACTGGGAGCTCTCCTTTTACAGGATTGACATTTAGGATATAAATGAATTTCTGGGAGTTTTGGGAATTTTTCTAAGGTGTCTAAACAGGTCTAATAAGCGTAAACTTTTAAGGTGTATTTTCTGATCACTTTCTGGGCAGGTCTGGACTTATGATTTTCCATAGGCCATGTTACTTGGAAATAGAACCCCTCAATTTTTGGAGAGTCTTTTAACTCTTATGGGAACCCCTGGGATTTTACTTGATTTCATTTGAGCTAAGTAAGTATTTTATAAAAATCTTTAAAGTCTGGTCCAAATATGAGTTTAAGAAAATGAAAGATAAAACATGATATCAATAAGTAACACACTTACAAAGGCATAAGAAACTTATAAAAGAAGCTAATAAGTATTATACGAATCGTAATCCGTGTAGATTCATTGAAGAAGACGTGGCGTCGTATCTTCGTGTTCGTTCATTCATTTGCTTTTCCCTCATTTGCGTTAAGGTACAGATATTCTGACCTTTTCAGTAAAGGTTTCTCATGATTTCCTTTCTTCGTCATTTCTCTTATGCTTATTAGGATTTCCTATGCCATTGCTATGATTCCCTTCTGTTTATGTGAATCTCTGTTTGTCTAAATCTCATGTTTGTTGAACTTGCTATGTTTAATTATGAACTTCCGATTATGAACATTTGATTTTGATCTTCTGATTATGAATATTTGATTATGAACTTCTGATTATGAACATCTGATTATGAACCTCTGATTATGAACGTATGATATGTGACTGTGATATGAACCTTTGATTTCTGAACATTTGATATGAACCCTTTCTGATTTGTTTGATCTGTTGCTTATCTGAAATCTCTGTTTATTGAACCATGAAACATCTGATTTGAACTTATGATATGAAAACTCCGATTTGTAAATCTGTTTGACCTTTATGATGAATTATGATCTGCGTCATTTATAACAATCTGTTTGACCTAAGTTAGTTTGACACCCGAGCCAATATTTTCACTAGTCATGAGGGTTCCATGTCCGTGTCGATGATGCACCTCTCGACATGACTCTAGGGCAGTAGAGTGATGTTCTGCCACGCCCCTTATCTGTTATCTGTTATGAGCTCAAGTTATGTTATATGACCAATATCATGTCAGGCGTATGGATGCATCCTAGATCTGATCTGTTATCTGATATGTTTATGGTGAATGATTTCGTGTGCAATACGCGTCTTCACAAAATTCTGGGAGCTAGCTACTCCAAATTATTTTCTGAGATTATTTCTGTATAAGTATGATGTTGCTGATATGATATGTTCTGGGCTCGTGGTAGTTAACTAAATCCTTATCTGTTATGTCTGTGTTAGGTATTCTGTTATGGTTCGGTATTTTCGAGTGTTATATTATGTATTCTGATATGACATGTTAGTGAATGTGCTCATGACGTATATGTTCAAGTGATTACTAGTTGCCATGCTAGGATAGGATTAATATGTTTAATCATGATTCGTATATCTGATATTATGTTAGTTTATCGTTACGTGAATGCGTTGATCTGCGAGATGAATGTGCTAGTGTACAATTGAGTGTTTTGGAAGTTTAGTATGTGTGATGGTTCAGTTAATTTTATAAACCTTGACTATCGGTTAGTTATTCATCTGCATATGTGACCCGCCATGTTAAAACGTTGCTAATGTTAGGGTTTGACCTGAGAAATAGTTTAGCTTATGATATCTGTTCTGATAATTGATAATGGCTATGTTATGTTTTTGTCTATTTAGTTATAGTATGTCTACTGTGTTTTCTATCTGTATGTGTGACTGCCATGATTTGTCTGCTATTTCCGCTGCTACAATATTGAATTAAGTGTGTTAAATGTGGATTAATTAATTTCTATGAATGCCATGATTAATTTCTAGAAAGTGTTTCCGTTAGCCTTTAGATATTCCGTTTGGCTTATATGAATTCTACTATCTGGATGTATTGAATGTCTGGTTATTTTGATGTGTTTGGAGTATGTGCCACCAATTATGATATGTGTTTGTTCTTGATCGTTATTTGTTCTTCCGGATTTCTGTATGATTGCGTTTCTGCAGAATCCTCAATGATTCATTGATCTCATTCCGGGGTGACTTCATTATTCGTTTATTTGTTTTATTTTGTAAATTTTATTTTGTTTAGTTTCCGTTCCTATTATATCTGTTCACTGGGCTTTGTAAGCTCAGCCGCATTTTCTTTTCCTGCGGCAGGTGTTAAGCATTCAAGATGAGCTTATGGGATAGCTGATATGGGTTGAGAGTAGAGCTGAGAACAAGATTTGAAAATAGGGTTCTTAGATTTATTTTGATTATTAAGTTATTTATATTTTCTTTTGTAAGTTTTGTAAAGGTTTCCGCTTTTGTATAGTACTTAAGGTTCCGATATGAAACCATATTTGTGATATCTTTACCCTTGTCGGGTTGGGGTGTTACAGCTTCTGATGATGATGACATTGAAGGGATCCTTGATTACCTCGAGTTGCAAGATAATGAGGAGTTTATTGATCCCGACGACGAAGCTTACGAGGAAAGGAGGTGCCAACTCCTTGGGATTCTCTACAAGAAACCACCACCTATTATTGTCAAAAAATTTGAATTCACTCGCTACCACTTGGGACCGGAAGATAAATTTTGTAAAATCCGGAAAGTCGAAATTAATGAATACCTCAGAACGGCTACTGTAACATATTGAATTTCACAAACACATTAAACCATAATCAATATAGGCGTACAAAGATGTTTTAGAGAGAGAAAGAGTTAGAGGTTTGGGAACTTAGTGAGAGAAAGTGAAAATCTTATTATGAGCTCCAACTCTCTACCTTAGGAGGTAGAGAGTATTTATAGTCATTACACAAATCGCCACCTACGGGCTGTGGATCAGGCATACAGTGGGTAAAGACACGTCCGTCCTCCACGGTGATACAAAACTAAATACTACTTAACTTTAAATAACTATGACTACGAGCTTTCTAATGATTACGTATACTTGAGGTGACCGACACTTTAATAACTGGATTTACTAAATCCTAACAATCTCCCCTTAAGGGAGGTCACCTCAAATTACAATGAATACAAACAGATATTACATTAGATTGTTCGTGGATTCTTGATTAAATTCTTTGCTCAGTAGCTCGTAGTCTTTGATTCTTCATGTTCCGCATATTTGGACAAATCTTGTGGATGTCTTTTACTGATCCACGTGATAATGAGTTTTGAGCCAGCTTTGAGATCATCAGCTATCATAAATCTCTGACTCATCCATTGTGGTGTTGATATTATGTGATGTTGTAACATTTGGACCGACATGCTCACATTCTGGATCATGATTTCTTCTCATCAGAGTAGCGAAGCTTTCGTTGATTCATGATATTGGCAGCAGTAGCGAAGCATGGAATGAAAATATCAGAGTCATTGATGCACTAATCATGATTTCTTTAGAACTGAATGTGATGTGTGAGCATGCGGCTATGGATTGATCGCTTCATTCGAACATTTGCAAACGTCGGGCGTACCTGCATACAACAGTTAGTAATAAAGCGCACGAAAGTGTCTTTGATCACTTTCGTTGAATTGAGGTACACGGCCCACGGTTCCCCGTTGATCAGTACAAGTACTGCCTGTGATCAGGTATAATTCTAAAGAATTTCCTTGACAGGGTTTCACAGCTGTTCTAGCTGTTCTCAAACCGGAACGTCTCAAAGAAGACAACACGGAGTGAGTGAACCAGCGAATTGAGATTCACTGATTGATGAAAAGAGATTTGAAAAACAATTGAGTACCGCTCAATAGAAATTGTTTTTGCAATACAACGAAGGTTTTAAAGAAAAATCAATTATCAATCATAAACAACTTTTATTTTGAAATATGAGTACACAGTCGATGTGCTAAAGAAAAGAGTTTTAACGCACAACGACCGGTTTTTCAAAGGTATCCGTCAATCCATAACCTGAACCAGGATTGAATCATAATTATGACTCGCCCCATTGTTTCTGTTCAGTTGTCACATGGTTGATCTATTGGATAGATCTCACATGCCACCCACCAGGAGCTTGTTTGATGTTGGCTCCAGAAGGCTTTCCATCTTCACTGTGAATATGTTTGCATATCACACAGATGTTCTGGCAATACCACAATGATAATGCATAGGACTCAAAAGATATAATCTCTCTTTCCACATTGTGTGAAACAGAGAGTCTTCAATGACAGTGTCCTAAAGAGATTTATTTGATGATCTCGTGGCTCTAGACTCAATAGTGCACATTTGGTCCCTATGCCGGAGACTAGGGAGAGGCTCTCCTTCTTCAATATCAACAATCTCTAAGAGAAGTCGATAGATTATGTAGTTCCCCGTGAGAATGAAACAAGCCCTTTTAAGAGGAACTTGAGTTGCTTAGGAAGTTTAGTGCAGTATGTCACTGGGTCCATGACGTCTTGTCTTCAATACCGGCGTTACCTTGGTAACCACCAGTAGCATATGTATTGAACCCGGTTTCTGCCCTAAGGTTGAATAAATGGAGGGCTATTTGTTTTCACCCTTTTCTCATTCAATTCTTTTTCATTCTTCAACCCCTTCAGTGCTTACCGAGACTTCATAACTAGAACCTTGTTGGGTTTATTCCAGTACTAGCTCTGTCTCAGTCCGCACTCTTCCCATATCTCACTTTTCTCCTTTTTTCATCATACCTAAGGACTCTACACTATCTAGTGGATTGTCCCTGGGTAGATCCCTCCGGCTCTGGCAGATCATGGGAACAAATACCTAGCCTTATCATCCTTATACCACCATGCATAAAGTAAATTTGGTCGGTCTATTTGGTATTGTTCATCTGCCATTGGAACCAATTGAAAACCATTTGAAAATCAATTCAGATACTTGTGATATATTATCAAAGCATTTTATACTTGAATTGTTTTTGATATTTTTAGAAACAGAGCTCCCCCTCAACATGTGCATCAAGTATTTGAAATCATTTTGGCACACGGAGGCAAGAGGAAGAATTAACTTCTTTGATTACCATTTTCTAAAAGATATCAACATCACTTCCCTGATCAAATCAAGTAGATAAAGCATATTGTGGAAGGATGAGGTTTTCATAAATTTGCTCCCCCTCAATATGTGCCTCGAGGTTTGAAAGAGTTTTGGACATATTAGAAGGAACCTGCACTTAGATACAAATCTATCACGTCTCAATTCTTTGTGGTTTAAAATGATGCTCCACCTCAACATGTGCATGGAAAATTTGAAATCATTTGGCACATGTGGGGAGGATAGCTTGCAAAGCACTTATGAAGACCATTAATCGAATTATCAGTTTAAATCCAATTTAAATCACAAATTCTCCCCCAATCACAATTTTCAAATCATTTGATATTTGTGATCTCTGTAGATTTAAATTGATTTTGAAAGCTTTTGAGGGGAGATGTGACTTGATTATGAGAAACATTTAACCAATAAGGATCAAGTTTGAGACTTTAGACTCCAAAGATTAAACATGCTTGACTATCTTTTGAAAACATAATAATAACAAAGGTCTTGTACCAATTTTATACAATATGGTAAAACATTGTTCTTTTTGATTATTCAAGAGCAGACCTTTCTCGATTACGTGCCAATTGTTTGAAAAATACTCTTTTTGATTTGAAATCATTCTCCCCCTCAATCAATGACAAATGTTATTGATTGAAAGATAGAGATTTTGACAGATGAAAGGCCTGGATGATTTTCAAAAGTGGAGTCTGAAGTATTGTCAAAGCAATTTTGTTTTCATTAGATGACAAATATTTTTCAGAAGAATCATTTGAAGGAAAAATATTTGAAAGGAAACATTTGTCTTTTTGACGACAAACATTTGTTTTCGGAATCAGAGCATGGGATTTGAAGATTTAAGATAAAGCATGGCTCTGTTCTTTCTTTGAAAAGCGGGTTACTGCCTGAAATGACAATAAACCATTGTTTCACTTTTCTCCCAAAAAAAATTTTTGATTTTTTTTTTTTTTTTTGAGAACATTCGAACAACATCTAAAGACCCGTGTCATTCTTTGAATGACAGCACAAAGGCCGTAGATATTATCGAATCGAGAAAAATATGACAAAACGACAATATTTTTTTGAGATTTTTCAAGATTTTTCAAAATTTTTATGGATTTTTGAAAGTTTTATATTTTTTTATTTTCTTTTTGTGGGTTTTGTAATTTTGTATTTTGCTTTTTGAATAAATATTTACAAGAGATAGATGAAGAAAGACCTTTACTCCTCGTCTTCTTCTTGAAGACGTTTGAGTGTTTCTGGTTGTAGACTCTTTAGACCAAGTCGTGGAAGGATAAACTCAAAACGTTCTCTAGGAAGAGCTTTGGTGAAGATGTCTGCTAATTGATATTCTGTCCTCACAAAATAGAGTTCCACCACACCGTTCTCTACTTGTTCCCTGATGAAATGATGTCGAATATCAATGTGCTTTGCTCTTGAGTGTTGTACGTTGTTGCATGAGAGAGCAATGGAACTTTTATTATCACAAGATGAGGGATTTTGTTGAATTCAAAGCCATAGTCAGATAATTGGGATCTCATCCATAGGATTTGAGCACAACAAGATGACATGGCTATGTATTCAGCCTTTGTAGAGGAAATAGAAGTACTCATTTGTTTCTTTGAAGACCAGCTCACAAGCTTATCACCCAGAAACTGAGCACCTCCAGACGTGCTTCGTCGTGTATCTTGACACCCTACATGATCAGCATCTGCATAGTCCGTTAGTGACATACCAGTGTCCTTCGGATACCAAAGACCCATGTTAATGGTTCCTTGGAGATACCAAAAGACCCTTTTAACTGCTTCAAGGTGCTTTTTAGTAGGCTTGGCCTGATATCTAGCACACATGCATACAACGAATAAAATATCTGGTCTACTGGCTGTGAGATACATCAGGGATCCGATCATACTACGATATTTCGTTTGGTCTACCATGATCCCTGAGTGGTCCTCATCCAGTTTAGTACGCTCAATCATGGGAGTGTCAATAGGGTCACAAGAATCAAATCCAAATTTCTTTAAAATCTCATTTGCATATTTAGATTGATTTATAAAAATGCCTCCGGGACTTTGTGAAATTTGTAATCCCAAGAAAAATGAAATTTGTCCCATCATAGACATTTGAAATTTGGAACCCATTTCAATTGAAAAACGATCACATTCATTGGGGTCAGTCGAGGAAAAAATAATATCATCAACATATATTTGAACGTGAATTAAATGTTTGCCTGACTTTCTGGTGAACAATGTTGGATCAACTGTTCCTTTGCTGAATCCATTAGATAGAAGAAACTTTGATAGCGTATCATACCACGCCCTTAGAGCTTTCTTCAAACCGTAAAGAGCCTTCTTCAAACGATAGACGTGAGTAGGATGCTCTGGATTCACAAAGCCTTTAGGTTGGCTGACATATACGACTTCTTTAAGGTCACCGTTAAGAAAAGCCATATTTACATCCATCTGATAGACTACCATGTTCTTACTTGCAGCATTAGCCAAGAAGATTCTGATTGCCTCGATACGAGCAACTGGAGCAAATGATTCTTCTAAGTCAATACCTTCCTCTTGACGGTATCCTTTTGCAACCAATCGAGCCTTGTTCTTTAATACATCACCATGCTCATCAAGTTTTACTTTGAAGATCCACTTTAGAGCAATGATCATAGCACAGTCAGGAGCATGTACTAATTCCCATACATCTAGTCGATCAAACTCATGAATTTCTTCTTGCATGGCACTGAACCAGCTATCTTCATTCATAGTAGTTTTAACATCTTTTGGTTCGATCTTAGAGAGTACAAATTTGAAGAAGCACCATAAGGCATCGGTTGCAAGTTGTCGACGAGTGGATACTGAACGAGAAGGGTTTCCAATGATGTTGTCCAATGGGTGATCATGTGTCCACTTTCTAAGGTGTTTATGTGGTTGTTGTTGAGGAACAGAAGTAGCAGATTCGATTTCTCCTGATGAAGATGGTTCTGATGATGATTCAGGAGCAAATATATTTTCAAAAGGTTCATCTTCTAGTGGAGCAAAAGGATTTTCATCATCTGTAACAGCAGCAACATTTCCATTGTGTACACTTGATGATTGAGGCATTGATGATGATACCGAGTAATCAGAAGGCTTCTTGACTTAGTGACATGGAAACTGAAGGGTTAACTTCATTGACAGGGATAGGAGCAGCCTCTGATGATGGAATTGAAAGATCATTAGCCCTTGGCTCATAGTGTTCATCAAACATAGGATCAAATAATTTCTTCAAATCATCTTCTGAAGGAGGTACATAATGAGTTGCTGGTGAGGGATTTGAAACGAGAGTAGAACTGATAGGACTATTAGATGAAAGTTGAGATGGGTCCGAACTGGATTGTCCTGGAGCCATTTGACCTGGTCACTCATCGAACATAACGTGAATTGTTTCCATGATATTTTGGGTTCTCTTGTTGTAGATTCGGTAACCCTTCTTGTTTGGTGCATAACCAACAAAAACTCCAATAACTGCCTCTGCTCTTAATTTGCCTAAATCTTGACTGTCATTCGTTGGATAGCACAAAGCACCGAACACACGAAGGAAGGAGAGATCAAGTTTTCGTTTATGAACAAGTTCATATGGAGTTTTTCCATGAGATGTATGAATAAGGGAACGATTTTGGGTATAGCAAGCAGTGGCAATGGCTTTAGCTCATAGAAACATTGGAACCTTTGAATAAATTAGCATTGTTCTTGCGGCTTCCACAAGAGTTCGATTTCATCTTTCAACTACACCGTTCTATTGAGGAATTCGTGGAACACTTATTTGATGACTGATTCCAACACTTTCATAAAACTGAATTAAGTCCTTGTTAACAAACTCTGTGCCATTGTCTGTTCGAACAATTCTAACAGTATTGTTGAGTCGAATTTGTAGCTGTTTGATAAGTTTGATGATGACATCTGAAGTTTCATCCTTTGTCCTCAAAAACTTTACCCAAGTAAATCGAGAGTAGTCATCAACAACGACTAAAATGTATTTCTTCCCATTTATCGTTTGCACTCTCATTGGTCCGCACAAATCCATATGAAGGGTATGAAGAACTTCCATTACTGAGTTTGTGGTTTTGGTTTGTGGGCATATTTCGTGCTTTTTCCCAATTGACAAGCTGAACAAAGATGATATTTTTCATACTTTAATCTGGGTAATCCTCTTACTAAGTCCTTTCTGGAAAGGTTGTTTATGGTACCAAAGTTCAAGTGATTGAGACGACGGTGCCATAGCCATGACCTAGTTTTGGAAGCCTTTGACAGCAAGCAGATTGGTAAAGATTTCATCATATCTTCGATAGAGATGGTGTATAGGTTTGAACCACGAGTTCCTTTGAGAAGTTCCACACCATCAAGTTCTCTAACAAAGCAAGTACGTTTTCTGAAGGCCACTTCTAAATCTGATTCACAAAATTGTCCGACAGAAAATAGACTATGTCCAAGACCTTCAACATAATATACCCTGGAAATCACACTATTTCCAACCACGTAATCTCCATAACCCATAATAGCACCAAAATGATCGTTTCTGAATCTCACAGTTCTGATGAATTTACTCACGAAGTTCATGAGCCACGACCGGTCTCCAGTCATATGCTTGGAACAGCCTGAGTCCAAGTACCACAGAATGATTTGAACGATCTACAGTTGAACACAGACAAGAATGGATAACTGTATAATTGGGATCCCCATGCAAGAATGGGTTCCATTTGGTTAGTAACAGTGATTGGAACACCCACATCAGAGGTAGAAATAATGGACTCATTAGAAATAGATGCAGTGCTAGTGTCCGTATTTGACCTATTCAAAGTATGTTCGCTTCTTAAGGGAATAGTTCTACCAGTAGGCATCCATTTTCTAGTGGGCATTGACTTAGCAAATTTAGGGCAAAGCTCATTAATCTTACGGCCAGTAGGTATCCATTGATAACCTATATTACTAAATTTCCTTCCTGTGGGTTTCCACTGTTTTCTAACTTTCTTTCGCCTTTGCCTTTTAGCCTTCTTAGCTTGATTTTTAACATTAACATTTTTAACTGGGCATTTAACAAAATTAGACAAATCATTCACACCACATTCAAGATTAGTAACAGAAAGCAAGCAATCATCATTACATGTTTTGCCAAAAGTAGCAGTATTCGCATTAATTACAGTACGCTTAGAGCTAACACTAGAATCAACACGATTCGTTTTATTCAAATTCTCCCTAAGGTGATCTTCTACTCTCTTCCACTGAACATTCCTAGCACGCAAGGTCCTATCATTCTTTGTGTTGCCTTGAGGCTTTGACCCGCTTGCTTTGGTGTCACTTCTTACTCCTCTAGAGGGAATTGGAACATTAGTTGGTTTTGCTACTTTTTGCATTCCTGAACTAGAAGTGCAGGGATCTGAACTACTTGAAGGCACATTGAAATTCACTTTCTTAATGCTGGGCATCGAATGGTTTGTATACTTAGCACTAGGCATGGAACAAGGCATCACAGCTTTATCTTTCGCACCTAAGGATTTAGGACATGTTGCTATTAAACATTCTAACATCTCTTGAGATCGTTTGGCCTGAATGCAAGCAAACCTAATTTCACTATCAAGTGGCTTGTTTATGAAGTCTTCTTCAACAATATCACGAAGACATTCAAGGCTATCCTTAAGATGAGCAAGATAATTATGAAATGCAAGTTCGTTATTCCTAAGATGAGGAGGAATATATTTGACAGTCACAGTATATTTGCAGTCAGCAGATGACTTTGATGCAACATTCTCATTAAAGACAAGTGGCATTTTCCCTTTTTCCTGACTCTTCAGATTCTCAATTTCCTTTTGTAAAGACGTTATTTTTTCATTGTTCTTGTCACGAGTGACTTTCATTGAATCATATAACTCTTTAAAGTGTTGTTTAACCTTTTCATTTTCTTCTAGAAAACTCTCATTTTCCTTTTGTAAAACATTAACCAAGTTTTGAAGATGAAAAGTCTGAGAATTCTGAGAATCTAAAGGAGGAGGCATTTGGGAGCCTGTCACATTGTTCTTTTCACCCTTTAATTGTGAAATTTGGGTTCTCAATTTTCTGATCGTGTTACAATGAGCTCGAATCTGTTCATCACGTTTGCTAATTTCAAAAACTGCATCAAATTCAGGAGCATCCAAGGATGTCTTGATATTTGAGGTTTTAACATTTTCTTTTAGATGTTGATATTTTAATTGCAAAGCAAGATGCTCAACTTCCAATTTAGAAAACTGTTTCACCAGGTTATCATGATCATCATGTTCAACTTTATCATGCAGTTTAGAGTTAGTTTTTTCAAGCTCAATGACACGATCATGGGAGACTTTCAGAGCAACAGATAATTCATGAAATTGAGAAGCATTAATGGAACAATTCATAGCAGTTAAAACACATCTTGAGTAATACATTCAGAAATAAGATTCTCATTCAAGGTATGCAAGTTCTTCCTCTCAATCTCATTATATTTTAATTCTGTCTCATAGTCACTAACCTCAACTATCATTGCATCAAATTCCTTTTCCATTTCTTTAATATCTAAATCCATCCCCTTTTTAAGACCCTCAAATTGACCTTTTAATTGTTTAAAGAAAGGCATGACCTCAGTTAAATAGCATTCTTTAGTTTGCTCAAAACCCCTTTCCCCTTCAGTTATCCCTGTGGGTGTGATCCTTTTCTTACAAGTTTTCTCAAAATCAACAAATAATTGAAAAATTACATATTGACTGATTATGGTCTTGCTCTTAGTGGGAATTGATCTAGGAACTAAATGCATTGGGGTATTGGGGGATAAACAGTGGCAGGAAGTAGTCTCCTACATGGGGGATTCTTTTCAACAAACTCATCAGCTTTTTTCATGTCCATATCATTTTTCCAAAACACTTGTTCAGGGGTCAGCTGTGTTTGAGGTCTAAACTTGTTAAAGGTAATCCAGTTATCCTTAGCATAGTTGGGTGTTTTATAGCTGATTTTCTTTTCTATGCATAAAGGGCTCTTAAGCTTTTCATCCAATTTCTTTCTAGTTACATCTTCTAACTGTTTATCTTCCTCGGTATTCTCAGCGCAACTAGGTTTCTGTCTAGGCTTAAGGATTTCATTGCCATCATAGATTACCTTCTGTGCTTTTCTAGCTTTCAGACATGCCTTAGGGTTTGGTTCATCAACTAACGCCACACTATGTTTGTCACTTAGAACTCTATGCTTAGTGATCATGTGAGCAGTCTGAATGATGTTTCCTTGTACATACAATTTGTTTTCAAGTTTGTTTTTCAAAGTTTTTAGGTCGGAAAATTCATTTAAGAGTTTTGATTCCTTGGAATTAAATTCCTGTTTGAGCACTTTCACATTTTCTTGAAGTTCTTGTTTTTGCTTAGCCGTTTTGTTAAGCTTTTCTTTTAAGGAATCTAACTCTTGTTTAAGTATTTCTTCCCTAAAATTACTTTTTCTAATAATTGTACGCATTTGGTCATCCATCTCCTGCTCACGGGTAGTTAACTTAAACTTAGCACGTTGTTCATAAATGGCAACTTGTTCTTTATAGGAATTAAGTTCAGAGATGGCAGAATCATTAGGAACACTAGCAGTGTATTCATCAAAGATATAGTCATCATTGACTGCATTAGATACATCACTTGGTTCAATCTCACTCTCACATTGGGTCACATATTGATCATATGGGACAATATTATCATTGCCCATATTAGCAATATCTGAATCACTGGTTTCCTGCGATTGAACTTTATCATGTATCTTTTGCTGATCAACATCATCATATAGTTTTAATACCTCTGAGATGATTGTTTCTTTGGATGGACCAGCTTGCTGTGGTGAGGGGACCTTTGGAGAGACCATTGGAGAAATGCTAGCCATGAAAATTGTCTGTGCAGTAGGTTCATCATCGACGTCAGAGTCGTATGCATCATAGTAGGCGACTTGAAAGGCATTCTGATGATTATGACCTATCTCCTGAATTGGCTGCTCATCCACATCTGCATCATATGTCTTGGCATTGCCCTCAGCAAGAAACAACAACTCCTCTTCATCCAACACAGCTCCATTGTCCTGAGCTTGCACATGTAACATCTTATCTTTGAAGTACTCTGCATTTTGTGGACGTTTTGGGGATGTGCAGTTTCTAGCTATATGTCCATCACCACCACAGTTGTAGCACTTGATTGGCTTTGCTTGTCCTTGATTCCCATTCCTTCCCCTATTCTGATTTACCACATATCCTCTACCAACTCCTCCTCTTCCCTGTTCATACTGCCTTTCTTGAACTGGTTGCACCATAACCTTCCCATCTCTGACAGTTGCTTGATTGTGTGGATTGGATGCTGTTCTGAGGTTATTGTTGGTGTGTGGAAGAGAGTTCATGTTTTGACTGACCATGAGAGATAGTTGATTGATGATGTTTTCCATGAATGTGTTTGGGTCTGGAGGCTTATATGTTGGATCAGGGATGAGTTTGTAATTACCATTACCCATGGGTATGACTTGAGAAGCTTTGGTAGTAATACCAACATTTTTGTAAAAGGCTGTTGAGTCATTTGAGGAACTTGTTTCTCCCTGGTTGGTTTTGAACTGTTCTAGAATCCTTTTCTCAAACATAGCATGTCTCTCATTCTGGAGAAGGAAGGCATACAGTTGCTCATAGTTGGTGTTCTTCAATCCTTTGGTTAGCTTCATAGAGGTGACAAACTTGTGCCATTCGGGATTCATGTTGTTCACAAACTTTGTATTCAGCTGAATGTTTGGCATGGTCATTTTGATATTCCTCATATCATTTACAAGCTTGTGGAATCTCACGTAGTATTCATAGATACTCTCTTCTGGTTTCATCTTGAAGTGCTCAAATTCATCATACAGCTGTGATTCTCTGTCTTCCTTAGTTAATTCAGAACCTGAGAGAAGCATCTTGACATTATCCCAAACAACCTTGGCTTCAGTGTTGTGATTGATAAGCTTTTAGATGTCTTTTGGAAGACCCTGTAGTATAATGTTTGAAGCCCTGATATCAGCATCGAATCTCTTTTTCTCCTTATCACTGAGCTCATCATACGTATTTGGTCTGTCCAATCCAAAGATCATGGTTCCATCTGCAGTAGTATCAATTATGTCTCTTGTAGTCTCAATCTGATAAGGTCCTTCATCAATTGATTTGAGAATGTTGACCCAATTTTCCTTTCCAAGACAGTACAATCTTATTCGTTGAGCCCAAGAGTCGTAGTCAGTTCTGTCAAGCATGGGTGGACGAGTATCTGAACCAGCTGCTTGAACGTCTTCAGCAACAGTGGAGATGATTGTAGATACGTTGGTAGACATGTTAACAGATTTCACGGGATTTTATAACTCTATGATTAAACCGGGAAATAGATTCTTTCACGGGATTTTACTAAATCAAGAGAAAACCGTATTAGAAACAAAAGTTCAACCAAGTCGCTAAGAATCCTTGAACCAAGTCGCTAACCACCAAGTCACTAAGTAGCAACTCGCTAGACTTCAAGTTGCTATGAATCAAGTCGTTAAGCCCAAGTCGCTAAGACCCAAGTCGCTGGACCCAAGTCGCTATAATACCAAATCGCTAAACAGTCAAGTTGCTAAAGAACAACTCGCTAAGATCCAAGTCGCTAATATCAAGTCGCTGAGAATACAAAGTACAAGTCGCTAACAAAATTGAAAGCAAGTCGCTAACCTAACCAAGTTGATAGCCGTAGTGGAGAATCCACTAACTTGTATTGTTTGTCGGCTTGTCTCAATGGACAAGTCGCTAGGCTCAAGTCGCTAACACTTAACACTACAACTCGCAAACAATTACTGAAGCAAGTCGCTAGGAAGAAAAACACTACGAGAGTCAAGTCGCTAGCAATAAAAACTTCAAAAACACACTTTTCAATCCAAAACAAGCCCAACCACAGTTATTCAAGCTTACCAAATCAAAACCCAAGCACTTACAATGATTCTAAACACAAAAGTACACCCAAAATTCAAACTTTAACACAAGAAATGATCCAAATGATGCAAAAACCACTAAAATTTTTCAAACTCAAAAACCATCTAAAACCACTCGAAATCCAAGGATATGTAAGAGAGATGATCAAACCATGGATCTTGATACCATTTGTAACATATTGGATTTCAAAAACACATTAAACCATAATCAATATAGGCATACAAAGATGTTTTAGAGAGAGAAAGAGTTAGAGGGTTGGGAACTTAGTGAGAGAAAGTGAAAATCTTATTATGAGCTCCAGCTCTCTACCTTGGGAGGTAGAGAGTATTTATAGTCATTACACAAATCGCCACCTATGGGTTGTGGATCAGGCATACAGTGGGTAAAGACCCGTCCGTCCTCCACGGTGATACAAAACTAAATTCTACTTAACTTTAAATAAGTACGAGTACGAGCTTTCTAATGATTACATATACTTGAGGTGACCGACACTTTAATAACTGGATTTATTAAATCCTAACAGCTATGAATGTCGCCTGGATGAGGCATAACTTGATGAAAGATATTGAAGAAGTCGGGGAAGTCCAAAGGCCCCCATAGAAGCCCCGCGGCTCTGAGTCTAACTTAAAGACTCGTAAATAAAGAAGAGTGCTCTTTCGGGAGACAACCCGAATTATCCCTTTCTTTTGTTTTATTTCCATTTCTGTATGGTTTTGTGTTTTCTAACTATTTTTGCAGGAAACGAGGAACTAATTGCTGCTGCGGTTACTGATCTGAACAGAGTTACGACGTAACTCATCTTGGTGATTACGCCATAACCAACCTTTTAGTAGCAGAATTCTTGACGCATTACCAACTACAGTGTATTACCATATCAGTGGTTACGCCGTAACCACTCGCTTTGCAGCTTATGTCAGGTTTTGCTAGTTACGGCGTAACTCCCTCAAAAGAGTTACGACGTAACTTTCCTCTGCTTTAATTCTTTCATTTTAAAACACAATAACCTTGTACTAGTATTTTAAATGAACTTTGTGGGTGTGTTCCCTGTAAACCCTCACGAGACTTCACTCGTCCACTTGGGGCACCAAGTGGTTTAAAAGGCTTGTTGCATTCGCTAAATGCAACCGTGATTCCTACGAAAGTAAGTTAGGTTTGTTTTTCATTTTTCATTTTTTATTTTTAGGATTATGCTTGTCGGTATTGTGATTTCAGGGATGAAAGTTTGTTCATGATGCTTAAACGAAGGCACGTCTCTTTTTCGTGGGCCTTCCTTCTTTATGGAGCAAATTTCAGGGAAGTTCTCGCTCTAATTCTACCTTTCTCTTCACCTTTATTTAATGCCTAGTACGAAAGGGACTTTGTACAACTCAAGTGGGGGGACGGGAGTAGAATTATCTCTTGAACTTTATTTCCCCCTCATTTTTCTAGTTTATTTTGAAATATTATGCCATTTTTAAAATTTTGACATGTTTTTCTTAACCTAACTAGATTAGACCTTAGCCGAGCACATACAACCCTTGATATTATATGGTGAGATTAGCCTTATCCGTTTCCAATATTTTACCCCAAATCCACCAAATTATGAGTGTGCCGGTAGCTTGTAAACTTTAGAACTTGGCCTTTGCATCATTTCGAGACCATAGACGAGGTATGTTGAGTTAGCTTGATGTATTTGGACTTTTCAGTTTTAGAAGGCAATATTATAGGATTATCACCCAAACAGCCTACCATTGTGTGTCTATCGATTAGTAACCTCGACTTTTCGACCCCCACGTGAAACCCTTTTGTTGCACTCATATTTAGTGCAAGATACCCCTAGATACACCCTTCTGAGCCATTCCTTTCATTTTTTTTACCCAATATATTGTTTCGATACACCTATACACCTTAGCCTACCCTGTAGTCTTTATTTTTAATTGGGAAGTCATCATTTGCCTAAGTTCAAGGTTCGAGTGGAAAGGTTCGGAAATCACGCTTTCATCGACAACATTTCTGAAGATCATTGAAGACCCCCCGAATTCCCATTGTTCATCTCAAGTGGGGGGATATTATGCTATGTTATGGTTATGTTGGAAAAAAAATTATGATTCAAAAAAAAAAAAAAAAAAAAAGATAAAAAAATAATAAAAACAGTTGCTATGTTATTGTAAAGTGCGATGTTATAAGCACTGTAGTATGAGCTTTATTGATTTAGTATCGAGGAGGCCACCTCGGTTACATTTGAAGATTGGAGTTGGTAGTTATGCCAACAGTTGGAGAAAAGGTAGTGTGCCCATCACGACGTCCTCTAATGACGCATCTACCTTGCATTTCATGATCCGGTTTCTTGACTTCAAAACTTGAACTTTGGGCGGACGGTAAGTGGTGATGACTTGGTTATAGATTTAGACTACCTGCTTGTTTTTTATTTTACACCAATTATATATCCCATGTCTTATCCTACCCTTTAGTCATGAAGCGTGTCTAGGTGATGCAGCGAGCAATCTTTGGTGTCTTGGCCATGGATTTGGTCATGTATCATTGATTTTGTCCACTTCGCCGTGACATGTTAGTAATGACGAGTCACCCCTTAACCTTTGACTTGTCTACCCATATTGCCTTCGAGAAAACAGAAACATCGATTTCAGATACTAAACGTAAAAAGAAACTGTTGCGAAAAGATGTTAATCGACTCTTGGAAGATGTTATCTGTGCTGATATCTATAATGTTGTGTTATTGCATTCTTTGCCATATGCATCTGATTCTATATCTGCTGATACTGTTGATTCTGTTGAAATTGTGGAAAATACGGATAATGTGCTTCAGTTAGAGTCTTTAAAAGTTGAAAATGAACGATTGTCAAACGAGCTTTCAAATGCAATACGTCGTCTTAATTGGTGTCAAAAAGATATTCACGATCAACAACTTGCTTTTCAACACAAAATCGCCCAGTTGCATGCAAAAACTCCTAATCCAAAACTTGAGCAACTGGATGATCAAAACGTGTCTTTTAAGTTTCAAATCTCAAAATATGAACAAGAACTTGCAAAAGTTAAACCGGAATATGGTGTCATATTTGATTTACTCAAACAAACTTGTGATGAAGCATCAAACGAACTTGATCATTATCTTGCACACACTAAAGAAGTCATGAATTTTGTTGGAAATCTTCGTTCTGAAAATCAAGACTTGGTGCACACTATCATTAAGTTAAGGGAAATGTTAGGAAAGTATGAACATGTTCAGCCTAGCATCATTAAGAGAATTGCACCTGTAACACTTAGCAAACGTGAACCCAAAATGCCTACTGACAAATCACAAGTTTCTAATGTGCTTCCCTCTACTGAAACAGGAATAGTTGCCTCTTTTCCAAACGTCCGCACTTCACAGCCTAGGAGCAATAGAACGAAGAATAGGAAATTGCGACCTAAGAAAAGACAAATAAAGAATGCTGAAGTAGAAGAACACCATAGGACTTTGAATAAGACTCCCGTTGCACCCACTTTAGATATTGCGTCTAGCAAATGTAATGGAAAAAGTGTTGTAACTGATGTTGAACCTTTAAGTACTTTTGATATTCAGTCTGATGCTTCTTGTGTTATTTGTTGTAAAAGTATGCGTTCTGATTGTCATGATAAATGTGTTGCTAAGGCTATCTTGTCTCGTTTACGGAATCCTAAGATTCGGAATACCTCTAGGCCCACTACTGCTTCTAAGTCTGTGCTAGGTAAACCGCCCTCTTTAGATTCTAAGAAACGAATTGATGTCTCTGTAGCTCCAGTTTCACCTCCAAGGACTGTAGTACCACCTAGTACATTCACTAAGACTAAAGCTAAGACTAGTTGGAGATGGAAGAAATGGATACATAACACACTAGGATTTAAATGGACACCTAAAATTATTGATGTGTGTATCTCTACTATAACTGCTGAGGAACCCTCTAACTCATCGGGTTCCACATCTACTTCTATTCCATCTGTGTCGTCTGTGTGTAATGCAGGTGATACAGATCATCCTTTGGATTGTTGATAGCGGATGTTCCCGACACATGACATGCAACCTTAAACTGTTATCAAACTTTGTTTCAAAGTTCATTGGCACTGTCAGATTCGGGAATGATCACTTCGCAGCTATCATGGGCTACGGAGACTACATTAATGGCAACATCGAAATTAGCAGGGTTTATTATGTGGAAGGCCTCGGTCACAATCTCTTTTCTGTTGGTCAATTTTGTGATGGAGACTTGGAAGTCGCTTTCAGGGAGAAAACTTGTTTCATTCGTGATCTACAAGGAAATGATCTTATGTCTGGCAACCGCTCATCCAGTCTCTAAACTATCTCCATGTAAGACATGATTGCTTCATCTCCCATATGTCTACTCTCAAAGGCTACATCTACAAAATCTTGGCTATGGCACCGTCGTCTCTCAAATCTAAACTTTCAAACCATAACCAACCTTGCTCGACATAAACTTGTTGAAGGTCTCCCACGATTCCGGTATTCGAAAGATCACCTATGCTCAGCTTGTGAACAAGGGAAAAGCACTCGTGCTCATTTTCCTTCAAAGGTGGAACACAGCTCTCAAGATGTGCTTCATCTTCTTCACATGGATTTGTGTGGCCCGATGCGCGTGCAGACGATAAATGGCAAACGCTACATCTTGGTAATTGTTGATGACTACTCAAGATGGACTTGGGTTTATTTTCTTCGAAGTAAAGATCAAGCTCCACAGATGATCATCACCTTTCTCATGAAAATTCAAATTCAGCTCCGGAACACCGTTAGACAAATTCGAACAGACAAAGGAACTGAATTTGTGAATCAAACTCTTCAGGAATATTATGAGAAAGTGGGAATTGAGCATCAAACATCTATTGCCCGCACACCAGAACAAAACGGAGTTGTTGAAAGACGAAACCGTAAGTTGGTGGAAGCTGCAAGAACGATGTTAATCAATGCTAAACTTCCAGATTACTTGTGGGCTGAAGCAGTCTCAACTGCATGCTACACTCAAAACCATTCAATGATCACAAAACGTCACAACAAAACACCATTTGAGCTTCTCCACAACCGTAAACCGAATCTTAAACACTTTCATGTATTTGGATCCCTTTGCTATCCGAATAATGATCGTGATGAATTTGGAAAGCTCAAAGCCAAAGCTGACATTGGAATATTTATTGGATACTGTGAGAACTCAAAAGGTTACCGGATCTGGAATCGTCGTACAAAGTAGGTTATGGAAACGATTCATGCTAATTTTGATGAGCTTACTGAAATGGCTTCTGAGTATAACAGCTTGGAACCCGGTCACAACCGCTTAAACTTCCCCCAAACCCCATCATCAGCTGCAACAAGCCCTCAGCTTACTCGTCAACAAATGGAAAGACTATTTGCTCCTCTGTTCAGTGACGATATTGATGAACGTGCTCCAGGTGTATCCGTTGTTTCCGCTGCTCAGCCTGATAATACTCTTATACCTGATACACCTGCTACAACAACTAATGTTGAAGAAGCACCACCAGTTGACTCTACAACAACAGTTGAACAAACTTCTTCCAACGACGCAGAACCAGCTGATGATGTTCTGAATGATGTAACCCCACCTGCAGATTTTGATCCAAATGCGTTCTTTAACCCGTTCGCCAATGAAACTGCTGCACCTGAGGTTGCGGAATCATCTACAAGCCATTTGAATCCTCAAAATCTGCATAATGTATATCAACATCAACCTTCCACACATCATTGGACAAAAGACCATCCTCTTGAGAATATTATTGGCAACCCAACTCAACCAGTCGTAACAAGACAACGTCTTCACACAGATGGTGAACACTGCATTTATGCACTCACTGTCTGCCAATCTGAGCCTAAAAACATTAAAGACGCAATGACAAAGGACAACTGGATTGAATCCATGCAGGAAGAACTCAACCAATTCAAACGTCTTGAAGTATGGGAACTGGTTGAAAGACCAACAGGGGTCTACGTCATTGGTCTAAAATGGATTTGGAAAAACAAATTGGATGTTGACGGAACCGTAATTAGAAACAAGTCACGTATGGTGGCTAAGGGTTATAGACAAGAAGAGGGTATTGACTTTGAAGAATCATTTGCTCCGGTTGCTCGTCTTGAGGCTGTTCGGATTTTTCTGGCTTTTGCGGCTCACATGAACATCACGGTCTTTCAAATGGATGTCAAAACTGCATTTCTCAATGGACAACTGAAAGAAATGGTGTATGTAAGCCAGCCAGAAGGAGTCGTTGATCCAGCGTTCCCTAATCATGTCTACAAACTGAAGAAAGCTCTCTACGGTCTCAAACAAGCCCCTCGGGCGTGGTACGATAAGTTATCATCCTTCCTTATTGCCAATAAGTTTACCAAAGGTTCGGTCGACACTACACTCTTTATACAATATCACGGGGCTCATATCTTAATCGTTCAAATTTATGTGGATGACATCATTATTGGGTCAACACATTTAAAATACTCAAATGCTTTTGCAAAACTTATGACAAAACATTTTGAAATGTCAATGATGGGTGAACTCACATTCTTCCTTGGAATGAAAGTTCATCAATCACCCCGTGGAATTTTCTTGAGTCAGTCCAAATATGCCCTTGAATTGTTACACAAATTTGGAATTCAAAACTGTGACACCTATGCCACACCAATGGCTCATACCAAGAAGCTAGACGCTGATTTACATGGGAACTTGGTGGACCCTACCAAATACCGTAGTATCATTGGGTCTCTTATGTATCTAACAGCTAGCAGACCTGATATTGTCTTTGTCGTATGTCTTTGCTCCCGTTATCAGTCGAGACCAACTGAAACCCACCTCTCAGAGGCTAAAAGAATCCTCCGATACATCAAGGGAACCATTAATTTGGGAATCTGGTATCCGAAGGATTCTGGTTTTGAACTAATCGCTTTTTTAGACGCTGATCCCGCAGGATGCTTAGATTCATGTAAAAGTACTTCAGGAGCTTTACAATTTCTTGGTGATAAACTGGTGTCATGGAAATCAAAGAAGCAAGATTGTACATCGCTGTCCTCAACCGAAGCAGAATATGTAGCCATGTCGGTGTGTTGTGCTCAAGTCATTTGGATGATAACACAACTCAAAGATTATGGTTACGTATTTGACAGAATCCCGATGTACTGCGACAATCGGAGTGCTATTGCGATCTCGTGCAATTCAGTTCAACATTCGAAATCAAAGCACATCGATCTTCGATATCATTTCATCAAGGACCACGTGGAATAGGGTACTGTTGAATTATATTTTGTGGGTACAGAATACCAATTGGTAGATCCTCTCACCAAAGCCTTAGCTCCTGCTAGGTTTAATGAGTTGGTCCACCGGATTGGTATGCGGTGTTTAACTCAAGAGGAACTGGATGAACTCTTAAAACATTCTTAAAAACCAGTCAAACACCAACATCTCTTTTGTAAATATTTTTTCAAAAACAAAATACAAAAATATAAAATCAGATAAAACAACAAAAAAAATATTCTTCCATCTTGTTTTCTTTTAACATGGCAAGTACGTTTCTTCCGTTAACACTCAAATCTTTCAAAATTCAGTATTTTTTCCGATCAAGTGTTGAGGGGGAGAAAGCAAATATTGTTCAGTTTCATAAAACCTTGTACTTGCATGTTATCTTATCCCGGTTGTTTCTTTTAAATAATGGTGGTCACATTTCTGGTCTCTGACACTCCTCGGACTAAAATTTATAAACTTTCATTATTTCTTAAGTCAACGGGGAGTGTCGTCAATGTTATTTTCAAATATTCTTCATTTGGTAACCAAAATGGAAGTTAAAGGCTTTGGATGAAAATGGAAAAGGTGGAGGGACTAAAACTGTCAAAATCTTAAAGTTACTTTTAATAAAACACTCCACCTAACTTCTTATCTTCACATTTATTACACATACCAAATCATATCCTACGCATATAAATCGATCTTCAAATCCGTGTGTTGGATCATCATTTTGTAAGTGACTTCTTAATCTAAACGTGTTTTCAAACAAAGGTTTTGATTTAAATCAAAAACTAACGGTTAGATTTTCAGTTATGATCAATTTGGTGTTCTACGCATAAGCGTAAGAACACCTAATCAAGAATGGGTGTTTGTGGTGAAAAGATTGTGTCAAAACATTTATATAACATCAATGATTATACTTTCATCACTAAAACACACCCAGATACATGAATTGAATGATTTTGTTAATTAGGGTTTATGCGTGGGTTTGGGTATTTTCAAATGTGAATGTTTTTGGTCAAAAAGATAGTTGCGTGATGTGGGTATTATAGTGAATTGATGTTATCTAGGCTCTGAAACAACCCAAAAACACTAATTAATCGTTAATTAGAAATTAGGGTTAAAGTTCTTGCTATTTGGATATTTTTGATTCATTGAGAGTTTGATGTTAAAACTTGATCATAACACTCACAAGGCATCTAACACCTCCCAGAAAAACTTTGGTGCAATTTCCATTGATAGATATCATACGCGTAATTCATGAATTTTAGGGTTTAGTCTTACGTGTAAGGATCTTTACGCGTAAACTGTTTGATAAGTATTCATGCCATGATCTGTTATACAATGAATGTATGTGTTAATATTGATGCTATGATGATGTTATTTCAGGTTTGCTACACGTAAAAATCAGAATCAAGGTTGTTAGACATCTACGCATAAGGATCACCTTACGCGTAGCATGTTATGCGTAAGAGAAAACTTACGCATAGCGTTTACGCGTAAGGTTCTACATAAGGGACTACGCGTATCCTGTGAAGGATATGCTTAAACAGTGACCTCTACGCATAGGGTCTACTCTTACGAGTAAGCCTTACGCGAAAGGTTTTATATACGCTTAGGCGTAAGCTCTAAGCATAAGGTCCCCTTTTCTTACGCGTAATATTTCTTTCTCGTAAGTAAGGATCCTACGCATAAGCTTACGTCTAAGCGTATACCTCTTCTGTTTACGCATAAGCTACCATTTCTACGCCTAAGCCTTGATCATACCTTCATTATGAATTGTTACACGTGCAAAATTGTAAATAAATAAATCATAACGTCACGAAACCAATATTGTCACTTATAAGCTTAAACGTTTAATATGTTGTGAAAAATAAGTGATAACATAAACTTTAAAACTTAAAGTTAACTAACTCGCGAAATTTATCACGACGTCTTTGGACTATTAGACAAACAAGTGACTTTGGACTCGTAACAATCATTAACATTGCACATTCAATTAGACAATAAAACCATCTATTGACTAACGTAATGTCTTTTGATATGTTGGTTCTTTTGGCTAAATGTATTTCAGATCACGACATGGACGCTCAAATGAATGTGGATGCACCAAATGTTCTTGCCATTGCTGATATTTTCCCTCATGGTTATCCAATGAAGATTGGAAAGAACAATCTCAGAGTTGACTTTGATACTCTCACCTGCTCGGAATCTTCTTGTCTCATTGCTGTTGACATTCTGAATAGCCATCCTTATCAGAACATTCTCACCAATTCTGCCAGAGTACCAGAGATCTACATTCAGCAGTTCTGGAATACAATGCAAATGATCAAAGGTCAAAATGCTGTGATGGTGACGCTCAATCACAAGCAAATCACCATCACTCATGCAGATTTAAGGGCTGTTCTCCTCATTCCTGACATCATACAAACTGAATACTCTATTGCACCTACTAAAGAGACTGTTTTGCAATTTTTGATTGATATTGGGTATGACGAAGCTTCAGGAGTTATCAATAAGCATTCACATGTGGATCTCAAGAATATTCCTCAGCCTTGGAGAACCCTTTATATCATCATCACAAAATCTGTTTCTGGTCGAGACAGTGGCTATGAGCATCCCAAGCTTGTGGAACTGCAAATCTTTTGGGCCCTTATCAACATGAAGCACATCGAAGTTGAAGCTCTGATATGGGATGACATGATGACATTCCTCAAAAAGCTTGGCTCAAAGATTCCTTATATCAGATATACAAAACTGTTGATCTAGAGAGCACTTGGATATAACCCTGATATCCCCAATAGAATCAATGACCCAGAAAATCATGACATGTTGACTGAATCCACTCTAACTGTCAGATTTAAGGAGTCAACAACTAAGAAACAAGGTGTTGTGTTTCCAGATCACCTTCTCTCAGATGAACTCAAACAACTCTACTCTTATAAAAGGTATTTGGTTGCTGTGGAAGAGAACAAAGTTGGTTTTCTCGATGAAAAATCTGCTGGTACACCTAGAAGGAAAACCCGACAAGGAAGTGCGGGGAGTGTTACAATTACTGAAGGTCAGAGAAAGTTTCCTAAGAGGTCACCTGGTCACAAAAGGAAAGTTCCCTCGAAGGAAGCTATTCCAATCCCCAAACCTAAATCGCCACAACATCTGAAGGATAAACGTTCTGAAGATACTCAATCAGATGAAGAGGTTACCTACTCAGACACTGCAGCAGCCACAATACACTCTCATCAGCCAACCATTTGGAGTGGTTTACCTTAGTGAACTACAACGCAACTGCTTGATGGCGTGTAGAGATCTTCTCAAGTTTGGGGATCACACATTGAAGAAGGTTAGGGACGGATTGGCTTATAGGTTGAAGGATATACATGAAGGAATTGGGTCACAAAAGCGATGGAATTCTAAGGAAAGACGGGATGTGAAGAGGATCATTACCAGGATTGATGAAAGGTTGTATCGAAGGGATCAGTTCAGAACACTGGAGAGCTTTGTAGGTGGTCGTCCCAGGATTGCTCTCGCCGGCTATCAACGCCCTGTTCGTATTCCTGGAAATATTGATGGACTTCCTGGTAACCCTTGAACTACTTCTATTTCATATAATTTAGATGTGTGATTTATTTATGACAATGGCTTGTGCACATATAATAGTGAACAACCCGCTCTTGTAAATAAAGGACCCTGTGGTACGCTTCAGTGCCACAATCCCTATAAAAGGAGCGAAAGCTTCTTACTTTTGAGTAAAACTTATCAAAACTTTCATTTTTCAATGTTTTGCTCAAAAGGACAAGTACTTCCTCTTATGATTTTCAAAACCTCAACCGTTTATATCACTTGTTGAGGGGGAGTATTTGACTTAAAAACTTTTTTCACAAATTGTTCTTTGTGTAATCTTCCCACTAAAATCAAAATGGTCATATTTATTCTCAACATTTCTTCAAAAATAACATTTATATGCCATTTTTTAGGGGGAGGAAAATTATGTGATAAGAAATATGTTGTGTTTTGCTAATGAATCCTCGTGAGAAAAGACTTCAACCCATGAATTGACGGGATATGAACAGTCATACATTGAAAAGATTTGTCTTCCAAGACTTATCCAAGTAAATTGTACCTATTCGAGAAACTCTTGATAGACATGAACTTTGACGGGTTTGACAACCTCTCGGGGTTGTCCACATCTTCAAGGTAGTTATTAGAGCTAGTTGTCACCTAAAAGCTGACAATGTATCTCTTTAACTATGCAACGTAATCGTGTCTCGCAAGGAATTGTCTATCTTGAGTCGATCAATTCAAAAGTGTGTGCTCTTTCCTCACTGTGCGATTCCGTCAAAACTCTTAAGCACATGTTGAGGGGGAGTATTTCTGAAAATATAAAACTCTTGAAGTGTTCAAACATGTTTTTCATTCACAAACACTTCGAGAGATTTTCATGTAAATGGTTTTATGGCAATGGAGTTCTAAGGTGATTAAGGTTAGGAATAACCGTCCTATGATCCGCCAGAGCCGGAGGGATCTACCCAAGGACACTACCAATAGTTAGAATTAGAAGTCCTTAGGTATAATTATAAAAAGGAGAAAATGAGAATCGGAGAAAGAAGGAGTTGAAGAATTAAAAAGAAAAGCAAAGAAAAGGGTAAAAAGAAATAGCCCTCCAGATTATTCAACTTAGGGCAGACACCGGGTTCAATTCATATGCTACTGGTTGTCACTGGATGACACCGGTATTGAAGATTAAAAGTCGTCATGGACCCAGTGACGCATGCACTAAACCTTCTTAGCCACTCAAGTTTCTCCCAACAGAAGCTTGTTTCATTCTCACTGGGAACCCTACGTAAACTATCGGCTTTCTCTTAGAGATAGCTGGTATTGAAAAAGGAGACCTTCTCCCTAGTCTCCACTTAGGAAAACCAAAATGCACTATGGAGTCTAGAGCCACGAGATTCATCAAAAGATCTCTTAGTTACACTTGACATTTTATCACTTGTCGTTTAACAATAAGAACGTCAGTGGTACATTATCGAGTCCTTCACAGATCTTAGCAATCTGTCGAGAACATTTATGAGAGGTTCACATCATGTGATCCTCAGTGATTGAATAAAAACTCCTACCAGGGTCAATATCAAACAGCCCTGACAGCAGGTCGCTTTGGTAACTCCCCGTGGATTACGCTTAGTGGTCTCAAACAGTCTACAGTCGTGAGGTGATGCTTCGGTGTACCTCAGCGACTCATCTGAACCATAGATGTACTTCGAAACATCGCGTTATCTCACTTATGGGACTCCGGTTTAGGAACGGCCTTTGTGAGAATTAGAGTTGTGTTTTTCACACTATGCTGTTAACACTCTCGAAGTTCGAACTTGTAAGTGCCAGAATCCGCTTATTACTAAACTTTCTTATGTTTACTTCTTATGGAAGCTCTGGAGTGGAATGATCGTGCAGATTCTTCTCATGCTCATACCAACAACATTACTAATGGAAGTTCACTCAAAATGCAACACAAAGTCAGAATGATTCTTCGTCAAAGTCAAAGAATCTACAAAGTTTAAGACTAAGAGAACTTCATCAGTACTGATATCCAATGTCAAAGAGTGTGTGAGCATGTTGAAGAAAGACGTGGAGACACTGGAGCAGCGAAGCTGACCTGATGCAGACAACAACAACATACTATCACTACCATCACAAAGAACAAAGATCAAAGATAAAGATGACGTCAAAGCAGAACTGTTTAAAGAAAACAACTTCTCCACACTGGGGAGATTGTTCAAATCAAGGAAACTCTTCTCACGAGAAAGAAGAATGTCAGAAGACGTCAAAGCTACTATTACATCAGCACCTTCACCGTTTGCATTCATCACCAACACTTGAGGGGGAGATTGTTGGAATCACTCCTAAACCTTAATTCAAGTGTTAGTAATTCATATGTAATAGTTAGCTTAATATGGCCTTTATGTTAGTAATTAGCCTTAGGCTTATGTAGAAGGCCCATGGTATGTGCTAAAACACATACCTTTTCTATATCAAAACTGACCCAAAATAACCAAGAAAGAGCCGTTTATTGCTAATATTTGTGGTTTTCTTGAGTTTGTGCTTGTGCAGGTATGGATATGTAAAAACACGCAAAAAGGAACCAAATCAGACATAAATCCGAGCACGAGAGATTAAGAGAGCTTAAGCTGAGCCGGAAGGTCAGAATTATGCATTTATGAAGATTTCTAATCTCTGAGGATGATTTGTGAAGATTTGATCAAAGTTTGAAGAAATGTCAGAAATAGTCCCTGAACTTTCAGCACTTGACAGAAAACACCCTCAAGTTTCAGAAAATTGCAAATTCAGTCCCTGGTCTATTGAAGATTGACAAAGATGGTCCTTGGAGGATAATTTCATAAAGTACATGTGTGATCCCTCAAAATTCAGATTTGACATTATTGGTCCCTATGGTTACCTTTAAATCCAATACTACTACTAGTCCAAGATATTAATCCTAGATCCAATCCTTTATATACTCGGCCTAGGTCCAAACAAATACACGGCCCAATCCCATTATCCCTCCTACCCGGTCCAATAACAAACAAACCCAACACCCGGCTAAGCTATCCTACCCACTGACCCGATATTTACCCAAGTCAAACCCAAACCCGTACCAAATTATTTGAACAATAATTAAATAACCAAACGCGCCCCTTTAACAGCACACTGTCTTCCCCCATATCCCAAACACCCGTTTTCCACCATTTTACCACCACCCAAACACCTCAACATCGTACTAAGTATCTTTCAACCTCCTAGAACCTCTGATGTGTCAGATAAGGTTGCCACGTGGCCAATTGGCACAATATCATTGGCCGAAACACCTCATTGATTGATTTGGAGCAATTTGATTGGACAAGGTGATGATGGAAGGAATGAGTGGCTCAGAATAAGCCTTCTAGGCTCTTCTCAAAGGCATCCAAGACCTCCATTTCAGCTATAAATAGGACCCCTATGATCACAATAGAATTCGTGTAGTGTAGTAGTAATTTACCTTTCAATTAAGTCTTCATTTCTTGTATTTTTCAAGCTTTTCAGTAATGGTTTCTTAAAGTTATTTAGTCTCAGTCTTTCTTGTAATCTCACTTTCAGTTTTAATAAAAGTTTTCAAGTATTTCATTTTCTCTTGTTTTAATCCGTGCCATTCCATTGATCAAGCTTATAGAATTGTTAGTATAAGCTCATATAAGCTCTATATAGCTTATGTGAGCTTTTCATTTTCATTATAACTCAATCTAAAACTATTTTAGCTAAAAGTCAATAAAAGTCAAGTCAAACTGCTTATTTGCTTATTTCTTTTGCTTATTCACTTCTGAAACAGCTTTTTCTCTTATTAAATAAAGTGTCTACACTATTGTCTTTTAAGAATCCAAGCTTAACAACCCTCTCTAGGCCAAAACTGCCAAACACTCTTGAATAAGGGGTGTTTGGCACTGTGGGTTTTTCACCACACTTGGTTCTTTTTGGGTATGCCTGAGCTCTAACCAAGTCTTATTGGTCTTAAATAAGATGTCTTAACCATCTCTCTTTGGTTTCAAATAGTATAAGTCTGATTCTCAAAGTGTGAGTCTATAGGTTTAGTCTAAATAGCCATCTTTGCAAGTAGTAGTATAAATCAGTTTTTCATTGTTGTTTTGGAGGTCATCTGATCCTACTTGGTCTTCCTTAGAGTCCTTAGTCAGTGTCAAAATAATGTAAAAGCATTTGGGTCAGTTTGGTTGATTGGTTAACTGTCAAACTTTGACTGCTAAAACAGTTTTCTTGGTCATTTTCTCTAGCAATTTTTACTGTCTAAATCAATTTAAAAACCCAAAAAAAGTAGGTTTGTGTAGAGTTTAGCAGTTATAGTTAGCTTACAATCAGTTCTCACATATTTCAAATAGCTTTTACAAGCTCTTAATAAGCTTTCAAAACTGTTCTGGGTCACAACAGTGTATCAGCATTCACTGATTCAGTTTCTAGGCCCTTATATCAGATCTCTTTTAACCACTCAAATGAGCTCCAAAAGCTTTCAAACTTGGTATTTGTGTTCCTTGGCATAAGGTCTTGATCTCTTTCAGCTGGTATTAGGTTTTTCAGCTTGTTTAGTAGCTTAAAAATAAGCTCAAAAGTTGTCCCTTTTCTGCTATAACTGTTGGTTTTTGAGATTTCAAAGTTTGCTTCTAGAGCTTATTAGACTATAGGATTAGCTTTAAACACTCCTAGATACCCTAATATAGATAGCTTATTAGGTCTCCCTTCCTCTATAGCTTATTTGTAGGATTACTTAGCTTATTAGCTTATTTCTCTAAGTAATTTTCATTTTAGCTCAATCATCCCTTAATCACTAGCCCATTGCATGCTCCCATAGTTCCATCACTGTTGATTTAAGGTTCCTGTAAGATGCCCTTAGCTAGAAGTCAGTTTATAGCTTGTAGCTTATTTCTAAGTGCTTATTTGAACTCCAATTACACTGCAGCTCTGATTTCTGTCACATAAGCACTACATTTCTCATTTTTCCTAGGATCAGATTTAGATTTTAGCATTTTCCTGAATTTTTCATTAATTTTGGTCACTGTTTGCTATTTTTCTAGATTTAAAATAGATTTTAAATCACTTTTAATTAGCTTTAATTGCAATTAATTAAGAAAAAGTTCAAAAAATAATTTTTCATTTTTCTCAGTTTAAGAAAAATATAAAAAGCATAAAAAGATTTTTCCATATTTTTCCCCCTTTATTTGGTATTTTTCACAATATTAATTAGATTAAAATAGTTTTAAATTAGTAGAAAATAGGAAATTAATCTGAAAAATAAAAAAATAGTTTTGGAAAGTCTCTTATGATATTTTAGATTTTATAAAAATAGTTTCCTATTTTTCTCCTTAAATTTCATAATTTTTAGTAATTTAATTTAGTTTAAATAGTTAAAAATTAGTTTTTAATTTAAATTAAATCCAGAAAAATCCAAAAAATTAGTTTTAATTCTAAATTAGTTTTTAAATATCATTTCTAGAGTAAAAGTACATTTAGGCATTTTTAGGGTATAATTTAGACGTAGTTGCATTTTATTTACGTTTTATTAATTACGTTTTAGTAATTCGCACTTAGGATTTCCCGTAATAGATTCCCTTAATTACTTTCCCCATTCCCGTAGTTTAATAATCAAAACCAAACAAATCAAAACATCGAGCATTAAATTCCAAACCAAGAACGACGTTGGCAATTCACGCCTCGTTGGGAAACGATTCGGGTTGTCTAATCCGTATACACAATCACACACGGGATTTGATTTATTATTCTTTTTCCTAAAAGAATTTGAATCTATCTTCGTGATTATTTTTGATATCGATATTGAGGTTTTTATCCATACACATAACCCCTAAGCCTTCATTATCAAAGACTCAGTGCCCGAGCCGTTTTAAGTTTCTTACGGTTAGTCATTCACAAGTGGCTAGCTTGTGTGAGTAAGCTTGACGTTGCTTCGGCACAGAATCAAATTTTGGCGCCGCTGCCGGGGAGGTTGTGTCACGACAATATCGTTTGAGGTTTGACGATTAGTGACTCGAGATCCTTCATTCGTGAAGTTACTATTTTTCTATAAAATAAAAAAGTAAAAAAATATTTTCCTTTTTCTTTTGTATATATATATCAGATTAAAAATACAAAAAGATTTTCTCTTTGTTTTTGCTAATAAATAGAAGACACCAATTATATAACATTCTCAACGGAGGTGTTATCATTAATAAGTTCCCGAACTAAAGATCAAAAACTTGCCTTTGTGTCGCTTGTGGATTTATTTATTTCTATCGGATAAACAAACTGTGTGGTGGGTATAAGGACGGCTTGACATTAAATTGCGGCTGTAAAGAAGCGGGTTTTTAATAAGCTTCGCGCTGACCTACAAAGCTTCTCCGCTCGCTTGTGCGTTTGTCTTATAGAGGTGATTTATTCACTTGGGATTATTGGTTAAGTTCACTGTGTTTTCGAATACCGTTCGTTTTAATTGCCTTGGTTTTTGAAAGTGCATGCGCACTCGTTCTAATAACTACAGACCGATACGTGAAGCCGCTACAATTCCGCGAAGGCGAAATAGACGTGCTCCCTTAGTCGAACCCGAGATTCGAACTAATCAAACCCCGCCCATCATCGAAATGGCGGAGGACAACCGATCTATGCTAGAGCAACTCCAGGCACCCACCGAGGGTTATGGAGAAGCCATCGTCGTCCCCGCAATCGTTGCCGATAACTTCGAGCTTAAACACGGATTGATAAATTTGGTTTCGTCAAGCCAATTTTACGGATTCGAGAGAGACGATCCTCACTCTCATATCCGACGATTCAACAAGCTCACGTCTACGATCAAGTACCGTAACGTTCCGGAAGAGGCTATCAAGCTACTACTCTTCCCGTTTTCACTCGAGGGGGCCGCCCGGATTTGGCTCAAAAAACTACCCCCTCGATCGATAACCACATGGGAGAATTTAGTATCAAAATTCGTGAACGAATTCTTCCCACCGTCTAAAACAACAAGCCTTAAAAATGAAATAACAAAATTCACACAAAGATTTGATGAATCATTTAGTGAGGCATGGGACAGATTCAAAGATTTGCTTAGGCAATGTCCCCATCATGGTTTTTCTGAGTTGCACCAACTTGATACGTTTTATAACGGTTTGAATGAGAATGATCAAGACTCTCTCAATGCCGCCGCGGGTGGTAATTTGTTGACCCGATCAACGAGAGATGCCTTGTCCATTATCGAGAACAAATCTAAAGTTCGTACATCACGTAGCAAATCGGTTGCTGCTCGAGTGAATGATACACCATCATCTTCGTCTCACGGAAATACGTCTAGCACCGATGCTAAGATTGATAAGCTTACGGATATGATCCAGGCTCTGGTTAAGATTAATTCTTCTCCACCCGCTCAAGTCAAAGCGGTGGAAACGACTTGTACTACTTGTGGTGGCCCGCATGCCTACTACAATTGTACCGCCACCGATGGACATCCTTTCAATGCTAATGCCGTAACCGGGGGTAACCAATACCGTTCTCAAGTTGAACCGAATCCTCGCGTTAGTAATCAAATGGTACCTCCGGGATTTTCTCCATCGAACAATCAGAATCGTTTTAATCAGAATCAAGTTCGTGGACCAAATGTTCAAAACCAGTTCAAAGCTCCACCGAATCAATACCCAAACCAAGGAGTTAACTACAATCAAGTATATCACAACCCAAGCTATCAAGCTTCACCTTTGCCTCCAAATGAATTCACAACTTACGTTCAACACACCAATTCTACCATCAACACTATGCAAAATCAGATTACAAGTTTGAGGAACGAGTTTCAATCTTCGTTAACTAGACAAAGCAATGAGTTTAGGAATGAGATTCGACTTCAGAACAACAAATTGGAGACTTCACAGAATAAACTCGAAAACATGTTGAATGCTGTGTTGTGTAAGGTCAGCCAACCCTCATCTTCGGGTTCTCTTCCGAGTGATACTATTCCCAACCCGAAGGGTGAGTTGAAAGCTATAACCACACGGAGTGGTAAGGCTATTGATGGACCCTCGTCTCCCACTCCGCTGATAAGGGAGGAGGAACAAGATACCGAGGTTATTGAAGAAAATGTGCAACCCGCACCCGTACCACCTCCGGTCGTTCAGACTCCGATTCCGGAACCCGATGTTCCGAAGACTACTCTTAAACCTTCACTTCCTTATCCTTCAAGACTTCATAATCAAAAGCTTCGTGATAAAACCGAAAACCAAATGGAGAAATTTGCTGAAATCGTTCAATCCTTGAATTTTAACATCAGTTTCACCGATGCTTTACTCCTCATGCCGAAATTTGCTGCTATGATCAAGAATTTAGTGAGTAATAAGGAAAAGTTGGCAGAAATAGCAAAAACACCGTTGAATGAGAATTGCTCGGCGGTGCTCCTCAAGAAACTTCCCGAAAAGTTAGGAGACCCCGGCAAATTTCTTATCCCTTGTGAGTTTCCGAGAATAGTGAAATGCTCCGCCTTGGCCGATCTTGGTGCGAGTATTAACTTAATGCCTCTTTCGATTTATAACAAACTTTCTCTCCCGGAACTCACTCCTACTAAGATGACTCTTGAACTCGCGGACCGTTCAACCTCTATTCCGAGAGGAATCACCGAGGACGTCTATGTGAAAGTAGGACCACTGCATTTTCCTGCCGACTTTGTTGTCGTTGACTTTGATGCCGACCCCCGAGTACCTCTTATTCTCGGGAGGCCTTTTCTAAGAACGGGTCGTGCGATGATTGACGTTTTTGAAGGAGAAATCACTTTACGATCTAACAAGGAAACCGTCTCATTTAATATTAACCATCCTTCGAGATACTCCTCCAACTATGATGATGCTTCTATTAATCGAATCGACGTTCTCGATATTGCTACGGAGGAGTATGCTCAAGAAGTTCTTGATTTTATGGGTGGCAATCCCACCATTCCTTCTGAAAATATTGAACCATCTTCTGAGCCTATTATTGCCGATTCTTACCCCTCTCTCACTCCGTTCGAGGGAGGTGACTTCATTTTGGAAGAGATCGATGAGTTTCTTGCTGATGATGAATCGATTCCACCGGGAATTGATGATGGTGTTTATGATTCGGAGGGAGATATCCGTTATCTTGAGCAACTGTTGAATGAAGATCCATTACCATCACTCCCTCCGAAAGAGATTACGATTGATGAAATCAAAGAAGTACAAACGTCTCATGAAAATCCTCCGGAGCCCGAGCTCAAGGATTTACCTCCTCATCTTGAATACGCTTTTCTTGAGAAAACAAACAAATTTCCCGTCATCATTGCTAAAAACTTAAAAGATGAGGAGAAAACCGCACTTTTGGATGTCTTACGAAAACACAAAAATGCAATCGCTTGGCAAATTTATGACATCAAAGGAATCAATCCTCGTTTCTGTACCCACAAAATTCTGATGGAGGATGATTGTAAACCCGTGATTCAACAACAACGTAGGGTTAACCCAAAAATTCATGATGTTATCAAAAAGGAAGTTCTTAAACTCCTCGACGCCGGAATCATTTATCCAATCTCCGATAGCTCATGGGTTAGCCCTATCCATTGTGTCCCTAAGAAGGGAGGAATGACCGTCATTGCTAACGATGAAAATGAGTTGATTTCCACACGCCTCATCACCGGATGGAGGGTGTGTATTGATTATCGAAAATTGAACGATGCTACTCGTAAGGACCATTTCCCGCTTCCTTTTATGGATCAGATGCTCGAACGTTTAGCGGGAAATGAGTTCTATTGCTTTCTCGATGGTTTCTCCGGTTATTTTCAAATCCCGATCGATCCGAAGGATCAGGAGAAAACCACTTTCACATGCCCTTATGGAACGTTTGCTTACCGACGCATGCCTTTTGGGTTATGCAATGCTCCCGGTACGTTCCAGAGGTGCATGATGGCTATTTTTCATGACATGATCGAAAAGTCTATGGAAGTTTTTATGGATGATTTCTCGGTTTATGGAGATTCTTTCACTTCTTGCCTCTCTCATCTAGACCACATGCTCAAAAGGTGTGAAGACACCAACTTGGTTTTGAATTGGGAGAAGTGCCATTTCATGGTTCGAGAGGGCATTGTCCTCGGCCATAAGATTTCAAAATCTGGGATTGAGGTCGACCGAGCTAAAGTCGACGTTATAGCTAAACTCCCTCATCCCACTACCGTCAAAGGTATTCGGAGTTTTTTGGGTCATGCCGGTTTCTATCGCCGTTTCATCCAAGATTTCTCTAAGATGGCCCGCCCTCTGACCCATCTCCTTGAAAAGGATGCTCCGTTTATCTTCACCAATGAATGTATTGAAGCGTTTAACATTCTCAAAAAGAAATTAACTGAGGCACCGATCTTAGTTGCCCCCGACTGGGATTTGCCCTTTGAACTCATGTGTGATGCAAGTGATTACGCAATTGGGGCAGTCTTGGGGCAACGTAAGTCGAAACATTTTCAACCCATACACTATGCGAGTAAGACATTGTCTGAGGCCCAACACAATTATACGACTACTGAAAAGGAATTATTGGCCGTTGTTTATGCTTTTGAGAAATTTCGACCCTACCTTGTCTTGTCGAAGACCATAGTGTATACCGACCATTCTGCCCTTAAGTATCTTTTGGCAAAGCAAGATGCTAAGCCACGATTACTTCGGTGGGTTCTCCTCCTTCAAGAGTTTGATGTTACTATTCTTGACAAAAAGGAGCGGAGAACCTTGCTGCCGATCATCTTTCTAGACTTGAGAATCCCCATCAAAATGTGCTCGAAAAAGGAGATTACGGAAACATTTCCTCTTGAGACACTTGGGATGGTTGCTAAGAGAGACCCGAACACCCCATGGTTTGCCGATTTTGCAAATTACCATGCGGGCAATTTCATCGTGAAAGGGATGTCGTCCCAACAAAAGAACAAGTTTTTCAAAGACGTTAAGCATTATTTCTGGGACGACCCCTACTTGTTTAAGATTTGTGCGGATCAAGTAATCCGGCGGTGTGTTCATGGCCAAGAGGCTATTGATATTCTTAATGCTTGCCATAACGGACCCACTGGTGGCCATCATGGTGCAAGCTACACCGCTAAGAAGGTTTTTGATTCCGGATTCTATTGGCCGACCATATATCGAGATGCCCATGATTTAGTCAAATCTTGTGATTCTTGCCAACGTCAAGGGAAAATTTCACAGAAGGATGAAATGCCACAAAATGCTATTCAAGTCTGTGAGATTTTTGACGTGTGGGGCATCGATTTTATGGGGCCATTTCCATCATCTAGAGGAAATAAGTATATCCTCGTGGCCGTCGACTACTTGTCTAAATGGGTTGAAGCGAAGGCGCTCCCCACCAATGACGCCCGAGTGGTTGTTAAGTTCTTAAAGAATTTGTTTTCCGGATTCGGAGCACCTCGTGCTATCATCAGTGATCGCGGTACCCATTTCTGTAATGAACAATTTGCAAAAGTTATGGCTAAATATGGAGTTACCCATCGTCTTTCTACCGCGTATCACCCGCAAACGAGCGGACAAGTTGAGGTCTCGAATCGTGGTTTAAAAAAGATTTTAGAAAGAACCGTAGGGGAAAATCGAGCTTCATGGGCCGATAAGTTAGATGATGCATTATGGGCTTTCCGCACCGCATACAAGACACCCATCGGGTGCACCCCATTTAAGTTGGTGTATGGAAAAGCTTGTCACTTGCCCATCGAGCTCGAGCACAAGGCATTCTGGGCCTTGAAACATGCTAATTTCGATCTTAAGACCGCGGGTGATCACCGAAAAGTTCAATTGAATGAATTAAACGAGCTTAGGGATCAGGCCTACGAGATTTCTTTGATTTTCAAAGAGAAGACTAAGAGGATTCATGATGCTAAAATCAAAAACCGCGTTTTCAACGTTGGTGATCAAGTTCTCCTTTTTAACTCTCGATTAAAGATATTCTCGGGCAAACTCAAATCCCGTTGGTCAGGACCATTCACCATCGCTCAAGTTTTCCCGTATGGAACGGTGGAGCTTTCTCAGCCCGATGGCCCAAATTTCAAGGTGAATGGTCATCGTGTGAAACATTATTTTGGAGGGGACATTCCATCTATGGTTGTCCCGGATCTCCAAACTTTCTTCCCCATGGACACATGAATTCGGGGATCGAGTCAAGCTAGCGACTCGGTTATCAAAAACAGTAGCGCTTCGTGGGAGGCACCCCATGCTTATCCATCTATCTTCTTTCTATTTTCTAATAAGTGACGCGAAGGGGTCTGCCTCTTCGATTTCTCGTGTTTGGTTGTTTGTGATGTTGTGTTTAGGATGTTCCCGATATGAAGACTCTCGTGCTCGAAGTTTGTCATTTTCTCTACTCGAGTTTCATGATCGATGCTGATGGAAATCCGATATCCTTAATCTTATCGACTAACGTTTATCTTCTAGCATACTTAATAAACGGCTTTTAGATTTTCGTGATACCCTTGCTTTAAACATTGAGGACAATGTTTCGTTCTCGTCTAGGGTAGGGTAATCTTCGATTTGATTTGACCGCACTTGCTTATTTCTGTCGTGTACTCTCGCAACCCCGTTTTTCCTTATAAAATAAAAAATTGTGCAAAAATGAGCAAAATTTAAAATTTTTTCAAGCTTTTGTTAAGTCTTATTGATTGAAAAGTTGGCTAGTCTCTTAGATAAGAAGCTATAAAATGCGAATTCTAGCTCACAAGGCCAAGATTTTGCAAGTTTCCCTGAGTGACTTTAAATATGCATAACTTTATTTCATTAGACGAAGCATTTGCTAAGTTAATATATGTTTTGACACCTTGTTGACTTTCCGCTGGTGAGAGTAGGAATAGAATTTTGACTTGACCGGGCGTGTTGAGCCCTAGCTTGTTCCCTTAACCATAGGTAATCTAAAAATTATCGGCTAAGCATCTGCGGATCTCATTATTTGGGATTTTAAATTTGCAGAGATCGAGAAATGATAGAGTTACTTATGAGTTTAGATGCTAAGCGTGGAGTAGTTGGTTCTCTTTAGAGCCCATCGAAGGTACTTATGGCTTTTTGTTCCCACAAAATTGTTTCACCCCATATCTGTCTAATAATAATTAGAGATGTCGAGTTTTTGGCGATAGTTAGTTCTTTATCCTCTCAAAAGAATCTTTGTTTTAAAAATTGGGTACACATCAAGGATCCATAATAAATAAGTAATCAGTAATAAGTGATATGTGATAATGTAATAAGTAAAGTTGTGAGCTGCGGTGTCGAGATCGGACCCTTGGATCTTTAGCCAGGATTGAGTGAGGTCTTAGCCTAGCCAGCCGGGATTCTCATTTCATGAAGCCTATAGTCTTGGAATTACCCCGTGAAGCTCCGTAGTTCATAGCTCATACACGTAAAAGTCTAAGTGAATGAAAATGAATGTTGAAAAAAAAAAAAAAAAATGTTGAAAAATGAAAATGAAAAATCAAGTATAAGTGAATAAAAATTCCTTGATGTGGACCTCATTTTTACGACAATGGTTCTTGAGAGAAGGCGGATAACTAATTATCGACTTAGCTTTGTATCTTTATCGGAATAAAAGTTATCGAAACGAGAATTTGAAGAAATTCATTTCTCACAAAAATAAAAAATTCTAGAGGAAATAGGAAAATGGGAACAAAAGGTATTTACACAAGTAACTTCCATGGGTAGTGTTAGCATCTAGAGTCATATTTAACAATGATTTCGGTTTTACGCTTAGTTTGGGACTTGTGAAAAATCAGGGACGATGTATTCTATCCGTATGGTCACTTCACGCTGTGTTGTGTTTTCTACTCCGTGATCCTAACGTGTCGTTCGAAAAATGTTGGAGTTATTGATCGACATGAAAGTTCAACAAACCGTCATTCATAACCGGAATGTGCTTAACCGTAATATCTATATGAGAAATGAAAGGTAAACGGGGCGTTTTTAGAATTAAGGCTTTCTTAATCTCTTTTGAGGAACATTGACTACTTCTTCTCTAATTGGTTTGTCTGAACTGTTTGAAGTTTCTTACGGTTAGTCATTCACAAGTGGCTAGCTTGTGTGAGATAACTTGATGGTTTGGGCATATCAATGGTTTAGTAGAAAGAGATTGATATCCACGGCAATAGTCTCGTCTGGGGTATTTTGGTATGTGCTAAAACACATACCTTTTCTATATCAAAACTGACCCAAAATAACCAAGAAAGAGCCGTTTATTGCTAATATTTGTGGTTTTCTTGAGTTTGTGCTTGTGCAGGTATGGATATGTAAAAACACGCAAAAAGGAACCAAATCAGACATAAATCCGAGCACGAGAGATTAAGAGAGCTTAAGCTGAGCCGGAAGGTCAGAATTATGCATTTATGAAGATTTCTAATCTCTGAGGATGATTTGTGAAGATTTGATCAAAGTTTGAAGAAATGTCAGAAATAGTCCCTGAACTTTCAGCACTTGACAGAAAACACCCTCAAGTTTCAGAAAATTGCAAATTCAGTCCCTGGTCTATTGAAGATTGACAAAGATGGTCCTTGGAGGATAATTTCAGAAAGTACATGTGTGATCCCTCAAAATTCAGATTTGACATTATTGGTCCCTATGGTTACCTTTAAATCCAATACTACTACTAGTCCAAGATATTAATCCTAGATCCAATCCTTTATATACTCGGCCTAGGTCCAAACAAATACACGGCCCAATCCCATTATTCCTCCTACCCGGTCCAATAACAAACAAACCCAACACCCGGCTAAGCTATCCTACCCACTGACCCGATATTTACCCAAGTCAAACCCAAACCCGTACCAAATTATTTGAACAATAATTAAATAACCAAACGCGCCCCTTTAACAGCACACTGTCTTCCCCATATCCCAAACACCCGTTTTCCACCATTTTACCACCACCCAAACACCTCAACATCGTACTAAGTATCTTTCAACCTCCTAGAACCTCTGATGTGTCAGATAAGGTTGCCACGTGGCCAATTGGCACAATATCATTGGCCGAAACACCTCATTGATTGATTTGGAGCAATTTGATTGGACAAGGTGATGATGGAAGGAATGAGTGGCTCAGAATAAGCCTTCTAGGCTCTTCTCAAAGGCATCCAAGACCTCCATTTCAGCTATAAATAGGACCCCTATGATCACAATAGAATTCGTGTAGTGTAGTAGTAATTTACCTTTCAATTAAGTCTTCATTTCTTGTATTTTTTCAAGCTTTTCAGTAATGGTTTCTTAAAGTTATTTAGTCTCAGTCTTTCTTGTAATCTCACTTTCAGTTTTAATAAAAGTTTTCAAGTATTTCATTTTCTCTTGTTTTAATCCGTACCATTCCATTGATCAAGCTTATAGAATTGTTAGTATAAGCTCATATAAGCTCTATATAGCTTATGTGAGCTTTTCATTTTCATTATAACTCAATCTAAAACTATTTTAGCTAAAAGTCAATAAAAGTCAAGTCAAACTGCTTATTTGCTTATTTCTTTTGCTTATTCACTTCTGAAACAGCTTTTTCTCTTATTAAATAAAGTGTCTACACTATTGTCTTTTAAGAATCCAAGCTTAACAACCCTCTCTAGGCCAAAAACTGCCAAACACTCTTGAATAAGGGGTGTTTGGCACTGTGGGTTTTTCACCACACTTGGTTCTTTTTGGGTATGCCTGAGCTCTAACCAAGTCTTATTGGTCTTAAATAAGCTGTCTTAACCATCTCTCTTTGGTTTCAAGTAGTATAAGTCTGATTCTCAAAGTGTGAGTCTATAGGTTTAGTCTAAATAGCCATCTTTGCAAGTAGTAGTATAAATCAGTTTTTCATTGTTGTTTTGGAGGTCATCTGATCCTACTTGGTCTGCCTTAAAGTCCTTAGTCAGTGTCAAAATAATGTAAAAGCATTTGGGTCAGTTTGGTTGATTGGTTAACTGTCATACTTTGACTGCTAAAACAGTTTTCTTGGTCATTTTCTCTAGCAATTTTTACTGTCTAAATCAATTTAAAAACCCAAAAAAGTAGGTTTGTGTAGAGTTTAGCAGTTATAGTTAGCTTACAATCAGTTCTCACATATTTCAAATAGCTTTTACAAGCTCTTAATAAGCTTTCAAAACTGTTCTGGGTCACAACAGTGTATCAGCATTCACTGATTCAGTTTCTAGCCCCTTATATCAGATCTCTTTTAACCACTCAAATGAGCTCCAAAAGCTTTCAAACTTGGTATTTGTGTTCCTTGGCATAAGGTCTTGATCTCTTTCAGCTGGTATTAGGTTTTTCAGCTTGTTTAGTAGCTTAAAAATAAGCTCAAAAGTTGTCCCTTTTCTCCTATAACTGTGGTTTTTGAGATTTCAAAGTTTGCTTCTAGAGCTTATTAGACTATAGGATTAGCTTTAAACACTCCTAGATACCCTAATATAGATAGCTTATTAGGTCTCCCTTCCTCTATAGCTTATTTGTAGGATTACTTAGCTTATTAGCTTATTTCTCTAAGTAATTTTCATTTTAGCTCAATCATCCCTTAATCACTAGCCCATTGCATGCTCCCATAGTTCCATCACTGTTGATTTAAGGTTCCTGTAAGCTGCCCTTAGCTAGAAGTCAGTTTATAGCTTGTAGCTTATTTCTAAGTGCTTATTTGAACTCCAATTACACTGCAGCTCTGATTTCTGTCACATAAGCACTACATTTCTCATTTTTCCTAGGATCAGATTTAGATTTTAGCATTTTCTTGAATTTTTCATTAATTTTGGTCACTGTTTGCTATTTTTCTAGATTTAAAATAGATTTTAAATCACTTTTAATTAGCTTTAATTGCAATTAATTAAGAAAAAGTTCAAAAAAAAATAATTTTTCATTTTTCTCAGTTTAAGAAAAATATAAAAAGCATAAAAAAGATTTTTCCATATTTTTCCCCCTTTATTTGGTATTTTTCACAATATTAATTAGATTAAAATAGTTTTAAATTAGTAGAAAATAGGAAATTAATCTGAAAAATAAAAAAAATAGTTTTGGAAAGTCTCTTATGATATTTTAGATTTTATAAAAATAGTTTCCTATTTTTCTCCTTAAATTTCATAATTTTTAGTAATTTAATTTAGTTTAAATAGTTAAAAATTAGTTTTTAATTTAAATTAAATCCAGAAAAATCCAAAAAATTAGTTTTAATTCTAAATTAGTTTTTAAATATCATTTCTAGAGTAAAAGTACATTTAGGAATTTTTAGGGTATAATTTAGACGTAGTTGCATTTTATTTACGTTTTATTAATTACGTTTTAGTAATTCGCACTTAGGATTTTCCGTAATAGATTCCCTTAATTACTTTCCCCATTCCCGTAGTTTAATAATCAAAACCAAACAAATCAAAACATCGAGCATTAAATTCCAAACCAAGAACGACGTTGGCAATTCACGCCTCGTTGGGAAACGATTCGGGTTGTCTAATCCGTATACACAATCACACACGGGATTTGATTTATTATTCTTTTTCCTAAAGGAATTTGAATCTATCTTCGTGATTATTTTTGATATCGATATTGAGGTTTTTATCCATACACATAACCCCTAAGCCTTCATTATCAAAGACTCAGTGCCCGAGCCGTTTTAAGTTTCTTACGGTTAGTCATTCACAAGTGGCTAGCTTGTGTGAGTAAGCTTGACGTTGCTTCGGCACAGAATCAGCCCATAAGCCTAGGCCTAGTCCAATAAGGAAAGGAAGGGACTAGGAGTGTTGCCCTAGCTCCCTCTCCTATAAATACCTTGTAATAACCCTCACTTGAGGGTTGGTTGTTCAATTTATTCTCTCTTTCACATCTCTACGCCTAACCGTGCTACTCATACGTGTGTGTGTTTGGTTTATTGTTCAACCGATCTCTTCTCTTCATCTATTTCTACATATTGATGCTTGTGTTACATATATGGGAACCTAACATCAACAATGAAGTTTCTGAGTATAATAAATTTTCACAGATGCTTCAGTAATTTGATAGAGATAATTTGCTGAATCTTTGGGAGCTTTATAGGAATAAGTTTGGTAATGTGCAACCAGATGATTATCATGAGAGAAGGGTTTATCATCACTTGAAGATTTTGTTTGAACCTACTCATGATGAACCTGAATGGAAAGGACTCTGCAATGGACAAGTTACAGAATGGTTTGTATATCAAACTTGTGGAGTTCATGTTTTATCTGTATCTGGAGAAGTTATTCATATGCTTGTAGAAGGTGATTATCCTCAACTGAATAAGTATCCAGAAGTTATTGCTCAGATGGTGAAGCCTGGTGGTATAAAGATGCTGATGCCCTATGATGGTCAAGCTTACAATTTGTTGCTGAAATATGAGAAAATTCTTAAAACTAGTAAGTGTTTGGCTACATCCTCCAATCTAGATGTTTTGAGCTTAAAGGAAACTTGAAAATTCTATTTGAATGTATCAAGTTTAGGGGAGGATTGTTGGGTTTTTGGTTCCTTGGTTCAAGAATTATTCTAAGTATTGGAACCACAGACAGTGTTGATGAAACCACGGACAGAGGAATGGATCCACTGGTGAAGACAAACCGCGGCTAGTAGTATTGTGTAACCACGGATAATGTATTGTAACCACTGCTAGTCTTGTATAGTCGGTTTAGTATTCTGTATTAGATAAATATGGAAAAGATATTTATCTTGTAGGTTACGTATTGTATTAAGTAAAGGACTCCTTAGTCTATAAAAGGAGGTCCTAGGTTAGATTAGATATACGTATGTTTTATATCTAAGGTCGATACACTTCAAGGTTGAAAACCCTAATACTGGTTAGAGTATTCGTATTAATAATAATATTGAGGTGTTGAATGTTTATTGTTCTTCTTCTTAAGATTAAGTATTAAATTCCGCGTGATACTTAATAAGTCTTTGTTTAAGTCAGTTTCTATATTAGATCGTTTGCTCAACTGGGATCAACACTCCATACGAATTACTTCGAGGCAAAAAGCCTTCATTAGAACACTTTAAAGTCTTTGGTAGCAAATGTTTTCTACTTAACACTAAAGATTACCTTACAAAATTTGATCCTAAATCAACCGAAGGTATCTTTTTAGGTTACTCTCCTAATAGCAAAGCTTATATCATATTAAATAAAGAAACAATGAAAGTTGAAGAGTCATTAAATGTAAAATTTGATGAGAGTCCACCCAAACCTACGCTACCTCTTTTCCATGACGAGATAGTCGAGAGTGAAGCTATAGAAATAAATAAAAATACAAACAAAGAAGATAAACAATGAAATCATCAATATATTAAAGAGTCTAAAGATCACCCCGTAGATAAGGTCATAGGAAAGTTAAACGAAAGAACCTTAAGGTCTCAAGTCCAAAACCAAAGTATTTTATTTTGTTTTATCTCAACCATAGAACCCAAGAATACACAAGAAGCCATAAAAGATGATTGGGTAATGGCTATGCAAAAAGAGTTAAATCAATTTATTTCAAACGATGTTTGGACACTCGTCCCTCCACCTAGTAATCAAACCATAATAGGAACCAAATGGGTATATAAAAACAAGTTAGATGCAAACGGTGTAGTGTCTAGAAACAAAGCTAGACTCGTTGCCCAAGGGTATAATCAACAAGAAGGAATAGACTTTGATGATACCTATGCCCCTGTGGCTAGATTAGAGTCTATAAGAATACTTCTTGCTTATGCTTGTGCTAACGATCTTAAGCTTTATCAAATAGATGTTAAAAGTGCATTTCTAAATGGTTTTATTAATGAAGAAGTATATGTAGCTCAACCTCCGGACTTTATCGATTTCGAAAAACCTAAACATGTGTATAAGTTAAAGAAAGCTCTTTACGGTCTTAAACAAGCTCCAAAAGCTTGGTATGATAGACTCAAATCATTTTTAATCAAAAACAACTACACCATGGGGTTAGTTGATAATACACTTTTTACTAAGAAAAAGGAATCACATATAATTATTGTTCAAATATACGTGGATGATATTATATTCGGATCTACTTGTCAAGACATGTGTGATGATTTCTCTAAAATCATGCATGACGAGTTTGAGATAAGTATGATGGGAGAACTAAGTTTCTTTCTTGGTCTACAAATCAAACAAGTAGAAGATGGTATCTTCTTTAATCAATCTAAATACATAAAAGAGATGTTAAAGAAATTTGCTTTGGAAGAGTCAAAACCCATAAGAACACAAATGTCATCCGACACTAAACTTACAAAAGATGAAGATGGTGAATCCGTTGATAACACAAAATACCGTGGCATGATTGGTAGTCTTCTCGACCTTACGGCTAGTCGGCCGGATATCATGTTTAGTGTTTGTCTATGTGCTAGGTTCCAAGAAGATCCTAAAACATCACATCTAGAAGCAGTCAAAAGAATATTTAGATACATTAAGGGTACGACTCAATTAGGACTATGGTATCCTAAGGGTACGGGAGTAGAAACTATTGTATATGCAGATTCTGACCATACAGGTGATTTTGTTGACCAAAAAAGTACAAGTGGTGTATGTACTTTTAAGGGATGTTGTTTAACATCTTGGTTCTCAAAGAAGCAAACGACATTGGCCATATCAACAACCAAAGCCGAATATGTCTCCGCTGACAAAGCATGCCAACAAGCACTATGGATGAAACAAACGTTAGTCGACTACGAAATTCATCTAAGTGACATATCCATTCTATGTGACAACAAAGGAGCCATCGACTTAAGCAAGAATCCGGTGTTACATTCTCGCACCAAGCACATAGAGATTTGTCATCACTTCTTAAGAGACAATATTCAAAAGGGGAACATCTCTATTGAGAAGGTAGCATCCGAAGACAACATAGCAGACGTCCTCACCAAACCGTTGAAGCGGGAACTATTCAACCTACTTCGTCTTGGTCTTGGTCTCATGGAACAATCGTCGTAGTTAGTTTTTAAACTCTACAAGGTATGTAAACACTAGCCTTCTTCTTTTATGAGTCTAGGATCTCTATTTCACACAAAACTCACAAACAATACGGGAATTTTCAAAACCCAAGATAGGTCTTGCTTACAACTCGTACTTTCATAATTTTCTTTTACTTTTCAAGATAAGTTTCTTTTACAACACGTAATTTCATACCTATTTTTTTCTCTCAAGGATAAACGTTTTCATCAAACAAAGAATTTTTTTTAAATGCTTCTAGGACAAACCTCCTTTTCATTATTAATACAAAGTAAAACCCATTGTCATTGCATCTCATGTCTTTTGAATGCTAAAGAGAACACATAACTAATATGTGTTTCCGGGTACATTCATTTAAGCAACAATGAATTAGGAGCACTCGGGTTATCTCACATAATAGAATGTTTTTTTTTTCACTTCTAGTCTATTTTTCCTTTCTTTTAAGGAGTCGAGATAACCGCAACTCCAAATGGTTTGCATATAGGCACACACTAGGCACAAATGTTTCCAAAAGAAAAAATTTAAGCTGCCTGAGTCACCAGTACCACGGATCCCAACATTAACGCTGGACGGTTCCCTCAAGGGAAGGATCCGTGGGATCCGTGAGACAGAAGCTGAAATTCTCTTCTATTTTTTCTGACTTTGGCTAAAAACCTCTATATTTTCATCATTTTATTTTTTTATAATGAGTATGTTACTTAATGCTTGTGTTCTCATGATCACATGCCTTAAATTCATATCGAATCATTAGATTTTAGTCCACATTTTGGGTCAAGCATTCATTACAATGCATTATTATTTTTTAAATAGGCTTCCCAAAATGCTTGCATCCTCATCACTCTCAACCTCACAAACATCCATCATCATGTCATCCAAAATATCTTCCAACATAGATGAATCACCTAGTGCAAACAATCCTTTTCAAGAAATCCAAAATTTTGTCCTACCACCTTCCGTAGTACCACCACCCAAATCTAGAAAAACCGCACGGATTAGCATCCGGCCTTGTTGTTTAGCCAAACCATTATCAAATAGTTCATCACCAACTACTCATTCACCACCAAATGGTTCCATAGTAGCACCTCCCTCATCTCCAACAAGCACACCACCATCATCACCTATCAAGTCTCCACCTAAAGTCACTCTTTTGAAACTCTTTAAGACTCCAACAAGATCCCAACAAACCAACCCAAAATAACTAGTCTTTTTAACACCTCCCACATCTCCAAACACAATTTACAATGATCTTGTAACTTCACCACCTTTAGCTCCCATTCTCTTACAAGAACATCTAGGTTCTTGTCCACCACCACTTCCAAACATTCCGGACTTTGATCAATATTTTCCAACTTTTCCACCACAACTTCCGCATATCACAAATCAAACTAACCCAGAAAACTTTCGCATACATTACCCACATCATTTACATTATGAACATTGCCAATCCACTAGGGATCTTGCAATAGAAATTAGGGAAGAGATGCGACTCATACTTAACCTCATCCCTGATCGCATCAACATCATCACTCACCAAAACGTCCATCCATAACCTTATGCAAGCATGGAAGGAATAATTTTACTATTTTCTCTAGTATTTTCTTTTGAGTCATTTTCGTTAGAACAAGTCCTGTTCTTAGTTTACATGTTTGTATGTGGCGTAAATACCACTACATTTTGTTATTTTATTACAAGGCTTTCTTTACATACCTTGAATCCCAACCTTGTTTCTCGACAATCATAAGATTGTTTATGCATGTTACTACTAACCTTTTCTTTGTAGGTTTTTATATTTTCTCACTTGACGCCCTATTCTAGGGGGAGCTACCGTCAAAGGGGAGTTAGAGATACGTGGACTATTTTTCCACACTTTATTTCTTCATTGGGGTCACTTTTTGTTTCGACAAAAAGGGGGAGAAGAAGTAAAACTTATGCTTTCAAAACATACATTTAATCTTAAGTTTTACTCATCATAACATTATGTTTTGTCATCAACAAAAAGGGGGATATTGTTAATACAAATAAACCGTAAAAACGTTTATTAATATTTAGCGATCTCTTTTTGTTATGTTGATAACAAATATAATATTATCTTAAGTAAAATTATAAGGATACATGTTATTTTTGTAAAGCATATACATATATAGTCATTTTATATAAATTGTTGTAATAATTCATTTATTGTAATAGTTTATTAGGATGGGTAAAAACCACAACCCATAACCCATTCCTATGGAGCATATCCATAACCCATGGAGTTAACCCATAACCTATTGTCTAGATGCATTGCATCTTTTAGATACATTGTATCTAACTAGATACTCATGGTCCAAAGTCTAGGACCCATGACCCATGACCCATAACTCAAAAACCCATGGGCAAACAGGAGCGTCTCACGGATCCCTCAAGTTACACTAGATGGATCCCTCAGGCAAGGGATCCGTGCAACAGTGGCAAGAATTTGCCTATAAATAGAGAGCTATTTCTTCATTTTAACTTACCCCTCTTCTTACAAACCCTCTCATATATTCTTACATTCTTCTAACCTAAAGATCACTTGATCTAAAGAGTAGTTCTTCTTTCTTTCGTTGTGATTCTCATATAGGTCCTTCTCTAAGGCGAGATCACGAGCATTCTAAAAGTCATCCATGCAAGGGGTCATTAATTGATTTGTTCCTCCACAAGTTTTCTGTAGCAAAGATCTTGTATTTCATATTTCACATATTTGTTGTGTTATAGTAGTGTTGGTTTTTTCCTCCGTGTTACGGACTCGTTATTTAGCTTTATACCAGAAAAAGTGTAAGCGACGTTGTGAAGGCTTCTCTGCCTAGTTGAAGGAGGTAGAGGGTATTTATAGTTACATACTACACGTCCTCCTTAGGACTGTGGATCAGGCATACAGTGGGTAAAGACCCGTCCGTCCTCCACGGTGTTGCCCTAAACTAAATAACTAACTAATAACTACTAAATAACGTAACGTCTACGAGCTAAGATATGCTAAACAATAATTGGGGCGACCGACACTTCCTTATGGAATTTCCAATTCCTAACAGATGAGAATAGAAATATGAATTTGAAAAGTTATTCTTATGAGAGAATTGAGAAGCTTTATAACTCTTGCAAAAGAAAATTTGAAAATTTCATACCTATGAACTCTGAACAAGAAGCTAAGATGTTAAAGAAACAAAAGATAATTGGATCTGTGATGGAGGAGTCAAGTTCCAAAAGATAGAAGGTGAATGATGAAGAGAGATTGGATCAATTTATTGTGGTGAATGAATAAATGCCTAAAGATCCTATTTCTATTACACATTTAAAATCTACATACCCTCTCATAGATTGGCAGATTGTTTCAGTAGAAGGAAGGGATGTTATTGAGCTGACTATATTAGATGGATACAAAAGTCAGTATTTCTCATTTGATTATCTTCTATTCTTTCTAACCAGAAGTGACTTGGAGAAGTTGTGGGAGATAGTGTCCTTCATATGTGGTAAGCTAGGACCCACAGGTACTATGGCTCATTCTATGTGGTCTGAATTAAAATGCATGTTTGAGCCTGATCCAAATGATAAATGGTTGGAAGACTGTGTTGTTGAAGAATGGATGCTATATTCTTATTGTGGAGTGCATGCTGATGAAGTATAGTATGTATTACAGGCCTACGAGGCCCAATACACACTATACACACACTGGGCTCAGGCCCAACGATTACAAATCCTAGGCCCACAGTAAGCCCAATGTCTAATTTGACTATGGCCCGGGCTTTGAGATGCGCGTGGGGCACATGACGTGCTGAACCATCAACCGTCAATCCCCCTACGTCCGCATCCGCGATTAACACGGAACCCTCTTCCGCCAAGGGTCCGGCTCTGGCAACTGATCATTATATGCGAGAATCTAGGAGGCCCCAGCGGCAAACCTCGCCTATAAAAGGGGCTCTAATCCCCATACCAGGTAAGAACTTTCTCTCTCATAATAACACACACTTCTACTTTCCCTCTCAAGAATGTGTACTTACTCTCACGTCGGAGTCTAATCGTGGGGTTCGTCCCCACAGTAAGGCTAACGGTTTACCTTTCTTGTGCAGGGATCTCATTCAAACTACTTGAATTAGCACAAGATCAACCACCAAAGGCTTGCCCGGCCAAGTCCAGTAAGCTACGTCCAGACCTTCTATAACCCCTCACACAAGTTGTACTAACAAGTTGGCGCCATCCGTGGGACGCAGTACGCAACTACGTTCTGTAAAAGAAAAATACCTACCGAGAGAGCTCGTTCCAATCCTAATCCCGCCACAGTTTCCGTGGTGCGGAATAAGGGAGGAAAGAAGAACATGATAGATCTGGAAGGATCAGACAGGTCCGCATCCAGTGCAGCCATCAAGAAGTACTGTGACAAGTACTGCGAACAGATCTTACCCATTGTGACAGAGAAAGTTCGGAAACAGGAATGAAGAATTAAGGCTAGAGAAACGGTGAAAGCCCGGTTAGACTTTAGCGAAACATCCCAGCAGTCCGAATCCGGAAAACATGTGTGAAGGAAGGATATGAGAAAGAAGATCGAATCTCAAAAGCGCCGGAATACAGGGGAGAACTTTGAGCCAAGACGCAGCCGCTCCAGATCACCACGGAAGAAAATTGCTGAAAAGGAAGAAATGTTCAGGGAGTCGCGCAAAAGAGCGTTCAAAAGGCTGGGAAGCAGGGAGAAGAGTATCTCCATACGTTCCGGAAGAACCGAGAGAACTAAACGTCGAAGATCTGAGGAAGACAGGGGTACTCACCACCATTCTTCTTCACAAAAGATGGAACCCTATTTCGGAGGATACGAATACAGTCGAACATACTCGCGAAGGTCCGATCGGCACTCCAGAAGTGAGGAAAACGGAGATGAATACTGGAGTTCCGGGTCAATGAAGCAAAAGTCGGATGTCAAGAATGATGACTTAGCTAGGCCATGGTTGTGTAAGGAGACCGACCGGTTCACTCCACGCATCCGCTACTTCGACATGCCTAAGAGGACGCGAATGCCTACTAATGTGAAGACATACCATGGAAGCGAAGATCCAGAAGACCACCTTAAACTTTTTCAAGCAGCGGCAAAGGTAGAACGTTGGGCTATGCCAACATGGTGCCACATGTTCAATTCTACCCTCACCGGATCTGCTAGGGTATGGTTCGACGACCTTCTGCCGGAATCGGTACACAGCTATGACGAATTAAAGGAAGTTTTCTTGTCAAACTTCCTTTAGCAAAAGAAGAGCATAAAAGATCCAGTGGAGCTTCACCATATCAAACAAAAGGAAGGAGAAACCATAGAAGAATTCGTGAAAAGATTCAAGGTGGAGAGTAGGGATGTCAAAGGAGCTCCGGAAGTCATGAAGGTTTCCAGCTTCATGCATGGAATCACTAATCCTGAATTAATCAAGAGACTGCATGATAATATACCCAAATCGGTGGACAAAATGATGAGGGTAACTGCATCTTTCCTCCGGGGGGAAGTAGTCGCCGGCAACCATGAAAAGAAGAGGACGCTACCCCAGGTGCAATGGAAACCGCATGAGTCCGGACAAAAGCAAGGCTTCAAGAGGGGATACAGAAACTCGCTCCAGATGGATCGGAAGCAGGATAGGTTCACCCTCCTTTCCAAAACGCCCAAAGAAATATTGGTATTAGAAAAGGCAAAATTTAAGACTCCTCCTCCAATGCTTACGCTGATTGAGAAAAGAAACGGCAACAAGTATTGCGAATTCCATAGAGAAGTAGGACACAACACATACGAGTGCATGCACCTAAAAAGACAGATAGAATTGTTGAGAACTGGAAAGCTGTCAAATGTAATAAAGGAACTTAAGCAAAATAGTGGCAAGGATCAGTCCAAGTCACTTAAGAAAGGAGAAACGACCGGAAAAGATAAGCCCCTGGCAATCTTGATGGTGCAATCTCAGCAACGGGTGATCAGACAGAAAGTTACGCAAAGCTTCTCTCCAGGCCAGAACATCTCATTCCCACCACTCACGGGAGAAGAAGGGAATGACGGACCAATGGTAATCGAAGCAGAGATAGAAGGACACTTTATACACAGAATGTATGTCGACGGAGGCTCTGCGTCAGAAGTTCTGTATGAACATTGCTTTGAAAGGCTCCGGCCAGAAATAAGAAAGAAAATGATACCTGCTACAACCCCCCTCATGGGATTCAGCGGAGAGATAATTTGGCCAATTGGGAAGATATCATTGCTAACTAAAATTGGAGACGGCGAGCATTCAGCGTCAGCATTGATGAATTTCGTGGTGGTTAGGTCCCAGTCGCCATATAATGGGATCATAGGAAGGCCGGGAATGCGGAAGTGTTGGAATCACTCCTAAACCTTAATCAAGTGTTAGTGATTAACATGTAATAGTTATCTTATTATGGCCTTTATGTTTGTTATTAGCCTTAGGCTTATGTAGAAGGCCCATAAGCCTAGGCCTAGTCCAATAAGGAAAAGGATGGGAACAAGGAGTGTTGCCCCTTCCCTCCTATAAATACCCCTTGTAAACCTTCATTTGAAGGTTGGTTGTTCAATTTATTTCCTTTCATTCACACTCTACGCCTAAACCTTTCATAGTATAACGTGTGTCTGTGTTTGGTTTATTGTTCAATCACCTTTATCTTTTTCTATTAAGCTTGTGTTGTAAATCTAGTGACCTAACAGTGGTATCTATCACCTACTAGTTGGGTGAACGTATTGTTTCTTGAAGTGGGTTTTGGTCCTATGCGTAGAACATACGTGCGTGGTTTGATACTTTGGTTCGCTTAAAAACACAATTTTTACACGTTTGAATCCAAGATTCTTGTACTTTTAAAGTTTTAAGGTGTTAAAATAACTGTTTTTGGCAAAAAGTTTCAAACTTTACGCGTGGATAAACGTTTTTGAGCTTGGGTTTTAACGAGGGTTTATGTCTACGCATAACTGTTTTAGACGTTTTGGTTCATCAACTTTCACACTTTTGTGTTATTTTGGTGATATTGAAGCTCTCTCATCACAAAAATCTGGTTTAGAAACATCTTTGGGCAAAAGTCACTTTACGAGTAGTCCTACGCGTAAGTGAAACCCTAAACTTACGCGTAACTCACTCCTTGGTTTGATCTTCAGTTTCGTAGTTTACTCCGTGTTTTCTTGCTTGGATAAGCCTGAAAATACGTCGACTTTGAATATCTTTTGCACTGTGATAGTGTAAAAGATCATTTGGGATAAAACCCTAAACTTACGCATAAGCATAAAGCTTACGCATAGAAAATCCTACGCATAAGATTCATCTTCCGCCTAAGCCTAGTCTTACGCATAAGGTAATCCTACGCCTAAGAATCACTCTTCCAATCCGTGTTTTTGATCATCAAACTGTAAGTGGATTAATGTTTCTAACATGATTTTAAAGATTGGTTTTGATTTTCAAACATATCCAACGGTTGAATTTACGTGTATGGTTGATTTTGTGTTCTTCGCATATGCGTAAGAACACATGATCATGTTTGTGAGTTTTGGTATTAAGATAATTGTGTCAAAATGTTCCTTAAACATCACTGATACCATTTTTCTACTCAAAACGCACCCAGAATCACGTATGGTTTGAATATGAAGAACTAGGGTTTATGCGTGGTTTTGGGTACTTTCAAATGTGAATGTTTTTGGTCTTAAAGATTGTTGTTTGAAGTTGTTTTCAACAGGAATTGATCATAGGTTAAACCAGAAATAACCCAGAAACATTAACTGATTTAGAATTAGAAATTAGGGTTTAATGTTCTTGAGTTTTGGGTACTCTTGATTCACCACGAATTTGGTGTTAAAACTTGGTTACTACACTCTCACAACATCTAAGACTTACCAGAAAATGTTTGGTGCAATTCCTATGGCTAGAAATCATATGCGTAATTCATAAACTTTAAGGTTTTGACTTACGCGTATGACTTTCTACGCGTAAACTGTTTAATGAACTTTCATGCCATGATCTGTTACAAGATGATTGTTAGTGTTAATAATGATGTTATGATGATGATATTTCAGGCTTGCTAGGCATAAAACTCAGAATCAAGGTCATTGCAACTCTACGCATAAGGATCACCTTACGCGTAGAAAGTTATGCGTAAGAGAAATCTTACGCGTATCTGTTACACGTAAGGTTCTACATAGGGACTACGCGTATCCTGTGAAGGATATGCGTAAACAGTGACTCTACGCATAAGGTCTACTCTTACGAGTAAGCCTTACGCGTAAGGTTTTTATACGCCTACGCGTAAGCTCTACGCATAAGGTCCCCTTTTTCCTACGCGTAATATTTCTTACGCGTAAGTAAGGATCCTACGCATAAGCTTGCGTCTACGCGTATACTTCTCCTGTTTACGCATAAGCTACCATTTCTACGCCTAAGCCTTGATCAAACCTTCATTATGAATTGTTACGCGTGCAAACTTGTAAATAAAAAAATCATAACGTCACGAAACCAATAATGTCACTAATAAGCTTAATTGTTCAATATGTTGTGTTAAATAAGTGATAACATAAACTTTAAAACTTAAAGTTAACTAACTCACTAAACTTTTCACCACGTCATTAGACTATTAGACAAACAAGTGACTTTGGACTCGTAACAACCATTGACATTATACGTTCAATAATTAGAAAATAAAACCTTCTGTTGACTAACATTATGTCTTTCAATATGTTGGTTCTTTTGGCTAATGTTATTTCAGATAACGACATGGCTGCTCAAATGAATGTGGATGCACCTGAGGTTCTCACTATTGCCGATATCTTCCCTAATGGCTATCTAAGGAAGATTGGAAAGAACAATCTAAGAGTTGATTTTGAAACCCTCACATGCTCAGAGTCTTCCTGCTTGATTGCTGTGGATATTCTAAAGAATCATCCGTACCAGAACATGCTCTCACACTCTGCATCGTTCCGAGATCTACATTCAACAATTCTAGAATTCAATGCAAAGGATCAAAGGTCAAAGTGCGGTGACAGTGACGCTCAATCACAAACAAATCACCATCACACATGTAGATCTACGGGCGGTTCTTCTAATTCTCGACATCGAACCAACCTGACTTCTATGCCACACCTACTGAAGAGACAGTTCTGAAATTCTTGATTGATATTGGCTATGATGAACCTTCAGGAATAATTACTAAGCACTCTCATGTGGAGCTTAAGAACATTCCTCAACCGTGGAGAACCCTCTACATCATCATTACCAAATCTGTCTCTGGTCGTGATAGTGGCTATGAGCATCCCAAGCTCATAGAACTACAAATCTTCTGGTCATTAATCAACAAAAAGGACATCGAAATTGAAGCACTGTTATGGGAAGACATGATGTCATTTCTCAAGAAACTTGGCTCAAAGATTCCCTATGTCAGATACACAAAACTATGTCAGATACACAAAACTATTGATCCAGAGAGCACTTGGACTTCATCCTTATATTCCCAAGAGGCTCAATGACCCCGACAATCACGATATGTTGACTGAGCCTACCCTATCAGTCAGAATCAAGGAATCGTCAACAAAGAAACAGGGTGATGTGTTACCCGATCACCTTCGACTAATGAAATCAAAAAGCTCGAGACATACAAAAGGTATCCGTAGCAAGAAGAAGGCAAAGTTGGTCATCTCGATGAGAAGTCTTCCGGTACACCTATAAGGAAAACCAGAAGAGGAAGTGCAGGAAGTGCTGCAAGCACTGAGAGTCAGAGGATGTTCCCCAGGAGGAATCCTCCACGAAAGAGGACAGTTCCCGCCAAGGAAGTTGTTCCTATTCCCGTACCTAAGCCTGAACCATAGAGAAAGCTAATGGACGAGGACTCGGAGGGTACTGAATCAGATGAAGAGACTTTCTACTCTGAAACTGCTGAAGATGAAACTATAACGGTATCTAAACCTCCTAGTCCTCCAGCTGATCAAGGAAAAGGGAAGACTCCAGTCCTTGTGCCGTATGAAGAAAGCTCAAGCTCTGATGAAGAGCAACTGGATAAATCATACAGGAAGAAGTTCAAATTCGTTAGACTTAAACACGTTGCACAACAATTTGCTCAAGAACAAATGGGTGGCCCCGGAGGGTCGAGTGGTGGAGCTCAACCTTCACCAGGTCCTGATGCGGTTAATCAACCCGATAAGGGATCTGGTGCCACCGCTTTGGTGCAACAACAAACACGTGTGGAGGACACTCTTGAAGAACCAGAATCTGAGAAGTTAGAGAAAGTAAAAGCTGATGAAGAAGCTGCAGCCAAAGCCAAAGCTGATGAAGAAGCTTAGTCTAGAAATGAAGAAGATGTTGAGTATGATAAGTTTCTTCTCGATAGTCCTGTACGTTCAAAGGAAGAAACTTCTGAGCCACCAAAGGACCCGGAGTCTCCTCACATCTCATCATCATCAGATTCATCTTCTCACTCTTCACCACCACCATCAAAGAAATCAACCAAATCATCATCCAGATCAGTGAAGAAGCCAACTCCATCTTGGATCTCTCAATCAAAGAATCGAATCGTTAAAGCTGTAAAATGAGTGAGAAAGAAAGATATTCTCTACAGAAAGTTGAATTTCCTTGCTGACCAAATACAACATCTTCATGATGAGCAAGACGAGATGAAAGTTGAAAGGGCGTATGTCCAGAAGCTTATGAAGGATGATCTTCAAGGGAGCATGGACAAAATGATCAAAGGATACTCTCATAAGTTCCTTATGGAGGTCGTTCCAAAACTGACGAAGGAGATGTATACCAGACAACTTTATCCGAATCTCTTACATTTAGCCAAGCAAGCAATGAAATCAACTCCGATGAATTTGAGCATCAATCCAGTTGAAACTACAATCTTCTCAGATGATGAATTTGTGAACCTGCTTGTAGCCCAAATGTCAAAACGCTCTGCAACGTTTGCCTCCCACGAAGCTAAGTTGTTTGAAGCATTGCTGGAATACCAACTCAAGTCATCATTCAGAGAAGAAGCTGTAAGGCCTAAACGTTTAAGAGATGACGAAGACAAAGATCAAGATAAGGATAAGGAGCCTAAACGCACAAAGAAGTCTGGTGAATCATCTTCCATTCATTACTCAATGCAGCCTCCACCACAAAGGACTCCTGCTCAACAAAGATCCCATCCTCCCTCTTCTGCAGATAAACCTCAGGATTCTGAGACACCACCCCAGACTCAGAAAACCGGTGACCACTTTGAGTATACTGGTGGTGACGATGAAGAATACCATGAGCCCCAACAACAACCCGCCTCTCCCGACAAAGTACAGAAACCAGAACCCTCATCTAGGCCTAAGAAAAAGAAGAAGAAGGCACCCAAGGCTGACGTCCTATCATGTCTAGATGAAGACACCACAGAGGAATTTGAATGGTTTTCTACACTTGTTAACTCCACTCCCTACCCTGCTGAAGGTCAAGATCTGGTAGACGGTAATACATTGGAGCATGCTAAATTACTGCAAGAAAAATGCTGAGTAAAGAAGATGACGAAATCTGAGTTGAAGCGAATCAAGAATGAAGCTTTTCAAATGTTCAAATATAGCTCTGAAAGTGCCATTGAGGTCGAATATCACCTTGAAAACATTGCTCGAGCTATGTCTAACAACATGGATTGGCTCAACCCAGAAGCAAACATCGACTTTACAAAACGGGACAACCCTCCATATTACACCGACTGGTCTAAACCACTACCAATAATCGGCCAACCAAATGAGCCTCGAATTCCATTCCGATATTTCTTCAACAAAGACTTGGATTTTCTTCTACACGGTGGCGATGGTTCTAGGAAATACGCTACATCTTTGACACTTCCATTCCCGGCAGGAATATACTCTAACTGCATAGCTATCGAGGAAAGATCTAACCACTTGTTCTCCAACACAGTGGAAGAGTATGACCGTGATGCAATGTATGGGATTCATCATTGGCCAGAACACCAAAGAATCTACTACAGAAGCTGCCAGGTTCAGAAATCTCAACATGAAGTGTTCAGTACTAAAAGCATCGTTGCCATCAAACACGTTGATCTTTCGTCCAAATGGGACTACACTTTTCTCAAGAAGATTGTGGTCAAAAGGCAAGACGAAAGGGATTATGCATTCTCTGAAGCTGACTTTGAGAATTTGTCTATCAATGACATTGAAGACATGTACCTTGCCAAAGTACAGGGTCGCATGAGACAATTGTCCACTGAAGTACAACGTGAATTCATCAAGTCAGTGCTCATCTTCATCAGATGCATAGTTATCAAAGAACGTGTAGAAGATCTCCATCTTGCAGTAGAATCTTATTAGACCCGTGTCAACTTCACTCCACCGCAGCTTGATCTTCCCAACATCAACCAGCTCTCCCAATATACGCTCATCAGCAAACCATTCGGCGTCGTTTACCGCAGTGAACTTCAAAGAAATTGCTTAATGGCGTGTAGAGATCTTCACAAGTTTGGAGATCACACTTTGAAGATGGTCAGGGACGGATTGGCTTATCGGTTGAAGGACATACATCAGAAGATTGGGTCTCCTAAGCGATGGAATTCTCAGGATCGAAGGGATGTGAAGAGGATCATCACGATGATTGATGAACGGTTGTATCGAAGGGATCAGTTCTGAATATTGGAAAGCTATGTTGAGGTCGACCCAGATTAACATCACCGGCTTTCAACGCCCGATTCACACTCCTCGCAACATCTCCGACTACCCGGTACCCCTTGAACTGTTTCTTTCATTATAACTTTGGATGTATGATTTATTATGTCTATGGCTTGTGCATACATTACAGTGTACAACCCGCACTTGTAAATAAAGGACCCTGTGGTACGCTTCAGTGCCACAATCCTTATAAAAGGAGCGAAAGCTTCTTACTTTTGAGTAAAACCTATCAAACCTTTCACTTTTCAAGGTTTTGCTCAAAAGAACAAGTACTTTCCCTTATGATTTTTTCAAAACCTCAACCGTTTATATCACTTGTTGAGGGGGAGTACTTGACTAAAAACTTTGTTCAAAAATTGTTCACAGTGGTCATTCTTCCCGAAACACTCGAAATGGTCATATTTATTCTCAACTTTTCAAAAATAACATTTTATATGCCATTTTTGAGGGGGAGAAAAATACGTGATAAGAAATATGTTGTGTTTTGCTATATGAACTCTCGTGTGAAAAGACTTCAACCCATGAATTGACGAGATCTTAACTGTTAGTAACTCGAAAAGACTTGTCCGGGAAAGGTAATAATTTTAAACTAGTTCGCTAGTGATGTAAACGTGTCTCGCAAAGGACTTGTCCGAGTAGAATGTACCACTCGAGAAACTCTTGGTAGACATGAACTTTGACGGGTTTGACAACCTTTCGGGGTTGTCCACACCTTCAGGATAGTTATTAGAGCTAGTTGTCACCTAAAAGCTGACAATGCAACTCTTTAACTATGCCACGTAACCGTGTCTCGCGGGGGATTGTCTATCTTGAGTCGATCAATTCAAAAGTGCGCGCTCTTTCCTCACTGTGCAGATTTCTGTCAAAACTCTAAAGCACATGTAGAGGGGGGGGTATCTCTGCTAAAAGATAAAACTCTTACAGTGGTTCAAACATGTTTTCATTTACAAACCCTTTGAGAGATTTTCTTGAAAATGGTTTTATGGCAATGGAGTTATAAGGTGATTAAGGTTAGGAATAACCGTCCTATGATCCGGCAGAGCCGGAGGGATCTACCCAAGGACACTACCAATAGTTAGAATTTAGAAGTCCTTAGGTATGATTATAAAAAGGAGAAAATGAGAATCGGAGAAAGAAGGAGTTGAAGAATTAAAAAGAAATGCAAAGAAAAGGGTGAAAAGAAATAGCCCTCCAGATTATTCAACTTAGGGCAAACACCGGGTTCAATTCATATGCTACTGGTTGTCACTAGATGACACCGGTATTGAAGATTAAAAGTCGTCATGGACCCAGTGATGCATGCACTAAACCTTCTTAGCCACTCAAGTTTCTCTCAACAGAAGCTTGTTTCATTCTCACAGGGAACCCTACGTAAACTATCGGCTTTCTCTTAGAGATTGCTGGTATTGAAGAAGGAGACCCTCTCCCTAGTCTCCGCTCAGGAAAACCAAAACGCACTATTGAGTCTAGAGCCATGAGATTCATCAAAAGATCTCTTAGGTACACTTGACATTTCATCACTTGATGCTCAACAATAAGAACATCAGTGGTACGTTATCGAGTCCTTCACAGATCTTAGCAATCTGTCGAGAACATTTATGAGAGGTCCACATCCGTGATCCTCAGTGATTGAATGGAAACTCCTGCCAGGGTCTACATCATACAACCCTGACAGCAGGTCGCTTCGGTAACTCCCCGTGGATTACGCTTAGTGGTCTCAAACGGTCTACAGTCGTGAGGTGATGCTTTGGTGTACCTCAGCGACTCATCTGAACCGTAGGTGTACTTCGGTACATCGCGTTATCTCACTTGTGGGACTCCGGTTCAGGATCGGCCTTTGTGAGAATTAGAGTTGTGTTTTCACACTATGCTGTTAACACTCTCGAAGTTCAAACTTGTAAGTGCCGGAATCCGCTTATTACTAACCGTTTTATGTTTTCTTCTTATGGAAGCTCTGGAGCGGAATGATAGTGCAGAATTCTTCACATACTCATGCCAACATCATCACTAATGGAAGTTCTATCTAAAAGCAACACAAAAGTCAGAATGATTCTTCGTCAAACCAAAGAATCTACAAAGTTAAAGAATTAAAGAACTTCATCAAGATGAAATCCAACGTCAAAGAGCGTATGAGCATGTTGAAGAATGACGTGGAGACACTGAAGCAGCGAAGCAGACCTGAGGCAGATTTGATGCAGACAACAACAACATACTATCACTACCACCAAAAAGAACAATGATCAAAGAACAAAGACAAAGATTACATCAAAGCAAAACTGTTCAAAGAAAACTATCTCTCTACACTGGGGAGATTGTTCGAATCAAGGCAATTCTTCTCACAAGAAAGAAGAATGTCAGAAGACGTCAAAGCTACTATTACATCAACGCCTTCACCGTTTATAGTTTTTCATCACCAACACTTAGGGGGAGATTGTTGGAATCACTCCTAAACCTTAATCAAGTGTTAGTGATTAACATGTAATAGTTAGCTTATTATGGCCTTTATGTTTGTTATTAGCCTTAGGCTTATGTAGAAAGCCCATAAGCCTAGGCCTAGTCCAATAAAGAAAAGGATGGGAACAAGGAGTGTTGCCCTAGCTTCCCTCCTATAAATACCCCTTGTAAACCTTCATTTGAAGGTTGGTTGTTCAATTTATTTCCTTTCATTCACACTCTACGCCTAAACCTTTCATAGTATAACGTGTGTGTGTGTTTGGTTTATTGTTCAATCGCCTTTATCTCTTTCTATTAAGCTTGTGTTGTAAATCTAGTGACCTAACAGGAAGTTACAGGCCGTGCCTTCAACAGCAAACAGGATGATGAAAGTCCCGGTGAAAGGCGGAGTGCTCACGATCCGCAGTATCAGAATGGTCTCGTTAGAATGTACTATGGTTTCCGGACCAACACCACAGCCCGTAACAGAAAAGCAAAGTGAAAAACGAATACACGTGGCAATACATCCAGAATATCCAGAACAAACAATAGCCATTGGATCAACCTTATCAGCTGAAGGGCGAAAAAAGTTATGTGAACTGATAAAGCAAAACCTGGATATATTCGCGTGGTGTCCAGCAGACATGACGGGCGTTCCAAGACACATAGCAGAACATAGCCTAAACATACGGGAAGGATATACTCCAATATGGCAAAAGAAACGAGGCCAAGCACCGAAAAGGAGTAAGGCGATACAAGAGGAAGTGGGAAAACTCGTGGACGCAGGAATCATGAGGGAAGTACATTATCACAGCTGGATGGCCAACCCGGTAATGGTAGCAAAACATGACGGGAGCTGGAGAATGTGTGTTGACTTCAAGGACCTTAATAAAGCCTGTCCGAAAGATGGTTACCCCTTACCAGAGATAGATTGGAAAGTAGAATCGCTCTGTGGATATCCCTTCAAATGATTCTTAGACGCGTACAAAGGCTATCACCAAATCCAGATGGCAAAAGAAGATGAAGAAAAACCAGCCTTCATCACAAATCAAGGAATATTCTGCTACACAAAAATGCCATTTGGGCTAAAAAAATGCAGGAGCAACATACCAGCGGCTGGTGAACAAAGCTTTCCACAAAAAAATTGGCAGAAACTTAGAAGTATATGTCGATGATCTAGTGATCAAAAGCCGCTCGGAGGCAGAAATAATAAGAGACATAGCGGAAACTTTCAAAACGTTAAGGGAAATAAACATGAAGCTAAATCCTAAAAAGTGTACCTTCGGAATGGAAGAGGGAATGTTTTTAGGATACACTGTAAACACTAAAGGAATTAAAGTATGCCCAGAAAAAGCAGAGGCCACACTAAGCCTCCCATCCTCGAAATGCCTTAAGGATGTACGAAGGTTGAATAGAAAACTAGCAAGCTTGAACAGATTCTTGGCTAAATCTGCCGAAAAGTCACTACCATTCTTTAAAACACTCAAAAAGTGTATGAAAAAGAGAGACTTTCAATGGACACAAGAAGCGGATGAAGCTTTTAAGCAAATGAAGGAGATGATAGCAAACCTCCCCACCCTAACCGCACCTCAGGAGAAAGAAGAGTTAATAATATACTTAGCGGCAGCAAGAGAAGTAGTCAGTGCGGTTATCATGACAGAAAGGGAAGGCAAACAAATGCCAATATACTTTGTGAGCCGAGCCCTGCGAGGACGAGAAATAAATTACACACCAATGGAGATACTAGTCTTATCCTTGGTACACGCTACAAAGCCGCTGAAGAGGTATTTCCAAGCGCATACGGTAGTAGTCATCACGGACCAACCAACCAAGTAAATACTATCAAGGCCAGAAGTTGTAGGTAGATTACAAAAGTGGAGCATTGAATTGGGAGAGTATGACATACAATACAGACCAAGAACGTCCATTAAAGGACAGATTCTAGCAGACTTCATAATAGAGCGTCCAAAAGACGATGAAGAGGACGAACCAATGGAAGTGGAAGAACTTCCGCAACCGTGGGTTCTGTTCACGGACGGCTCATCTTGCATAGACGGTTGCGGAGAAGGCCTCATATAGACGGATCCTCAGGGAACAGAATTTACTTACGCTTTAAGGTTTGGTTTCAACACCACAAACAACGAAGCCGAATACGAAGCCTTGATAGCAGGGTTACGGATAGCAGAAAAAATAGGATTCAAGAACGTGCAAGTAAATATAGACTCAAAACTGGTGGCAAATCAAGTCAATGGAACATACATTGCGAAGGAGTCAGGAATGATTCAATATATGGAAAAAGTAAAAGAACTTCTAAATGTTCTCAATCAAGCAAGTGCCCAGAAGTGAAAACAAAAAGGCAGACGCGCTAAGCAAAATGGCTTTTACTAGCTTTGTACATCTAAAAAAGCAAGTACTATTGGAAGAGTTGGGTCAAAAGTCAATAGAAGAAACGCCGCTCGTAGCAACCACGAAATAAGAGGGGTATACATGGATGACACCAATTTATGAATACCTGACCAAAGAAACACTTCTAGCAGAAAAGGAAAGAGCACGAGAAGTTAAAAGAAAATCACAAAGGTTTGCAGCAGTTAATGGGATACTTTACAAGAAATCCTTCCTTGGACCATGGTTACGGTGCGTTGGGACCCTTCAAGCTAACTACGTGTTACGGGAAATTCACGGCGGTCTTGCGGCATGCACGCTGGGACAAGGTCCGTAGTGGCTGAGCCCTGCGTGACCGGATATTATCGACCTACTATGCACGCGATGCTCGAACCGATCCAAGCATGCAAAAGATGTCAGGTGCATAGGCCAGTTCCAAAACATCCACAAGAAAATTTAACACCCATCACTTCCCCATGGCCATTCCACAAGTGGGGAACCAACATTGCAGGACCTCTACCGGAAGGGCCCGAGAGAGTCAGATTCCTCATAGTCGCAATAGACTACTTCACAAAATGGATAGAAGTAAAGCAGGTAGCCACCATAACAGGAAACCAGATCAAGAAATTCGTATGGGAAAACATTGTATGCAGGTTCGGACTCCCGGGAGAAATAATATCTGACACGGAAAGCAATTCCGAGACAATCCATTTAAAGAATGGTGTGAAAAAATGAATAAAAAGAAACACTTCGCTTCAGTAAAATACCCACAAGCAAATGGACAAGTAGAAAGAGCAAATTGAAGCTTAGGGGAAGGCATAAAGGCCATGTTGGAAGAAAAAAGCAAGAACTGGTTAGATGAACTATCGCACGTCCTATGGGCACATCGCACAATGATCAAATCTAGCAACGGAGACACTCCATTCTCGTTGACATACAGAACGGAAGCTGTCATACCAGCTAAGATAGGGATGCCCACATGGAGGACGGCAGAAGCAAACACAGAAGAAAATCACGAGGTGCTGGAAATGAACTTAGACCTCCTTGAAGAAAAAAGAGAACAAGAAGCAATACGCGAAGCAAAAAGCAAGGCACAGATGGAGAAATATTACAACTCAAGAATCCGAAGTACAAGTTTCAAACCAGGAGACCTAGTATATCGGAACAATGACGCAAGCCATGCTGAAGAAGGAGGAAAGCTAGGACTTAAATGGGAGGGACCCTATGTGGTCACGGAAGCACTAGGAATAGACGCATACAAGCTAAAGGACCGTGCGGGGAATCTAATCCCACGGACATGGAATGTTTGCAATCTTAAGAGATGTTACATACATCACATGTAAGCAACCCATTCCTCGCGGATTCCGTGAAGGAGGGTTCATGTCAAACCTATCTTTTTATATTGTAATGTCTCGTCAACTTTTATTGAATGAAAAAGGTGAAGCTTAGCTACCTTCACCAGTTTTACTTTAGAAAATTATTCTTTTTAATCATTTAATTTTTTTTTTAAACATATGTAAGTAAGACGCGCATACATACGGGCACGACCCATACAACGTTATTCTGAATAACAAAAGGCTGAGTAACCTCCAAATTACCTCAAGATACGTAAGAGATATTGCAAATCCAAAGATCGGGCGAATAACCCACAAGTATTCAGAAAAAGACTATTATAATAGGCACATCAGTGTGAAGATTAAATAGCAAAAGTTTCCAAACAAAAGAAATATGCATACAATAGACTGTCTACACATAAAGAAATGAAAGTGCCACGCTTCGGCAGGCCAAACAACAAAAGAGCATAATCACAATAAAGCACTACTAAATGGAAGAGTCCACAAACGGACCCGTCCCAGCTGGTGAACAGGTATCCGTACCAAGACCACCAATAATACCACCATGTTCAGAAATGGACAAACGAACTGATTCCACTATGGATTCTGTACACGATGGATCAGAAAAAGACAACCAAGTATCCGCGAGCTCCAACCAATCATGAAGTGAACCTTCCTTTGCCTTTTTGGCTCTATCAAAACAACACTGAATTGAGGCAGAAAGTGAAGACTCACTTGAGGAACCCCCAGAAAGATAAGCAGGAACGACCAGCTGTTCCAAGTAACACTGCCTCTCAACAGCAGATAAGACATCAGAGGCTACTTCGGGACGAAGCAAATGAATGATGTCTTCAACAGAAGAATCCTTGAGAGCCTCTAAAGAAGAAAGTAAAGGAAACTGGAGACCGCGGAGCACTTGAAGAGCATTTTCATAGTTAGCCTTAGCGTAGGATTAAAGAGCAAAGAACGCTGAAAGTGGCGTATTGGCCGCATTACCATGTACATGCCCCAACAAGCCCATCTTGCATACCTTTATCAACAAAGACATTTAATGGCATTAGCCATGCGCCCGTAGCCTTGCCAATGCCAACATTCAGATACATCAAGCTTGAAGCCTTTGGACAATAGGCAACGACGAATAGACATAGCAGTAAGCAAGCTCGGATAAAGTTTTTCCTCCAAATACAGGGCAACCTTAAGAAAGAGCTCCTTCAAACAAGCTAACTCTGAAGCATAAGGACGGAGCTCCGAACATTCTCTATCCAAAACTTGTACCTAACAAAGAAAATTCTGGAGGTAAATAAAAAAAGGAGTAGGAAAGAAAAAAACAAACACAAAAACAGACAAGAAAGCCTATTTAGTAAGCTCGGCATTATGAGATTCAAGAGTAGAGGTAGCACATCGTAAACGTTCAAGCTCAACACCCAGACTGACAGAAGCAGCTTTCAACTCTTTGATCTTGGCACGCAACACTTCATTTTCTTTGACAGTTGCCCCTAAAGATGATACCTCACCACGAAGGGACAACATCTCATACGCATTTGATTCAGCCTGAGCCAATTGGGAATTAAGGTCCATGAATAAAGTTAGCCTGAACATCGCACCTAGCGGACAAGTTCTCCTTCTCTCACAGATAATGCTCTTCACGCATCCGCAACTCATAACCAAAACACAAATGACGAGCTGCCAAAAGGTCAAAACCTGGAAATAAATTGTCAGGGCTCATTTCACGAAGTAGAGAAGAGAACTTCGGTGGAGCAACACCGTGAACAATCTCGCGGCAGTCCAAGGGATTATCTAGCAGAGACCCGTTCAATACTTTCCACTCTAGATGGTGGCGCTCCTGTGAGCACAGGGAGTCAGACTCAACAGTAGTCTGGGCATTACTAACCAAAGGTCGGCTAACAGAGGGTCCAACAAGATCGGCATTACGGTTACCTCTCTACTGGAAGACGAATTGAGAAAAGGGGAAACATTCTTCAATATAGGAGTAGCCGTCGGAACTGTTGTGGCAGCAGTAGCAACAACACCCAAAAGATTTTTGGACCTGGCACAAGAAGTAACCTCAGCTTCAGCAGTAGCAGTACTAGAATCAGAAGAAGAATCAGAAGAAATAACCAACCTTTCAGGAGAACTGATATTAAGTTGATGCCTGAAAGAAGAACCATAGAAAACCCAACCTCACGCTCAAGGGTGGTGGAAATAGAAGAAGTAATGAAAGGACCAGTGTGGGGAGCCGTATAGCCTAGCTCAGCCTCCAAAACACTATTATTCAATAATTCCTAAAAGCAACCAACGGGAATGTTATTGATGGAGGGACCTGATTGAGATTTAAAGTGTGGCCTCTTGGCAGGACTAGATGGTCCCGGAACACTAGACAAAGACCCCTCTTTTCTCTTCAAAAGACTAGAGGAAGAAGGGTTAGCATCAGAACCTCAGAGCCTCAAAAGATGATCCACCACCAGTATCCACACTAGCTCCTTCCGGATCAAAAAGAAGATTAACATCCGCCTCCAACTCACCTTCCGCGGCGAAAGCAGAGCAATAGGGATAAGTGGCACCTGCGCATTTAACAAAGAACTTCAATAATAGGCGGTTCCCTTCACGACGCGACGAGTAATCATCAAGGCCTTCGAGGCTCCGGGATTGAATATACTCGCATCAACTCATTATCGCACAAGGCTAAATATATTCGTTAAAAAATAAAAAATAATGCAAATAAAACTCACCGCTTTATCTTCACAGATACTGTGGCAACGATCATCACCCAAAGTATAATAGCGACTCAAACCAACCCAACAAAGAAAGGGCTCGGGGCTCGAAGGGATAAGGATTAGCAAAGAAGAGCAAAGAAAATGATCGATTGTACTCGCCGACTCGGAGCGGATCTTTAGAAATATTCTTCCTAGAATGCCATGGGAACAAGACAGGACAAGCAAAGGCATCAACCCGTAAAAATCGATCATTCCAATTTTTACGTAATCAAGAGATTTAGTGCAAAGGGCAGGAGCACCATCGCGCTTGCCAAAGGAAAACCACCCTTTCAAATTCGAAAGTAAACATAAAACAACTAAACAGAGTAACAAGAGGAGTAATGTTAAGAGCACGGCATAAGATCTTAAAGTGAGAAACTCTACACACGCCAAGAACCAATAGTTGAGAAATATTAATGCGATAGTACCTCAATAACTCAACAAGGAAAAGCAGAAGGCATCTAAAATTGGCAAGATCAAAAACTGGGTATATAATCCAATCTTCCCGAAGGGAACTCATGCATCGTACACTTACGGTCGTGAAGCTCCGGATGTACCTCTGGTGGAATATTGTAAGTCGCAAGGAAAGAACCAAACGACCCTGGAGGAGTATTACATTTTATGTCAACAATCAAAGCCATAGCGGGTGGATCAAGGGCAGATGGATGAAAAAGTTTTTTTTTTTACTATTCTCCTTTTTTCCAAAGAAGAGCAACAAACAGCGATGGTGCAAAATGGAGCAGTATTTATAATAAAGGAAAACCTAGAACCAGATGATGACACGTGCAAAGGAAAGATAGAGCGACCGACCAAGATTAAAGATAAAAAAAGGGGGACATGTGGAATAGTAGGTCACGTCACTACAGAAAACGAAGAGTCAAGAACGTCCACGTCGAACGAAACGCTTCCCAAGTAAAAGAAGAGGACAAAGCACAGGATAACACCACGTCCTGGTCAAATCTACAGTCTAGTAAGTACTTTCCGCACGCGGTCAATACACTAGACTAGGGGTACTGGGTGACGTGGCAATTCCCATCAAAAAAAGGTGTGGGACAACAAAATGTTTAGTCAACTTAAGTCTAGTAATACCCACCGCATACACCAATGTCCGAACGCAATGGACATACTAGACTGGGGGACTTGATGACGTACAGTATGTGTTACAGGCCTACGAGGCCCAAAACACACTATACACACACTGGGCTCAGGCCCAACGATTACAAATCCTCGGCCTACAGTAAGCCCAATGGCTAATTTGGCTATGGCCCGGGCTTTGAGATGCACGTAGGGCACATGACGGGCTGAACCTTCAACCGTCAATCCCCCTACGTCCGCATCCACGATTAACACAGAACCCTTCTCCGCCAAGGGTCCGGCTCCGGCAACTGATCATTATATGCGAGAATCTAGGAGGCCCCAGCGGCAAACCTCGACTATAAAAGGGGTTCTAATCCCCATACCTGGTAAGAACTTTCTCTCTCATAATAACACATACTTCTACTTTCCCTCTCAAGAATGTGTACTTACTCTCACGCCGGAGTCTAATCATGGGGTATGTCCCCACGGTAAGGCTAACGGTTTACCTTTCTTGTGCAGGGATCTCATTCAAACTACTTTAATTAGTACAAGATCAACCCACCAAAGGCTTGTCGGCCCAGTCCAGTAAGCTATGTCCATACCTTCTATAACCCCTCATACAAATTGTACTAACACATGTTGTTAAGCTTTCTGAAGGGAAAATCTATATGCTTGTAAATAAAGATTATCCATTGATGAAAATTGTGGCTAGACAGATGTTGGAAGTTAAGCTGAAGTTAAAATGTACAAGTCCTAAAAATCCAATAGTTCATCCATTGCTGAGAAAGATTGAAGAGATTGCTGATTTTGAAACTCCTTTGGCTATTAAGGATAAACTTCATGGTAGAAAGAAAAGAATGGTAGATAGATCAAAAGCATTTGATGAAGAATCTGATTCTGAGAAGGAGCATGAAGAGACTGATAGGTGTTTGGACACATCCTCCAAATAAGGTATTATGTGCTTAAAGAAACTTGATGATTTTGATTGTAAATATCAAGTTTAGGGGAGGATTGTTGGATTTTTGGTTCTGCTAACAAGAATTATTCTAAGTATGGAACCACCGCCAGTACAATAGATACCACGGCTAGAAGGATTGGAATCACTGCTCAGGTGCTACTGTTATAAACTACTGCTAGTATGTTATGTCGGTTTAATATGTAATATTCTAGAATTTCTTGGGTAGGATGTTTTGTATTAGATAAATATTGTAAATATATTTATCTTGTAGAATACGTAATGTATATTGTGAAGGACTCCTTAGCCTATAAAAGGAGGTCCTAGGTTAGAGTTAGATATACGTTTTTTGATATCTAGAGTTGATACACTTCAAGGTTGTAAACCCTAATACTCTTCAGAGTATTCGTATATTAATAATATATTGAGGTGTTTAGTGATAATCATTGTTATTCTTTTTAAGGTTAAGCACTAGATTCCGCATAGTGTTTAATAGTTTGTGTTCGTAGGTAGTCACTTGATAGATCGCTTGCTCAATTAGACACACACACACATATATATATATATATATATATATATATATATATATATATATATATATATATATATATATATATATATATATATATATATGTGTGTGTGTGTGTGTATGTGTCTGTGTGTATGTGTGTAACATAAAAAATAATGAATTAAAAAAAATACGACATAAAGGAAAGTACAACATAAAAGAAATTACGAAATACAAATAAATCTACTCTTTTTGTTGCAAATTATATTTTTTGATGATTTTATCCTTTTGCAAGTCCATCCAATACGTAGTGTTTGCATCTAATTTGAAATTGTCAATTCCGAAAAGTTTCATTTCTTCCAACCTCATAATCATACGATCTTTTTCTTTAGCCTGACGCCTCATGGGTCGATAGCCGTTTGATACGAATCTCGGATGTCATAACCTCCCCAAATTGGCTTGACGAACTCGTTCCTCCGGTAGTCACGGTCTCAGATTTGGCTTTCTTCGTAGCACGTTGTTTGCCCATCGGACGTGGTTTTGCATCATGACCTAATAGCGCCTCGTTTGTTTGGCTTGGGACATCGTTGTAAATCAATCGGTTTCGGCGCGTCCCATTTTTTATGGCTTCGCAAAACTTCTCTTGCATCTTCATGATGAAATGCCGCTCCTCTATTCTCGTCACAGTACATTTTTCTAGCCCGTCCCATGTTATCCAACTCATTTTCTCCACTTTTTTCCAAACGTTTTGCAATCGAGTTGAAATTTTGGCAATTATGGTTCAACGTATGCCACTTGCCTGTCACCATATACTTGTTGTGTGGTTGAAAATTGTTTTTATTGAACTTGTTCATAACCCGATACCAAAACGTGTCACCCGGTTGTGAACGCCCGACTTTTTCATCTTCGGTAAAGGCAATGCAAAGACGATGCAAGTAGTTTTTCCTCATTTGGTTGCCAACGTAATATCGTATCGCTCACGTCGGGATCTCTTTCGAAAATTGGTTCGAGTTCTTTGGATTTTTTTGCCTTTCGTTTACCACGACTTGTGGGCTTTCGGGGAGACGCAGTTGCTTTGGATACTTCATTTGTTTCGATTTATGTATGTGAGTATTGGGATGGCGGTTGGGATTGTTGATTGAATTATAGATTTTGAAAATTGGTGTTTAGCATTTGTTGGCTTCGTTGCCACATAAGAAATTGTTGATGTTGTAGGAAAAGATTTTTAGAAGTCAAGCCGAGTGGTTAGGCAAAGGGATATAGGTTAAAGAAGTCCCGTGTTCAGGTTTGAAGAGGAAGACCCCGCGTTCGGGTTATTAAACTCGAGGATGTTCAAGAAACTCTCGTTATTGTTAAGAAATCCCGACATTTTTTTTGTTGAGAAAATGGAAGTATATATATATATATATATATATATATATATATATATATATATATATATATATATATATATATATATATATATATATATATATATATATATATATATTATATAACAGGAGGCATGACACGTAGATTATTCCACAATTGCCACCTCAATGCCATGTAATTCATTTTAATGCCATGTAATCATTAGTTGTCCACCTAAGAAATATTTTTTAAATTAATTAGCTATTATTTAATTTTCGGATATTTTTTATTAATTTTCGAAAATTGTTTATAAAAAAGGAGCCTTGCAAGGATTGAACCTTGGTTATTTGGATGAATAACATGTATGTTTACCACTAAAACAACATGATTTTTTGGAATATATGTTGCAAGTCCAAAATTATAAATCTATGCAACCAATTATGTAGGAGAATCCCTACAACTTAGGTAACCCTAAACAAAACATATACATAAAAAATTATATACGGTTCATTCATAATATATCTTTTCTCAAAAACCCTAATATCCTTTTTCCCTCACAATGTATCAATGATCTCACGTTTCCTATCCTCTGTTATTAAATAATTTAACTGAAAAAATAGATGGAGTTAAGACGCAAAGCTTTAAAGACCTAAAAGCAAGTCTACTATTTTCGTGTCTCACAAATTCTCACCCGTTATATAACTTGTGTGTAATTTACCAGCTAAATATTGAGTTCCCTCTTTAACTATGATCAATGTTTGTGAGATCTTTTGCAGGTGGGATTCATAAGCATCCATTGTTCCCGAGTATCAAGATCATACTTTAGCTTATGCACCGACTGTCTTTGATGATGGGAGTCCGTCCATTGGAAGTAGTAGCAGCCCCCTTCAAGGAAATAGTAATGGTAAGTAAACTCATTTAATGATAACATGATATGCATTCTATCATGCATACTAAATTACACACACACACACAAACTTGGTGCCCTTAAACATTTATAAGAGCATGAACCCATGTTGTTTTTATGATACAGGTGTAATCTTTATGCATATTTTTAATGTCCCATGTCTTATTGTTATCGAAAAACATGGACACAAAGAAAGTGGAATGATCAAGATTGACTAATAAATTGCATCACTCTGTGCTCAGGTCAGAAACCCTTCCAAATTTTGCTTTAGCAAATAGCATAGTTATTTTATCAAACTCAAAGTGACAACAATTATTATCGCTATATCTGACATATAATCAGTATAACTAATGTTAAACAAATTTCAATAGTCAACAACGAAGCGCAAGGCAGAGGAACGGTTAAGGAATTTGGGGTGAAAAAACCTGTTATCACTAATACCCCGGGTATGAACTTCACAGTTTTACCATTTTCTTACTGCTCCAATGCATCTCTGGATATTGTTTTTTTTTTAATTCTTTTGGATGTTCTTGGGAAATTGAGAGAGGGCGTTTTACAAGGAGTTGGCTAAAGTTATTGAAGCATCAGATGTCATTTTAGAAGTGCTCGATACTCGGGATCCCATTGATATGCGCTGTCCAGATATGGAAAAGATGGTACTGAAAGCTGGTCTTGAAAAACATCTCGTACTGCTCCTCAATAAAATTGGTAATCTTCTTATCTTGTGTATTATATACTATATACCTTTTACTTCTGAATGTTCTAGGGGTCAAATAACATTAGTAATTAGTTTCTCTAGTTATAAGTTATAATGCTCAAGAATGCATAATCATTTTCTGTCGTTTCAGTTGCTTATATATGTGTTTGAACTTGGATTTTAGATTTGGTTCCCTGTGAAGCTGCTGAAAAGTGGCTAAAGTATCTTAGAGAGGAGTTGCCAACAGTTGCCTTTAAGTGTAGCACTCAAAAGCAGAAATCTAATCTGGGCTGGAAATCCGCAAAGGCTGCAAAAAATACCACTAATACTTTACAAACAAGTGAATGTCTTGGCGTAGAAACTCTTTTGAAGCTCCTGAAAAATTACTCAAGAAGTCATGAGGTGCGTATTTGCTTTGAATGGGTCAATCCATGTTATGTTTGATTTCTAATGGGTACAATAAAGAAAGATGCTTGAAACAAAACGAGTCTCAAGTTGCCCATGGTGCATTTTTAATGTTCCCGATCCTCTGAATCCTTTTGTTCTGTATTTTTTGAATTTAGTACTTTACAAAGTTTACTTATTTCAATAATGTATAAAATGATTAAAGGGATTTGAGTTATTAAAAATATACGTTGGACGCATTGTGATGCATTTGTTTCAATCTTATTTCCGGGTTGACACCTTAGAGATGAAGCATGCCCCAAATCGACCCATTTATAAGTAAATAGGTCAAAAATGCCATGTTAACTATTAAATTTTCAACTGATAGCAAGTTGTGTATTACAGATTAAAAAATCGACTATAGTGGGTGTAGTTGGGCTGCCTAATGTAGGGAAGAGCAATTTACTCAATAGCTTGAAAAGATGCCATGCCATGAATGTTTGGGCTACGCCAGGTCTCACAAGAACCATGCAAGTAGTACAGCTAGACAACAATGTTAAATTAGTGGACTGCCCTGGTGTTGTGAAGCTTAAATCTGGGGGAAATGATGATGTCATAGCTCTTCGAAATTGCATTAAAATTGAGAAGCTGCAGGATCCTATTGCTTCAGGTAATTGAAATTTATCCATAAAGATTATGTGGAAAACTAGAAGGGGGGGTTGAATAGTTTTACCAATTAAAACTTCCTTTTAATCTATTTAGATCGACTTATGTCAATCTATTTGGATGTGTGTGTTGGATGTTGATAAACAAACATGTAAAGGTAAGTAATGAAAAGATTAGAGTAAGAAGCATAAAACCAAAACGCAAGTATTTATAGTGGTTCGGCTACAAGGTCACCTTCCTTGCCCTACTCCACTCCCCGAGTCACCTACTCGAGAGTTCGTAATCACTACACCAATCTCTTTATGGCGGAGAAGCCTTCACAACGTCGCCTACTCTTATTCCGGTACTAGGCTAACCACCGGGTTCTTTCACTCCAAGGTGAACCACACCTACACAACGTCGCTTACCCTTTATAAGGTACTAGGCTAAGTACCTAGTTCTTTCACACCTTAGGTGAACTACACCTTCACAACGTCGCCTACCCTTTATTAGGTACTAGGCTAAGCACCTAGTTCCATTGCAATGGAGGAACTACTACCACACTACACCAACGACTAATCCCAAAGGAGATCTACTCCTTTACAACATCATCAAGGATAACAATATCCTTGGATCTAAAACTAGTCTATCTTGTACATCGAAACACACCATATCGAATGTACATCTAAGGCACCTTTCACTAATGCCTTTGACTAGATCTACAAGACACCTTTCACTAATGTCTTGTGTCTTCACTTCTAAGCACCTTTCACTAATGCTTCTTTGTCTTGACTTCTAAGCACCTTTCACTAATTCTTCTTAGTCTTGACTTCCAAGCACCTACCACAAGTGCTTTATACTATAGACGATAGATACCCTTCACTAATATCTTCGTCTTGACTCTTGAGACATCTTTCACTAATGTCTTCAACACTACACTTCTTTGAAGAAAGAAGGGAATCATCAACAAGAAGACTTCAGGAGCCTTGATGATGAGGAAGCATGGCAACTCATGGACTTGAGCTTGCTCGACTTCAAAGGTGGTGATCTTGCCTTTAAGAGGAACCTAAAAGATCACACAAAACAAAACTACAAACATAGATCTCTTGGATCTGAGGTTAGTGAGATTTAACCTGTGTGGGAGAAAGTATATTGAAAGGGGTGAGAAACAATGAAGAAATGGCTCACTATTTATAGAGGAAAAATCCTATTGCTCCTCTGGATCCCACGGATCCCTACCACAAGGATCCGCTAGCACAAAGCTAGGATCCGTGGTCCGCAATCCTCTTTGCCCATGGGTATTTTGGTTATGGGTCATGGGTCATGGGTTATGGGTTGATCCATGGTTTTCTTTCTAGATACAATGAACTTGGTTAAGTGGTATATATAAAACCATGGGTTGTGGGTCAAAACCATTTGCTAGTATTTTACCCATTTAGTATACACTTAGTTTTTACCTATTTTAGTATACTTAGTTTAAGTATATGTTTAACCCAATATGTAAACACTAGTTGTTGTACATATGTATCTAAATCATAAAATCACTTATACTTGTTTTAGTGTTTTATGTGAAAGCGTAAGTGTGTTAGAAAACTATTAACTCAAACTATTTACGTATTCTATTTGTTTCGTTAAAATGATTTTACTTTTGTTATCGACAAAACATTAGAAGATCGTAAAATATAAATAAACGTTTTTACGGCTTATTTGTATTAACAGATTATATGCTGTGTTTCACTTGGTATAACGCTATGGCCCAGGTTGGCTCACTGTTTTAACAACGGAAAGGAATAATTGGATGGGTGGCATTATATATATATATATATATTATATATATATATATATATATATATATATATATATATATATATATATATATATATATATATATATATTTATATATATATATATCATCATAATGTTAGACCTTTAATATTTTGTTTATCTTACATGTTTGTCTTTGTTGTAGGAAAATTACAAGGAAGCATTATCAACGATTAACACGTTAAAATGGATGATATATGCGCCCCATGTTTCTATATTCTCATGTGATAATATTTTTGAAGATTAGTGTTCTGAAGTGAAAACCCTTCAATTAAAGCTTGCTGATTTGAGAATCGAGAAAATCATTCGAGAGCTTAGTAAAGGGAACCCATACTATTACTTTCTAACAATATCATTTTGTTTATCTTTTTATATAGTTTCAAATACTTAGTTAAAGGGTGCAAGGGTAGAAAGTCACCCAAAATCTATTTTGAAAGCACTAAACCTTTTAAATCATTTTCAGGATATTGATCAAAGTGCACGGCGTTTTTCATTCTTTGTGTACTCTTTTGAAAATTAAACAAATAAACATAATTTGTTACTTGATTTTTACATAAAATACAAAACAAATGAAAAACATGTGTGTGCACATGTTTTAAAACTATTAAATTATCAATTATTACTGTCATTTTGTCCAAAAATTTGATTGCTATACCTAATGTTTTGAGTTATTTTATAAAGTGTGATATGGTCTGTGAATGCATGATTAAATAACTATAGATGTACAGCAGCTGCTGCTTCATATGCTATCTACATACATGACACCAATCAAAACTTAACCTCATTTCGTCACCACCTTAATGACATTGTCTAATATGAGAGGAGCAGTTGGTGGTGCAGGCCTTAGTGCGCTGGTGTCCATGCATGTACTAAAAACGTTGGAGCAGACGTTGTGCTAAAGAAGGCTATTTTGGTAGTCATGCCAAGACTTTCACCATGGATAGTGGCGTTGACTTGGAGTTGGGTTTCATAGTCTTCAATTAGGTAGGTAATTCTAAGTTATCATTTTTCATTTTTGAACATCACAGTTACATAATATATATATATATATATATATATATATATATATATATATATATATATATATATATATATATATATATATATATATATATATATATATTTATGTGCACATGTTACATATCCTAACATGATGGAGTTGTTTGAGATGTTTGGAATTGATGTTGAACTTTATGATATGTCATTCTCATTAAGCTTAGATTAAAATAAATGCATGTGAAAGAAGAAGTCATCACGGTTATCAAGTTTGTTTGCACTAAAAAAGCAATAAAATCATTGATGAAGAATATGAACATTATTGGCATTTTTTTAAGAAACCAGAAGGGCACACATTACTAATGTTGTAAACCAAAACAAAATACTCAACTATTGAATTAATTAGGTGTAAGGTTTTGTCATATGGGTCAAAATAGTTACTGCAATGGCACAACCATTTATTAAAAAAAATCTGTAGAAGCTTATGTTATAGTTTTTTAGAGGGGTGTTTGGTTTTGCATTACGATGAGAAAGAACCTAATAGTTACATAAAAGGTTTTAATTGATTTAAATATATATTAGCAGATTCGAATGCCAAATCCATAAAGTAAAAATGAACTAAACGCCTTCTATTACTAATCAATAATACTATGTAATAAACTATATAAGCTAAATAGACATCCAATAGACCAGAGATATCCATTAAACTATATCACGAAAAACCAAATGTGATACATCTTCAATAAAGTGTAGTTTCACCTTGGCAATCACTGGTGGTAAGATCCTCTTTTTTTCTCACATACTGCAGAGAGTGTTGCAGGTTCGGTTGCAGGATTGTTTGTTTTAAAAGACACGGTTGTCGGTTTGTGAACAGTGCAAATAACGAGGTATTTAGATACTCGGAGCTATTTTGACGATTATCACCTTTGAAACCACTTATGTATTTTGAACTTTTACCTATTTATTGGCTATACAATTACTAACTTGGGTGGACATTTTATGATTGTACGTAGATAAAATGGTGGAGACAACTCAATGAAGAGTATCGACTGAGATTTACATTGCTTTACAGGTTTTGTTAATTCAATAACCTATTTAGATGCATTTTGAAACACACCCTTAGTTTTAATGCATTGACATGTGGTTTACAGTCGCAATCACCTGTTTAGATGCATTTCCAAACACAACCTTTGTTTTTAGAAAATTTGTAACAACTTAGTAACCGCAAAATTGTCACCCCAACCCTTTAATACGACAATTTCAAAATATTATTGCAGAAAGTAATGTGATAACTGGAGCTATAAGATGACAGCAAATGGCGGGAGCACGAGGGTTGGCTCGCAAAAGAATTTTTGGCCAGATGCGTGAAGGTTGGCTTGAACATTAAAACTTTGCAACTACATATGTTTTTTACCAATATCACTTGCCAGTTTGTTAACTAATATATTTGATTCGCATTACAGGTGCATGTGGTTTAGTAGTATAGAATGCGCAACTGGATGAACTACCATCAAAACGACGTTCATCAACATGACAACGTTAGTCATGAACATTTTTTTCAACACTGCACTGTATATGAGTCTAGGTGGTTTGATTTAGTCAGTAGCATTATTGTTCAAATAACCCATGGTCAAATGTTTAGGATTACATTAGTACCATAGTGTCTGTTACAACTTTAATATGTGCCTATTTGTAAGTTTATTTGTCATTACTATCAATTTTGCATAAATCCTACTACGTTTGTTCAATATCATCTGCACACTCACACACTTTCTTATGTTATTGCAGGTAGACGTGTGTCCGCCTCTCAAAGAAAAAGTCCAGATACAAATATTGCAATAGCAGGTAATAGCAGCAGTCATTGGATGTCTAGCTAAAGATTGCATATTCTTAATATCTATGAGATGGATGGTATAATTATAATACATATTTAGTTACCATACCACTATTTCCAATATAGGTTCATAAATCAAAAATTGAGATAAAACTTGCTTGCACATGATGCATTAAGCAAAGGGTTAATCACATCTCAAAAAGGTCCAGTTGTCACATTTTTATATGTCTACTATAAGACATCTTTACTTTACACTAGAAGGATGGATTGTCATGCTGATGCCGTTGTAGATAATACGTAAACGACATCGGTTTGCTTGAATAAAATATTATTTTTGGATTAAAATAATCATTGTGCCACTTTGAGTTGCTTTGGGCTCCTTCTGTTCCGGCCCGTGATCTCTCACGTTATCGTTTAGTTAGTAGCTATTGATAATCTCACGACGTTGTACGTAATTGATTTCTGCCGTTAAACTAATTATGATTATTTGATTAGTTTTACACTCTCATCAAGGTATGCTGTATCTTTATATGTTATATGCTATAGTTTACTTTTAGCAGTTGGTATTCTTTAAGGTAGTTATTTACAGTTTATATGTAAAATCCATTTTTCAGTTGTGTGTGAAGACCACAAGTAGAGAGCAATGAAATCAAAGTGAGATGGACAAAGAATAAGAACACTATAACGTGGTTGTGTCAACTACTAAATTTACTAAAACCCACTCAGCCCCTACAGCTTTGAAAATTAATTAAAACACTCTCATTGAATAGTTTTGATGGTGCAGCTGATGTGTGTCACTTACTATTTCGATGCTTAAAAAGAAAACCAGAATAGTAGAAGTGACACAATCGGTGGCATGGTTGGGGACTTGGGGCTGTGTGACTGGTAGGTCCTTAAACTTAATTATTTTTATGAAAGTTTTTGTAGAATTTTCATCAATAAGTTTGTTGTCATTTCCGATACAAAAAATGATTAGGTTGCATTCTTTAGTATTACACTTTTTGGGTTGATGCACTAGGAGATTTCTTATCTACATCATTTATGCAGGTCATAGGTGTGAAACGATGTTAAAAGGTGTCAATCTCAACTCATTTTCTTATAAATGGGTCAATTCGAGGTAGAGATCATGCCTTAGATTGGATGAGGCCTCAGATTGGTTTTCATTAAAGATGGCCTAAAACCTTTAATCTCAACATGTGATTTTTTATTTCCATCTTTTGTTCGTGTATAAGTTTATTTGTATATATATTTTCATGTACAATATTTCTTATTTTTATTAAAATGGTTGTCTCGACTGGCTGCCCGAAGAGGCTGTTTATATAACGTTATTATTTAATATGTTTATACCTTAATTTCATTAATTACTTTTTCTTAACAATATTCATAAACAAATTGTAATTGTAAATTGTTTTTTTATAAAATAGTTTAATAATTAATAATGGTTAACTAATTTTCATGATTAAAAAATTTACTTCTCTTAAAAAAAATTCAAACAAAAACTAATACAATAACAAAATAAAATGAAATAAAAAATTTTCAACCGTAAACTAATACAATAACAAAATACCATCAAACCATAATTACAATTCATGACCACATCCTTAAAAGTAATATTCCGTTAAATAACACCATCAAAATAAAAATTACAAGTCATGTCCGCCCATTGGGCGAGCTTCGACATCTAGTATATATATATATATATATATATATATATATATATATATATATATATATATATATATATATATGAATTTGAGTTGTGAAAGTGTGAAAAAAGTTATATATTAAGTGGGTATTTATAGTGATTTTTTTATTTTTATTTTTTTTAAGCTGCCCGTTGCATAATGTCCAAGGGGCAAAAGATATGTTTGACGCAAGGGGCTGAGGCAGGGGCTTATATTATAAGCCGAAATTAGAATTTTTATTTTCATAAACTTGTTTGGCAAATTAGTTTAAGTTGAGGCTTAGTATTATAAAATTATTAAAAAGAACATCTAATTAAATTAACATATGTATATGTTAGATATCTTTATGGGTAATTAAGTATTTTGATACCAACGATGCTTATATTTGGAGCTTATAAAAACTTTAGCCTCATTTTTGAGGTTGGAGCTTATTGTTGGGGCTTGGGCTTATAATTTTAAAAGCCTCCTTATAAGCCTCTACGCCAGGCGAGGCTTATAGAGGGCTTTTAAAATTTAAGCTCCATAAGCCCTTAGCGAAACACAGCCAAAGTGTAATTTTAAAAAAATTAAAATAAAAATTCAAACCCATTATAGCCGTTAAAAAGGGTGGAAGTGTAATTTTATTATTATTTTTTTAAAAAATCATTGCATAAAATGAAATTGCCATGATAACGCTTGGCTCAACGCCGAGAATAACACTGAGACACCGGTATGCAGAAAAAAGATCACTTCCCCTCGCTTTCAAAAATGATGATTATGAAGTCCGGGAGGCTGTAGGTACTATGGATCCTCTGACTCCCAATCGGGTTGCCTTCCCAGGTCTCGCCAGTGTTTCCTGTAGGTCGTGATGTGCCTTGAGATGGCCGTCTCCTCCCCTTGGTGCCAAATAAATGACTACTTGAATCGGGATTTTGAGCATAAAGATTCCACTGACCTGTAAAAAGTGAGCCTAACCCTTGGAGATGTGGTAATACATCTATGAAATTATTCCATCAAACGTACTCTCCTCTGGATGCGGGAACGCGGTCTCAAAATTGTCCACCTCACCGTTATGATACCTATTGCCCTAACATACATACATGTGACCATCCTCCCCCATATACCAAATCCGTGTGTGTTCCAAAGTGAGTCAGAAGAGGGCGGTTTGTGGGGCCATTCCCGTGGAAGATTATTCCATAAGTGCAATACAAACACAACTCTTTTCTCTTACTCACTTTTTAATTCGTAAACAAATAAAAGCTACACATTCATTTTGGACTGTATTTGGGCCTTAGTGCGTTGGGCCCACCCCAGAGCCCCATCTTTCTTTTTCTTTTTTTTACATGATTTGTAAAGTATCATTAAAAATAAATTTTTAGTATAATTAGATTTTGTATCACATTTCTTGTGTATAGATATAAAGAGACGTAGAGCCTAGGATATACTCACACCGTTACATGAAAAACTATGCACTCTTATCACGTTAATTAACACTCTACTAGTAAGCAATCATAATTCTCACTATATAATTCAAACCAATAAGATACACATTTTGATTTATTTTAGTTTTCTACAAATAAAATATGATTCATTGAACATTTAACATAGCCGAAGAAAAGATACAATCACATGCAAATTTTATTTCTAGACAGTTTAAGATAAGTGTTTACTGTTTATGTAAAATTATAGATGAATAACCAATCAAGGCAGTGGTTAAGCTTGTCTTCATGGGTTTTAATTACATAAATGGCCTAGTTGATACAAAATGTTTAACAATACCCCTAAATAATAATTAAAACCCACAAGAAGACAAAGCTTAACCAATGCCCTAAGGGCATTGGTTAGACATTCCCAATTATAATATCTGAAAAGCCATCATACATTTTCTCGATTAACAATATCCAATCATGAAGGAAACATAAATATATGAATTAAACTTATGTGGTTGATTTAAGATGTTTTAAGGGATACACATGTTATCAAATCTGGAAGAGGATTATTTCAAGTTGGTGACTCAAGTTAATTCAAATTAAAAGATCCTTGACTATTAGATTAAATCAAATGTAAAGATTAAACGTGAAATTACATCATTTTAACCTTTAATTTTAATCCAATAGTTAAGAATATTTTAACTTAAGTCAAGTTATTTGAGAGTATCCTCTCATAAAATCTTAGAGGAAATCTTTTGGGGCTACATCAATCTGTTAGTAGTAAATCTACTTTTGTATTTTACATACGAATATAGATGTTTAACAAGGGTTTCAATGCGTATATTATGATTATTTAGAACTAAAATAAAGTATCGAGAAGGGACCCACTGTCTTGGGCCAAAAAAGCATATTTGTTGTTTTTAATATTTTTTCCTGTCCTTTAATCATCCATGGGCCCACAGTTGTAATTATTTGCTTTCCTTATAATTTAAAGTTTAGTGGGTTAACTAGGATCCGCACACCACTTTTTATATATGAGAAATGATATAAAGCCTTAAATTTAAGCTTAATTTTAAAATTAAATTCAAATAACATCATCCTGATGGCTACAAAAATTAACTCACTTACTTTACAACCTATCAAGATAATGACACTTAGATTTAGATTTAAAATTAGGTATAAATTTAAGTCATTCTATCATTTCTCTTTATATATATATATATAGGATAAAGATCAAATAAAAAGACAAATATTCGTAAAAAGATAAAATGATTTTTTTTTCAAAAAAAGTTCTCGAAAAATTCCAAAACAATTTCACAAGATCGGGTATTATGATGCATGAAAAAGTTGTGAAAAACTTTTTTCTAAAAGTGGAAATTTTTTCCGAAAAAAATTATGAAAAATACGTTCATAAGATTAAATCATTTTTTATGCATCAAAAATTGGTTTTTGCACCCAACTTCTTTTGAATTTTTTCATCAAAATAAATATCATAAGCATCTAACTAAAAAGTTGAAATTTTGTGCATCAAAAATTTTTTGCGCATCAAAATTCGTTTTTTGTGCATTAAAAAAAACGTATCTAAACTCAAAATTTTTAAAAATGTCTTCACAAAAGTTTTATGCACCAACATACCTGATTTTGTGGATTTTTTTTAGAATTTTTAAAGAATTTTTTTTTAAAAAAACCAATTTTTTTATTCTTTTTACGAATATTTATCTTTTTATTTTAACTTTACCCTAAATATATATATATATATATATATATTCTTATAATTTTGTTTCTGTTATAATTGCGAAATAAAAAAAATAAAAATTATAAAGTTTGATAAGTTAAAAATATTAAAATATAAACAATATGGAGCAAAAAACCATAAAACTGTCTTTATCCTTTTAATAAAATGAGAAAAATTATCAAAAAATGCCGAACATAAATTATAAAATTAAATTAGTTCAAGACAAAATATACAAAACAAAATAATTATTAAAAACTATTTTATTATATTAATAAAGTGGATAATAGAGAGGTGAGAGGGGTAGGTAGTGGTGTTCACGTAACTCTAATTTAATCATCATTGAGCCTTTTATTTTTTATTTTCATTTTCTTTTTTGTTCAAGTTTGTTTATGTTTCTCATATGAGCATCACATGTCACTCATGCGTCATATGTGACGATATATGTAAGTGCTCAGTCGACCGACCTATTTGTTATCTGCTTCACATATATTAAATCGTTAATATCTTTAAAATCGACATGTTGCATACAGATATACCTGTTAAGGAGTGTATACATACTACAAAAGTCGTTTACATTTATCAATTTAATATACCTGTTAAGGAGAAAAAACTAAACAATCCTTTATTCTTTTTGATATACCGGTTTTCGTCTTATTCATTCGCTAGCCCAGCTATGTATTTTTTTATTCTGTATGCATAAAATAGGGATATGAATTTACAATGGCGGACCTAGAAAAAATTTTATGGGAAAGCCGAAACAAATTTTTTTCAAGAAATACACTAAATGAGAGGGCCGAAATAAATTTTTTTCCGAAAATACACATGAAATCGCAAAAAAATATACTAACGGGCTTAGGCCTAGGGGGCCGGGACCCTTTCTGGTCCCTTAATAGCTCCGCCCATGATATGAAATAAGCATTATAATTTGCAAGCACAAAGAATTGCACAATATATATATATTTTTATGAGAAAAATACAATTCAAAATACAAACTACAAACTAGGGGTGTTCACGACGGTTCGGCTCGGTTTGCTTGGAGATTTTAACTATCCATTGCGGGGCGGGTAGTTCATTTTACTATCCAAAACCGAACCGTACTAGGCGGGTAACCGGATATGCGGGTACCCGAAATGAGCGGTTACCCGCAGTTCGGGTCACGGTTAACCATTTTAAAAATATAATCGAATCGAGCGAACAATAACATAAATTAGAACGTAAAATTTCATTTTAGTAAAATTAAATAACATTGAAGAATTAGAGTAATAGTAATGTTGTTCCGTCGCAATCAAAACATTCAAATTACCATATGCAACAAAATAACTAATACTAATTATTTGACGTTTATAGATTACGATCACATTAATCATATGTAATCCATGGACGTTAGTAAATGATCATATTAGATAAGTAAAAATGTGTTATATGATAAAAGTAGTGCAATAATATAGTTAATACTTGTATATTTTTATAAATGGTTTGTTAAAACCTACATGTATATTGTACACGGTTCGGTTCGGGTAACCACGGGTAACTAAAAGTAAAAACCGAAACCGAACCGTGATAAGTGAGTTTTTTCGGTTTCGGGTTTTTTCAGTTTCGGTTTCTTCGGTTATCGGTTTTTTGCGGTTTCGGGTTGACCGGATCGGCTCGGTTCGTCGGTTTATCGGATTTTTTGAACACCCCTACTACAAACTGTTGGAAATTAATATACAGTGATTTTAATTTCATATAAGAGGTTGAACATTTTAAAGAAAATAAGTTGATAGTCAAATTAATTATAAGTTTGTTTTATGAGTTTGACTAAGCAAATTTGAATTAATTTGAATAAAGAGTATGGTGAGGGTAATATATGTTTACATGCATTCTTTAAAGCCTAGGTACAAGTCTATCTTGATTGGCAGAGGCGGAGCCAGTAGGGTGGCTAGCGGGTGCTCAGCCAATTTTGATGTATATTTTCAAGCTAGACTGCTAAGAATTTTCACCAAAGTAGCAAAAACATATATATAAAAGGTCGTTAAGGTATCCAGCCAAGTACAACGTTAGTCTAATACAGTGGACTCAAACGCTAAGATAACCGATCCATGAAATGTATGTTATTATCCAAATTATTTACGGCCCCCCTTAACACAAATTCTGTTGGTGATTTTGCATCACCGATATTATTTAAGTGTAATGGATTAATTTAGGTGACCAATGTGTAATCATGATAAATGTTCAACAAGTCGGGGTTGTGCGGAGTGCACACTTGTATGACGTTATTATGATTGCTATTCGGGGGTGAAGCCCCGAATGTCGGAGGTCCGGGGGCAGCGCCCCCGGCTGGGGTCGAGCTGCCAGGTCAGCTTGAAAAAATTTTATTTGGTATAAAGTGCTATGTTAAAAACGCACTAGAAAATAAAATTTCCGGTAATTTTAACCCTAAAATTAAACTGATTTGGCGGTTAATTTAACTGCTATAGCAGTTGTAACCGACCATCAGTTTTTGGTCATATATTTCGATTTTCTGGGTTCTGTCCCATAACTAAAAAACATATTCTCAAGTTCAAATCGAGTTTTATCCGATTAGAGATCGATTTCGGTAGAACCACCGAAATACTTCAATCTGATAGTGTTTACCGACTCTCGATTACATCGTGATCATAATTTCCTAACAAAGATTGAAGTATTTTGTGATCATGACGAACGGAGAATCTGTGAAGGACATGACGAGCAAGTTCGATAAGTTGGAAAAGTTTGAAGGGCAGGGACTTTCGTCACGGGCAAAAGAAGATGCATTTTCTTCTTACCACCTCGAAAGTTGTGTATGTTCCGAGTACACCCAAACCGAATGGGATGAGAATGAAGCTTTGGAGACGACTAGGAAGAGGATGAAGTGGGAAAACGACGACTACATATGCCGTGGTCACATTCTGAACGGTATGTCTGACTCCTTATTTGATATCCATCAAAACGCTGAATCTGCTAAGGCACTGTGGGAGTCCCTAGAATCCAAATATATGGCGAAGATGCTTGCAAAGAAGTTTCTTGTTAGTAATTTTATGAATTACAAGATGGTTGATACCAGGCCTGTCATGGAACAATATCATGATATGTTAAGGATTCTGGACAAGTATACCCAACATAATTTGATGATGGATGAAGCCATCTCGGTTGCAGTTATCATTGATAAACGCCTCCCTCCTGGAGAGATTTCAAACATGATTTGAAACATAAAAAGGAAGAGTTAAATTTGGTTCAACTCGGTTCTCATCTACGAATTGAGGAAGGATTACGTAATCAGGAACTTGATAATAATCCTAAAGGAAAGAACCAAATTGGATCTTCTTCTGTTAACATGGTTGAAGGAGATGGAGTCAAAAATTCTAAAAACAATTTTAACAACAACAAGAACAAAAGAAAGTTCAAAGGTGGTGATGATAAATTTGCCAACAAAAATGGTACTTTGACTTGTTGGAAATGTAACAAGCCTGGTCATATGAAGAAGGATTGTCGCTCTAAAAAGGGCAATAATGGCGCTGGTCCAAGTGGGTCTAAGGATCCTGAAAAGCAACAAGGTTATAATTCCGATTTTGTACAGAATTTTGATAATGTTTTACATTATGTTTCTGTAATTTCTGATGCATTTTATATTCAGGATGATCAAGTTGCTTGGTGGGTTGATTCGGGTGCGACATGTCATGTTTGCAATGATCTTCGTTGGTTTCAAGTATGTAATCCAATTGAAGATGGCTCATGTGTAAAGATGGGAAACGTTGCAACCGAACCAATCAAAGGAATAGGGCGTGTTATGTTACTTTTACTTCGGAAAAACTTTATGTTTAGATAATGTATTGTATGTACCCGGGATTCGCAAGAATCTTGTTTCTGAAATTGTGTTGAATAAGTTTGGCTACAAACAAGTGTTGGAAAGTGACAAGTATATCTTGTCAATACATGGTTCCTTTGTTGGATTTGGTTATGTATGTAATGGAATGATTAGATTAAATTTGAATTACCCTTTGTTTAATGATTCTGCTTGTATGGTTACTTCTAGTCATAGTAATGGTTTAAGTAAATCTGAATTATGGCATGCTAGACTAGGACATGTTCATTACAAGAGAATGAAAGATATGTCTAGAATGAGTTTAATACCTGCTTTTGATATGACACATGAAAATTGCAAAACTTGTATGTTAACAAAGATCACTAGACATCCATTTAAGAGTGTTAACAGGGAAAGCAAAGTATTAGATCTCATACATAGTGATTTATGTGATTTTCATGCCAATCCTTCACTAGGACATAATAAGTATGTCATTACTTTTATTGATGATGCATCTAGATATTGTTATGTCTATCTATGCATGCTAAACATGAAGCTCTAGATAAATTTAAAATTTATAAACAAGAAGTAGAACTTCAAAGACAAGATTTAATAAAAGTATTTCAGATGATAGAGGTGGTGAGTATTATGATCCAGTTTATTTTCAATCGACCGAATAATCCATCAAACCACGGCTCCTTACACGCCACAAATGAATGGTGTGGCGAAAGGAAGAATAGGACTTTAAAGGAAATGGTGAATTCCATGTTATCCTATTCTAAGTGAAGGGTTTTGGGGTGAGGCTATGTTGATGACCTGTTATATTCTGAATAGAACTCCAAACAAAACAAAGAACAAACACCTTATGAAATTTGGACCAAGAAGGTACCAAATTTGACTTATTTGAGGGTTTGGTAGAGCAATTGTAAGATTGACTGAACCCAAAATGAAAAATCTGGGTGAGAAAGGTATAGATTGTATCTTCATTGGGTATGCCGAGCATTCCAAGTGTTATAGGTTTTATGTTATAGAACCTAATGATTATGTGTCGGTGAACTCTATAATAGAGTCAAGAGATGCAATATTTGATGAAGAGCGGTTTACGTCTATACCAAGACCAAGAGGTATGATTCAGCCATCTTCTAGTAAGATAATTGAAGATGATGTTGAAGGTACTGATGATGTACCGGGTCCATCCTGTTCCTAGGAAAAGCACTAGACAAGAAAAGCTAAGTCTTTTGGGTCTGATTTTCAACTTTATTTAGTTGAAGGAACAAGAGATACGACTTTATCTCAACGTGAATATTGCCTCATTATTGAGGAGGATCCAAGGACTTTGAGTGAAGCAATGGCTTCTAGGGATGTTGCTTTCTTGAAAGAAGCAATTCAAAGTGAGATTGATTCTATCATGCAGAATGATACTTGGGAAGTCACTGATTTGCCTCCTGGATGCAAAGCATTAGGAAGTAAATGGATCCTTAAAAGGAAGATGAAAGTGGATGGAAGCATAGATAAATATAAAGCCATATTGGTTATCCAAGGTTTTAGACAAAAGGAGGGCATTGACTTCTTTGATACTTATGCTCCTGTTGCTAGGATTTCCACTATTAGATTATTGTTAGCTCTTGCAGCTATACATGATCTAGTTATTCACCAAATGGATGTAAAAACTGCATTCTTAAATGGTGATTTGGATGAGGAAATTTACATGAAACAACTCAAGGGTTTGTGATGCCTGGACATGAAAACAAGGTATGTAAATTGAAGAAATCATTGTATGGTCCGAAACAAGCACCAAAACAATGGCATCAAAAGTTTGATGATGTGGTCTTGTCTAACGGTTTTTCTTTAAACCAAGTGACGACAAGTGTATAGCAAATTTGATGCTTCTGGTAAAGGAGTGATAATTTGCTTATATGTGGATGACATGTTGATCTTTGGTACTGACCAAGATCAAGTTGATAAGACAAAGGATTTCTTGTCATCTAATTTTGATATGAAAGATCTGGGAGAAGCTGAGGTGATTCTTGGTATTAGAATCAAAAGAGGAAACAAGGGTATCTCTATTTCTCAATCACACTATATTGAGAAGATACTGACAAAGTTTAACTTTGCTAATTGTTCTCCTGTTTATACTCCTGTAGATCCTACTGTGAAGTTTCGACCTAATAAAGGAAATCCAGTGTCTCAACCGAATACTCTAGAGCTATTGGATGTCTTATGTATGCCATGATTAGCACTAGACCAGATATAGCTTTTGTTGTGGGAAAGCTTAGTAGATACACTAGCAATCTGGTGCTCTACATTGGCAAGCTCCGGTCGAGTATTTCAGTATTTGAAAGGAACCATGGATTATGGTTTAACTTATAGTGGCTATCCTTCTGTTTTAGAAGGTTATTCCGATGCCAGTTGGATAAATAACATAGAGGATCACTCTTCTACGAGTGGTTGGGTATTCCTTCTTGGAGGAGGAGCTATTTCTTGGGCTTCAAAGAAAGGACTTGTATTACAAACTCAACTATGGAGTCTGAATTTGTTGCTTTAGCTGCGGTAATGAAGTGAGTGGTGAGGAATTTGATTTATGAAATTCCTTTGTAGCCTAAACCGATATCTACCATTTCTATCAGATGTGATAGTCTTTCTACCTTGGCTAGGGCTTATAGTCAAGTGTATAATGGCAAGTCTAGACACTTAGGTGTTAGACATAGCATGATTCGTGAGCTTATCATGAATGGTGTGATATCTGTGGAGTTTGTAAGAACTCAATTGAATTTAGCCGACCATTTAACCAAAGGGTTAACAAGAGATCTCGTATGCAAGGCGGCTATTGGGATGGGTTTAAAGTCCACCTAATTAAATCCTTGTATCAAGATACCCAATTCCCATCTAACGTAATGTTAAATGCTGAATTCAATGAGGAAAGCTTGATATCTTTGGATTGGAACACATAATTACATCATCCCACGGTATGTGTTGAGCGCAAGATAAAGGAGGTTGAAATTATATTTCTTAATGGTTTTTTGACAAATTGCATATGCAGGTGCAAGAGTAAAGAACCACCTATATAAGCATGAAGTTTAGCTACTTCAAGAAGCTTGGGACTTGGCTTTGATATGCTTATTGAAGGATAGGACACAAGCTAGTAAAACATAGTGTCAAGTGGAACATGTGAATGTGTAAACTGTTGTGTATATTATCTTCATGTATTCACTATGAATAGAAGGAGTTCAATCCTTAGTGACACTCTTATATTCGAATATTTGGAATGCTAATATACTAATGTGAAATTCAATCGTCTCGACATTTCATTTATGCATCAGTTTGTTGTTTGTTATGAGTTTGTTTTAAGTTAATCAAGATTACAGTTAAATGGGGAGGATTGTTGGTGATTTTGCATCACCGATATTATTTAAGTGTAATGGATTAATTTAGGTGACCAATGTGTAATCATGATAAATGTTCAACAAGTCGGGGTTGTGCGGAGTGCGCACTTGTATGTGATTATTATGATTGCTATTCGGGGTGAAGCCCAGAATGTCGTCGATCGGGTCCGAAGCGGCATCGTGGGAATCGAAAGTTGCCAGGTCGGCAATTTTGAAAAATTTTATTTGGTATAAAGTGCTATGTTAAAAACGCACTAGAAAATAAAATTTCCAGTAATTTTAACCCTAAAATTAAACTGATTTGGCGGTTAATTTAAGCGCTATAGCAGTTGTAACCGACCATCAGCTTTTGGTCATATATTTGATTTCGGGTTCTGTCCATAACTAAAAAAACATATTCTCAAGTTCAAATCTGAGTTTTATCCGATTAGAGATTTCGGTAGAACCACCGAAATACTTCAATCTGATAGTGTTTACACGACTCTCAGATTACTGTGATCATAATTTCTTAACAAATTCTTGGCTCCGCCCCTATTGATTGGATTGACTAGTTTAAAAGACATGGGTTGAGCATGCTTGTAAACAGTTGGGGTAGCTCGAAGAATAAGGAATGTGGAGTGATTCATGGGATGTGAGATCTTAGGAAAAAAAACTGACTAGATAATGTATTCAAATCAGTGTGTCTACATCTATAAATAGAGATCATGCACTCTATAATTGATTCACCAAGAACTATCATCTCTTATATCTTAGTTACTTCACATACTCTTCAGAATATTTTTCTTCCTCTACAAACCGATTGTGCATTACGGGATATTGTTTCGCTTACCATAAACCGGTAGAGACTGCATCAATCCTGGGGTGTACGGAACGTAGGCTCAAAGCCATCAAACGGGCTACGTAGAAACCTTAAAAGTACAAAGAAGTTCTTCTTGTGCAGTTTCTATTTACTGTCCTTTAGGGTGTTTGTTTGCTGTTATTCAGAGGTGGTTTTTGGGTCATTTCAGGCTATTTTGGTACTCCAATTTTTGGTGCTCTGTTAAGAAGTTACTAGTGTTGGAAACATATAACAACACAAACAATTTTCCACCAAATTTAAATTATATAACCAACTTTACATATTGAATTGATAAACATCTTAGGGGCGCACCACGAGAACTTCTTAGCGGGTTAACAAAGCCAATACTATTCTCGTCCAAACACATCTAACTGTAGAGTTCTGATGAAATTTGATGCATTAGTGTTGATTTAATTACTTTAATCGCACTTAATTTGTATTCTCCATATTATCTTTATTCATGCGGTTCTTACTCATTTGCTCACAACGATATAATTTTTTTAACAACACCATCAAAGTGTGAATACTTTCATCGTCATCGAGAATAGAACGTCTAATATCGTTGAGGTATAGGACACCTAATGATATACAAAGTAAACATAATAACAAATTAACTAGTGCAAAGCTATAATTTGTTGGTCGAGAGGCACACTTTAATAAATTTTAAAAACTACACTATAAATTGATACTTAGAGGGCAAATTTTCAAAGAAAAGCTAAATATTTTCAAAAATTTACGCTATATTTTTTTTCGCTAAAAAGGCACCTGCCCCTTTTGCCCCTTTTATCTCCGCCCATGAAATTAAGCAAAGTAAACTTAATAGCAACGTGTATTGCATAAGTTATTTTAGTGAAACAAATTACTGAAATTAGTAAATTTATTATCTCGAAACAAGTGCAATCGAAAAAACAAGTTTGGCAAAAACTTACTCACATTTTTGTGTAATAAACAGCCATTTGGTTAGCCTTTTTGAAACTTAACCACATCTTTCTGTTGTAAGATTACCCTCGTGTGACCCAGTAGGTTCATGTGTCGTTAGTGGTTTTTTTAACATGCCGTTGCGTCATCAGCTCATTTTTAACAATCTCCCACTCGTGGGTCGTGACGTAGGAGACAACAACCACGTAGCAACAAAGACAACGGTTAGCGACTTAGCGTCCATTCGTATGATTTATATATATATATATATATATATATATATATATATATATATATATATATATATATATATATATATATATATATATATATATATATATATATATATATATATATAAATGATCCAGGTGAAGTAAATTATAAATAAGATAAGTGAGATACGTAGACCAAAACCACGCGATTTGAGATGCAACGACTTGCATTATATGCATTTCTTCATATAGATAACATCTTGTTTCAAAGTTAATTTGATGTATAGATGGTAAATTGATTTTTTCATGATTTTAATGCAAGATGAATAAAAACAAGAGAAATCATGAAATGCATCTAATATAAGTATATGCATCTGATTAAAAGCTAAAAAACATATAGTTATGGTGCGTTATAATGCATCTAAGATTATTGGGATGCATCTAATTTAGGTTGGTGCATCTCGGATTTGCGGTTATAGTTCTTCTTATTCCTTCTTATTTTAAGTAATCTTCTTATTTGATCCTAACTATATATATATATATATATATATATATATATATATATATATATATATATATATATATTTTCCATATGGCACAACCATCAATTCTCTTAACAGTTTAACTAGTATAGAAATCGACTATCTTAGTCATATCCTGTTATTGTTAAAAGTATAAGTTGACAAACTTATATTGTCTGGTTTCAAGTGCATAGACTGTTGTTATTATCTGAAAGATATAACATTTTGGTTCTGTTTGTGTTATGTTTTATATTACTATGACTGAAGTGGAACCTATGAGTATATAAGCCCGAAATCAGATGTTGGGTTTCATAACTCGGTTTTTATCTGAATATCATCTCACTTGCTTTATCATTTATGTTGCAATTGTCTAATCTGGTTTACATTAGAAACAGAATGTTGCATCCCTTTATTTTGAGTAGTCGAACCTTGTGCAAAATGATTTGTGTTCGCTCGGTTGGAGTCGTGAATAAATCGAGAAGTATTACCCCATTTACATAATCAATGAGAAATGTTACGACAAACCTGGGGTTCAAACGTGCTTGATGAGGTACGAGGGTCAAGTAAATTACATACATGCTGCCCACGTGAGTTGTGGTTCTCGGCTAGAAGAACCAAGGAAGCCGAAGACGTGGTATTGGAGCTCGAACTTTGAGACTTAGAGTGTAACATCCAAAAGTCAGTTTTAGGTATTTTATTGCACATTTTGCGTTTTACACCGTTTTCGATTTACATTTGTATTTTTAATTTTGTTTTAACACTCCGGTAAACCCAAGTATCCCATGAAAAATTAAAATTAGTCATTTTAACACTTCATAACAATTTTATAACATTTTTATAACAACTTTCTAAATTTCACATTTTTAGGTTATCTAGTACTGCGTAATTCTCGTTTTTAAGGTCGTACGTTTGATTTAAACTCATCAAACACACCAATAAACCAAATATTAATCTAATACTAATGAAATCTGATCATTTTCTTGGTTTATCATGCCTTGGTCACGTCGACCACACCCATCAACCTCACACAATCACCACTTAAAATCCTCTAAAACTCATCATAACTTTACAAACCCACTCCAATACTTAACCATTTACTTGCACACTTAAACAAAAAGATTAAAAAAAAACTGACTTTGCTTGTCTTGAGACCCCCCAAAACCAGCCACCCCTTATCCCTTTCCCATGCCTCATTAATTTCTAAGACAAATCATCATTATGCACCATTTAACACTCCATCCTCCCTCAATAAAACCCTAACCCTAATCCTTCATTCACTTCACCACAAATCTGAGATTTTTCTTCTCCTCTTGAGCTCCTTGCTGCCAAATCCAACAACAACAATAACACCATCATCATGTTTCCCTTTATTCAAGGAAATATCAAACCTCTTAAAGGTCAATCAAACGAAAGAATCATCTCATCATAGATCTTATAACTTTACATAAATGATATATACAAGATCTCAGCTTTTCTGTTCGTGAGTAACAAAACCAAATCTGAATTTGAAGGTTTATAACACGAAAGAGATCATCATCGATCCATTATTGTGAAGCTAAAAATTGATATCTGAAACAAAAAGATTAGAGAAATAACAAATCTGTAATCTTGAATTGTACTTGAATTGACAAATTTAATGACATAAAAAATTGTACTTGAATTGACAGACTCCAACAAAACCCACCGATGGGGGTAGGATTTAAATATTTACCATGAAACCTGTGTGTCAGATGAAAGTGCATGCTCCAAACAACTTATTTGGGAAATGAATGAGCCCAGGTAAAACCCGGATACCAAACGGGCCCTTACTGTGTTGGTTTGGATCGTTTAATGTTTGATAGACGGGCTTCTCATTTGATTTTAGGATATATCCGGAGATTGGGCTTAAGCTAATTAAATATTATGAAAGTTATTATGATTTCTTGAATTGTTCATATCGGAACCCTCGAATAGAAATTAACATAACTAGTGGTATAAATATAAGATAGACAAATGAAGAACCATAATAGCGTCATAATCTTTTTGGTTTCCCCTGATCACAAACCATCTCAAGTGATAACAATGCATTAATATTTTTAATAATTGAGTTAACGCTATCGACATTTTTAGACACTCTTTGAAACTACTATACTGATTATGATCTCATATCAAATATTCAAATTACATACCAAAGCTAATAAACAATATATTCTTTACTCTTCTCATATTAAAAAGTGTTTATAACAATAACCATAAATATTAGAAAGAATTTACCATTTGAATTATAGTCAATCGTGAATGATATCAAAACATTAATTAGTGTCTTAATTCTTAAATAAAAGTTGTATATAAAACAATGGTACAAAAGAAAACAATGTCTTTTGGATTGGACCGTGTAGTTGTTTTGGATGTGGGCTGAAACGATTCCATGGACTGGGCTCTTGAAATGATCCGAAAATGACGTACATTGTAGGGTTTGTAAAATGGATTCTAATTAGAATGACATACTGATGCGCGTACGAAGCGCGTTCGGGGTCAAAGGAAACTTCATTTTTGTCGAGCAAGTTTTTCAACCTCCTAGTCAGTGAACCTAATCGTTGTAGTGTAGTATTGGGTAAGCCTCGGGGATTGATATCGTTCTCTAGGGGAATAGGAATGCTAGTAAGAAATATATGATGAGAAGTTGGGGGTTGAGGATGATTATTTTCTATCTTTTTATTTGTTTTTTTAGAAAGCTAAGGTAAAATCTCGGGGCAATTGGTTTGGGGGTGATACTTCTACCGATTACTCTACTTAACTAATTATCTAGTTTATCTAATTACTATGGGTAGCTATGTCTATTTGATGTGTGCTCGTATGATGATTAAAAATGTGTTTACCTAGATACTATTACTCCCTAGTTATCTTTTATTGGTCGGTTGAATTGTGACACCTTATCTTAACGCGTTGTATTCCTAAGGTTGTAGGGTATGCGAAGTCCCTAGTTTTTTGAGGTTATCTCTTTTATAAAACCTACGGAATCGGCAAGCCTTGGCTATTTCATCCATAGACCATATCCTCATAAAGCATACTCAAGTAATAAATACAACGAATGATGCCTAGTTGCACTCCTAAGCCAATTTACAATTAAGATAAGAAACAACCTAACAATAATCAATAACTACGTTTCATAGATTTAAGCAAACACACAAGAAATTTAGCTAGACATAGTATACAAGCAAGCATACACAATCAATCGAATAAGGGATAGACATAATGTTACTTTGGATTAAAAGACTTATCTCGATGTGTAAAATAAGGTATGAGACCCTAAGATACTGTCCAAATCGGACTACAAACGATTTAGGGTTTTTTCTCCAAAAGTCTACCTCCCTAAATGCAGAAAAATCGAATTCTATATATAGATTTACAAGTGCGACGGTGTCACCTTTTGCATGGGACGCCTTCAGCTCGCCGTCATTAGGGTTTCGTCTAGGCCAAGTCATCGATGGGACGGCGTCACCTTAGAGTTGTGACGTCATCAGTCTTCAGTTGGGACGTCATCTTGATTCTAGATCTGGGCCATCTGAGTTGAAAACTGTTAGTGACGCCCTTCAATATTAAGGCGTGACGCCGTCAGGTTATAAGTCCAGAATTTCCACTGAGCCGTCGCGTGCATGTTTTGATCAAGTCATCATAGAGGGACGACTTCGCCCTTTAGTTGGGACGCCGTCAGGTACTGTTGATCAGCTTTGTGTGTCTTCGATCTTGACTTTGCCATTTTCTTCATGTACTTGCTCCTTTTCGTCCAAATATGCTTCATTCCAGCATTTTGCTTCCAAGAGACATAAAAAGTGAAAATGAACGAAATTAAGAAGTAACGAATATAAAAAGTGGTCGATTTAAGGCTTAAATGACCCCCTAAAAGCGTACGTTTTAAATCCTTATCAAATATCCCTAAACTTGGCATTTTCTTGTCATCAAGCAAATGTGATTTTGGCAAATCAATTTATAAGTTAGAGGGCATGAAGCATGAGTTTAAAATAATTCGCAACAATTAAAAACACCGCAATAGTCATAACAAGCACGGAAATTATACACTAGCACCTCACAAGGGATGTTTGGATTCTCTCATCTCACGGGTTTATATGAAATATAATAAATGTAAATGGAAGATAAACAATCATTACCTGGCATAGTACATAGAGTACCATAAGCTTGATACTAGATCAAACCTCCACCGCTTTGGCGTAAGCACCTAGGAACAACTATCTAAGAGGTCTTTACAAGGGTTGTAACGTTAGGCTTACGGTAGGGAAACAAAGGGTTTTGTTTGATATGGGATATTTAGTGGTGGCAAGTCAAAAATCTTATGTTACAAGCATGAAAAGTTTGGCGTTGCTAAGCCAAGACTCGACTCACTAACTCTAGATAACTTGAAACAAAACAAACATAAATTTAAATACATAAACATAAAGATAGATGTAGGATGGTAGCCCGTATGTTTTTCTTCATTTTTTTTGACACTCTCTTTTTCGATTTTTTTTTTTTTTTTTTTGCATACATTTTTACTCTACCATACATTTTTGCATACAAGGTAGGCTAAGGCGATTTGGGTGTACATTTGGGGTGGATTGTAAAAAATGCTCTTCATTGATATTCTGGAAAACCGAAACGTCACGAGAACCGCGAAAAGATAGGCTCTGAGGGGTTAACTAGGGGTATCGTGTTCTAAAGATGAGTACATCGCAAGGGTGTGGGGTAATTACTCAACCGATGTGGAAGAAGTAATTATAATACAGGTTTCAAACAAGGGTTATCCTAATGCCTCTTTTCACTTAGTTATTCCTAACTACACAAGTGTAGTCTCACTAGTGATCTCGGAATGCACCACAAAAAAAGTTCTAGAATCTATTATACTACCGATACACTCTCTAAGAATTAAAGGTGAATGCTTTTATTCTTAAAGATCTAGGGGCGAACCTCACATTTTTGGGGTGGAATTTGAGTGGTAAACGGTTTTTGTGCTAGTCATATAATTCTTATCCATGAGACGCTTTATTAAGACTAAAGTTTAGCTCGTAAATGTCATAAAAAATTTTAAATTTGGTGCTAAAATTGCCCTAACAAATATTTCTCATAGTTTATTACACAAATTACCAAGGACAAGACAAATAATCAAGTGAGAGAATAGTTTCTAAGTTCCCGTTTTATTCTTCCTCCCTACACTTAAACTGAACACTGTCCCCAATATTCCCCGAAAGTATCAAAGTTATGATAAAGGAAGGTAAGTAAGGAAAAGAAACTAGTACTTGGTATATGCTAAAATACATACAATTTCTTTACCAAAATAGGCCCAAAATAACAAGAAAATAGCCGTTTATGCCTAATATTTGTTGGTTTCTTGAGTTTATGCATGTGCAGGTACTGATATGATAAAACACACAAAAGAAAGCCAAAACCGAAGAAAATCGAGCACGAGAATGAAAAGAGTGCAAAAGCCGATGTCGGGATGCTATTTTATGAGATTTGGATGCTCAAAAATTATCGCAACGAGAAACTTGAAGAAATTCAGTTCTCACCAAAAATAAAATAAATAGAGGAAAATAGGAAAATGGGAGCAAAAGGTAATTACACAAGTAACTTCCATGGGTAGTGTTAGCATCTAAAGTCATATTTAACAATGATTTCGATTTTACGCTTAGTTTGGGGAGTTGTGAAAAATCAGGGACGATGTATTCTATCTGTATGATCACTCCTCGCTGAGTTGTGTTTCCTACTCCGTGATCCTAAAATGTCGTTTGAAAAATGTTGGAGTTATTGATCGACATGAAAGTTCAACAAACCGTCACTCATAATGAATAAATGCTTAATCGTAATATCTATATGTGAAATAAAAAGTAAACGGGGCATTTTTTAGAATTGAGGGTTTCTTAATCTCTTTTGAGGAATCTTCGCTACTTTTCATAGGTTTAGTAGAAAGAGGTTGAAATCCTTGGTTTTAGAAGCGTGAGTTGATTACATTGCGTGAGGACACGACAATCTTCTAGTCTGGGGTATTTTGGTATGTGCTAAAACACATACCATTTCTTTACCAAAATAGGCCCAAAATAACAAGAAAAGAGCCGTTTATGCCTAATATTTGTTGGTTTCTTGAGTTTATGCATGTGCAGGTAGGGATATGACAAAACAGACAAAAGAAAGCCAAAACCGAAGAAAATCGAGCACGAGAATGAGAAGAGTGCAAAAGCCGATGTCGGGATGCTATTTTATGGGATTTGGATGCTCAAAAAGTCAAATTACGGAGTTCTGGATCATTGTTGGGAGTTTTCACATCAGAACCTTTCACTTTACTAAACCTTCACTCCTTAACTTTCACAAAATTACCATTTCAACCTTCAACTTATCCATTATTACACAAAATACCCTTCACTTTCCCATATTTACCTTTTATACCCTTAAAACCTTTCACTTATCCAATAAACTATTCCTACCCTTACCAATTCACAATTTAACTTTTTGTCCTTAATAAATGTAAAATCACATGAATGGTCCTTGTTATAATTACAACACTAAAATAGATAACAAATCCAAAACCAAATCTATCCTACCATCCCAAAATAACTTCAACCCAACTCTTACAAACCCATACCCGGAACACCCCATTCAAACCATTTAACCTGGGTCAAACTACACCTCAAACCCGGTCAACCCACCCTTTTAACCCACCAGTCAACACTTACCCCTTCAAAGTCAAAATAAAATAAACAAATTCTCCAAAATCCCAATACGCGCCCAATACCAGAAATTACTGTACATCCTTTTCATTCCCACATTTACCCTGATTCCCACACCAATTTACCCGTACTTAATGTATTTCTAGAAAGGTCTGACAACGTGTCAGTGAGAGTGTGACATGGGGATTGCCAGCTGGCAGAACGGAGGCTTTCTATTGGAGGAGACACCTCACTGTGATGATCAAACGGGTGAGATTGGATTGATGATGCAAGGGTGTTAATCAATGGCCAAGATTAGAGAGACTAGAAGCTCCTGAAACCCTAACTCCCTCCTATTTATACTCTTCTCGAGATCAATTTGAAGCTGTTAGATTTTTAGGTTAAATTAGGGTCAAGATTTAGTTAA
>OU343223.1:173810117-173967631 GCA_910596185.1 Chrysanthemum makinoi
ATCTAATTTTTGTATTCCTGACTTGATGTGCAAGGATCTGAGTACTAGAAGGCACATTAGTGTTTACTTTCTTAAAACAATGATTTGAGCTTTGTGTAGGCACACTAAATTCACTTTCTTAGCACTAACATATCTGGAATGCAAGAACTACTTGAAGGCACCCTAAGGTTGACATTCATTACATTGGGCATAGAACGGATTTCATGCGTGGCACTAGGCATAGAACAAGGCATCACGGCTTTGCCTTTTGCACCTAAGGATTTTGGACATGTTGCAATTACACATTCAAGCAGCTCTTGAGATGTTTGGGCACTGGAGGCAAGCAAATTTAATTTCTCTATCAAGAGGTTTATTAATGAAATCCTCTTCAACAATCTCACAAAGACATTCTAGACTATTCTTAAGGTGAGCACAATAGTCATGAACCGCAGAATCATTATTCCTAAGATGAGGAGGAATATATTTAACCGTCACAGTGTATTTGCAGTGTAAGGGTGACTTTGAAACAACATTCTTATTAAAAACAAGTGGCAGTTTCCCATTTTCCTCACTTCTCAGATTCTCAATTTCCTTTTGTAAAGACGTAATTTTTTCGTTGTTTTGCTCACGAGTGACTTTCATTGAATCATATAACTCTTTAAAGTGTCGTTTAACTTTTTCATTTTCTTCTAGAAAACTCTCGTTTTCCTTTTTTAAGGCATTAACCAAGTTTTGAAGATGAAAAGTTTGAGAGTACTGAGAATCTAAAGTAGGAGGCATTTGGGATCCAGTCACATTGTTCTTTTCACCCTTCAATTGAGAGATTTGGACTTTCAATTTTTTGATCGTGTTACAATGAGCTCGAATCTGTTCATCACGTTTGCTAATTTCAAAAACTGCATCAAATTCAGGAGCATCCAAGGAAGTCTTGATATTTGAGGCTTTAACATTTTCTTTTAGATGTTGATATTTTAGTTGTAAATCAAAATGTTCAACTTCTAGTTTAGAAAGATGCTTTACCAAATTAATGTGATCATCCTGATCAATTTTCTCATTAAGTTTCGAATTAATCTTTTCAAGCTCAATGACACGATCATGGGAGACTTTCAGAGCAACAAATAATTCATGAAATTGAGAAGCATTAATGGAGCAATTCGTAGCAGTGTAAACACATCTTGAGCAATACATTCAGAAATAAGATTCTCATTCAAGGTATGCAAGTTCTTCCTCTCAATCTCATTATATTTTAATGCTCATTCCTCTCAATCTCATTATATTTGAACTTATCCCGTTTTTAAGACTCTCAAAATGATCTTTTAGTAGTTTGAAGAAAGGCATGACCTCAGTTAGATAGCATTCTTTTTGTTTGCTCAAAACCCCTTTCCCTTCATTATCCCAGGGGTGGTGATCCTTTTCTTACAAGTTTTCTCAAAATCGACAAATAGTTGAAGAAAAACATATTGGCTGATTAAGGTCTTGCTCTTAGTGGCAATAGTTCTAGGAACTAAATGCATCGGTGTATTTGGAGGATACACAGTCGCAGCATGCATTTTCCTAAGGAAGGGTTTGTTCAACAAGATTTTTCAGCTTTTAGCATATCTAAATCCTTTTCCAGAACACTTGTTCGGGTGTTAACAACGTCTGAGGCTTAAATTTGTTTAAGGAAATCCAATTCTCCTTCTTGTAATCATGGGATGTGATAATTATTTTATTCTTTATACATTTAGGATCATCTAACTTCTTGTACATCCTTTCCCTAGTGACTTCATCAGATTTATTATCTTCCTCAGTGCACTCAGCGCAACTAGGTTTCTGTCTAGGTTTAAGGATTTCATTGCCATCATAGAGTACCTTATGAGCATTTCTAGCCTTTTTAATGACCTCTGGATTTGGTTCCTCAACCAGGGGAATGCATGCTTACGCTTAAGACTCTATGCTTAGTGATCATGTGAGTCACTGAATGGTGTTCCCTTATACGTACAACTTATTTTCAAGCTTGTTCTTCAAAGTTTTTAGATTAGAAAAATCATTCAAAAGTTTTGATTCCTTGGCATGAAATTCCTGCTTAAGCACTTTAACATTTTCTTGAAGTTCTTGTTTTTGCTTAGCAGTTTTTGAAAGCTTTTCTTGTAAGGAATTTAACTCTTGTTTTAACACTTCTTCTCTAAAATTATTCTTTCTAATAATTGTACATATTTGGTTATCCAACTCCTGCTCACGAGTATTTAGCTCAAACTTAGCACGTTGTTCAGAAATGGTAACTCGTTCTTTATAGGCATTAAGTTCAGAGATAACAGAATCATCAGGACGGAGATCAGTGTATTCATCACAGACATAATCATCATTGACTGCAGGAGAAACATCACTTGATGCTATCACACTTTCACTTTGCTTCACATATTGATCATATGGGACAACATTGATATTACCCATATTTTCAATGTCTGACTCAATGATTTCAGTTGATTGTATTTCATTATGTATCTTTTGCACATCAACTTCATCATATAATTTTAATACCTCTGAGATGATTTTGTCTTTGGATGGTCCAGCTTGTGGTGAAATAGAAACCTTAGGAGAGACCATTGGAGAAATGCTAGCCATGAAAATTGTTTGTGCCGTAGGTCCATCATCAACATCAAGTCGTATGCCACAGTCGGCAACTTGAAAGGCATTTTGATGATTGTGACCAATCTCTGAATCTGCTCATCCACATCTGCACCATATGTCTTAGCATTCCCTTCAGCAAGAAACAACAGCTCTTCTTCATCCAAGGTTGCTCCATTTTCCTGAGCTTGCACTAGCAACATCTTATCCCTGAAGTATTCAGCATTCTGAGGACATTTTGGAGATGTGCAATTCCTTGCAATGTGTCCCTCACCACCACAGTTGTAACACTTAACTGTCTTGACTTGTCCCTGATTTCCATTCCTTCCCCGATTCAGATTTCCTCCATAGCCTCCACCTGCTCCACCCCTTCTCTGATCGTACTGCCTTTCTTGGACTGGCTGCACCATAACCTTCCCATCTCTGTCAGTAGCTTGATTGTGTGGATTGGATGCTATTCTGAGGTTGTTGTTGGTGTGTGGGGAGAGTGTCATGTTTTGAATGATCATGAGAGCTAGTTGACTAATGAAGTTTCCTACAGATGCATCAGCATCAGCTTGTTTGAACATTGGATCGGGGAATGAGTTTGTGAGTTCCATCACCCATGGGTATAACTTGTGAAGCTTTAGTGGTAATCCTAATGTTTGAGTAGAAGGAAGTTGAATCATTTGATGAGCTTGTCTCTCCTGGATTTGTTTTGAATTGTTCAAGAATCCTCTTTTCAAACATGGTATGTCTCTCATTTTGAAGAAGAAGGCATCATTGATCATAATTCGTATTCTTCAATCCTTTAGTGAGCTTCACAGAAGTGACAAACTTGTGCCATTCGGGATTCATGTTGTTTACAAACTTTGAGTTCAGCTGAATGTTAGGCATGGTCATTCTGATGTTCCTCATGTCATTGACGAGTTTGTGGAATATTACATAATACTCATAGACACTCTCATCTGGTTTCATCTTGAAGTGCTCAAATTCATCATAGAGTTGTGATTCTCTTTCTTCCATGGTTAATTCAGAACCAGAAAGAAGCATCTTGACATTATCCCATACAGCCTTTGCTTCAGTGTTGTGATTCATAAGCTTATAGATGTCTTTTGGAAGACCTTGTAGTATGATGTTAGAAGCCACGATATTTGCATCGAATCTCTTCTTCTCCTTATCATTGAGCTCATCATACGTCTTTGGTCTGTCTATTCCATAGATCATCGTTCCATCTTCAGCTGTATCAATTATGTCCCTTAGTTTTCAACTAGAACGGTCCTTCATCAATCGATTTGAGAATGTTGACCCCATTTTCCTTTCCAGACAGTACCATCTGATTCTTTGAGCCTAAGAGTCGTAGTCATTCTTCAAGCATAGGTGGGCGAGAATCTGACCCTGCTACTTGAACATCCTCGACAATAGTGGAGATGATAGTAGGAACGTTGGTAGACATGTTTCAAGCTCTACGGGATTTTACTATTCTTTGATTAAACCGGAAATTGATTCTTTCACGGGATTTTACTAAACCAAAAGAACAACCGTAAGAATGTATCACGAAGAAGTAACAAGCCTAAATGAACAAGTCCTAACCACACAACTCCGCTTAATTACCAACTTGCTTAATCAATCAACTCGCTAAATAGCCAAGTCGCATTGGCATCAACTCGCAACACTGTCAACACGCTTAATGAATCAAGTCGCTGAATAGCCAACTCGCTTTAGTATCAACTCGCAACACAATCAACACGCTTGAACACCAATTCGCTTAATTTAACTCGCTAGCTTTACAACTCGCTTAATAGCTAAGTCGCTTTAGATATCAAAGTCGCTTAAGAAACAACTCGCTTAGAACACAAGTCGCATAAAATCAACTCGCTAAACAGCCAAGTCGCATGTACCAACTCGTATCCAAAAACAAAGCAACTCGCTTTGAAGAAAAGCTATCCGTACACAACTCGCTTCGTACAAACTTGAAAAATAACACTTTATCAATCAAAACACCAAACCACAATGATTTAAGCCTTCCTTCAAAACATAAACACATATGATGATCCTAAACACAAAGTACAAGCAAAATTCAAACTTTAACACTAGAATTTGTCCAAATGAATCAAACTCTCCTAAACCTTTAATACCCCAAAAACCTTATGAAATCCACAAAACAAAGAGCATGAAAGATGAGTGATCAAACCATGGCTCTTGATACCAATTGTTAGATATAAGATTTCACAAACACACTAAACCAAAACCATATGGAGCGTTAACTAAGTTTAGAGAGAGAAAGTTCTAGTGAGAGAAAGGAAGAGAGTTGGAACTATGTGAAACAAAGAAAAATAGTATTGAAGCTCCAACCCTCTACCTTGGAAGGTAGAGGGTATTTATAGTTTCTTACAAACAAACGCCACCTACGGGCTGTGGATCAAGCATACAGTGGGTAAAGACCCGTCCGTCCTCCACGGTGTTACTTAACTAAATACTACTTAACATAAAATAACTACGACTACGAGCTATCTAACGATTACATATACTTGAGGTGACCGACTCTTTAATACCTGGAATTTCTAATTCCTAACATTTTACCCTGGCAAGTTCGACAGGGTTTTTGGCGCAGTTCTTTCTTTAAGTGAATTTCAGGCGAAACGCCTTCCGCGCTCTTCAAAGCCATGAATGCTTCTACGTGGAAGCTTACTGAACCAATTTCGCGCATTTCCCACTAATGTGGAATTGAACATGTGGCACCAGACAGGTTGTGGCCAGTTCTCGATAGTAGTGGCTGATTCGAAAATTTTTAGGTGATCATCAGGATCACCTGTTCCATCATAGGTTTTCACATTGGAGGGCATGCGCCTTTTTTTATTTTCTGAAAAATCACTGATGCGCCGAGTGAACGCATCCACCTTTTGGCGGCGCCAGGGAAGATGCATATCTTCCTCCTCCTGGTCTCGATATCTTCCCCTGGACTTCCAGTGTCCTGTTTCCATTTCCCGGGTCCGAGGATCACCGAGGACGAGCTTCCTTTCTTTCGAACTATGCCGATCTGTCCTCAATCCTACCTTGAAGGGCTCTCACTTGGGAGCGCTCGTCCCAGTCAGTCGTGGACCTCGCAGCTACCAAGTCTAGCGCGGATATTGGTACGCTTCGCCCGGCCCTTCATGTCCCTCCTCCGCATACTGCAGGTCACTGCTTCACCGTTTCAACTCTCCTCCGATTCTCGTAAACACCGGGGCGGCGTTATCCTTCCCGCAGTTTCCTCTGGCGACGCGGATAGTGATGTTCTATACTCCGAGTAAAGCGATCGTAAGCCAGTTAGGTATTCTTGACCTCCTTTTGCTTCCTTGCATGAGTGCTCAAGGTCTCATAGTTTTGAGAACATCAAGTCACTTGTGCTAATTCAGCGTGACTCCTTCTAGAGCGAAGGTGTCTGTTTCCACCACTGGACCCTTGTTCCGGTCGTGCGCTTTGGTTTGTGAGGCCCGTTCTGCGCACCGATTGGAGGGGGTGGTGAAAAGGTTGCGCAGTGGGTCTTCTACGCTGGTGGTTGTTGTAGCAGCATGGGTTATCCCCGTGCGTGGTTCCGGAGGCCTGTTTAGAAGTTGATCCACTTAGCTGCTTCTTCCCTTTTAGGTCACCATGCGATCGCTGGCTTATGTTTCCTTGCTTTGTCATTCTAGTTTGTAGTGATTGGGTCCCACGGATGGCACCACATATCGCAAAGTCACAGCATATCCTATTACATTTATTTTTTGCTTCCATTGTAGCGAAATATCCATCCTCTTCTGAGTTGTTATTGTCAAACACCCCTAAAGATAACTGTTCACGCTTTCTCTATAATCTTGCTCACAAAACATGTTGTTCACCTGCATAACTGACATGATTTTATTGTATTTTGAATATCTCTGCTAAATTAGCATTTTCACATGGAAAGAGAGTTTCACCCAATAATGTATCTGTTAATACAAATAAGCCGTAAAAACGTTTATTTATATTTTACGATCTTCTAATGTTTTGTCGATAACAAAAGTAAAATCATTTTAACGAAACAAATAGAGTACGTAAATAGTTTGAGTCAATAGTTTCCTAACACACTTACGTTTTCACATAAAACACTAAAACAAGTATAAGTGATTTTATGATTTAGATACATATGTACAACAACTAGTGTTTACATATTGGGTTAAACATATACTTAAACTAAGTATACTAAAATGGGTAAAAACTAAGTGTATGCTAAAATGGGTAAATACAAGTATATACTAAATGGGTAAAATACTAGCAAATGGTTTTGACCCATAACCCATGGTTTTATATATACCACTTAACCAAGTTCATTGTATCTAGAAAGAAACCATGGATCAACCCATAACCCATGACCCATGACCTATAACCAAAAATACCCATGGGCAAAGAGGAGCGGACCATGGATCCCTAGCTTTGTGCTAGCCGGATCCCTTGTGGTAGGGATCCGTGGGATCCGGGAACAGAAGAGAATTTCCTCTATAAATAGAGAGCCATTTCTTTCTCTCTACACATGGTTTTTCACACATACTTCCCCAAAGTATTCTATCCCTCTAAACTCAGATCTAAGTGATCTATGTAGTTTGTCCTTTGTTTTTGTGTGATCTACTAGGTTCCTCTTAAAGGAGAGATCACCACCTCTTGAATACGTGCAAGCTCAAGTCCATGAGTTGCCATGCTTCGTCATCATCAAGACTACTAAGGTTCTCTTGTTGATAGTTCTTCCTTTCTCCATAGATGTTGGGTTGAAGGCATTAGTGAAGAATGCCGAAAGTGTCAAGATGAAAGCATTAGTGAAAGGTGCTCATCATCCGTGTCAAAAGCATTAGTGAAGGATGCTAAAGGTGTCAAGTCGAAGGCATTAGTGAAAGGTGCCAAACGTTGTGTCAAAAGCATTAGTGAAGGATGCTAAAGGTGTCAAGACGAAGGAATTAGTGAAGGGTGCCAAGCGTTGTGTCAAAGGCATTAGTGAAGGATGCCAAAGGATCAAATCAAGTAGCATTTGGTGAGAATGATTAGGTCGTATAATCGATGAGGTGCATCGTTATACATATGTGTATTTGTTTATCTACAAGGATGGTGATATCCTTGATGGTGTTGTAACAAGGAGTAGATCTCCTTGAGATTAGGTGTTGTGTCATGAAGGTGTAGTTCACCTAAGGTGTGAAAGAACTAAGGTGCTTATCCTAGTACCTAATAAAGGGTAGGCGACGTTGTGATAGGATTAGTTCTCCTAAGGTGTGAAAGAACTCGGTGGTTAGCCTAGCACCGTATAAATGGTAGGCGACGTTGTGTTAGGTGTGGTTCACCTTGGTGTGAAAGAACTCGGTATTTAGCTTTGTACCGGAAAAAGGTTAAGCGACGTTGTGAAGGCTTCTCCGCCACAAGGAGTTGGTGTAGTGCTTACGAACTCTCGAGTAGGTGACTCGGGGAGTGGAGTAGGGCAAGGAAGGTGTCCTTGTAGCCGAACCACTATAAATAACTTGTGTTGTGGTGATGTGCTTCTTACTCTTTATATTTCATTTCACGTTTATATATCCATCTATCAACGTCCAACATAAACAATCAAATGGATTGACATAAGTCGATCTAAATATTTAAAAGGAAGTTTTGAATTGGTAAAACTATTCAACCCCCCTTCTAGTTTTCTACAATTGGCATCGAGCTCGCTACCAAGTTTTTTAGAGTATGTTGTACTTTAAAAACTTGATACGATCCATGTATGTTTGAAAACTACAAATAAGGATTATCTTCGTCATATTTTAAAATCACTATATTGTTTATTGTTGGACAATGATAGAATGCTCTAACATTTTTTTTCTTAAGCATTATCCATACTTGGATTTGGAGTCACCAAGAAGAGCGTAAAGAACTTATCTAAATATTTCCTTTCGCAAAAAGAATATTTAGCCAAGGTATGATTACTAATCACTTGCTTTTAATTTTATTATTGAAATCTTAGTTGCATGATTTATTAATAATTGTTTTAGTAGTTATCTATATTAAAGTTATCATAAAAAATAGTATTCTTCGACTTATTTGTAGAAACTCCACTTCGAATTCGTAATAATGACATTTTGGTTATTTGATAACCATTATCATTATTCATCACAAAGAATTTATTGACACTTCATATATGTCAATAAATTTCCATGCGAAACTTCTTATGTTATAATAAAATAGGATTTTATTATAATGTTTAAAAAGCTTCCCAAGAATTATGACTAATTCTTAAAAAGGGAACTTCATCTAATAGGAATAGTACTGAATCTTCAAAAACCTCAAATCACAAGTTTTAGAACCTTAAACACCAAAACATTAGGCTTTTTAGAACTCCCAAACCTTAGTTATCAAGGAATGTTTGAGCTGATTTTTGCTGTCATGCCGGATCCCTCCGTTTACACTAGCCGGATCCCAAATGAGAGGGATCCGCGGGATCCGTGCAACAAAAGACAGTATATCATCAAGAACGATCACTGTGGATGTTCCACAATAAAACTCACCTCAAAGACTCACGAACAAAAACCCAGGTACTGTTCATAGGAGCAAATTGATCATTCTCCTCAAGTCTAACAATCACTTGTGTAAGTATAATCTTCACTACATTGTTAGTTTAATTCCTTGGTTCTTAGAATTACAATTTCTTCATCTTTAAGAGTTGGGTTCAAATGGGTTTATTATAATTTGTCACCACATTGTTTTCTAAGATAATCTAAATCAAAGAATTAACATTGTTAATACAAATTAAACACATTTCTTGAACTCAACAAAGATGATGAGAGCAAAATTGTGATCAAACCCTCTAGGCTACTATTCACCATTAACACCACATTTGGGGTTGTATTTTTTTTGGAATATCATGCCTAGCAACAAGCAACAAGACTACCAAGACACCACCCACTACATACCCATGTATCATAGGAAAAATGGTCTAAGTCCGGACGATAGAAAGGCCTTTAAGTTGCTCGAAAGGAGACTCTTTCATGAAGGAAGAGTTGTTGATCCATCATTTCTTGCAAATACCGACGTAAGGGAAGTTTTTGCAACTATTGGGTTTGATTGTTTATTGGATATAAACGAACAAATTTTCCCGGTCTTTGTGCTTGAGTTTTACAAGACAATGGGGATAATTAGAAATGATGACGGGTCCATCTCAATTGAATTCACCATCAATGAGCGAGAGTTTAGTCTTTCACTCATAGAGTTTGGAAGAATTATAGGAGTTCCATATCAAGGCATTTGTATGTACTCGAATGAATGGTCTTTAGAACAACTACACACAATGGTTGATCATCATGATATTTACTACAATTTGATCCCGGAAGCAACCACGGTGAGGGACACCGTGTTCATGCCAAGAGCCTCACCATCAAGAGTCACAAGAAAGTCAAAAGTGATCCATAGGGATCCTTTTCAAATGGAGCTTTCGGAAATGTATGCATTGTCTAGAAAGTGGGAGGATGTGATAAGAGAAAATGTGGTATGCCTAGTAGGGAACAAGGACCACCCCAACGCATGTCTAAGCTTCATGATCTATTGCCTAGTGACCAAAACTCAATTCAACCTTGCCTACTACATGGTCAAAATAATGGCAAGTGTTAGAAGCATGGACAAGATGGTGCTTCCGTACGCAATGCTTTTAACCCGTCTCGCCAAATTCATCTTTGCTTTAGACCCTTCTCCACAATCCCTTGATCATAGCTTTTGCAATAAGGTTATAGTACCATTGACCGAAGGTAGAACAACAAGGTTTATGGTGGAAGGCAAGAGACCACACCCACCCACGGATTCCTTGGAGGAAAGGGAAAGGCAAGAAGAAGGAGAAGGTGAAGGGAGTAGTAGCAACCCACTCGCAAACATCGATCTTGACCCCTTGGACTACATCAACCAATTGCCAAACATCCCAAATGAATCACCCGAATGGCAACAAACCAAGGGAATCTTCAAATGCTTCGCCAATTTCTTGAGGAAGAAGAAGTGAAGATGGTTTGAAAAAGAGTGGGGGACGGGTGAAGAAGTGAAGGAGAAAAAGAAAGGTAAAATCTTAGGAATCAAGTACATGATGAACAATTTCAAACAATGGTTTGTAAACAATTTAAACTATGCTTGTAGTATGAAGATATTGCCATATCTTGGCACTAAAAATCCTAACTTAGGTACTTTGAAAATGAGATTTTACGACCTCTTGGTATGGTCGTCGTCACTCATTCTAGGAATTTCAGCTTTTCTTACTTTGATACAAGTTATATTAGTTGTGTTCTTGCATTTAGTCCCCATAGAAACAACTAGGAAAAGCATTTACTATAAATTGCAAAGTTGCACATTTCCTGAAAGCTCTCTGATCTGCAGTTGGCGGATCCTAGAGTTTGAACTAGCCGGATCCCTCCCATAAGGGAACCGTGGGATCCGTATGCACCTAATGTGCAAAACAGATTTGGCTACATCATAATAGTCCACTAGAACACTTCAAACAAGTCAAACATAATACACTAGAGACAACCAAGTCTTCCGCTAATAGTTGAAAACCTCACTCTCATCCATGGCTTATATAGGATATATTTTCGAAATATTTCGTTTACTTATCAATTAGTCAAAACTCACCATAATTCCGCTCCAACACTCACACATTATCTATCACTTTTGATAGTACTTAAGTTTGGTCTACCCTTCCATTTTAGCAAATTGATCTTAATCATCTTTGACTCAAAATTTGGACCAAAAACTACTTTTTCATTTCTTCTTATTTTTAAAGATTTTAGTAAATTTATCCTAGGACATCATCTGATTTTTAGGACTTAGTATCACCGTTTTTCCACAACAAATTAAAAGGAATCCTTGTCAAACATATGGTTAGACTACCCAAGGTCAATGTTCTTAGCCAAAACCATCATTAAGCACCATTACTTGTTATGGTTAAGGATTTGAGATATCCAACAACTAAAGACTTCAAAATCAAGTCAAACCCTCGAAATCCATTAATGACAAACCTTACAAAAGCATAATGATTTCACCTAGACCTTGTCTGATAGCCGGATCCCTGTCTTTAACGGCGGATCCCTACTGAGAGGGATCCGCGGGATCCGTAGATGCATAATGTATTAATCAGCTTCTATATTCAAAATCAAGTCACCCTTTGGTTCTCTAACCACTCTTAGCATACATTAATTAACCTCCTAGAGCTGATCAAAACCTCAAGAGCATGCTTAGCCTTCTAAGTGGTCAAGAATTTAATTCCCAAATTCAAATTATTCTTTATAAACCAAACATTCTTAGGTTTATGGCACCATCCTCAATTACCTTTCAAAACTCAGAAATTAGAAGCTCACATTAGCATTTTCATCACCATGACAAAGGCTCTTAGCAACAACTCCTCAAACATAGGATCATCAAAAAGAAAGGGTCAAATGATCCATGAAATTTCATCCACCGAAACATCTCCTATTAGAAATGATGACTCTAGAATCCCACCTTGTCAAACCCATCAAACAAAAGCTAAGAGAACCGCAAGGATTAGCATCAAACCTTTCCAACTAGAAAAAGGATCATCTAGTTCTAAACCAAACATGGCTAGTTCTAGCAAGCCATCAAAACATTCATTCATTGAGAATGGACTACACTCATTGAATGAGCCTCTTCCTCATCCAAACATATATTCATTATTTCATTCACCTTCAAGAACCTCTCATTCACCAACCTTTTCATTAAATCGGGAACCACCTACAACACCAATGTTGGGTTTTAGGTTCCTTGGATTTGATGAGACAAAATAAATACAAGAATGAAACAAAGGGACTTAAAGTGACAAAGATGAAACCTACAAAAAGATGGAAGGACTTGCTTGCAAAAGAAGATTTATTATTTAGTCCTTCGTAGTATTTTGTAAACCCTAATCCTCTAGTATATAAAGAGGACATGAGGTGTAGGTTTTATAGATAAGTCTTCCATAATGTAGTCTAAAGGTGTGTGTGTGTGTGTAACCTAGACGTGTAGTTTATTGTAAACGTCTAGGTTAGTTGTTTACCTCCAAGATCTAAGGTGTCTTAGATCCCTGTTACAGTTAGGTAACACGTATTATTCTGATCAAATAATATTTGGAGGAGATTGGGTGAAAGTAAAACCTTGTGTCAATAACTTTGATTTGTTTTAATTCCGCTGCGTATACATGTTCTTTATCATTGTTATTGTTAAACCCTAAGGCTCAAAACGATCTCATGGAGTCTATGAAACTCCACAATTGGTATCAGAGCTTGGGGAGCTCGTTACCTAGGGATTCGCAAGGTTTTTTGGCGAAAAAGAATGAAGAAAATCAGATTTATGCAGAATTCGCAACTTTTCTGCATCACTGTTTTAAAACAATGATAACTTTTGCGTTAACCGTTGGATCGTAACGAAATTTTCGGTGGACATTTTCTATATATTCATCTAACTTTTCACCGAAGGGATTGTCGATCTGAGCTTTCTATCAAAAGTTATTCAATGTCGAAGTTGGCTGCAGAAACTGGTTTAATAATTCGAATTTTTAGGTTTTCATGCATATTCAACTTCTTGAATTTGTGTTACTTGTTCTAATTCTTGATGGAGGTTGTTTATACATTGTGTGGTGTTTATGATTCATGGTTAGAAGCAGCTTTCCTAGTGTTTTTACGAAACCACTTCTAGTGTTTTCTGAAACCACTTCTGAAACCACTGATAGTGTTTTCTGAAACCACTTCTGAAACCACGGATAGTGTTTTCTGAAACCACTTCTGAAACCACGGATAGTGTTTTCTGAAACCACTTCTGCAACCACGGATAGTGTTTTCTGAAACCACTTCTGCAACCACTTCTAGTGTTTTCTGAAACCACTCCTAGTGTTTTCTCGAAACCACTGCTAGTGTTATCTCAATTCCACTGCTGGTGTTTTTGCGTTATTCGTTTCTGCTGATGAGGTTTTGGAATTGAGGGAAGCTGTACATGTTTTTGGTACTGAGATTTTTGGTGATACACACATGGATTATTGGTTCACACACAAGGAGGTTTTGGTTAATTTGTTCTCAAAGGTTTTAAAATGCTCGTTTTTGGGATTTATTGACTAGTTGATTACGAAGACGGTTGAATATCACTAATTTGATGTTGTAGTTGAGTTTCACAGGTTTGTGTTCTTATCATATCTCAAAGTGGGTGTTACACTTTGGAGATAACTTGTTCGTGCTTAAAGGATGTTGACGAAGACTTGCAAAATATAGTTTTCATAGGTCAAGGGGTGGATGGATGAAGACCTAGTTAACTATCACTTAAAGGAGTTACATTGTAGTGCTCAGTGTCTCATTGAAGATGAGGATTTTGTCAAGAGATTCCGGTCTACTTATATGGTGTTAGCATAAGTTTGGAGTCACGTGGATAGTACAAGACATAAGACACAAGTTTGGGTTATTTTACTTCTTCATCAAATTCGTTATACTTGGTTTTCTTCACAAGTAATCATTACATAGAGCTTACTGATTTGAAGAATCATTTTCATGCACCACTCAAGGGAAGTTTCTACCGCTTATATTCTCTATTTGTTGATAACAAAAAGGGGAAGAAATATTGGAGTGCGATGGCATGGATTAAGGGGAAGACAAAGGAAGACAAGATTTGTTTCATTTAGGGAGATGTTTACATCTCAACTTCTGCTACTTCGTCTAGGGAAGTTCGTACACGACTTTGTTTGTTTTGTCATCATCAAATAGGGGAAGATTGTTGGGTTTTAGGTTCCTTGGATTTGATGAGAAAAAATAAATACAAGAATGAAACAAAGGGACTTAAAGTGACAAAGATGAAACCTACATAAAGATGGAAGGACTTGCTTGCAAAAGAAGATTTATTATTTAGTCGTTCGTAGTATTTTGTAAACCCTAATCCTCTAGTATATAAAGAGGACACGGGGTGTAGGTTTTATAGATAAGTCTTCCATAATGTAGTCTAAAGGTGTGTGTGTGTGTAACCTAGACGTGTAGTTTATTGTAAACGTCTAGGTTAGTTGTTTACCTCCAAGATCTAAGGTGTCTTAGATCCCTGTTACAGTTAGGTAACACGTATTATTCTGATCAAATAATATTTGGAGGAGATTGGGTGAAAGTAAAACCTTGTGTCAATAACTTTGATTTGTTTTAATTCCGCTGCGTATACATGTTCTTTATCATTGTTATTGTTAAACCCTAAGGCTCAAAACGATCTCATGGAGTCTATGAAACTCCACAACCAACTAGCCCATCATGGGAGACAAGGAATAACCTTGATCATATGGAAGAAGTTCCATTACCACCCTCATTTTTAGAACCTCTCCCAACTTCTCAAAATGAAGACCCTCAAACACACATTGATCCCCCTCAAGACATCCCTTTCCCTTCGGGGCCAAACCAAGACAATATTTGCCCAAATTGTCTAAAAACTCAAGGACTTGTTCAAGAAGTACGAAATGAGATACATTTCATGTTCAATCATCTTCTTGCAAAATTGGATCAATTCAACAAGTCCAATCATCCCTAGACTTAAGAACATTGTCACATTTTAAGTCTCGTAATGAGATTAGCATTAGTAGTACGTGTTTGGCTAGTTCATTCTCTTAGTTTTAGAGATTTGGTGGTGTATCTCTTGTTTTATTGAATGAATACTTATATGCTATGATTATTTTGTGTTGTGCTTGATATATTGTACATATATCTCATTCTCTCAAAATAGCATTCCTTGACATTTCTTCACTGCTGAAGATATTGTCAACAGATAGCCAGATCCCTTCGAGATAACTAGACGGATCCCTTCTTAAAGGGAACCGTGGGATCCATGGTACAAGAGCACAAATTTATACTAACTTGAGTCTCTTTTGCAGAAAATTATGCACTATACTCTTGTTTTTCTAATCTTTGTTTTGTAGTTATTCAAAATACACATGAAGATATTGACACCATAAAGCTAGGGGGAGCTTTGTGTCAAACGACATTGCAAAATCATTTGCAACTTAATTCATTTTTGGATTAACACTTCATGACACCCCATTGCAACATTGCAATATTCAAGGGGGAGCACATTCTCGTCACTTAGACGAACCATTTTCAAACTTAGTTGCAAACATAATTAGTTTATTTTACGTTATGTCCTTGACGCCCTTACATAGGGATGGACTCGTCAAGGGGAGTTAAGACGAGTACCATTCCCGTCACTTGCTCTCTTTACATTTTTACATTTTTTTTTCTTATAAAAAATTGTGTTAGTTTCTTTTAACACTTTTTGTTTCGACAAAAAGGGGGAGAAGAAAGTAAAAACTACAAATTCAAATTTTTACGAATTTTAGCTTTTTCCTTAAAATAATTTTATGTTTTGTGATCAACAAAAAAGGGGAGATTGTTAATACAAATAAGCCGTAAAAACGTTTATTTATATTTTACGATCTTCTAATGTTTTGTCGATAACAAAAGTAAAATCATTTTAACGAAAAAAATAGAGTACGTAAATAGTCTGAGTCAATAGTTTCCTAACACACTTACGTTTTCACATAAAACACTAAAACAAGTATAAGTGATTTTATGATTTAGATACATATGTACAACAACTAGTGTTTACATATTGGGTTAAACATATACTTAAACTAAGTATACTAAAATGGGTAAAAACTAAGTGTATGCTAAAATGGGTAAATACAAGTATATACTAAATGGGTAAAATACTAGCAAATGGTTTTGACCCATAACCCATGGTTTTATATATACCACTTAACCAAGTTCATTGTATCTAGAAAGAAAACCATGGATCAACCCATAACCCATAACCAAAAATACCCATGGGCAAAGAGGAGCGGACCACGGATCCCTAGCTTTGTGCTAGCCGGATCCCTTGTGGTAGGGATCCGTGGGATCCGGGGAACAGAAGAGAATTTTCTCTATAAATAGAGAGCCATTTCTTTCTCTCTACACATGGTTTTTCACACATACTTCCCCAAAGTATTCTAACCCTCTAACCTCAGATCTAATTGATCTATGTAGTTTGTCCTTTGTTTTTGTGTGATCTACTAGGTTCCTCTTAAAGGAGAGATCACCACCTCTTGAAGACGTGCAAGCTCAAGTCCATGAGTTGCCATGCTTCGTCATCATCAAGACTACTAAGGTTCTCTTGTTGATAGTTCTTCCTTTCTCCATAGATGTTGGGTTGAAGGCATTAGTGAAGAATGCCGAAAGTGTCAAGATGAAAGCATTAGTGAAAGGTGCTCATCATCCGTGTCAAAAGCATTAGTGAAGGATGCTAAAGGTGTCAAGACGAAGGCATTAGTGAAAGGTGCCAAACGTTGTGTCAAAAGCATTAGTGAAGGATGCTAAAGGTGTCAAGACGAAGGCATTAGTGAAGGGTGCTAAGCGTTGTGTCAAAGGCATTAGTGAAGGATGCCAAAGGATCAAATCAAGTAGCATTTGGTGAGAATGCTTAGGTCGTATAATCGATGAGGTGCATCGTTATACATATGTGTATTTGTTTATCTACAAGGATGGTGATATCCTTGATGGTGTTGTAACAAGGAGTAGATCTCCTTGAGATTAGGTGTTGTGTCATGAAGGTGTAGTTCACCTAAGGTGTGAAAGAACTAAGGTGCTTAGCCTAGTAACTAATAAAGGGTAGGCGACGTTGTGATAGGATTAGTTCTCCTAAGGTGTGAAAGAACTCGGTGGTTAGCCGAGCACCGTATAAAGGGTAGGCGACGTTGTGTTAGGTGTGGTTCGCCTTGGTGTTAAAGAACTCGGTATTTAGCTTTGTACCGGAAAAAGGTTAAGCGACGTTGTGAAGGCTTCTCCGCCACAAGGAGTTGGTGTAGTGCTTACGAACTCTCGAGTAGGTGACTCGGGGAGTGGAGTAGGGCAAGGAAGGTGTCCTTGTAGCTGAACCACTATAAATAACTTGTGTTGTGGTGATGTGCTTCTTACTCTTTATATTTCATTTCACATTTATATATCCATCTATCAACGTCCAACATAAACAATCAAATGGATTGACATAAGTCGATCTAAATATTTAAAAGGAAGTTTTAAATTGGTAAAACTATTCAACCCCCCCCTTCTAGTTTTCCACAGTATCTATTACATCTACATTAGTTTTTCATATGCACATAAACCAGTAATTGGATCGACTACTTGATGCGGAGTGTTCGGGGTCGAGAAAACCTCTTTTTTACAAGCAAGCTTTTCAACCCTCTAGCAGTGAACCTAATCGTTGTATTGTAGTATGGGGTAAGCCTCGGGGATGGATTTCGTTCTCTAGGGGAATAGGAATGCTAGAAAGAGATATATGACGAGAAGGTGGGGTTGAGGAAGATTCTTTTAAATCTTTTTTATGTTTTTTTGAAAGCAAGGGTAAAAATCTCGGGGTATATGATTGGGGGATGGTACTTCTACCGATTTTACTTCTTTAACTACTTATCTAATTATCTAATTAACTACAGATAGATTATGTTTAATTGAGGTGTGCTCTTATGATGATTACAGATGTGTTCACTTAGATGCTATTACTCGCTAGTTAACTTTTATTGGTCGGTTGAATTGTCACTTCCTTTATCTTAATTGTTGCGTTGTATTCCGTTTGATCGTAGGGTGGTGCCTAATTCCCTAGTTCTATGAATTGCAGCTCTCCTATAAAATACTCGGGATAGGCAAGTGCAATAGCATCTCTCCTGAATACACTAGTATCCTAAAGCTACAATTCACGCAATAAACACAACGAATGGCCTAATGTGCACTCAAAGGCTTTTTGCTATTTAGGACGTTCAAGCTCGCAACAATGAAAGAAGAAACCAGTTTTTCCTTAATCTAGCGTCTACCAATTAGGACAAGAGATAACCTAACAACAATTAATAACTAGGTTTCATAAATCTAAGCAAACACAAGAAATATTTTGCTAGACATGTTAAACAAGCAAGCATAGACACAATCAATTGAACATGGGGTAGACATAATGATAAATTGGATAAACAAACTTATCTTATGATGTAAAATAAGGTATGAGACCATAGAATACTATTCAAGTCTGACTACAACTGACTTAGGGTTTTCTCTCCAAAATTCTACCTCTCAAAATACAGAGAAATCGAATTCTATATATAGATTTTCAATCGCGACAGCATCACCTTTTGCTAGTGACGCCGTCAGTTCACCGTCATTAGGGTTTTGTTTGGGCCAAGTCATTGTTGGCACGGCGTCAGTTGAGATCTGTGATGCCGTCAGTCTTCAGTAGCGACATCGTATGAATTTTGGATCTTGGGCGTCCAGTGTGAAACTTGTGAGTGACGCCTTCCAGAATTTAGGCGTGACGCCATCAGGCTTTAGGACCATAAATTCCGCTGAGCCATTGCGTGCACTTTTCATCAAGTCTTCTATAGAGGGACGGCGTCGCCCTTTGGTTGGGACACCGTCAAGTGTGTTGAAGTTCCTTTGATCTTGACTTTGTCATTTTCTTCATGTTTTCGCTCCTTTTCGTCCAAATATGCTTCATTCCAGCATTTTGCTTCCAAAATACCTAACATATGAAAATGAACGATTTTAAGCAGTAACGGATATAAAATGTGTTGATTTAGGGCTTAATTGACCCTCTAAAAATGTATGTTTTAAATCCTTATCAAATATCCCTACACTTGGAATTTGCTTGTCCTCAAGCAAATGTGCTTTTGGCCAATCAATTTATAAGTAAGGGGGCATGAAGCATTGGTTTAAGATAGTCTACAACAAGTACAAACACTACAATAGTCATAACAAGCACGGAAATTATAAACTAGCACCTCACAATTGGTGTTTGGATACTCTTATCTCTCGGGTTTATATGAAATATAATATTAATGTAAATGGAAGATAAACACTCATTACCTGGCATGGTACATAGATTACCAAAAGCTTAAGAGTAGATCAAGCCTCCACCGCTTTGGTGTAAGAACCTAGGAATAACTATCTAAGAGGTCTTTATAATGGTTGTAACGTTAGGCTTAGGGTAGGGAAGTAAAGGGTTTTGTTGGATAGGGGATATTTAGTGGTTGCAAGTCAAAAATCTTATGTTACAAGCATGTAAAGCGTTTCTAAGCCAAGGCTCGACTCACTAAGACTAAACAACTTGAAACAAAACACAAGCATAATTGACCCGATTTGAAAATATCAAAACTTGGAGTATTTAATTACACAGACAAAGGAAATTTGAATTTATAGTTTTTTCCCGTTACTCCATAAAATATTACTTTAACCCATGAGTCCCAATCATCCCAAAAATGTATACAAGAGATATGACTCGACTAAGAAACCATGCAAGTAACTAGATAATTGAACTAAGGGTTTAGTAATGATAAGAATAATGCACTAAAGATGAGTGCATACAAGGTAGGCTAAGGCGATTTGGTGTGGATTGTAAACAATGTTCTTCATTGATATTCCGGAAAACCGAAATATCACGAGAACCCAAAAAGGATAGGCTCTGAGGGGTTAACTAGAGGTATTGTGTACTAAAGATGAGTACATCGCAAGGGTGTGGGGTAATTACTCAACCAATGTGGAAGATGTAATTATAATACATGTTTAAAAAAAGGGTTATCCTAATGCATCTTATCATTTAGTTAATCCTAACTACACAAGTGTAGTCTTAGTAGCGATCTCGGAATGCATCACAAAACAAGTTCTAGAATCTATTATACTACCGGTACACTCACTAAGCATTAAAGATGAATGCTTTTATTCCTAAAGATCTAGGGGCGAACCTCACATTTTTGAGGTGGAATTTGAGTGGTATATGGTTTTTGTGCTAGTCATATAATTCCTATCCATGAGACGCTTTTTAAGACTAAAGTTTAGCTCGTAAATGTCATAAAAAATTTTAAATTGGGTGCTAAAATTGCCCTAACAAATATTTTGTATCATATTGGTTTCATAAACACACACTCATAACACACTTGAATTCGAATGAGGTTTGTCTAGAGAGAGAAAGTTGAGAGAAATGGGAACTTCTAGTAAGAGAAAGAAAAGTATATTATGAAGCTCCAACCCTTTGCGTTGCTAGGAAAAGGGTATTTATAGTGTCTTACAATAAACGCCACCTATGGGCTGTGGATAAGGCATACAGTGGGTAAAGACCCGTCCGTACTCCACGGTGTTACTTATCTAACTACTAACTATAACTAAATGACTACGACTACGAGCTTTCTAACGAATACATATGCTTGAGGTGACCGAGTCTTTAACTACCAGATTTTCTAAATCCCAACAATCTCCCCCTAAGGGAGGTCACCTCAATGACAAACAGATATTACATTTTGTGTGTTCTAGGATTCTTGATTAAGTTCTTTGCTCTGTAGCTCGTAATCTTTGATTCTTCATATTCTGCATGTTTTGTGCATCAAGTGGAGGTCTTTAACTGATCCACGAATTATATGATCTTTGTGCCTTCTTAGAGATCATCAGCCACAGTAAATCTCTTGACTCATCCTTTGTGTTGCCTTTATGTGATGTTTGTGATGTTGGACCGACATGCTCAGAGTATTGGATCATGACATCTTTCCATCAGAGTTGCGGAAGCTTCTTTGGATCATGATATCTTTGTATACGCGTAGCGGAAGCATAACATGATGGTATTAGAGTGTGTGCAAACGTCTCATGATGATATTCGAGCAAAAGAGTGTACACGTTCACTTGTCATGATTTCTTTAAACGTAAGTGTGATGTGTGAGCATGCGGTTATGGATTGACTTCTCAATATCGATCAACTGCAACCGTCAAATGTTCCTGCAAACAACAGTTAGCAATAAAACACACGAAAGTGTCTTTTTTCACTTTCGTTGAATAGGGTTACAAGAACCACGGTTCCCCGTTGATCAGTATATATAATGCCTGTGATCAGGTAGAATTCCTAAGAATCTCCTTGATAGGGTTTCGCAGCTGAACTAGCCGTTCTCAAACCGGAGCGTCCCAAAGTAGACAACACAGAGTGAGTGAACCAGCGAATTGAGATTCACTGATTAATGAAAAATTGTAGGACCTAAGATATATCAACCTTATCAAATACCCACGTTATGAACACAAGAATACCACGTTAAACCCAAACTGTTATGCGTAAATAAAGTGAAAAGAATAGAAAGATAAGAACTTGGTGACTTGAATGATAGAATTCGTATGTATGTTAGAGAGGTAGAGAGAAGAAAGATGAAAACAATAAGTTGTTATATTGCTTCAAAGGAAAACACACACACACACACTCAAGCACACCCCTCAAATGACATACTTGAGGGGTATTTATAGTACAAGTAGAAGATGCCCTAAGGCTTGGCCATGGGCCTTGTATGGGCTTCGTATGGATTGGATTGGACATGGATTGATATAAGGCTAGCTTAACTAAACTAATACCCATTTAGCTTAGTCCAATCCACGAGCCCGTTGACTATTCTATCACGATATCTAACACACGTTATAAAGTTCCTAAATGTGAATGACCATCACTTCTAATAAAAACTATTAAGGCTAACAATCTCCCCCTAAGGGGTGGTCATTCAAATGATGCTCCACTTGATTAGGTCTTTACTTTTCTTGAGCTCAAACTTTGTGTGTAGATATAGAATAGTCTTGATTCTTTGTTCCTTCATGCTTTGTGATCAGATAATGTGGTTGTCTGCCGTTGTCAACTTCGTTGGTTAGGTATCTCCACGTCTTTTTCCACCATGCTCACACTTCTATTTGTCTTTTGGTTACCAATGATGTAGTTCTCGAGTCTTTAGATTCATTGACGAAGAATCATCTTTAACTTTGAGTTGCCTTTGATTTTGATGAGAACTTTCATGTGTTGTTGGTATGAGCATGTGGCGAGTCTGCACGATCCATCCGCTCCGGAGCTTCCATAAGAAGAAAACATAAAACGGGTTAGTAATAAGCGGATTCCGGCACTTACAAGTTTGAATTTCGAGGGTGTTAACAGCATAGTGTGAAAACACGTCTCTAATTCTTACAGAGGCCGTTCCTGAACTGGAGTCCCACAAGTGAGATAACGCGATATACCGAAGTACATCTACAGTTCAGATGAGTCGCCGAGGTACACCGAAGCATCACCGCACGACTGTAGACCGTTTGAGACACACTAAGCGTAATCCACGGAGAATTACCGAAGTGACCTGCCGTGGTCGCTTGATGTTGACCCTGGCAGGAATTTCCATTTAATCACTGAAGATCACAGATGTGAAACTTCTCATAAATGTTCTGGAAAATTGCAAAGATCTGCGTAGGACTCTATAATATATCACTTGTGTCCTTATTGATGAACAACAAGCGATGTCATGTCAAGTGTTCCTATGAGATCTTTTGATGAATCTCGTGGCTCTAGACTCAATAAGTGCATTATGATTTTCCTAAGCGGAGACTAGGGAGAGGGTCTCCTTCTTCAATACCAACGATATCTAAGAGAAAGTCGATAGATTATGTAAGGTTCCCAGTGAGAATGAAACAAATCCTTTTAAAAGGAATTGAGTGGCTAGAAGGTTTAGTGCAGTGCGTCACTGGGTCCATGACGTCTTTGTCTTCGATACCAGTGTCATCTAGTGACAACTAGTAGCAGATGAATTGAACCCGGTTTCTGCCCTAAGGTTGAATATGGAGGGCTATTTCTTTTCACCATTTCTTTTACTTTTCTTTTTAATTCTTCAACCCCTTCTTTCTCCTTTCTCACATTACTCCTTTTTTCAATCATACCTAAGGACTTCTAATACTAACTATGGGTATTGTCCTTGGGTAGATCCCTCCGGCTCTGGCGGATCATAGGACAAATTTCCTATCCTTAGTCACCTTATAACTCCATGACTGTCCTATTGTTGCCATAAAACCATTTTTCTTGAAAATCTCTCAAAGTGTTTATGATAGAAAACATGTTTGAAACACTCCGAGAGTTTTATATTTTCAGAAACACTCCCCCTTCATATGTGCTTATAAGTTTTGACAGAAATCTACACATAGAGGGTAGAGTTCGCACTTTTTGAATTGATCGGCTCATGATAGACAATTCCCCACGAGACACGGTTACGTTGCTCAGTTAAAGAGTTCCATTGTAAGTTTTTAGGTGACAACTAGCTCTAATAACTAACTTGAAGTTGTAAACACTTCTTGAAAAGAAGGTTAGACCCATGTAAGTGCATGTCTATCACAAGTTTCTCGAAATGGTACATTTACTGACTTTGATTACTCGTCAATTCATTGGTTTCGACTGAGTCGAGCTCTTTTGAGATTCAAACACCGATCATTAAACATTTTGATCACATTTTAATCACGTTTCTCCCCCTCAAAAATAGCATATCCATGATGTTTTTGAAAAAAAATGATTAAAAGATATGTTTTTCGAAAAGCATTTGGAGAGAAACTGATTTAGCATGAATTTTGGAACAACTTTGGTTTAATACTCCCCCTTAACGAAAGCATATTTTTCATACAGAAAATTTAGAATCAATTAAGGGTTTAGAGGGAGTTATCTTGGTACCAAATTTGAGAGATTTTGAAAAATCTTTTTGAAAAATTTCGAATCAATGGTACGCAAGATGAGAAGAAGATTTTGAAAATCTTTTGAAGATATTTAGAGAAAAATTATCTTCATTTGTTTTAGGATAAGTGCTCGATATTTATGAAAATCGATTTTGCGTAGCACTTTCCTTTCTTAAAAGATCGGGTTGCAAGCTGAAATACTTACAAGCCATTATGTTTTAAGGATAAGTGCTTGAAAAAATATTTAAAACCATTGATTTGGATAAGCACTTTCCTTTCTTTGAAGCGCGGGTCCTGAACTGATGTGTCCAGAAGCCATTATTTTGAAGTCCGGGTTTCGTACTGAAGTATACGAAAGCCATTATTTGAAGAAATTTTGAGAGACGACATGTTTTAGAAAACAAATAAATAACTCTCGCTCAAGCATCTGTACATACCCGTATCATTGTTGAATGACATTTCTAGAAATGTACAGAATATCGATTATACGAGAGACATGTCGTGAGAAGAATATTTTTGGATTTTAGATTTTCTATTGTTTTTGAATTTTTTGAAAGTTTTATATTTTTATATTTTGCTTTTGTTGGTTTTATAAAAGAAATGGAAAATCAAAAATAGAAGATAGAGAGAATGAGAAGAAGATTTTACAGAATTGGAACCCTCTGATGAGCTAGGTTCAGAGATATTTGAATCACCTGAAACCAAAGAAGAAGAGTTTTCACAAATAACAGTGTTAGAAGTACAAGATTCCTCACGGTGAGGGAGATCACTATCAACGGTTGTAGTGGTTTCTACTTCCTTATCCTGATGATTTTCACTATTATCTGTGTTGGTGCAAGTATCAAAAATCTTTCCTGTGGGAATCCATCTAAGACCTATTGTGCTGAAAACTTTTCCAGTGGGTTTCCACCTAAGGTAAGATCTAGGAGTTGTTTTCTTATCAGATGCAGCGGAAGACTCTTTTTAGAAAAACTACGTCCTGAAGAGATCCACCTATTAGGTTTCCTTTTGATGTTCATCTTGTCAACGGGTTTGTTTCGGTTTGGAGTCTTAGTGGATTGTGCCTTGGCACGAGAATTATCTTTCTTGAGATATTGTAAGGCACATGCATCATGATTAGCTGAAAAGACACATTTTTACATGTAGTACAGACAAATTCAATATTCTTGTTTAAAACAGCAGCTTTAACTTTGTCACTACAGTCTTTTGGAAGTTGATTCTTGTTCGAAAAAGACTTAGAATTCCTAGTGCTGTTTTCTGAGGGCATAGCATTTTCTTTTGCGCAACTACTCTTAGATGCAAGCCAATCCCTAGTCTTTTGTAGAGTGTTCCTAGGTAATGGTTTACTACTACTAGCAGTGCCTTGAAATCTTGTAGAATTCATCACCCTAGATGTTGCACCTAAAATTCCGTCTTTTCGAGTCTGTGCCTTTTTCCTAGCTTCTTGTAGATAGTGATTGTTGACCATGTTGTTAGAACCAACAGATTCTTTAACTGGATTTTTGGTCACATTCCGTTTACTATTCCTAGAGATGCCGTGTAAACACTTTTCTTTCTCAAAAACAGGTTTTTCAAAAGTTTTGATAATTCTCTTTTTGATAGGCAAAGTCTGTGGAGTGACTATTTTTGACAAATCATTTTTCTCATTGACTTTTGGAGGAAACTGAGAAATAGACATTTTTGGTTTGAAAACCGGTTTGGGAACATTTGTTTTCTCCTCAGTCAATGGTTTTGCAAACTTAGTATCCACAGCCTTTCCTTTTTGACATTCCAGCTGAGCCCTCAAAAGATCATTTTGCTCTTTCATGTCCTTGTGGGCACGCTCATATGACAGTTTGTCATACTTGCATTCCTCAGATTTTCGATCAAGTTGTTTAAAATAGGACACGTTTTCTTTTTCAAGTTTTTCAAGAGCTTTTTCATATTTTGAAACAATTGCGGAGGTCTCAGACTGGAGTCTTTCATGATCTTCAACAGAATATGTTTGTAAAATAATGGACATGATATCGGTAGTCATAACATCTTCGAAGAGATAATCATTCAAATTTTCCAAAAGTTTGATGTGTTCAACACTTTCATTAGCTTGCTTTACCAGGGATTTATGGTCCTTGACAAAGTCACTTGTTTCTTTCAAAAGTGCTTGTTCAACATGAATTACCCTCGCACTGATGGCATTCAGCTGAGGGGCAATTAGAGTTTCAAAAACTTTTTCTGTTCATTATCAAAACTATTAAACCAGATGTTTGTTGTAATATTGGTTTTAGTTTTAACAGTCTCTTGAAGATACCCAATTCTAGTTTTAACGTCATCTAAAATGCTTCTAGTATCACTTGTGTTAAAAGGATTGTTTGAAGACATTTGTTCGATTTTCGAAAGAGACTTGGAAACTACAACTGGTTTTAAAACTGATTTTGAAACAGGTGTTGACACTTTGTTTGAAACATTTGGTGTTATGAAAAATTTTGACGTTTCTTTTTGATTAACAAAAGTAATCCCATTAATTTTGTTCCATTTGTTATAATCAATCGGTTTAAGATCTGGATTCTTTTGTTTCATTTTTGATCTACTCTCCTCAGCTAGTTCCAACGTTTTAAGAGAATCACGAACAATTATGGGTTCATGCAAAGGTTGTCCATTGTTAAACACATTCCGTTCTTTCTGAGCTTTCTTGAGGAACGAAGGAGGTGAGTTACCAAGAGCCATTTTATGTGAAGTGTGAAAAATCAGATTTGCTTGATTAGAAAGCATCTTGTTTGTTTTAGCGGAATGACCCGTTGTAAGAAGCAAATTATCCAATTTTTTGATACTTTCATTTTTATCCAGAATTTCATCAAGAAGAGAATCTTCTCGTTTTGAAAAATCAGCAATCAACTGTTTCTTTTCTTTTTCAAGATCAGAAAACAGTGTTTTTTGTTTAGAAAGTTGGTTGTTTAGATCAGAAATTTCCTTGTTTAAAGATTTTATTTTCAAATTCAGATTCACATCAAGTGTGTCATACTTGAGTTGCAATTGTTGTTCTCTTAAAACAGAATCTCGATAACCAATTTCTAATTCTGAAAGTTTGTTTGAATGAAATTCATAAGCTTTGGCGTGCTCCTTGTAACTCTCAAGCTCAGCGGTCAATTTAGCATTCGCGGCCTTAACTTCGCGATTGACCGTTTTAACTTTCTCAACTTCAATGCCACATTGATTGATTAATGATTCAACATAAGCACGTGTTTCCTCATCAGTCTTAGTATTTTGTGCCACACAGCCTCCACTAGGATCCACATCTGGAGTTTCAGAGTTAGTATTGCTACAACTCGGATTGTCCAGGTATGTATCATAAGTAGGTGCTGGCGTCACAGAATGCTGTTCGTTATGAGTAAACACATCAAATATGACATTGTTATAACATGGATCAATGATTGGTACCTCAGATACTACGTTGGCGTCATAGACAGGAGGTGAGTCTGACTCCGTGTCATACTTTGCTTCCTGAAGATTTGCCATGAAGATGCAATTCGCATTGAGTTCCTCGAGGTCTTCCAATTCATCCACAATAGCGAAAAAATCATTTTCCTCAGCACTCAACTGTAACCCCGCTTCTTGCTTATCTGCTAACAAAGCAGCTTTCCGAAGAAAATCACCATTCTTTTTGTGCGGCTTAGTGGGACAGTTTCTTGCCATGTGACCCACTCCTTGACAGTTATAACACTTAATCTGAGTACCCTGATTCACATTTCCATAATTCCCAACGACTGGAGCTGCAGCATTGCCATTCGATTACCCATTGCTCTATTCCCAACATTCGTCCCATCCGATTTCCAACATACTTGACCCGACTGATTACCCTGATACGGAACCGCCGATTACCGATGCGATGTTAATGCTTTATCCAATAAAGAAAATATCTGTTGCAAGGTCGCTTCGGGTCGGTTCGGATCGTGATTCCTTGTTCCTAATATTGTTGATCTGGATAGAATTGTTGTTGTGGTTGTGGAATGTATTGCTGCAAGTTGTTGTTGTTGGAAGATGATGAAGCTTGTTGTTGTGTATTCACTGTAGTTTGAGTCTTTGCAATGAGTGCCAATGAATCATGATTCTTTGCTAATTTTTCTTGCCTGACTTCATTTGCTTCAGCTTGGTTTTGTTTCAGAAAATCATTCAGTTGATCAAAGTTCACCTGATGAAGGTCTTTTGTTTGGTTGACAATAGTGACATATCGTCCCCATTCTTCTGGTAGATTATTCAGGAACTTGATGTTTTGAACGATAGTTCTGGGTGCCAACTTGTTTCTGATAAGCTCATTCATCAAAGTGCAAAACCTTCCATAGTAGGATTCAATGGATTCTCCTGGTGTAGATGTAAACTTCTCCCATTCAGTTAGCAGCTTGTTCTCCATGTCTTGTTTACCAATTTCTGTTCCATAACATAGCCGTCTTACACGTTCCCACATATCGAAAGCAGTTTCACAACTGTCTACCGCAGCAAAGATGTCTATTGGTAAACCCAGTTGGACAATATGAATTGCCATGTCATCTGCATCGACTTGTTTCTGATCCTCTTCAGTGTATTCTGATTCAGTTTGAAGATGAGAGGATGGTGGGATGGGAGGTGTTGCATCTGCATTTCCAGGGACATTAACTTGTCGAGGCTTGAAGGGTCCATCCTGAATTGATTTAATCATGAGTTTGCCATTAGGTTTGGTCTTTATGTAACGGAGCATTCGACTTGTCCATTGAAGATAACCACCTTTTGCCAACATAGGAGGTCGGTTTTCAGCACCGGCTGCATGAATGTCTTGTTGAGTAGCCATTGATGAAGGTATTTTCTGATAAAGTTGATGTAGGATCGATTCAACGATAAAGGAGTTGTGTTGCTGATGATTAAGCTCAGTTGAGGTTTTCTGAAAGTCGTACTCGTAACCTTGGTTCTTAGGCGAAAAAAATTTCTCCCAAAATTTGAAATTCACTATAAAAATCAATTCTAAGGTCGTATGAAAAATTTGAGTTATGACAATTTTGACGCCAAATTTGACCCGAAAAATTTGAATTTAGGCCCAAAAATTTGAATTTTTGACCAAAATTTTCACTGTTAAACCAAAATTTGAATCTCGCGTAAAAATTGAACGTTTAGTCTCCTCAAATTTTTTTTTTTTTTAATGAGCTTAGGCGTAGAAACACGAAGTTACGAGTAGACGAGGCTTAGGCGTAGGATCTGGTGCTTATTCGTAGGATCTTATGCGTAGGAAGCTTATGCGTAGGATTCCTTAGGCGTAGAAACCTTAAGCGTAGAAACCTTAAGCGTAGAAACCTTAAGCGTAGGAACCTTAAGCGTAGAAACCTTAAGCGTAGGAACCTTAGGCGTAACCTTAAGCTTATGCGTAGACAAAAAGTTACTCGTAAACCTTACGCGTAATTTTGAAGTTATGCGTAGAGTTACTCGTAAGCTTTTAGCTTATGCGTAAACTATGGTTAAGAACCAAAAATCCTTTACACTGTCCACAACAGTAAGAGATATCCACAAGTCGAAGTGTTCCACACACTTATCCAAGTGAGGAAGCACGAGTAACAGTTATAGCATGAAGATTCTTCACCAAAAAGTTACGAGTAGAAAACTAGGGTTTTGACTTTTTGACTTCTACTCATAAGAAATTTCCAACGATTCAAATGATTTCTTTTGCACAGAAAGCCTTAAAAACACTCGAATAACCCAAAAATGTTGACCTTTTTCACCCAAAGTGCCTAGAAAAGTTACGAGTAGAAATGACCAATAACCAAATACGAGCTTAAAAATGAAGAAAAACACGTAAAGCTACGAACTTTTTTCAAAAAACTGAAACTTTAGCACCAAATAAACCTTAAACCACAAGAATCTTGAATTTTAAAGTGCAAAAATTAAAGCTTTAAGCTTGACAAAAAACGTATAACGAGAGCCTTTACGCGTAACACCTTCAAACCAAACACAAACACTCCTAGACCATTGTTAGGCGATTGATACCAATTGTAAATCCCCTTTATCACGTATACCTTATCTTTATCACAAGTACCACACGAACCAAACACAAATACGTTATGCGTATGAATAAGAAGAAAGGAAAGAACTTGGTGACTTGAATATGAATTCGTGTATGTTTAGAGAGGTAGATAAAAGAAGATGAAAACAATAAGTTGTATATTGCTTCAAGGAAAAACACACACACACACACTCAAGCACACCCCTCAAATGACATACTTGAGGGGTATTTATAGTACAAGTAGAAGATGCCCTAAGACTTGGCCATGGGCCTTGTATGGGCTTCGTATGGATTGGATTGGACATGGATTGATATAAGGCTAGCTTAACTAAACTAATACCCATTTAGCTTAGTCCAATCCACGAGCCCGTTGACTATTCTATCACGATATCTAACACACGTTATAAAGTTCCTAAATGTGAATGACCATCACTTCTAATAAAAACTATTAAGGCTAACAAAAATGATTTGAAAAACAATCGCGTATTGCTTAAGAGAAAGAGTTTTGCAATACGACGAAGTTTTTAGAAGAAAAATCAAGTTTCAATCATAAATACCCTTTTAATTCTGGAAAATTAATACACATTCGATGCGCTAGAGAAAAGAATTATTAAGCACATTGAATGGTTTTTCAAAGGTATCTGTCAATCCATTTCATGGACCAAGGTTGATTCCCGGAGAAAAATCACTATTCATGATTCACTATTCATCATTTTTCGTAAACTAGGTTTACGAGTATCAAATTCGCGTAACCGTAATGGTTTAGCTGCGTATTCATTAAAAATCATTGAGAACACTTCATATAGACTAGAGTTAGTCTACATATCATCAGTAACATCATCATCATATTAGTTCATGCATGGGTTTGCATATTTCATTAACGTATATGTTCCTATTAAATAAACGCTATCGCACGATCATTTATTTTGAATAATTGATCCAACACTTCCAGAAATTATCCTAATATATTTTATACTCATTTTAAGACTATAAAAATTATATTATTAGTTTACCCGATGTTTTGAATTTATTTTGTATATAAATTGTTATATATATATATTTACGACGGTTTTCATAAATTCAACTCAATAACTATTTATTCACTCAATTCTTGCGAGAAATGTATGTTTATAATTTTTATGACTTCGATATATTTTATTTTGTTCCGTTAAAATCTATTTCTAGCTAACGCTACACTAAATACCTAATTATATTTACCAAATACATACTACACTTAACTTTTTATACATTTAGTCATCAAAATTCACCACCCTATTTCCCAATAAGCCCTTGCCGACCTCTCCCCTATTAGTCACCATTTTGTATAAAGATCTTGATACTAGATGTACACATATACTCCTTAGTAGGCTTGATATTTGTAATATACTCTTATTATACTATCAAAACACATACATTACACTTATTCAAGGTGAAAAAAAGAAAGAAACCTTCTCCATCTCATCTCCAATATTTGTCCAAGGCCAAAAACCAAGAAGAAATCACAAGTTTTTCAAGATCAAGTGCTTAAACAAACCCTAGTATACTTCTATATAAGATTTTGAAATAAAAATCAAGAAGTAATTAGTACCTAGTTACTTAAACCTCATCATAATAACTAGTAAGCTTTTCATAACTTTTATTACTCTTTCATATTCATACTTGAGTTATTTTTATCATTCTAGTAAGAAAACATGCAAGTATTATATGATTCATACCACTTTTAATTGTTTTTATTACTTATTATTAGTATAAATCATCCTATAATTAATCCCTTGAAACATATCATTGTTGATGAAGTTTAGGAACCCATGACACCCTAAGAAGGTGTATGGTAGGTTTAGAATAGATTTGGTGTTGATTTGAAGTGATTGAAACAAGAGTTACGGAAGAAAAATCATTTTCGACAACATAAGATTGAGGTCTGATCGTTTTTGTAAAATCTAGAAATTTCGACAGGTCATGGATTATTTTGGGCTATATATTCAGAAAATATACTTTAAAACGAAACCGTGGTCGCTTGAACGGGTTAAAACGGATTTATAACGAAGAAGTTACGCTATTTTCAAGTTTTGCGACGAAAATTAATTTTCTGAAAATATGTAAGCTGTCAAGGGTTATTTAAAGGGCAAAAATGAGTTTTGAACATTGTCTAAATGAGTTGAATTGTCAAAAATATATTAGTATACTTTAACACGAAACTCAGGATATATAAAACGTAGAAAACGGACTTATAACGACTAAGTTATACGCGTTTTAAATATGGATATCGTAACTATTTTACACAAGTATAACACTTATATATTTTTACTAGACCAAAATGGTTATCGCAAGTGACCATGCTTGGAGCCATTTTTCATATCGATAGAATAGTTTTGAGAAAACGACGTCTTCTAGTAAAAGTGAGTTCGCCTATTCTATTTTCCAAAATGTTTAACCGTTTGTCAAGCGAACATCATGATCAGTCTAGCTTCGGTGTCATGTGCTTATAGTAATTGTAACATTTTTATGTGACATATTTGTCATACATGGCCTATACTTGTGGTAGTCGTATAAAACATTTTCATAAACCTATGATTTCTCACCAACATTATTGTTGACTGTTTTAGCAATGTAGTTTCAGGTATCTAAGGTATTTACTACATGGCATGCATAAGGACCTATCATAGAGTCGCGATGACGACGCGTCTCACTTGTATATTATGGCACTTTTAAAACATCGTTTGGTTTGTAATAAACTTATTTCCGCAAACTTTGACTACCTTTTGGGACCTATCTTTTGTAACTCTGAATGCTTTTAATATATCAAACGATGTGTTTTTCGAACGACACTTTAGGTCGTTCAATATAACTGTAACTGTGATGCTATGGCGGTCATCCCCCAGGAATTCCATTCCGCTGCAAAACAGGTATTTTTGGGGTGTGACAGATTGGCATCATAGGTTCGGTTATAGAGAACTAGGTTGCATCATTGACCCTAGACTATAACTACATCATCATAGCATCTCATCATTTCATCATAAGTGCATATTCACTTTACATGCGGATTCATACGCACTTTATTCGGGTTATTTACTTTCATTTCACATCGATTGTCACAGAGATGTCTTCAGATACCCATCCCATAACCATTTCTTCAGAATCTGACATAGGGGATGTCTCATAAGACTCTAACATGGATGATGTCTTATCAGACTCTGACATGGATGTTGTCTTGACACTCACTACTATGGCCTTATCATCTGTTGGCTCTACACCAGACTTACCACTCATACTATCCGACACTGAGACTGAACCCTTTGAGGAGGGCGAAGTTGCACCTACACCACCAGTTAGTCCTACTCACAGCCCGATTCAGCCTACTCCAGTTGTACCTCCTAGGGGCCCCAAGACTACGCAAAAGAGGGTTATATTTCATCCACCATCACCACTTCCATCATCATCATCAGCCTCTAATTCACCACTAGGATCGCCATTATCATCATCTTCATCTTCATCATCATCTGGAGCACCACTCACACCATCACATCTTAGGGGTCCTACACCCATATCTGACTTGCCGCTCAAGAAGCGTGCACGATTTGACACACCTATACCACCCACTACTGAGACTGCACCACCTGCTAGGTTTGAGATTGGTGAGAGTTCTAGGGCTGCTGCTGCTAGACAGCCTACTATTACCACACTAGGGACACGACTAGATCATCAGCAGGTACAGATTGACAGGGTTTTAGGACAGTTAGAGGAGATTCCTTTGAGTCGAGTTGAGGCGATGGAGGAGGAGATAGAGGGTTTAGTTTTAGGTAGGGTTTCCATCGATGTTTCTTATCAGGGGTTGGAGACTAGACAGCTAGTAAACCAGGAGCATATTGTAGAGTTATCATTAGCACGTGCGAGTATTGCTACTTGGGAGAGTAGGGATGCTACTACTCAGCGTCAGATTAGTGATTTGACGGATATGGTTGTTAGTTTGACTGCACAGGTTGGAGATCTTCAGGGTCGATCAGGTGGAGCACCAGGAGATGCCTAGATTAGACTTGTATCATGTTAGCTTTTACTATTATTATCCTAGTCACGAGGTGTGTGACATAGTTTAAAGAACTTGTAGTCTTTTGGTTGTTGTACAAAAAAATGTATCAAGTGTTGACACTACTATGTTGGAATGGTTGTGCTATCTATGATATCGGTCCATGTAGGCTGAAATTCTCATGTATATTATTCACGTGTGTTGTGATTATATTGGTGATATTTCGTGGTTGTTCCGTTGTGATTTCATTTATATTATGAATGTTGTGGTTGTGGATATTTATGTGTAATGTTTGTTTCTACTTAGGAGTTCTCATCATTGTTTCATCTTATGGTTTTGAAGAGTTATGGCGCCAAAGAAAGCTGCACCAGAAATGACACAAGCTGCTATCCAAAAGTATGTAAAGGATAGTATAGCCGAGGCACTAAGGAAAGAACGAGCAACAGTAACTGCTGCTGTAGAGGCTGCGGCTGCTGCAGAAGCTGCCAGACTTGCTACTGTTGCTGAGGCTGCGGCTACTGCTGAAGCTGCTAGACTTGCTACTGCTGCCGAGGCTGCGGCTACTGCAGAAGCTGCCAGGCTTGCTAATGCTGCCGAGGCTGCGGCAACTGCTGAAGCTACTAGACTTGCGGCTGCTGCTGAAGCTGCCAGACTTGCTACTGCTGCAGGGACTGCAGGAGGGTCTGGAGTTCGGAATTGTTCATACAAGGATTTTAAGAGCGGTGATCCCACAAAGTTCAAAGGCACAGAAGGGGCCACTGCTATGATTCGTTGGTTTGAGAAGATGGATTCTGTGTTTCTTCTATGTAATTGCTCTAATGACTGCAAGGTGAAGTTTGCTACTAGTACACTCTTAGATGGGGCAATGTCATGGTGGAATTCTTATGCACAGCCTATGGGTATGGAAAATGCTTACAAGCTTACATGGGATCAATTCAAGAGGTTGTTGACTAAGAAGTATTGTCCATACACTGAGGTGAAGAAATTGGAAACGGAATTTTATGAATTAGTGACTGTTGGTTATGACATCGAGACCTACATCAGAAGGTTTCAAGAGTTGGCTGCTTTATGTCCGTCTATGGTTTCGGACAATGAGAAACTACTGGAAGGTTTTATTGGAGGACTTTCACAGATTATTCAAGGTGATGTAATTTCTTTTGATCCACAAACAATTGAAGAATCTATCCGAGTATCTCAAAAACTCATGGCTCAAGTTGTGAAAAGGGAAAACAAAACCAACATCAACCGTAACAACAATACCAACAATCGCACCAACTACAATAACAACCGAAACAACTACACCAACTATAACAACAACAACAAGAGAAAGTGGGATAACAACCGAGGTGGCAATGTTACTCAACAACCACCAAAGAGACAAGAAGTTGCTAAGGCCTATGCTGCAGGCCCAAAGGAAAGGAAAGGTTACACGGGGAATTTACCTAAGTGTGAAAGGTGCCTAAGTCATCATAATACCGGTCGTTGCCCTACTCCATGCGGGAATTGTAAGAAAGTGGGTCATCAAACCAAAGAATGCAAGCTTCCAACCGTGATGGAAAATCAGAAACCGCCAGTGACATGTTTTGGTTGTGGAGAGAGGGGACACTACAAGGGGGATTTTCCAAAAGGGAAGAAACAAGGGAACAGGAACCAAGGTGGAATGGCACAAGGGAGAGCTTATGTTATGGGATGAGGAGAAGCCAAGGAGGACCCAAATGTTATCACGGGTACGTTCCTTATCAATAATCGTTATGCATCAGTTTTATTTGATTCGGGAGCCGATAAAAGCTTTGTGTCCAATATATTTGCACCTTTACTCAACATCAAACCAACCACACTAGACACTCCTTATAACATTGAATTAGCTAACGGTAACTTAGTTAGTTCCGACACCATTGTCTGTGGTTGCACTCTCAATTTCCTAAATCATCCATTCAATATAGACCTCATGCCCGTAGAACTTGGTAGTTTCGACGTCATCATCGGCATGGATTGGATATCCAAACATCGTGCAAGAATCATTTGTGACGAAAAAGTTGTTCATCTTCCTTACAACGGTGAAACCTTGATCATTCGTGGAGAATGAAGTGGAACTACACTCAGTATTATACAATGTTGCAAAAATCGTGAATCGGTAGTCGGGCGGTGGACTCCCCTGTAGCTTGTAATCGGTCAAGGCGGGATTAATCGGTGATTAATCGGATTGGCATTTTCAGCAAGTTTTGGGTATTTTCGGCGAGATTTGGGTATTCTAGACAAGACTTTCCTTGAAAATTATCTTGTAACAGATATAAACATCAATTATAATTGTAATAAACTTGTTCAAGAAAGTTTTGGGTATTTCTGACAAGATTTGCATGTTTCCGGCAAGTTTGACCACCGTTAACAGTTGTTGACCGCCATTGACCGTTGTTGACCAATTTGTTTGACCCAGTTATAAAAATCAGCAAGGTTGACGACCCAGTAGCACCTAATCGGTGATTAATCGGCCTTGTAGGCCTTGTTTTGCAACACTGATATTATATCATGCATCAAAACCGAGAAGTACATAAAGAAGGGTTGTTATGCTTTCTTAGCACGTATAACGGAAAAGAAGTCGGAAGAGAGGCGACTTGAGGATGTACCGGTTGTTCGGGAATTTCCTGAAGTCTTTCCCGAAGACTTACCAGGACTTCCACCGGCACGTCAAGTAGAATTTCATATTGACTTAGTACCAGGAGCTGCACCAGTTGCACGAGCACCTTACCGACTAGCACCATCAGAGATGCAGGAGTTGTCTAACCAGTTGCAAGAACTCTTAGACAAAGGATTCATTAGACCGAGTTCCTCGCCTTGGGGAGCACCGGTCTTGTTTGTGAAGAAGAAAGATGGATCCTTCAGAATGTGTATAGATTATAGAGAGCTGAACAAGTTAACTGTGAAGAACCGTTATCCACTTCCAAGGATCGACGATTTGTTCGATCAGTTGCAAGTCTCTAGTCTTTACTCAAAGATTGACTTGAGGTCAGGTTACCATCAACTTAGAGTTCGGGAGGAGGATATCCCGAAAACAGCATTTAGAACTCGCTATGGTCATTATGAGTTTCAAGTAATGCCGTTCGGATTAACCAACGCACCTGCAGTATTCATGGATCTCATGAATAGGGTGTGTAAACCGTATTTGGATAAGTTTGTGATAGTATTTATCGACGACATATTGATTTACTCGAAGAACGAAGAAGAGCACGAAGGACACCTCAAAACGATCTTAGGACTACTCAAGAAGGAGAAATTGTATGCCAAATTTTCGAAGTGTGATTTTTGGAACCGAAAAGTACAATTTCTTGGTCATGTCATTGATAGTCAAGGATTACAGGTTGACCCTACAAAGATCGAGGCAGTAAAAGATTGGGCTACCCCAACAAATCCTACGGAGATCCGACAATTTTTAGGACTTGCCGGATATTACAGAAGATTCATTGAAGGTTTTTCAAAGATAGCTAAAGCTTTGACCAAGTTGACACAGAAGAACCAGAAGTACGAATGGGGAAAGAAACAAGAAGTTGCCTTTCTGTTATTGAAGCAAAAGCTTTGCAGTGCGCCAATTTTGGCACTACCCGAAGGAATAGAAAACTTCGTTGTATACTGCGATGCTTCACACAAAGGGCTTGGAGCTGTGTTAATGCAGAACGAGAAGGTGATAGCTTATGCTTATCGACAACTTAAGGTTCATGAGAAGAATTACACCACTCATGATCTTGAGTTGGGAGCCATAGTATTTGCACTCAAGATTTGGAGGCACTACCTTTACGGTACTAAGTGTACAGTGTTTACGGATCACAAGAGTTTGCAATATATACTTGATCAGAAGGAACTTAACATGAGACAACGTCGTTGGTTGGAATTACTTAGAGATTACGATTGTGAAATCAAGTATCACCCGGGGAAATCCAATGTCGTGGCTGATGCTCTTAGCCGAAAAGAAAGACACAAGCCTTTGAGAGTCAGATCATTAGGAATGACGATTAGTTCACCTCTACCATAAAAAATCCTCGACGCTCAGATTGAGGCACTCAAGGAGGAAAATCGACCAAGTGAACAACTCTATGGTATGCCCGAGAATGCAAATGGCTTTGTAAAGAGATCAGATGGAGTATTATGCTTCAAGGATAGAATTTGGGTACCACTTTATGGCGGGATACGAGAGTTGATTATGCATGAGTCGCACAAGTCAAAGTACTCTATTCACCCAAGTTCTGATAAGATGTACCAGGATCTCAAGAAACTTTATTGGTGGTCGAATATGAAAGCAGAAATTGCCACATATGTTAGCAAATGCCTTACTTGCTCTTAGGTAAAGGCTGAATACCAGAAACCTTCAGGACTACTTCAACAACTAGAAATTCCTTAATGGAAATGGGAACGCATTACAATGGATTTCGTCACTAAACTTCCTAAGACATCGGGAGGTTACGACGCTATTTGGGTAATTTTTGATCGTCTTACCAAATTAGCCCATTTCATACCAATCAGAGAGACTTATTCCATGGAACAACTTACTAGACTTTATGTGAAGGAAATAGTCTCAAGGCACGGTGCACCAATTTCCATCATTTCCGACAGAGATAGTCGATTCACTTCAAATTTCTGGAAATCATTACAAGATGCATTTGGAACCAAATTAGAGATGAATACTGCCTATCATCCTCAGAACGATGGTCAGAGCAAAAGAACGATTCAGACGTTAGAAGATATGCTCAGAGCATGTGTGATTGATTTTGGAAATGGTTGGGCTAACCATTTGCCATTGATCGAATTCTCTTAGAATAATAGTTATCACACCAGTATAAAAGCCGCACCATTCGAGGCACTCTATGGTCGAAAGTGTCGATCACCTGTTTGTTGGGCCGAGGTTGGAGATGCACAACTCACTGGTCCAAAAATGGTTCTTGAAACAACAGAAAAGATAGTTCATATCCGAGATAGACTCCGAACTGTCAGAAGCCGACAGAAAAGTTACGCTGACGTACGACGCAAACCATTAGAATTTCAAGTTGGCGACAAGGTTATATTGAAAGTATCTCCTTGGAAAGGCGTGATACGATTCGGAAAACGCGAGAAGTTGAACCCGAGGTACATTGGGCCATTTAAAATCTTGAGCATAGTTGGTCCTGTAGCATATCGACTTGAGCTTCCGTCAGAACTCAGCCAAGTACATAACACATTTCACGTTTCAAACCTCAAGAAATGCCTTTCGGATGAATCACTTGTAATTCCATTAGAAGAAATTCAACTTGACGATAAACTCAATTTCTTCGAGGAACCAGCAGAAATCATGGACCGAGAGGTCAAACAGTTGAAGCAAAGTCGAATTCCTATCGTGAAAGTTCGCTGGAATTCTCGAAGAGGTCTCGAGTTTATTTGGGAACGGGGAAAACCAGATGCGACTCAAATATCCTCACCTTTTCACCAACAACACCGTAGAACCCAACATGGACTGAATTCAGGGACTGAATTCCTTTTTGGGTGGGCGAATGTGACAACTCGTAATTTCAGGTCATTTCTCAAATTTACAATTCATCTCGGGAATTTACTATTCACTAGTTACTATTCATCATTTTTTAAGTCAGTTTACGACTTCGAGAGGTTATTTCAAAATTTTACTATTCATGAAACACTATTCGTTCCCGGAGAAAAATCACTATTCATGATTCACTGTTCATCATTTTTCGTAAACTAGGTTTACGAGTATCAAATTCGTGTAACCGTAATGGTTTAGCTGCGTATTCATTAAAAATCATTGAGAACACTTCATATAGACTAGAGTTAGTCTACATATCATCAGTAACATCATCATCATATTAGTTCATGCATGGGTTTGCATATTTCATTAACGTATATGTTCCTATTAAATAAACGCTATCGCACGATCATTTATTTTGAATAATTGATCCGACACTTCCAAAAATTATCCTAATATATTTTTATACTCATTTTAAGACTATAAAAATTATATTATTATTTTACCCGATGTTTTGAATTTATTTTGTATATAAATTGTTATATATATATATTTACGACGGTTTTCGTAAATTCAACTCGATAATTATTTATTCACTCAATTCTTGCGAGAAATGTATTTTTATAATTTTTATGACTTTGATATATTTTATTTTGTTCCGTTAAAATCTATTTCTAGCTAACGCTACAATAAATACCTAATTATATTTACCAAATACATACTACACTTAACTTTTTATACATTTAGTCATCAAAATTCACCACCCTATTTCCCAATAAGCCCTTGCTGACCTCCCCCCTATTAGTCACCATTTTTGTATAAAGATCTTGATACTAGATGTATACATATACTCCTTAGTAGGCTTGATATTTGTAATATACTCTTATTATACTATCAAAACACATACATTACACTTATTCAAGGTGAAAAAAAGAAAGAAACCTTCTCCATCTTATCTCCAATATTCGGCCAAGGCCAAAAACCAAGAATAAATCACATGTTTTTCTGGATCAAGTGCTTAAACAAAACCTAGTATACTTCTATATAAGATTTTGAAATAAAAATCAAGAAGTAATTAGTACCTAGTTACTTAAACCTCATCATAATAACTAGTAAGCTTTTCATAACTTTTATTACTCTTTCATATTCATACTTGAGTTATTTTTATCATTCTAGTAAGAAAACATGCAAGTATTATATGATTCATACCACTTTTAATTGTTTTTATTACTTATTATTAGTATAAATCATCCTATAATTAATCCCTTGAAACATATCATTGTTGATGAAGTTTAGGAACCCATGACACCCTAAGAAGGTGTATGGTAGGTTTAGAATAGATTTGGTGTTGATTTGAAGTGATTGAAACAAGAGTTACGGAAGAAAAATCATTTTCGACAACATAAGATTGAGGTCTGATCGTTTTTGTAAAATCTGGAAATTTCAACAGGTCATGGATTATTTTGGGCTAGATATTCAGAAAATATACTTTAAAACGAAACCGTGGTCGCTTGAACGGGTTAAAACGGATTTATAACGAAGAAGTTACGCTATTTTCAAGTTTTGCGACGAAAATTAATTTTCTGAAAATATGTAAGCTGTCAAGGGTTATTTAAAGGGCAAAAATGAGTTTTGAACATTGTCTAAACGAGTCAAATTGTCAAAAATATATTAGTATACTTTAACACGAAACTAAGGATATATAAAACGTAGAAAACGGACTTATAACGACTAAGTTATACGCGTTTTATATATGGATATCGTAACTATTTTACACAAGTATAACACTTATATATTTTTACTAGACCAAAATGGTTATCGCAAGTGTCCATGTTTGGAGCCATTTTTCATATCGATAGAATAGTTTTGAGAAAACGACGTCTTCTAGTAAAAGTGAGTTCGCCTATTCTATTTTCCAAAATGTTTAACCGTTTGTCAAGCGAATGTATAATGAATAATTTACGATCACTCAAAATTGGTCATTTTCATGAATTGTCAAAGTGTATTATTTTGCGACGAAAAACTATAATTTCATAATAAATCACTAAATGACTATCGTAGAATATCATTTCAACGTAAGTGCTTGTAAAGTAATTTATAACTTGACGAGGCGTTATAAACTTATTTTTCGACGATAAACTTTATTTTCAAAATGCACAAGTGGTATGGATATCATATGAGTTGCATGCATGCATAACATTACATCATGACTTATATTGGATCATATCATTCATAATAGGTCGCGGTTAGAGATGGTGCCACATTTCAGTGTATCCACTTTTGCCATCATATCATTGTATCAAGTGAGTTTTCATAGCCCCGTTTTACAAGTTTATAATTTATTTCAAACCTACGGGGGAGAATACATTGCACATCATTTTTATTACGATACCAAGTATATTAAGTTCATTACATTGCTTAAGTTACCTCATTGCCAATTGAATGTCCCCATATCATAATCATGAACCGTTAATTACGGAGTAAGCGAGGGTGAGTGAATAGATCTATTGAGGGTGACTCCTCCATCCGGGTTGGTGGTCCCAACTGGTCAAACGGATGCATTTCATTTAATATCAGAATTGGAGTTGTTTGGCAAACACTCTGTTGGGGCGAACATCATGATCAGTCTAGCTTCGGCGTCATGTGCTGATAGCAATTGTAACATTTTTATGTGACATATTTGTCATACATGGCCTATACTTGTGGTAGTCGTATAAAACATTTTCATAAACCTATGATTTCTCACCAACATTATTGTTGACCGTTTTAGCAATGTATTTTCAGGTATATAAGGCATTTACTGCATGGCATGCATAAGGACCTATCATAGAGTCGCGATGACGACACGTCTCACTTGTATATTATGGCACTTTTAAAACATCGTTTGGTTTGTAATAAACTTATTTCCGCAAACTTTGACTACCTTTTGGGACCTATCTTTTGTAACTCTGAATGCTTTTAATATATCAAACGATGTGTTTTTCAAACGACACTTTAGGTCGTTCAATATAACTGTAACTGTGATGCTATGGCGGTCATCCCCCAGGAATTCCATTCCGCTGCAAAACAGGTATTTTGGGGGTGTGACATGGAAAGATCTCACATGTCACCCACCAAGAGCTTGTTTAATGTTGGCTCTAGAAGGATTTCCATCTTCATCGTGAATATTTAACATATCACTCGGATGTTCTGGCAATTACCCCAAGGATAACGTGTAGGACTCTCAATATATATTTTCTTACTTTCCACATTGTGTGAAACAACAAGTCTTTATTAATTGTTTGTCCTAATGAGATTTGTGGATGATCTCTTGGCTTTAGACTCAATAGTGCATTTTTGTTTCCTATTCGGAGACTAGGGAGAGGGTCTCCTTCTTCAATATCAACTATCTCTAAGAGAAAGTCGATAGATAATGTAGGTTCCTTGTGAGAATGAAACAAGTCCTTTTAAGAGAACTTGAGTGGCTTGGGAAGTTTGGTGCAGTGCGTCACTGGGTCCATGACGTCTTGTCTTCAATACCAGCGTTACCTTAGTAACCAACAATAGCATATGTATTGAACCTGGTTTATGCCCAAAGGTTGAATTATTGGAGGGCTATTTCTTTTCACTCTTTTCACATTCATTTCTTTTTCATTCTTCAACCCCTTCAGTGCTTACCGAGACTTCATTACTAGAACCTTGTTGGGTTTATTTCAGTTCTAGCTCTTTTTCAGTCGGCACTCTTCCCTTATTCTCACTTTTCTTCTTTTTTTCATCATACCTAAGGACTTCTACACTATCTAGTGGATTGTCCCTAGGTAGATCCCTCCGGTTCTGCCAGGATCGTGGGAACTAATACCTAACCTTACCATCTTTATATCTCCAATGTAAAAAGTAAAATGGTCGGTCTTTTTGGTAAAGTTCTTTCCGCCTAGAAACCAAATGAAAACCATTTGAAAATCAATCAAGGTACTTGTGATATAAAATCAAAGCATTTAGTACCTCAATTGTTTTTGATCTTTTAGAAATGCTCCCCCTCAACATGTGCATCGAGAATTATAAATCATTTTGGCACATGGAGGAAGGATCCAATGATTCTTGTTTCAAGGTTTAGTCTTGGTTTTGTTTTCTAAAATGATCACCATCTCTCCCCCGATCAAATCTAGTATTTAGATACTTTTAGATAAAACATTTTAGAGAAGGATGTGGTTTTCTTTTAATTGCTCCCCCTCAATATGTGCATCGGGATTCGAAAGAGTTTTGCACATATTAAAGAGAACCTGCTCTTTATGTCAAATCAATCACATCTTAATCCTTTTTGGTTTTAGAAAAATGCTCCCCCTCAACATGAGCATGAAAAATTTGAAATCGTTTGGCACATGTAGGAAGGAGTGCCTTTTAATGTATTTCTAAAAACACTCACCAAATTATCAGTTTATTTCTGATTTAAATCACATCTCTCCCCCGATCACAATTTTCATACCCTTTGAGATTTGGGATCCCAATTGATTTAAATTATTTTTAGAAAGCTTTTTGAAGAGAGATATGACTTAATTTTAAAACACTTGACTGATAAGGATCAGATTTTGAAATATAGATTTCCGTCGATCTAACATGCTCATGTACCATTCGTAAGATGTTCAGATTTTGTACCATTTGAAATGAAAACTTAAAGTTAGCATGGTCTTGATCCAATTGTAGACAAATATTCTTTAACATGCTCCTTTTGATGCCTATTGTTTGAAAAATAACATTTTTGAAATGATTGAAATCATTTCCCCCTCAATCAATGACCAAAGTTTTTGATTGAGTAGCAGAGATGTTGACTAAAGATAAGTCCAGTTGATTTTTAAAATTAAGTTCGAGTTATTTTCAAAGAAATTTTGTTTTCATTTGAAGACAAATATTTTCAGAAGAATCTTTAGAATGAAAAACATTTGTGAGGAAAAATTCATCTTTTTGTCGATAAATGTTCCTTATGAAATTTTGTTTTTAGGATCAGAGCTTGATATTTTAAAATCGATTTAGCATAGCGCTGGCCTTTCTTTAAAAGCGGGTTGCAGTCTGAAATAACTACAAACCATTATTTTAATCCCGGGTTACTGCCTGAAATGACAGTTAGCCATTGTTTGGAGACATGCTTTAGAAAATATTTACACCTTCTGCTCGAACTTCATCTAAAGTCACGTGCCATTGTTGAATGACATTTCTAAGACCGTAGATTTTATCAATATCATAAGACATGTCTTGAGAAAAACAATATTTTCGGTTGTTGTTGTTGTTGTTGTTGTTTTTTTTTTATGGATTTTTGAAAATTTTATATTTTTCTATTTTCTTTTTGTGGGTTTTATACTTTTGTTTTTTGCTTTTTCGATAATATGTATACAAAGAATAGGTGAAGAAACTCCTTTATTCCTTTTCTTCCTCCTGAAGACGTTTGAGTGTTTCCGGCTGTAGACTCTTTAACCCAAGACATGGGAGAATAAACTCAAAACGGTCTCTAGAAAGAGCTTTTGTGAAGATGTTTGCCAGCAGATATTCAGTCCTCACAAAATACAGTTCAACCACACCTTTCTCTACTTATTCCCTGATGAAATGATGTCGAATGTCAATGTGCTTTGCTCTTGAGTGTTGGACATTGTTGCAGCAAAGAGCGATGGCACTTTTGTTATCACAATACAAAGGAACTTTGTTGAATACAAAGCCATAGTCAGATAATTGGGATCTCATCCATAAGATTTGAGAACGACATGATAACATGGCTATGTATTCAGCCTCTGTAGAGGATATGGAAGTAATCATTTGCTTCTTTGAAGACCAGCTCAGTAACTTATCACCCAAAAACTGAGCACCTCCTGACGTACTTTGACGAGTATCTTGACACCCTGTATGGTCAGCATGTGCATAGGCTGTTAGTGACATACCGGTGTCCTTCGGATACCAAAGTACCATGTTAATGGTTCTTTGAAGGTACCGAAAGACCCGTTTAACCGCTTTAAGGTGCTTTTTGGTAGGCTTAGCCTGGTATCTAGCACACATTCATACAGCGAACAGAATATCAGGTCTACTGGCTATGAGGTACATCAAGGATCCAATCATACTATGATATTTCGTTTGATCAACTGGGATCCCTGAGTGGTCCTCAGCCAGCTTTTTTTGTTCCACCATGGGAGTGTCAACAGGGTCACAAGAATCAAATCCAAATTTCTTTAAAATTTCATTTGAATATTTAGATTGATTCATGAAAATGCCTCCGGGACTTTGTGAAATTTGTAATCCATAGAAAAATGACATTTGTCCCATCATTGACATTCGAAATTTAGAGCCCATCTCTTTTGAAAATCGGTCACATTCATTAGAGTCGGTCGAGGCAAATATAATATCATCAACATAGATTTGAACATGAATTAAATGTTTTCCTGACTTTTTGGTGAACAATGTTGGATCAACTGCTCCTTTGTAGAATCCATTCACCAAAAAGGAACTTTGACAACGTATCATACCATGCCCTAGGAGCTTGCTTCAAACTGTAGAGGGGCTTCTTCAAGCGGTAGACATGGGTAGGATGTTCTGGATCCACAAAACCTTCGGGTTGACTAACATAGACCACTTCTTTGAGATCTCCATTAATAAAAGCAGTCTTTACATCCATCTGATAAACTATCATATTCTTGCTAGCAGCATTAGCCAGTAAAATTTTGATAGCCTCAATTCGTGCAACTAGAGCAAATGATTCCTCAGGTCAATACCCTCCTCTTTTCGATATCCTTTAGCCACAAGCCTCACATTATTCTTCAGAACATCACCATGCTCATCAAGTTTTACTTTGAAGATCCACTTGAGAGCAATAATCATAGCACAATCTGGAGAAAGCACCAATTCCCATACATCAAGACGATCGAACTCATAGATTTCATCTTGCATAGCACTAAACCAACTGTCCTCAGACATTGCTGTTTTGACATCTTTAGGTAAGATCTTTGATAGTACAGAGTTGAAGAAGCACCATAAGGCGTCAGTGGCAAGCTGTTTTCTAGTAGATACCGGACGAGAAGGATTCCCAATGATATTATCCAATGGATGATCATGTGTCCATTTTCTGAGATGTTCATGTGGTTCTTGGTAAGGAACTGATGTAGCAAAGTTAGGATCCCCTGGTTAAGATGTTTCAGGAGTGGGTTCAGGGGCAAATATGTTTTCAAATTGAGCATCTTCGGGGGTTGCAAAGGGGTTATCTCCAAAAGAATTAGTAGCTGCATTTCCTTGATACTCAGAAGATGATTGAAGATTAAGAGATGATGATGATTGATTAGAAAATGGCACTTCTTGAGATAAAGACATTGAAACAGATGGACCATTTGAATTATCATCGGCTGGAGGATCATAGTATTTATCAAACATTGGATCGAACAATTTATTCAAATCTTCTTCTGATGGAGGTACATACGGAACTGAAGGACATGAATTCTGTACAAGACCTGAACTAATTGGTCCAGGTGACAAAAGTTGAGATGCGGGTCCAGAACTGGATTGTCCAGGAGCCATTTACTCAGTCAGCTCATCAAACGTAACGTGAATAGTTTCCATAATGTCTCGGGTTCTTTCGTTGTAGATTCGGTACCCTTTCCGATTAGGTGCATAACCAATGAAACATCCAATATCAGCCTTATTTTTCAACTTTCCCAAATCTTGACCATCATTAGTTGGATAACAGAAAGCTTAAAATACACGAAGAAACGAAAGATCTGGTTTTCTGTTGTAAACTAATTCGTATGGAGTTTTTCCATGAGTTGTTTGTATTAGAGAACGGTTTTGGGTGTAACATGCAGTGGCAATGGCTTTCGCCCAGAGAAACATTGGAGCCTTTGAATATATTAGCATAGTCCTTGTAGCATCCACAAGAGTTTGATTTCGCCTTTCAACTACACCGTTCTGTTGAGGAGTACGTGGAACACTTCTTTGATGGCTGATTCCAATGCTTTCATAAAACTGACTAAGTTTTTTGTTTACAAATTCAGTTCCATGGTCTGTTTGGATGATTCTAACTGTTTTGTTGAGCCGAACCTACAATTGTTGAATGATTTTTAAGATGACTTCTAGAGTTTCATCCTTTGATCTCAAAAACTTAACCCAAGTGAACCGAGAGTAGACATCAACAACAACTAGCACATACTTCTTCCCATTAATACTTTGCACTATCATGGGTCCACACAAATCCATGTGAAGGGTATGAAGAACTTCCATATTGGAATTGGCAGATTTGGGTTTATGGGCATTCTTCGTGCTTTTGTCCAATTGACATGCTGAACAAAGATGATCTTTTTCATATTTCAATCAGGGCAAGATTCTTACGAGGTCCTTTCTAGAAAGATTATTGATGGTGCCGAAGTTCAAGTGATTGAGACGATGGTGCCATAACGATGACTTGTTCTTTGATGCCTTAGAAAAAAAGCAAATTAGAGAAGACTTCATCATATCTTCGATAGAGATGGTGTACAAATTGGAGCCACAGGTTCCCTTTAAGAGTTCAACACCATCTAATTCCCTAACGAAGAAAGAGTGCTTTCTAAAGGCCACTATGTAGCAACTCGTACATTTCAGACTATAATTTGACTATTTATTTTGACTTATCATTATTTTAATTTTAAGTAATATTACTTTTATAAGTAATAACGTAAGTTCAATCGCTTGAGCTTTACTCGTAACCATCACAAGACTAAGATGAGTCTACCTATTCTAGGCATTTTATTTATCTAATAGTCATATTTGATATGAACTATTGCTATTAGTTTAGTTTTTCTTATTTGTTAAGTTGTTAGTTTAATCTTTGTTTTTAACTATGTTGGATTGTTTTTTTCTATGTGATTGCTTCATTTTGAAGCTGTTTTCAATCTTTTCTATATCATATATATTGTATCACATCAAGTTAATGGCAATTTAATGTTGCTTATTAGTAAAGTTGCAATTTTAATTTAACTTAAACTGGATCAGATTGATATGTTTTGTTGATGTGATTGTTTGGAATACATTACTGTGGCAAAAATGGGATAAATTTATTTCGTGTTTAGGTTTGAAATTTTTTTAGGTCTTTGGTTGGCGGCAAGAACTAGAATACTTGGTCATTCTTGATGTTTAACATTTGATTACCATGTTTTGATTTTGCAGGTTATAGGCTTGTGTAGGCAGTGTTTGCTTGCATATTATGATTCAGTCATCAGGTAAGTCATGATTTTGGTTTGAAAAAAATCAAATGGCATATAATACAATTGTCCTTTGTAGACAGTCGTAGTATTTGTGTGGCTTGCTAGATTTGGTGTGTAATGACTATTGTAACACCCTAGGTAAATTCCACATCATATATGGCCTGGAGAGATGTTGGGTTTATAAGATAACATTCGCTTTACAATGACATCACGTGTTTTATGGTCTACGTGTACTATGTGAAAGTAGTACAGATTTGGGGGACCTGCCGGGAATTCTTCTCATGGGAGCCACAAAAGAATGACCATGAGCATGTGGGCAAAGCGGACAATATTGTGGTCTCAATAGGCGGGATGTTACAAGTGCTATCAAAGCCACTCCTGATCCATCGAAATGGTGGGGTAATTGTAAGACCCTAGGCAAATCCCACATCGGTATGTGGACGAAATATGTTATTTAACACAAAAAGGATTTTTGAAAACATATCCCCAGATAAACGTTAGAAAAATTGATCGGATATTGGGCGGCTGAATTGAAAACAGGTGCATCAATCATCACGATCAAATGGATTCCTGAAAACATGAGCAAACACACAAGAAGCAAACACCATGGAGGTTTCACCCCACACTTAGTTGTTAGAAAATAGAAAGAAGTCAGAAACATGGGTGGAAACCTATGAAATGCTACTGTTTTTGTTAACCGAGTTGCTAGCTTGACTCGACCCCTAATCATTGGTTTGTGGGGAAGGTTTGGAGATCCGGGACAACCATGGATGGTGTGTCCCCTCCAAAATAATGCTTCAACCTATGTCCATTCACCTTGAAGTTTTGCCCGTCGGTTTGAGATAACTCGACGGTGCCATATGGAAAAACTTTGGCAATGGTGAATGGACCAGTCCAACGGGTCTTTTAAGCTTCCCTGAGAAGATTTTCAATCTAGAATTGATAAGAAGGACTCGTTCACCAACTTTGAAAACACGGTTCTTGATCTTTGAGTCATGGATCTTCTTTATCTTTTCTTTGTAGATCAATGAGTTCTTGTAGGCTTGATCACAGAGTTCATTTAATTCATTGAGTTGAACTTTCCGGTGATCACCCGCGTACTTAAGGTAAAAATTTACATGCTTCAAGGCCCAATAGGCTTTGTGCTCGAGCTTGATCGGAAGATGACATGCCTTTCCGTATACAAGCTTGTAAGGAGTACACCCGATGGGTGTTTTGTAAGCGGTACGGAATGCCCAAAGTGCATCCTCTAGTTTATCCGACCAAGAGGCATGGTTTTCACCTACGGTCCTTTCCAAGATTCTTTTCAAATCACGGTTCGAAACTTCCACTTGCCCACTAGTTTGTGGGTGATACGCAGTAGAAAGTCGGTGAGTGACACCGTACTTGAGCATGACTTTTGCGTATTGGTCGTTGCAAAAGTGCGTACCGCGATCACTAATGATGGCACGGGGAGTTCCAAAATGGGCAAAGAGAGACTTCAAAAATTTCACAACTACTCGGGCGTCGTTGGTAGGGAGTGCTTTTGCTTCCACCCATTTGGACAAGTAGTCGACCGCCACGAGTATGTACTTGTTCCCTTGAGAAGACGGGAACGGCGCCACAAAGTCGATGCCCCACACGTCAAAGATCTCAGACACTTGGATGGCATTTTGAGGCATTTCATCTCTTTTCGAGATGTTGCTATGACGTTGACAAGCGTCGCAAGATTGGACTAAGTCGTGGGCATCTTTGTAGATAGTGGGCCAATAGAAACCGGAGTCAAACACCTTTTTGGCGGTGTAGTTCGGGCCATGATGTCCCCCCTTGGGTCCATTATGACAAGCCTTGAGAAATTTAATGGCTTCTTGGCCGTGAACACACCGTCGGATGAGTTGATCCGCACAGATTTTGAACAAGTAGGGATCGTCCCAGAAGTAATGCTTAACATATTTGAAAAACTTGTTCTTTTGTTGGGACGACATCCCTTTCACAACAAAGCTACCCGCATGATAGTTTGCAAAGTCGGCAAACCATGGGGTACCTGAATCTCCACTATGAGATACCACATTAAGTGTCTCGAGAGGAAACGTTTCATTTATTTTCTTTTTCTCGAGCACACCTTGATGAGGATTTTCAGGACGGGATAGATGATCGGCCGCTAGGTTCTCGGCACCTTTTTTTATCACGGATGAGAAAATTCTTGTAGGAGGAGAACCCATCAGAGCAATCTCGGCTTAGCATCTTGCTTAGAAAAAAGATATTTGAGAGCCGAGTGATCCGTATACACTATGCTTTTGGATAAGATCAAGTATGGCCGAAACTTCTCGAAAGCATACACCACGGCTAGTAATTCTTTCTCCATCGTAGTGTAATGTGCTTGAGCTTCGGTCAAAGTTTTGCTAGCATAATGTATTGGCTGGAAATGTTTTGATTTTTGTTACCCCAAAACTGCACCTATGGCGAAATCACTCGCAACACACATAAGCTCAAATGGTAATTCCCAATCGGGGGCAACTAGAATCGGTGCTTCCGTGAGCTTCTTCTTAAGAGTTTGAAAAGCTTCAATGCACTCACTAGAGAAGATGAAAGGAGTGTCTTTTTCAAGAAGTCGGGTCATAGGCCGGGATAGTTTCGAGAAATCTTGAATGAAACAACGATAGAAACTGGCATGACCAAGGAAACTTCTAACTCCTTTGACAGTTGTGGGAGGAGGTAACTTTGAAATGACATCCACTTTAGCTTTGTCAACCTCAATCCCGTTCTTAGAAATCTTATGGCCGAGGACAATGCCCTCTTTGACCATGAAGTGACATTTCTCCCAATTTAGACAAAGATTCTTATTTTCACAACGTTCAAGCATCTTGTCCAAAAGGGAGAGACATGTTTGAAAAGAATCCCCAAAGACCGAGAAATCATCCATAAAGACTTCCATAGTCTTTTCGATCATATCATGGAAAATGGCCATCATACACCTTTGGAACGTACCGGGAGCATTACATAAGCCGAAAGGCATTCGTCGGTAAGCAAATGTTCCATAAGGACACGTGAATGTGGTCTTTTCTTGATCTTGTGGGTCAATGGGTATTTGGAAGTAACCCAAGAAAGCATCAAGAAAACAATAGTATTCGTTTCCCGCTAATCTCTCAAGCATTTTGTCCATGAAGGGTAAGGGAAAATGGTCTTTACGGGTGGCTTCATTTAACTTTCAATAGTCAGTGCAAATACGCCATCCCGTAACCAATCGAGTAAGAATCAACTCGTTTTCATCATTTTCAATAACGGTAATGCCACCTTTTTGGGCACACAATGAACGGGGCTCACCCAAGGACTATCTGAAATAGGGTAAATCAATCCGGCATTGAGAAGTTTTATGACTTCTTGTTTTATAACCTCGTGTATTTTAGGATTTACTCTTCTTTGTTGTTGAACCGCCAGTTTGAAGTCATCCTCCATTAGAATCTTGTGTGTACAAAATTCCGGGTTAATACCCTTGATGTCAGAAAGTTTCCAAGCAATGGCTTGCTTGTGTGACTTCGAAACTTTTACGAGAGTGGCTTTTTCATCCTCACTCAAGTCTTTAGCAATTATGACGGGTAACTTATCGTCACCCTCCAAAAATGCATACTCGAGATGAGGTGGTAAGTCCTTAAGTTCGACCTTAGGAGGATCATTAGATTTTTCGATGTTTTTGATTTCCTCAATATGAAGTTCTTGAGGAGGGAGTGATGATGGATCATAATTGAGCATCTTCTCGATGAGAAGAATATCTCCCTCGATGTCAATATCGGCGTAATCAATTTCTGGTGAAACTGATTCACTCGATAAGTAAGCTTCAATCTCTTCCAAGATAAAGTCACTTCCCTTAAACGGAGTGAGGGGAGGGGAAGAAAGAGCAACGATGGGATCAACCGAAGTGGGATTGCCACTCGAGAATCCAAGAATTTCTTGAGAATACTCCTCCGACACAATGTTAAAGACATCAATTTTGTTGACAGAAGTGTCTTCATAATTGGGGGAGTATCTCGTTATTTGATCGAGAATAAAAGTAACGGCTTCCTTGTTTACCCTTAAAGTGATTTCCCCTTCATCAACATCGATCAATGCACGATCCGTTTTTAAGAAGCACCTCCCAAGGATGAGGGGTACTCGGGGATCGGCATCAAAGTCGACGAAAACAAAGTCGGCGGGGAAATGAAACTTTCCTACTTTCACAAAGACATCCTCGGCTATACCTAATGGACGAGAACTTGTGCGGTCCGCAAGCTCGAGGAGCATACATGTAGGTGTAAGCGGAGGCAACTAAAGCTTTTTCCACATGAGTGTGGCATCAAGTTAATGCTCGGGCCAAGATCGGCCAAAGTGGAGCATTGAACTAAGCCTTGAAAATCACACGGGATGAGGAACTTGCTGGGGTCTCCTAAGTTTTCGGGAATTTTTTTAAGGATAACCGCAGAACAATTCTCGTTCAAGGAAGTTTTAGCCAATTCGGAAATCTTTTCTTTGTTATTCAACAAATTTTTGATGGTTGGACCGAACTTGGGCATTAGAAGAAGAGCATCCGCGAAACTAATCTCGAAGTGAAAATCTTGAAAGATTTGGATAAGCTTCTCCATTTGTTGATTAGTCTTATCAAAGAGCTTTTGGTCATTAAGCCTCGAGGGATAAGGAAGTGAAGGCTTAGGAATGGTTATCGGAACAACGGGTTCCGGAATTGGAGGTAGGACAACCGGAATTTAGATATGCACCTTGTCCTTTGCCACCTCGGCTTTTCATTCCATTTCCCTCACCGGAGAGGGAGTAGGCATCGAGGGTCCAACATATGATTTACCACTAGGAGTAGCATAGCATTCAACTCTCCCTTTGGGTTGGGAATGGTATTATTACTCGAAAGAGTTCCCGAAGTTGAAGCTTGATTCTTTTGAGTCATGAGACTAGTAAAAATGCTCTCAATCTTGCTTTGAGACTGATCAATCTTGTTACTAGTAGCTCTAAGCTCATATGTGAAATCATTTTTCAAAGTGGTAATCTGATTTTGCATGGCCACCATCTTAGCCTCATTGTTCATGATGTAATTAGGAAGTTCAATGGAAGCTTGAGGAGGTGGGGCTTGAACGTTTTGTTGCGGAGTTTGGAATAGGTTTTGATTATAATTTCCTTGACTTTGAAAACCTTGATTTTGAAAATTCCGATTCTGATTCTGATTAAACTAATTATTTCTATTTTGCACATTTTGATTGTTTTGATTTTGATTGAACCCAGGTGGTCCAAGGTAATTGTTAGAACGATAGCTTAGAAGGTTACGGTCTCCCTACGGTTGGTAAGAATTACCTCCCAAATTGTAGGAACCCGAAGCAGCATATACATTCTCTTGAGTGTAGCCACCGGAGGCTAGACACTTGAAATAAGGGTGTGGACCACCACAAGTCTCACAACTCTTGTTCACGACATTCACTTGTTGGTTGGTATTCATTTGACACATTTTTAGTATAGCGGTGGATATTTCTTCCATCTTTTTGGTGAGAGTGGTTTATTTCGAAGATGACGGAGTGGTTTATCTCGGCTGAGGAATCCCAATAATTATGGTGGGCAGTCATGTTTTCAATGAGATTATAGGTCGCCTTTTCATAAAGGTACCACCAGCAGCAGCATTTATCGTGTCACGATGTCTCAATATTAACCTGTTATAGAATGTATCTATTCGGGTGACAAGCAACATGTTGTGGTTCGGACATCGATCAATCGAAAGCTTATAGCGTTCCCATGCCTCAAACAAGGACTCATCGGGTTGCTGCCTAAAGTTGCTGATTTCATTCCTCAGTTTCGTCATCATCGACGGTGGAAATTATTTCTCCAAGAATTTGCAGATCATTTCATCGAAACTGTGGATTGAGTTCTTGGGAAGACGATCGAACCATGCGGTGGCATGAAGCGTCAAGGAATATGGAAAGAGGTATAAGCGAAGGGCGTCATCGGTGACCCCATTTTGCTTCATAATTTGGGTAACGGTGAGAAATTTGTCAAGATGCTTGTTGGCATCGTCACCCGGTAATCCGTGAAATTGGCAAAAACTTTGGACTTGTTGTATCATGTGATGCGTAAGTCCAAAATCAATGGCTTCGATGTTAACCGGGGCAATTGGACCTCACCGTCCATCCATTGTGGGTTGGCAAAGCTCCTCCATCGTTCGGAGATTGGGAGCTTGATTTTGTGGACCCTGTACTTGGACTTGAGGTCCGTTCCCTTGGTTTTGTGCCATGGTGGTTTGTTCAACGGTACGTATCTCGGGTACATTTGCTTGGTTACGGTTACGTCTACGAGCTTGCGAACGAGTGCGCATGCACTTCCAAAAACAACACTTTCAATTAAAACAAGACCGAGGCAAAACACAATGAACTTAAACCAATAATCCCACATGAAATGATCACTTCTATAAGTAAAATGCACAAAGGAGCGGAGAGACCGTAGGTCAGCGCGAAGCTTATTAAAAACCCGTCTCTTTTCAGCCGCAATTTAATGTCAGGCCGTCCTTATACCCCTCACACAGTTTATTAAACCGATAGAAGTAAACCAAATCACGAGCGACACAAAGGCAAGTTTTGAATCTTTTGTTCGGGAAATTATAATGATAACAATCAAGTTGAGAAGTATTATACTGATTGTGTATTCAATTTTATTTAAACAACAAGAAAAACTATTTTTGTATTTTTAATCTTTTACATATATATACAAAGAAAAGATAAATATTTTTGTATTTCATATTTTTATAAAAAACGGTAACTTCACGAGAAAGGTTCTTCAAGTCACTAATCGTAAAAACTTCACGATTTTGTCGCAACACACCTCCCCGGCAACAGCGCCAAAATTTGATTCGTTGTTTGTGAGTGGTGAAAATAAACACAATATCAATATATCAAATTAAACGTAAAATCCGACAAATCAACCTTTTAGGAAAAGGGTTAACGTGCCAAATCACACGAATGTGATAAAAGTGATACCGGGAAAGTGATTTCCTGGGTCGTGTCCCAACGAGGTGTGAATGGAAGGATTCGTTGAGTTTTGTGATTTATAACTTGAATAGGTTTAATGATTTTTGGATTTTGATTTACGTTTTCTACAAACTAAAGCACGTGATGGAAATTTAAGCACATAAACACAAATTATACTACTACTAAGCCTAAGAAGCAATAAAACGAAGCTAAATTAAGTCCTACGATGCTAAAACACCAAAACACAAAAAACCGGGAACGACAAGAGCCATAAACGTGAAATTTTGGAATTTAAGGGCTATGGTGTAAAAACAATTTTCCTATGTTCTAATCGACTAAAAATAATTTTAGAAAAAAGCCGAGAATTTTTTTGACTTTTAAAATAATTTCAACGACTTAAAATCTAATTTAATCTAATTAATTAATTAAAAATACTAAACTATTTTAGAAAATTGTGAAAAATTCACAGAAAGTTCTTTGATTTAACCTTGATCTAAGAAAAATAAGAAAACACTAACTTGTTTTGTTAAATAAGCAGAAAATAAGCTAGGAAAAGCTTAAAGGTAATACTGTCTAAAGCCCTTAAGGAATTGATTTTGAAAAGTATGACTGATAAAAGTCCCAAGGGTAGTTGGTCATGGTGTGTTGTGTTGAGGTTGTGTGTGGGTAGAAGGTCTTGGGTTCGAATCCCACCTTCTGCCTTTTGCAACTTTATTTTTTTTGGATTTTTTATTTTGGGATTTAATAACTAGACAAAAACAAGACTTTTCGTGAAAACTTAAACTTGAATAAATCACAAATAAGCTATAAAACAGATTATCTCCTAACAGAAGCTTATCAAAAGGACTGTTTGGCTAGGGGCTTTTAGGTGCTCAAAATAACTAGTATAAGCTTAAATAAGACTACTAAAGCAGAGAATAAGCTAATGTACATGTCCTAACATTAACTAAAATTAGATGGATTTAACTAGTCTAAATGAAATAAGCAAATGAGGAGTTCAATAATGGAGGTCCTAATCTACTAGAGGAAATAAGCTATTCTAAGGATAAGGCTAAAGGAATCAATCAAGCATGGAATAAGCAACTAGTAAACTAAGACCTATTCTAATTATCTAAAGAGCAACTGAACAATACTATTAAGCAATTCTAACTACTCAGTAAGCTAAAAGAAGGAGAAAAGGACCTGCTGCAGGCTTAAATCAGCCTGTTGAGGCTACTTTGGGCTTATTTTTAAGCTAATACTCCCAAACCAGATACAAGCTACAACAACAAAGTCAGCATAGTAGAGATCCAAGAGAAACCAATTTAGCACAAATTAACTAACAAATAACCCAAGTAAATTCCACAAGAACAGCAGCCTGTGCTGCTGTCCTGTGCAGTACCCAAAAGACAGAAAAGAGCTTTTTTGTTACCCAATTTTTTGCAAAAAACTTATCCCATTAGTTCCACCTTAAACAACTGATTTATAACTTGAAAAGAAGCTTTGACTTCAGAAGTCAAACAGGTAGAAATATGCTTTTTGACCCTTTTCCACCCTATCCCAAACACTCTTAACTTGTATTAACTTGAAACAGTTTTAAAAAACTTAGAACTTGGAAATGCTTTTAATAAAAGCTAAAAATGCAACTCAACTTATTCTTATTTGGAAATCTAAATTCTACTAAATGGGCACTAAAAAAAAAGCTGTAACAGTTATACAAAAAAAAGGATGCTTTCATTAATTAAAAATGAACATTACAATAGAAATTGAAAAACATAAAACTGATTTTGAAAACTAAGAAAAGGGTGCCTTTCAATGGCTACAATTAAACCCTATTTATACTAAATCTATTTTGGTCTTCAAATGCACTTAGTGTGCTTCTTCTGTGAGACAAATGAGAGCTGAGATGAACTTGTGCTTTCTTGGAGAATTCTTGACCATTGATACAGCCTTGGAGAAGCAACCTTTTGATCAAAACCCTTTAGTTCTTGAGCTCCAATGGGATCATAGGGGATTGCCAAGGTGTACTTGGACACTTGTGAAACTCCTTTGGCTTCTTTGTACAGTTTCCAACCTTGAGAGTGACGGGGGAGAAGATGTAGTGGATGCTGAGTAGGAGGTGATGATATTTTGGCGGGATAAGTTTTTCTGGGTGAGTTTTTTTATTGGGTTTACTGGGATTGTTATGTTTTTTTATTTTGTTTACTAGTTTGGTGAAGAAGAAAGGGAAACGGGTCAAAAGATGGTTGGTTTGTTTTTATAAAAAAGTTCTAGGTAAAACAAGTTTTGTAAAAGGTCTTTTTTTTTTTTTTTTTTTTTTTTTACTTTTGAAAATAGAAATTGGTTTTAAGAAAAATAGAATTTTTACAAAATGGTTTTTAAGGCTTAAAATAGATTTTTGGTTTAAAAGGTAATTTGGTCATTTTGGGGACCGGGAAAGGGTAAAATGGTGATTTTGGGCATGGGATGTGGTTTTGAGTTTGTTTCCCCCCGCTCACTCTCAGAACGTGTCCCGGGCTTGAGAAATGTAGAAAGTCACTTTTCGGCTACGTCTTGACTGCACTTTTTCCAGTTCCAGCTCGATTTTGCTCGTTTTCGCTCTGTTTTCAATCCTTTTGTACCTGAAGGACATAGAACACACTCCAAGGATATTTTTAACATATTTTTGATCGTTTTTAGGTGTTTTTAGTCATTTTTTAGGTCTTAGGTGGGTAAAAATGATGAGTGAATAAGCACTCATCAGTTAAGCATCCAACAGATTCAATTTTTGGTGCAGAGGATGAGGTACATTAATAGTCATCCAGAGAAATTCAATTGTTTTGCCCAACCTATTCCTCTCAGTGCAGGATTCAGGCGATCAAGTTGTGCTTCCACGTTACATTGCCAATATTGTGGGTAATACACACACACTAGAGATAAAGACGCATACTTACTACGAACATGGGAGCTATGATAGCTTCACATGTTCTGGGATTTGCAACGACCAAGATACAGCTAATAGTGAGACCTCCACCAAAGTAACACACGGTGCTCTGGTGGAAGCTCCTACCCCGACATCGGCTTCAGAAAACAACAAAAAAGAGTTAGGAAACTAACCTACTATTCATGTGCACAAATAGTGTATGATAGGCTGTTTAACCTGTCATTGGCATCTGTATTATTTACGTGATCTACCGGAGTTGTCGAAAACTAAAATAGAAGAGGTGAATGTGGCCGCAACTATTTCTACTGAAAAACGCCACATGAAGAAATTATCTAACAATCCATCTCTCTCTACACCATCAAAGCCAGCTAAGAAAAAACCACACAAAAGGTTAGCCAATGATTGTATCTATTCACATTTAACAAAAGTTTAGAAGTTAATCAATCAAAGCTCATTAATGGTTGGTTGTTAAAGGGATGATCTTCAGGATTCAGACACTGAAATAGATGAGCCGAAGAAACAACGAAGGTTTCTGTGGTAGATATTTGTTTTGAAAATGAAGTATAACCTACCATGAAAAGTAATTGATAACGCTACACGCGTCGTTCGGGGTCAAAGGAACTTCCTTTTCGTCGAGCAAGTTTTTCAACACCCTAGGCAGTGAACCTAATCGTTGTAGTGTAGTATTAGGGTAAGCCACGGGAATTGATATCGTTCTCTAGGGGAATAGGAATGCTAGTGAGAAGTTACTACGCTAAGGTTGGGGTTGAGGAAGATTATTTTTTATCTTTTTATGTTTTTTTTTGGAAATGGAAAGGTAAGAATATCGGGGTTTGGATTTAGGGGTTGGTATTTCTACCGATTACTCTACTTATCTAATTATCTAAACTAAGGTGTATGTAGTCTATATCTAATTATTGTGTGCTCGTATGATGAATTAAAGATGTGTTTACTTAGGTTTTATTACTCCTTAATTATCTCCTATTGATGGTTGAATTGTCATGTCCTTATTCTTAATCGCGTTGTGTGTCTAAGGTCATAGGGTATGCGTTTATCCCTATCTCTTTGAAACTACCAAAGGTTAATGACTACAAAATCTCTAGGATTTATAAACTTTAACTCTAAGTTACTCTTCAGATGGTTTAGCCTACAATGACTCTAGGTACTATAAGCTAAGGTTCACAAAGATTAATCAAGCATTAACTACACAACTGATGACCAATCGCAATACTAGATCATTAACAATTAAGATAAGAGACAACCAATCAATATTAAATAATTAAGTTTCATATTCCCTAAGCAAACACACAAGTAAATTAGCCGGACATGGGAAACATGCAAGCATACACAAAATTAATTGAAGACATAATTAAATTAATGAAGTAAAACACTTATCTTGATGTAAGATAGGGTATGGAACCCTAAAATACTGTACAAGACAGCCTTGGTTCGGTTTAGGTTTTTACTCCAAAAGACTACAGACTGAAAACTAAAAAATTCGGATTCTATATATAAGATTACAAATGCGACGGCGTCACCCTTTGATTTGTGACGCCGTCCAGTCACCGTCATTAGGGTTTCGTCTTGGCCACGTTAGTCTTGCAACGGCGTCACCTTATGCTTGTGACGTCGTCCCCTTTAGTCTCTGACGTCGTCTGGATCAAATCTAGGCCGTCTAAGTTGCGACGACCTACTCTTTTAAAACCTGAAGCCGTTACTTGTAAATGAGCAATTTGGCTACTGAGCCGTCACAAAAGTTGTCCGACGGCGTCACTATTTTGTGCCTGACGTCGTCCCCTTCAGCTCCAGCAGCCTGAGTGTCTCGATTCTTGACTTTGGCTATTTTCTTCGTATATTCGCGCCTTTTCGTCCGAATAAGTGTCATTCCAGCATTTTGCCTTCAAGATACCTAAAAAGTGAAAAGGAACGATATTAAGTAATAACGGATACAAAAGTGATCAAATAAGGGCTTAAACGACCCCTCAAAAAGGTACATTTTAAAACCTTATAAAATATCCCTACACTTGGTATTTGCTTGTCCTTAAGCAAATGTGCTTTTAGCCAATCAATTTATAAGTTAGGGGTCATGAAGCATTGGTTTAAAACAATCCACAAAACATATAAGCCCCGCAAAAGTCATAACAAGCATGGAAATTACATACTAGCACCTCATATGCGGTGTTTGGATACTCACATCTCTCGGGTGTATATGAAATATAACAAGTTGGAAATGGAAGATAAACACTCATTAACCGGTCCTAGTACATAGATTACCATAGGCTTGAGACTAGATCAAACCTCCATCTCTTTGGCGTAAGCACCTAGGAAAGACTATCCAAGAGGTCTTTTAAAGGGTTGTAATGTTAGGCTTACGGCAGGGAAACAAAGGGTTTGGTGGGATAGGCGATTTAGTGGTAGTAAGTCAAAAGTCTTTATGTTACAAGCACGCGAAGAATGGCGTTGCTAAGCCAAGACTCGACACTCTAAACTCTAGATAACTGAAATAAACATACATAAATTTAAAGATAGATGTAGGATGGTAGCCCGTATATTTTTTTTGTTTTTGTTTTTTTTTCACTTTATTTTTTTTCTTTTTTTCTCTTTTTCTTTTTTTTCGATTTTGTTTTTTTTTTCCATACACTTTTACTCTACCATCCTCTACGATAACATCAAAATGATAGTGATTTATAGGCACATCCCTACACTTGAGTTTTTATTACTCTAACACTAATATGACCCGAATTGAAAAGATCAAAACACTTGGAGTACATTATTATGCAAATAAAGGGAATTTGAATTTAACGTTCCCTTCCCGTCATTTCATAAACTTTAACTTTTTCCATGAGTCCCAATCGTCCCAAAAGTGTGTACAAAGGATATGACTCGACTTAGCAACTTATGCAAGCAACTAGATAATTGAACTAAGGGTTTAGTATGATAACAATAATGCACTAAAAGTGAGTGCATACAAGGTAGGCTAAGGCGATTTGGGTGTACATTTGGGGGTGGGGTGTAAACAATGCTCTTCATTGATATTCCGGAAAACCGAAACATCATGAGAACCGCGAAAAAGATAGGCTCAGAGGGGTTAACTAGGGGTATCGTGTACTAAAGATGAGTACAACGCAAAGGTGTGGGGGAATTACTCAACCGATGTGGAAGAAGTAATTATATTATGGGTATCAAACAAGGGTTATCCTAATGCCTCTTATCATTTAGTTATTCCTAACTACACAAGTGTAGTCTTACTAGCGATCTCGGGATGCATCACAAAACAAGTTCTAGAATCTATTATACTACCGGTTCACACTCTAAGCATTAAAGATGAATGCTTTAATTCCTACTAATCTAAGGGCGATCCCCACATTTTGTGTGGAATTTAAGTGGTAAAGGGTTTTTGTGCTAGTCATATAATTTCCTATCCATGAGATGCTTTATTAAGACTAATGGTCCACTCCTACATGTCATAAAAAATTTTAAATTTGGTGCCAAAATTACCCTAACCGACATTTTCTCATGGTTTATTACATAAATGCAATTGGACAAAGCAAATAATCAAGGGTAAGCATAGTTTCAAAGTTCCCATTTTATTTTCCCTCCTTACACTTAAACTGAACATTGTCCCCAATGTTCCCCGAAAGTATCAAAGTTATGATAATGGAAGGTAATAAAAGATGAAAGAAACTAATACTCCCCTGATTAGCTCGGTAGGATCCGTGTAAAGTGGTGGTTACATCTTTCTTCAAGAAGAACGTTTGCGTGAAAAGCTCCTTCTCATCTTATGTATCTTCTTCTTGGTAAATTAAACCTGCACACTTGAAGAAAACAAACGAAACCTTCGCGTAAAATCGGCGGTAATAATATATATAGGACTCTACTAAACTAGGATATAATGATTGTGGAATGGATGTTTACAGAATTTCTGGAAAATTAAGACCTGGAAAATTCCAAAAATTATAAGTAGCTCAGAAACGAAAAAAGTAATCATTGTTTTTGCTCCTTCCTCGACGCCGCCAGTTATCCCGACAAAAACTGGTCTGCGATTTTCTGGAAAAAATTCTGGAAAATTTACATCTTTAGAATCTGGAAAAAATTCCTGCAAAACATCCATTATGACTCGATACAAGCATTTGACTCGAACAACACACATGTATATCTTTTACATAATTGTAATTCTCATGTTTACGTTTCTTTTGAAAACGTGTGTAATCCTCCCTACACTTATCCCTTATGTAAAATACCTTTATATGTAATTAAGACGAGGTTAAAGACAAAATAAAGCATTTTTACAAATTTAAACATGAGAATAAACAATCAATAAAAGATATACGACACAAAAAAGCAAACAATTAAGCATGGGTTGCCTCCCACGAAGCGCTTTTCTTTATTTATGAGTCTTGTAGCTAGACTCGAAGTCGTGCCCCTACGTTGTCCTAATCTTATAGGCCTATTCAATCTCCTTAACCCTTCTCTCATCACGTATATATTCAGGGCCTAATTCAAGACAAGCAGTATAGTAAACCTTGTTCTTCCAGTCTACTTCAAATGCCGAAATGTTGTCCACATCTAAATTATCAATACCCTCAAACTTCTTATATTTCTGGGGAATTATATATTTATCACTCTTGGCTCCATTTGAGAACTTGACTATTCCTTCCTCTTGATCATAAACCATCATAGACTCCTCTATAAATGGTCTCCCAAGTATTACATCCCCTAAAAACCCATCAATGATGCCCTTAACATTCTCCAATATCATGAAATCACACCTATATGTGAAGTTACCTACGAAGATATGCAATCCTTTAACCCTCCCAACATAGTTACTTGCTTTCCTAGGGCGAAAGGGGTCCCTCATAGGTTCTAGTTTTTTGCTCATGATCCAATTGTAATAGAGCCTAGACATTCTATTCATGGGTGCCTTATAGTCAATGTAGGTGTGATCCCTATATAAGTATCCAATCATACACGGTATCTTGATGTTTTTAGGGTTACCCCTTCTTATGCGAGGCTCGAAAGGTTGTCTCGGGAAGTTAACTACGTTATAGTGATACTCGGTTTCCTTCCCTTTAGGGTATGAGTCGAAATACTCCCTAAGTTCTTCCTCCTCCTTACTATCATCCATAATTTCTAACACCTTATAATCTCCATCTGCTAGGTCATCATCCGAATCACTTGTGGTCGAATCACTATCTAAAGTGTTAGTAGATTCCTTAAGGGCTTCCTCAAGCGTATTTTCAATTATCCTATTTAGTTTCCTAAGCTCTCCAATTTCACTAACAATACGAGCTCGAAGTTGGTTGGCAGAGACTCGGTCAAGCGGTGGGTACTTGTGTGGTGGTGAAGTGTTGTTTGGCGAATTATCACCTTCCATGATGAAAAGTGATGGGGTTACTAACAAAGGTCACGAAGAAGGGGGATAGACTACGAAGAAGCTAAAAATTGGAAAAAAAGCTTACTTGATAGGAATCAAGCAAGGAAACCTAAACGGGATGGACTCCTAACTAGCTATTCTATTCCCCGGCAGCGGCGCCAAAAACTTGATAACGCAACACGCGTCGTTCGGGGTCAAAGGAACTTCCTTTTCGTCGAGCAAGTTTTTCAACACCCTAGGCAGTGAACCTAATAGTTGTAGTGTATTATTAGGGTAAGCCACGGGAATTGATATCGTTCTCTAGGGGAATAGGAATGCTAGTGAGAAGTTATACACTAAGGTTGGGGTTGAGGAAGATTATTTTTTATCTTTTCATGTTTTTTTTTGGAAATGGAAAGGTACGAATCTCGGGGTTTGGATTTAGGGGTTGGTATTTCTACCGATTACTCTACTTATCTAATTATCTAAACTAAGGTGTATGTAGTCTATGTCTAATTATTGTGTGCTCGTATGATGATTTAAAGATGTGTTTACTTAGGTTTTATTACTCCTTAATTATCTCCTATTGATGGTTGAATTGTCACGTCCTTATTCTTAATCGCGTTGTGTGTCTAAGGTTGTAGGGTATGCGTTTATCCCTATCTCTTTGAAACTAACAAAGGTTAATGACTACAAAATCTCTAGGATTTATAAACTTTAACTCTAAGGTACTCTTTGGATGGTTTTGCCTACAATGACTCTAGGTACCATAAGCTAAGGTTCACAAAGATTAATCAAGCATTAACTACACAACGGATGACCTATCGCAATACTAGATCATTAACAATTAAGATAAGAGACAACCAATCAATATTCAATAATTAAGTTTCATATTCCCTAAGCAAACACACAAGTAAATTAGCCAGACATGGGAAACATGCAAGCATACACACAATTAATTGAAGACATAATTAAATTAATGAAGTAAAACACTTACCTTGATGTAAGATAGGGTATGGAACCCTAAAATACTGTACAAGACAGCCTTGGTTCGGTTAAGGTTTTTACTCCAAAAGACTACACACTGAAAACTAAAAACTTTGGATTCTATATATAAGATTACAAATGCGACGGCGTCACCTTTTGATTTGTGACGCCGTCGGGTCGCCGTCATTAGGGTTTCTTCTTGGCCACGTTAGTCTTGCGACGACGTCACCTTATGCTTGTAACGCCGTCCCCTTTAGTCTCTGACGTCGTCTGGATCAAATCTAGGCCGTCTAAGTTGCGATGACCTACTCTTTTAGAACCTGAAGCCATCACTTGTAAATGAGCAATTTGGCTACTGAGCCGTCACAAAAGTTGTCCGACGGCGTCACTATTTTGTGCCTGACGCCGTCCCCTTCAGCTCCAGCAGCTTGAGTGTCCCGATTCTTGACTTTGGCCATTTTCTTTGTATATTCGCGCCTTTTCGTCCGAATAAGTGTCATTCCAGCATTTTGCATTCAAGATACCTAAAAAGTGAAAAGGAACGATATTAAGTAATAACGGATACAAAAGTGATCAAATAAGGGCTTAAACGACCCCTCAAAAAGGTACATTTTAAAACCTTATCAGTAATGTTTTTGTATTTTAGGTATGTTATTGAGTATTCATGATCGGACACAGAAGAGATAGAACATAGCAAAGATGGGGCATCTGTTAAGAAGAATATCAAGAAACGGTATATGCGAAGTTGTAACATATTAATTTCTTAAATGATATGATGCTGTAATTAATAAGTGTCTTACGGATGTAGGCTTTTTATTGAGGTGACAGAACACCCCACAGAGGAGCAAACTGAAGACACCAAAAGGGAGATCTTCTAGGAGAAGGATTAAAAAGAAGTGGGTACCTAGATTAAATTTACCCATTGCTTTGCTATTGTGTTACATCTTAACTGGTGATTTTTTCCAATGATTTTTCAGGGATACTGGTGCGACATCGGTTGCAAAGTAAACATAAAACAAATAAGGCCTTTGTAGCCGTAAGCAAAGACAAGGACATATGAAGTGAAGGATTTCCTTAATAATCAGTTAGTAGAGTTGCAATAAAATGGCTTCTTATAGTTGATATGATCCTGAAATTTTGTATCTTTCAGTGTAGGTTGTATTGAGTTAATGGTTGCCAATTGTTTGAATGGAATACATTAATTTCAAATTCAATGTCTGCACGATATGTGAAATTTTGCCATATTTGAAAATGTTGATACTTAATAAAAGTTACCGGACAACAACTACACATACGGCTGCCCAAATTACTAAAGCTTAGTTGTTGATAACGCTCAAAATGAGCATGTTTTTAATAGCGTTATTGTTAGTTTTATGTATGACAATCGGTTATATTTACACCTAATTGTTTTGAAATTGCAAAGGAAGTGTATTTGTATGTAAATGTAGCCAGGTACCCTAAAATAAGAAGAAATGATGAATTCATCCACATTTGGATAATTCTCGAGAAAGAAAATAAAGAAGAAAAGGCTCAAGGACTCAATGATTGGAAGCACGATGATTTCTAAGTATCTATATCAAATAATTATCAATTTCTATCTTAGAAATTAGCGTCGGAAGCAAGGAAAAAGACATGCATCGAGAAAAATCAAGAAAAGTTAACAATTGTTGTACGGACGGTATCCAGCCGATCGGTTGGAGCTCATAACCGATTCGACTGGATGAAGTTAACAAGAGGAACTGATCGGCTGCATAGCAACCGATTCGGTTGGGAAGTGCTGCAGTTACAAAATTCTCATTTATTGATGCCATTACTTCTATTAATCATTGGAGTCCGATCATTTCTTGATATTAACTCCTAGAGAACACTTTTGGCTTGTTGGTTAAGGGTTCTTAGCTATATATTGAACCTAGAACTATGTGCTTAGTATGACACACCCCAAGAAGTAATAGACTTACACCAACACTATTACTAAACACATTTATTAACCCCAAAAGTCCTACTAAGTCTTTAAAATGTCTAGGAACTTGTTGAGCAACCATTTGGTACTAATTTGGAGTTGTTACGGGTAGTATAAGGCGATTGGAGGCGCGTGGTTGCTATAGTTCCACATATTATAGTTCTTGTAATCCGAGGATAGATAAGTCATTTTATGGATAGTTTGAGCGGAATTTCAGAGTACCTTAGGGGTTTGGATAAAATGTTCAAAGATACCGGGAGTTCTTTGGAGAAGATAGGAAATATTCTAGAGAAGAGTAAGAAGGAATTGACGGAGGAATGAAGTTTTTATAAGGAATGGGGGAGAACAAGGTTCTTGTCCCTAAGGTGAACAAAATAGTGGTTTTCACTCAAGCCCCTGTCACGGGGTATGATTCTCCTTTCATGCGGTTTGCTACGCCTTGTAGTATCGAGGGCGTTAGTGCTTGGGATACCCAACTCAATATGGCTTATGGTGATAATTACATTGTTGATACTGTGCTTGATAAGCTTGGCCATTTGAGGCTAGATTATGAAGGTTACGGGAGAAAGATAGTCAAGAACTTACGCATCAATGTTCATGGCCATATCTTTGAAGCTGATTTTGTTGTTTTAGATGGAGGAAACGCGGATGAGCCCCATGTTTGCTTTGGGCGAGATTCTCTAGTTACTACCAAGGGCCAATTATATTTCGCGCTTGGGGAGATGAGAATCAATATCACGGATTTGGAAGAGGAAAATGATGTGAATGAAAAGTTAACGGAGCTATGTGGATAAATTGAGCATGGAAAGAATGAAAACGTGGAGGTTGTTAAGATGGGCAAAGCTAATGGGAAGAATACTTCATTAAACAAACTCACCCCAACTACCACCACCAAAAACCAAGATTTCTCACCATCACCGCCACATTCACCACCAACCTTTAAACCATTGACCCAAGAACAAAAAGAAGCTATATTGGAGAACTTAAAGCAAAAATTCAATGAGTTAAATGAAAAGAAACCCAACATTGAAGTTTTGCAATATTACGTGATGTACCACAAGAAACTTGACGCGGTAATTGTTGCAAGAGCTCGTTTGGAGGATAAGAACTTAACGGATGAAGAAAGGGATCAAATTTCAGATAAGGGGTTGCCAAGAAAGGAGAGTGACCCAGGAAATTTTTTACTACCAATCAAAGTGAATGGTACCACTCCAATTTATGCACTAGCGGACACAAGATCTAGTGTTAATTTCATGCCACACCCCCTCTATAAAAACTTAGGGCTTAGTAACCCTCAACCGAACCAAGTAAAGTTAACAATGGCCGAAAATTCTCAAGCCAAGGCCATGGGAGAGGTTAAGAACGTAAGAGTGCAAATCGGTTATCAAGCTTACCTAGCTGATTTTCTTGTTTTGGACATTCCGGTGGATAAGAGTTTACCTCTTTTGCTAGGTAGACCTTTTCTTAGAACATGTGGGGCTATAATTGATATGGGAAGAGGAACCATGACCATAGATGATGGAATCGCTAAACAAACATATTGTCCCAAGACAAGAGGAAAAGTTTTGGAGTTCACGGAAGATTTGCAGTTTATGGATAATGATGTGTTGACATGTTTTGAAGTTGGTCGTGATGACCAAGGAAGGGCAATGTATGGTCCATTTGTTCCACCTTATTTTGATTTAGAAGATGAAATGGAGAGAGCTCTAGTAATGGAAGCTTTTTACAATCCTTTTAAAAATATTCTTGCATTTAAAAAGCTTACAGATTTTCTCAGATCCTTGCCCGTGCAACTAAATAACTTAGAATGGTGACCCGATGGAGCAAGTGTGTATAAGAAAGAGGAAGGAGACGGAGAGTGGCATGTGAAGTTTGATATTTTGTGCCCGAGTGGGAGAAACTTTGCTAGGAAATTCAAAACACATGCAACTAACCGTGAACTATCGGAAAAGTTTCAAAGTGAAGACATTTTGATACATGAGTACTTCGAGGGATGAAGAAGGATGGAATACCACAAAAATAAAAAGCACTTTCTTGTGCTTAATCTTTTGATTTGAATTTACTTTTATGCATTTAGGAGTTTTTATATATCTTTTATTATGATGATTATGGTTTGAGGTTTATCATAAGAGAATCACTTTTGGTTTAACTTTAATGATGATGAGGTTTTATGATTTAGTTTGAGTTAGTAGTTAGATATTGTTAGTTTGGAATTTACAATTGGTTGGATAATTGATGTATGATTCTTTAATTGAGTTTCTGAGTAAAAATAATTTTTACTTTGAGGGATGCAAACCGAATCGGTTGTGCTCATGACTGATCAGTTGGAAGCAAGTGCAACTACCAAAAATTTAGTTTTTCCAGAAACACACACACACACTAATCCTCCATTTGGGTTCCAAAAATTCGACCATCAAGAGGTTAATTGAAGGTTCTAGGAGTATTGAAAGTTCATCATTGCACCTAAACTAGTAAGCATATTCAATCAATTAGCTTAATTAAGGTTTAATTTAAGTACTAATTCAAAATTGCAAATTAGGTCACGAATTAGGGGTTTTTAATAGAATTCAAATTAAGATGAAATCTTTTGGAATTAACTGGGTAATTGATGTAGGAATGCATTTCAAAAAGAATTATAGTGATTGATTCAACATTGAAAGAGAATTAGTTGATTGAATTTTTGGATTCAATTAGGTTGAAGTCTTGAATCAAATTAAGTTGCAATTATTGATTCCTAGTTGTTAGATGATGCATTCTCAGTGATTTTTAGATACCACATTGTTGTTTAGAACATTAATTGAGGAATTGAAGTTGAGTTATTATTTGTGTTCTAAGAATGATGAATAAATCATGGGAAGATGTTTTGGAAGTGAATTAAGAATGAATTGAGGATATAGAAATCATCATTAGGATTCAAATGAAGTGTAGGAGTGAATTAGAATTGGTAAAATCTAGTGAGAAGTCAATTGGAAGGCTTTTTCCTTCTGCAAAACTAACAACCGATTCAGCTGCGAATGCCAACCGATCGGTTGGAGCATGGTAAATGGAGGAGCCGATCGGCTAACACCACAACCGATTCGGCTCCTTTGTTCTGTGAAGAAAGCTTCCATTTTTGAACTTGACTCTCGGGGCTTCTATAAATTGTAAAGTTGGTTCTAACACTCTTATATTAACTTATATTTATGATTTCTACAGAGAAATGTTGTAGGTTGTTCAAGCTCAATGCGGATTTTGATGAACCCGCTTGTGAACAAATATTACCATCAGAACGCGAGGAAGAAAGCCACATATAGTATGCGAGCGGAAGGGTATGATAACCTAAAGTTTAATGATCTAACCAAGGAGGAAAAACATGCATTTAGGGAACGCCTTTCGAAGTTGCAAACTAGGAAAGTTTCGGTTCCAAGGTTGATAGATTGGGATTTGTTCAATGCATATGAGTGTGAGGAGGAGTTGAGAAGTATGATGCGGATGTCTTATGTTTACTTGAATGATGAAGACATGTTCGAGGATATTTCTAGGGAAAGAGCTTTTAGTATTCACGAAGTTTTTTTATCGGGAGTAGTGTTTAGAGTTTTTCTCGACTATGTACTTTGAAAGAAAGGTAAATCTGCGTAATATCATGAATGAGATTTGTATTTGGTTTTTGCTATGTGGACGGGTTAATGCATACACTTTGCCAGGTTTTGCAGTTGCTCTTGGTTGATATGAGCCACAAGAGGTTAGACATAGATTGTTTGAAATCCATTTTCTTAGGCTTGAGAGGTTTGAAAAATACTACCCTAGTGTTCCAGCATATTGGAATCGCGTGGGAGATCCTTCTTGTGCTCGTAGGAATTTATCAACTTTAAAGAACCATTGTTGAAAATCCTACACAAATTGATCTCATGGGGGACGTTCCATAGGAAAGGAAGTATGGATAAATGCCAAAAGCCAGATCTATGGGTAATGAAATTTTTTGGGGAGACAAAGGATGGGAGTGCGGCTTAGATCATAGCCGAATATTTCTCTAGGAGAGCTTCGAGCATAAAGGACAAGAGTGACATCTATGGAGGACATTATGTGAGAAGATTGTCTAAGAATCTTGGGTACTTTGATGATAATGAGTTGGACAAGTGTGCTGACCCGAAAGTGAGCGAGATGTGGGATGCCAAAGGTTTTGGAAAAGCTTTAGATAGATCAACTAGGGTGTTGGGAGCATGGAATAACCCACCACCACATCAACCAACGGATAATGTACCTAGGGGTAAAAACAAGTAGTTTGTACTCGATATAGGGTGATTGGAACCGGGAATTGAATGATATTGAGCATAGGGAAGTTGGAGAGATTCGATGATGTTGAGGAACAATTACATGAATGATTACTCAATGTCGTTCATTCAGCATATGGCGCAAGAAGCCAACTATGATTTGCCTCCCTACAACCCACCCTATGTTCCACCATATCCTTTCCCGTATACTTCATACCCTGGACCTTACCCGTTCCCATATCCTGGTTATGCACCATTTCCCGGCCCTGTGTCGATGTATGGTAGAGTGCCTGAGGACGGAGGATCTAGTTACGATGTGGGTGGTTCTTCATCTAGAGCTGGAGAGAAGAAGAAGAGGAGAGTATACTCGGTGTTTGATGAAGACGAGAATTATGAGACTGAAGGAGATGATGATGATGATGATAATGATGAGATGAGTGAAGACGAGTCATGATCGTGATTATCATGATTTGATTGTGATATGGATGGTGATTCGAAAAACAATGATTATGGTATGTCGAACAATATTTTATCTATCTTTCTCTAACTATTGCTTTAGGACTAATATCGTATTTTTTTGTTTGTTCAATTTTAATTAGCGTATAGTTTGTTTTTAGTTTGTTTTGTTTATTTTGTGTGTTGTATATATTTTTCAGTTTTGTTTTCAGGGTTGATATGCAGGAAGCTATTTTTTGTCAATGTTTGGAGTTGGAAAACTCATACGCGTATCTTTGGCCAAATATGCATATTGCGTATTTACTCCGGTGGTATCTTTTTGACTAATTTATTTTCCCATTTTCTTTACTTTGAACTTCATTTTATTACATTGAGGACAATGCAAACCTTAAGTATGGGGAGGGAAGAAAATAGGAAAAAATGATACGATTTTTAAAAACTTTCATTATTTTTAGTTTTAATGTTTAGGTAAATTTTCGGATTCAAGTAGCTAGTAGAAGTTCGCCCTTGATTATCTAGTTGTTTTCACACGTTATATATATATATATATATATATATATATATATATATATATATATATATATATAGATATAGATAAACAACTTGGTTATTTCAATGCTAAAAAGAGGCTTTTTGGAAAGTTTTGGAATTTTACCAAAGTATGAAGTAATTCATTTTGGATTCAATAACATCATCTACTAGTACACATTATAGCCTTTTTTCCACAAAATTGTGAGGATTCTTTTTGTATGAAGCATATCTTTATGTTTTTTATTTTTCTATGAGTGTGCCAGTGTTTATGTCAATTATAGAACTTGTACTTGTTATGCATTACGGTTAAAATCACTTTCGAGTGATAAGAATATATTCAAATGATAAGAGGCAATTGTAGGATTTAACCCAAATGGCCTTCCATTTTACATCTAATATTTTTTGCTAACCACATCGGTTAGTCAACCACCTATATGGACCCATTTGTAGAGCTCATTTTTTGTGCTAGATACCCTTAGTTACACCCTCCGAGCCAACCCATGTCAATGTCTATTGGTTTGTTGCTAGTTGTGTGGAATGTTGGATTGGTTTTGATGATTATGATAAAGCTACACTTTGTCATTCGTGTGTACCATTTCCAACAAAGATGAAGGAGACATCTTCTCATTTGTATTTTTTGTGGTGTATGCTCATACGGAGTGTGGGGGAGATGTGATATAAAAAAAATTATGCGATGACAATTATAGCCAATGTGCTATATTATTATGAGGATGAAGTATGTGTGAGATATTGATGAGCCAATGAGCTAAAATATAACATATGTTCAGTGATCGATAAATAATCCCATGTCTTATTCATACATTTTATTAACCCAAAAACTTAACGTTATAACCCGAATAAAAGACCTCTTTGATGAATCTATTTTATTTGTCTTGATACTTGTACAAGCTTATGGTAAGAAACATGACTCATAACTAGGCATTGAGTGATTTACATATATGAACCAATCTATTTGATTGTTGAGTGAATTCCTAAAATAATTCGTGAGGTGTTTAGTTATGTTATCAAGAGTAATTTGGTTCATTTTCAGAATTTTCACACATAAAACGCAAATTGACAATTATTTCTTTTGAAGTGATTGTTAGATTTTTGGAACCACGATGCTGAGACCATTGAAATCTATTTTTATAAATGCTAGACTTGCTCGAGGGCGACCAGAACTTAAGTATTGGGGAATTTGATAACGCTCATAATGAGCATGTTTTTAGTAGCGTTGTTGTTAGTTTTGTGTATGATAAATTTAGCCATGTATCGTAAAAGACGAAGAAATGATGAATTCATGCACATTTAGATAATTCCCAAGAAAGAAAAGAAAGAAGAAAAGGCTCAAGGACTCGATGATTGGAAGCAAGTTGATTTCTAAGTATCTACATCAAATAATTATCAAGTTCTATCTTATAAACTAGCTTCGGAAGCAAGGAAAAAGACATGCATCGAGAAAAGTCAAGAAAAGTCAACAATTACTGTACGGATGGTATCCAGCCGATCGATTGGAACCCGCAACCGATTCAACTGGATGAAGTTGACAAGAGGAACCGATCGACTACATCGCAACCGATTTGGTTAGGAAGTGTTGCAGTTACAAAATTCTCATTTATTGATGCCATTACTTCCATTAATCATTGGAGTCCGATCATTTCTTGATATTAACTCCTGAAGAATGTTTTTGGCTTGTTGGTTAAAGGTTCTTAGCTATATATTGAACCTAGAGCTATGTGCTTAGTGTGACACACCCCAAGAATTTATAGGCTTACACCAAGACTATTACTAAACACTTTTATTCACCCCAAAAGTCCTATTAAGTCTGTAAAATGTCTAGGAACTTGTTGAGCAAATTCTTTACCATTTGGTAGTAATTTGGAGTTGTTACGGGTAGTATAAGGCAATTGGAGACGCGTGGTTGCTATAGTTCCACATATTATAGTTCTTGTAATCCGAGGATAGGTATTCTTATGAACTTTGTCATGAATTTCTATTCTTATAAATTATATGAATTGCATGTTTACTACTTGTGTTTTGTTAAGGTTATAATGGAGTAATTCTTGAATATACTTGTGTGTAAGATGTAGGCAATTGTTGGGAGTGTTCTTATATATGTGATGCATATATATTGTTCTTGTTTGAGTGATGGTATAACATTTTTAAGATAAACGGCCGAAAGGATTTTTCTTTATGTTTTATTCCAAAACGTTAGTGACAAACTAGTATGGGGATATGATGATTGACACTCATCATATTTTCTTGTTAAACGAGACTAGAAACCATTTCATTACTCATAGGCCGAATGTGTTCGTAAGAACAAGTTAAATAAGAATCAATTGCAAACAAATGGATTTTTAAAAGAATAATCAATTGGTTAAGGACCGAAAGGACTACCTATGTGATTGTATTCTTAAAATTATTTTTACAAAACATAAACCATGGGTTGCGAATCATTTGCCTATGATTTGTGCATTGCATCAAGTTTACACCAAGCTTTCATAAACACTCTAGATAATTGACTATGACCTATACACAAGTATATGTTTCTTTAAATTGGTTTTTAGAATAACATCAATTTCACGGAAGGCTTGACAAGCTTTCTTGTTTCAAATAATTTGACAAATTACCACAAATCCCATGGGACAATCTCGACTTACCCACATTTGCTATCACAAACGAGTATACTTGCTCGTATGTGTTAATGTAATTGTCCGGTAAAATCGTGTTTATAAAATTTTAAAACTTGCACATGGTTAGCACATCAGTTGTATAATGTATACCACCTAAATTCTAAATTTTGGGAGGTATTCAAGTCTGGCACAACAAGGAAACAAACAAACCCAAATATATTTATGTTACATTGGTCAGGAAATCCATGTAAAATAACTATTGAATACATGTTTATGTTAACGGTTCCCTACCCAACCAAAGATCAGAATAGCCTTACCATCTAAAAATGACACTAAGCACCAGTTGACATCTCAAACTAGAATAGATCTGCCAAACCTTCCAATGTTTAAAAAGCCCCTTATGAGTAATCTAAACATCCATCATCAACCTACCAATCCTATTCAGTTGCTTATCAATAAATGCTTCAGTTTAAAAACCCTTCTATTTCATAATATAAATATTAGATTGATGACTACATTCCAAAATAATTCAAGACTATGTCACATACTATTGATACACACTATATGCCAGCTCATGTTCAAAGGCTGAAATAAAACGTACAAGTCGTACTCATAAGCAATGTGTATCCAAATGGAGGCTTGTATATAGGAATCCACCTTATTGTCAAGAGTCTAGGAAGATTTGTTATTGAAGCATAATTTATCAGTGGGACAAATGTGGGAGAGACGGTTTTAATATCATGATGTACTATCATGTTAAACATAAATAGATGTCCATTTAAGGTCCAATGAAAACGGTTTCCCATAAAACTATGTGGTGAAAATGGTGTCAGAAAAACACATGGAGGATCACTGAAGCATGCCATGAAACATGATGATTAAAAGTATCAACAAATATGGAGTAACGAAAATAATAAGAAGATGAATGTTAGCCGATGTTAGGCTCTAAAATCCTTAACAGATGTTGGATTTTCTCTTATTACCTAATGAATGGCTATGCTATATTTTATTTAAACATGTTTAAGTAATTCTCAACCCAGGCATATATGATGGTTGCTCATGAACCGTAAACTATTATGTATAACATTCTGAGTAGACCATTCGCATTTTTCATTATCAATCAATGCTGCATTTAGAGCACAATATCCCAAAAGGCAACCTATTGAGCCTCTTCATTAGACCCATGTGCAATATATATGTGTGAGTTACAACCTTATTTGACACAGTCAAACAACCATCTTTATGAAAAACAATGGATCATGGTAAGTCACTATGTAATTTGTTTGAATATATAAAATTTGTTTGTGCAGCTTGAAGTGTGTGAATGCTTATCTCACAAAATCTAATAACAACCACAAGAATATCCCATCTCTGTCCAATCTATTCCAAGGCTCAATAATAATTCATTCAAATATAAAAATAAGATCATATGGCAAAATTGAGAGTTGATGCAGGCTTAAAATAGAGGACATAACTGTCCATGAAGCAGGTAAAGGCATGCACCCCTATATGTTCATACAAAGAATAATCATTTCAGTTATATTAGAAATTTTAAATGTTCATTTAGAAACATCGGCAGCCAAGCAAACAAACAGGAAACAACTTAAGCAAAATGGCATAGGAGCTATATCCAACATACCTAATGTTATCTAAAAAAGAACACGCTCAAAATATAAAGGTAGATTTTTAGTGCATGTGCAATTATATTATTGAAGATGTCTGATTAATATAAAAATTAACTGTTCAGGAAGCACTTCGAATTATCAGATTCTAGCATCAGATATTATATTGGAACAGGCGCAACGACGTAGGGGTAAAAGAAAAGAAAAAACAGTAGGGTACACCTCTAGAGGTAATTAATCCAACCATTCAAGCAAATATGTCAAAGAATCTTAATATATAATAACTGTAAAGTAGTTACAGAAATAATTTATTATTATTATTTCTTTATGAACAAGGAGTACATGTCTCTTACCATAATATTGGCCCACCAACGTTGCAACGCCGGAACTGTGACGCTATGATGTGGTATGAAAAGAGAACTAATAAGGCACACAAGTATACAAATCCAACATTTTCCCTTTGTTGCTAAGATGGTAAAGTCCTCCTTCTAAAATTCAATGAGGCACACGTCCCATTAAAAAGCTTTCTTGATTATACGAACTCCTTTGGATCAAAATTTAGAGATCAATTTTGTGTATACAACAATATGTTTTGCTTTACGTCTTTTGGAGCAAAATAGATCACTCAATTAACTCAGGTAGGGGCCCATATACGTTTAGGATTAACGTGCAAAACTACCACCTAATTTGACACGCAAAATGAATTTAATAATTACGTATATGCATTTATAGAAAAAGACACGGGTGACAAAATCAATGGGTCAAAAGTTGCTAGCCTGATAGCAATGTTAAATCAGACAAGCACTGTTGTCCAGGCATTTCGCATGGCGCGAGATTGGTGTGATACACATGGTATCCCTAACTAGCAGCTACGACTTCTCAGAAATAGAACAAGCGTACGATAATATAATACGCCTACGGTGTCTGAAATAGCTGGTCTAATAACAAATGATTTTCGACAGGGCATCCCCAGAGATATCATTTTTAGCCTTAAAGATACGGGCCTCCAAAGAATCTCAGAATTGCATCCATCTTACATGACACTCCAATATCCTTTATTACTTCTGTATGGAGAAGATGGATTTCATGAAAAGCTACCATATCATAACAACACAGGTGTACGGAAAACTATACGTGGTTTCGTTACAATGAAAGAATATTACTCTTACATAATTCAGCAACGCAATAACTAGGGTACTACTTTGCTGAGAGGAGGCCGATTGTATCAATAACTTTTGGTCGATGCATACACAAATATTGAGGAACAAAGGCTTAAATGGAAAAGAAAAAATCAAGATACCCTACGTGTTGATCTTTATCATAATTTATATGATGTTGTTATGAGAGGCAATACAAATGCGTCTACGATTAGGAAAAGAATAGTTTTACTTTCAAGCTTTACAGGAAGCCTGAGGTATATGATGCAAAACTACCAAGATGCCAAGGCTCTGTATAGGGCGTTTGGAAATGCAGATTTGTTCATAACATTCACTTCCGATCCAAAATGGCCTGAAATCAGTGAGATGCTTACCCATAATCCTGGACAAAAGTGATAATATCAAATAGTCATGACTTTTAAGTGTCATTTTCCCCCGAGAATGCTCATATTTTATATCATTTATATAGATTTATGCTTGTATTCCTTTATATATCACTTTCAAGTAAATTATGAGCATTGGAGCTTATGAGACGCGGATTTGGAGATTTTCCTATTGATTTATGATAGTATGTGTTAGCCTTAATAATTTTTATTAGAAGTGATGGTCATTCACATTTACGAACTTTGTAACGTGTGTTAGATATCATGATAGAATAGTCAACGGGCTCGTGGATTGGACTAAGCTAAATGGGTACTAGTTATGATAAGCTTGCCAAATATCCAATCCAACCCATGTCCAAGCCCACGAAAGCCCATAGAAAGCCTTTTAGGGCATCAAGTCACTTGTACTATAAATACCCCTCAAATGGTCATTTGAGGGGTGTGCTTGAGTGTGTGTGTGTGTGTGTTTTCTTTGAAGCAATACAACTTATTGTGTTCATCTTTCTCTTCTCACATACACAGTTTACATATGAAGTCACCATCTTTCTCATCTTTATTTCTTTCATCTTCACGCATAGTTTGTGTTTGTGTTTAACTTGTTCTACGCATAAAGTGTTGGGTTTGTGATAAGGTTGATATATTTAAGGTCCTAAAATTGGTATCAATCGCCTAACAATGGTTTAGGAGTGTTTGTGTTTGTTTTGAAGTTTTGGTACCATACGCGTAAAGCTCTCGCTCTACATCTTTGACACGCTTAAAACTTTAAATTTTGCACTTAAAAATTCAAGATTCTTGTGGTTTAAAGTTTATTTGGTGCTAAAGTTTCAGTTTTTTGCAAAAAGTTTGAAGCTTTACGTGTTCTTCTTCAGTTTTAAACTCGTACGAATTGGGTAGGTCATTTCTACGCATAAGCTATCTAAGCACTTTGGGTGAAAAAGGTCAACATTTTTGTGTTATTCGAGTGTTTTAAGGTCGTTTGTGCAAGAGAAATTATTTGAATCACTGGAAATTTTTACGATAGGTCAAAACCCTAGTTTTACGCGTAAGAAAAGTCAACACCCTATTTCTACGCATAAGTTTCTACGCATAAGAGTTTTGTGCGTTTCTTCGAAGCTATAACGATACTCGCTTTCCCTCACTTGGATATGTTTGTGGAACACTTCGACTTTTGGATATCTTTTACACTGTGATAGTGTAAAGTATTTTTGGGCAAAACCCTAGATTTACGCATAAGCAAAATCTTACGCGTATAATTTCTTACGCATAAGTATTTTCTTACGCCTAAGCTTGTCTTACGCATAAGTAAATCCTACGCATAAGGATTCTACGTTTAAGTTTTTAGTCTACGCATAACTCTATTGTTACGCGTAAGTTGTGTATTACGCGTAAGTTCTCCCTACGCCTAAGCACAATCTCTATGCCTAAGCTTCCTACGCATAAAGATCCTACGCTTAAGTCTATTGCCTACGCCTAAGCAGCATCCTACTCGTAACTTCTTCGGTCTACGCCTAAGCTCTTTATTTGTTGGCGGGAAAAGTTGAGTAAAATTTAAATTTTTGAGAAGACTAAACGTTCAATTTTTACGCGAAATTCAAATTTTGGTATAACTTGAAAATTTTGGTCAAAAATTCAAATTTTTGGACCCAAATTCAAATTTTTAGGTCAAATTTGGCGTCAAAATTGTCATAACTCAAATTTTTCATACGACCTTAGAATTGATTTTTATTGTGAATTTCAAATTTTGGGCGAAATGTTTTTTTTTCGACTAAGAACCAAGGTTACGAGTACGACTTTCAGAAAAACTTCAAACGGCAATATCTTTTGAAACACAACTCCTTTATCGTTGAATCGATCCTACATCAACTTTATCAAAACATACCTTCATCAATGGCAACTCAACATGATATTCATGCAGCCGGTGCAGAAAACCGTCCTCCTATGTTGGAAAAAGGTGGTTATCTTCAATGGACAAGTCGAATTCTTCGTTACATCAAGACCAAACCTAATGGAAAACTCATGATTCAATCCATTCAGAATGGACCCTTCAAGCCTCGACAAGTCCATGTCCCTCGAAATGCCGACGCAACACCTCCCATCCCACCATCCTCTTGTCTTCAAAACGAATCAGAATACACTAAAGAGGATCAGAAACAAGTCGATGCAGATGACATGGCAATTCATATTGTCCAACCGGTTTACCAAGAGCCATTTTTGCTCCTGTAGACAGTTGTGAAACTGCTTTCGATATGTGGGAACGTGTTAGACGGCTTTGTCATGGAACGTAAATTGGTCAACAAGACATGGAGAACAAGTCGCTAACCTGAATGGGAAAAGTTCACATCTACACCGTGAGAATCCATTGAATCATACTATGGAAGGTTTTGTACTTTGATGAATGAGCTTATCAGAAACAAGTTAGCACCCGTAACTATCGCTCAAAATATCAAGTTCTGAACAATCTTCCGGAAGAATGGGGACGCTATGTCACTATTGTCAACCAAACAAAAGACTTACATCAAGTGAACTTTGATCAACTCAACGATTTTCTCAAACAAAACCAAAATGAAGTGAATGAAGTCAGGAAAGAAAGATTGGCAAAGAATCATGATCCTTTGGCACTTATTGCAAGGACTCAACCTTCAGTGAATACACAACAACAAGCTTCATCATCTTCCACCAACAACAACTTGCAGAAATACATTCCACAACCACAAGCTGTTATCCCTCAACACAATTCTATCCACCAGAACAACAAGTCATTCAACAACAACAATATCCACAATACCAGAACAAGGAATCATGATCCTGAAACTGAACAAGAAGAAGCTTTGCTACAGGTATTTTCTTTATTAGGTAAAGCATTCAGAAGTCGCTATTCCACACCAACTAACAACAACCAAAGGATTTCATCAAACAATCGCAACAGGCAAATTGCACACCCGGGTGTGAATATGGGTAATCAAGGTCAAATGGTTGGAGTTATTGGGAATCAGCAGGAATATGCTACTGGATTTCGCATGGGTAATCAGCGGTTCCGATCGGGTAATCAGTTGGGTTAGAATGTTGGAAATCGATGGGACAGAATGTTGGGAATAGAGCAAGGGTAATCGAATGGGAATGTTGCAGCTCCAGTTGTTGGAAATTATGGAAATGTGAATCAGGGTAATCAGGTTAAGTGTTATAACTGTCAAGGAGTGGGTCACATGGCACAAAACTGTCCCACTAAGCCACACAAGAAGAATGCTGAGATTCTTCGGAAAGCTATGCTGTTAGCACGAAGCAAGAAGCGGGATGCAGTTGAGTGTTGAGGAAAATGATTTTTTCGCTATTGTGGATGATTTGGAAGACCTCGAGGAAATCAATGCGAACTGCATCTTCATGGCAAATCTTCAGGAGACTAAGTACGACACGGACTCTGACGCACCTCCTGTCTATGACACCAACGCAGTATCTGAGGTACCAATCATTGATCCATGCTATAACAATGTCATATTTGATGTGTTTACTCATGACGAACATCATTTTGTGACGCCAGCACCTACTTATGATACATACCGGACAATCCGAAGTTGTAGCAATACTAACTCTAAAACTCCAGATGTGGATCCTAGTGGAGGCTATGTGGCACAAAATACTGAGATCGATGAGGAAACACGTGCCTACTTTGAATCATTAATCAATAATCGTGCCATTGACATTGAGAAAGTTAGAACGGTCAATCGCTGAAGTTAAAGCAAAGAATGCTAAATTGACCGCTGAGCTTGAGAGTTACAAAGAGAATGCAAGAGCCTTTGAATTTCATACAAACAAAGTATCAGAATTAGAAATTGGTTATCGAGATTTTGTTTTAAGAGAAAAACAATTGCAACTTAAGTATGAAACACTTGATGTGAATTTGAACGTGAAAATAAAGTCTTTAAACAAGGAAATTTCTGAACTAAATAACCAACTTTCTAAACAAAAAACACTGTTTTCTGATCTTGAAAAAGAGAAGAAACAGTTGATTGTTGATTTTTCAAAACGAGAAGATTCTCTTCTTGATGAAATTCTGGATAAAATGAAACTATCAAAAATTGGAAAACTTGCTTTTACAACGGGTCATTACGCTAAAACAAACAAGATGCTTTCTAATCAAGTAAATCCGATTTTTCATACTGTGCATAAAATGGCTCTTGGTAACTCACCTCCTTGTTTCCTCAAGAAAGCTCAGAAAGAACGGAATGTGTTGAACAATGGAAAACCTTTGCATGCACCCATAATTGTACAAGATTCTCTTGAAACGTTGGAACTATCTGCGGAGAGTAGATCAAAAATGAAACAAAAACATTCGGAAATCTAACAAATTGATTATAACAAATGGAAAAAAATTAATGGTATTTCGTTTGTTTCTCATAAAGAACAATCACCGTTTTCCACCACACCAAGTGTTTCAAACAAAGTGTCAACACCAGTTTCAAAATCAGCTTCAAAACCAGTTGTTGTCTCCAAATCTCTTTCGAACATTGAACAAATGTCTTCAAACAATCCTTTTAACACAAGTGATGCGCAAAGTATTTTAGAAAATGTGAAAACTAGAATTGCAGATCTTCAAGAGACTGTTAAAACTAAAACCAATATTACAACAAACATCTGGTTCAATAGTTTTGATAATGAATGAAAAGTTTTTGAAACACAAATTGCCCCTCAGCTGAATAACATCAACTCAAGGGTAATTCATTTTGAACAAGCATTTTTGAAAGAAACAACTGACTTTGTCAAGGACCATAAATCCCTGGTAAAGCAAGCTAATGAAAGTGTTGAACACATCAAAGTTTTGGAAAATTTAAATGATTCTCTATTCAAGATGTTCGACTACTGATATTATGTCCATCATTTTGCAAACATATTTCGTTGAAGATCATGAAAGACTCCAGTCTGAGACCTCCAAAATTTTTTGAAAATATGAAAAGGCTCTTGAAAACTTGAAAAAGAAAATGTCTCATATTTTAAACAACTTGATCGTAAAACTGAGGAATGCAAATATGACAAACCGTCGTATGAGCGTGCCTACAATGACATGAAAGCGAAAAATGATCTTTTGAGGGCTCACCTGGAAAGTCAAAAAGGAAAGGCAGTGGATACTGTGATTACAAAACCATTGACCGAGGAGAAAGCAAATGTTCCCAAACCGGTTTCCAAACCAAAAATGTCTATTTCTATGCCTCCTCCAAAAGTCAATGAGAAAAATGTTTCATCAAAACCAGTCACTCCACCTGCCCTACCTAAACAAAATGTTGATAAAGGAAAAGCGGTTATCGAGAAACCAAAAGTTTTAGCACCTAGCCTTTTTAGGATGAGTACCACTAATGCGTCTGCCTCAACATCTAAAACATATGGAACAAACGACATAAGTTTAGAAAAGCACTCTAAAGAGACTAGGAAAGCTGAAACCACCTCCCTTCATAAAAATGTGAATCCTAATGCGTATGCCTTACCTTCTACAGGACTAGAAAGCACATCTGGGAGCAGCAGACTAAAGCCTAAGAGCAATACAAGGAACAATAGAGTCTCGACTGCCTCTAGGAGTAGTAGCTTGAATAAAGATAAGAAAGTAGAAGAACACCCTAGGAATTTACCGTTTTTGAATAAGAAAGACATTTCATTTGAATGTACTGAACCTATGAAACTTGCGAAGTCTAATGCATGTGTTGAATCTCTTTGTTTAACTTGCAAGAAATCTTTAATTAATGATCAAGATGATTGTGTTTCTAAGAATATGAATGATAAGCCTGCTTCAGAAGAACGCTCCAAAAGATCTTATGCTAAAAGAGTAGGAAGACTAGTTGCAAAACTTAGGCTTTACACCACTGACAGGAACTATAGAGTATACTTTAGGGATGATATTTGGAAACCCACAGGTAGAACTTTCACACTCCAAAATGGTAAAATGAGTGATAAACCGTAATTCTCAGAGAAAACCTCTTTGAGGGTGATCAGGATTTTACCTCTAACCCAAAGGAACCAAAATCAAAACGGTTTCCACAATATTCTTTTTCTGTTACAGGCAGGTTATCGAAATTTGTCTTTGGATCGCCGACTGGTTGCTCCAAGCACATGACCGAATCAAGTCACGATCAATTTCGTCTGGAAATTCATGGGAACCGTACGTTTTGGAAATGATCATGTAGCGCTATCATGGGTTATGGAGATCTACCTTTTGGAAATTATTTGATCACTCGGGTTTACTATGTCGAAGGATTGGGACACAATTTGTTTTCAGTCGGGCAGTTTTGTGATGCAGATTTAGAGGTTGCTTTTAGGAAAAATGCTTGCTTCGTTAGAGACTTGGATGGCACTGATCTCTTGACTGGGAATCGTGATACAAACTTGTATGCTATCGACATCAATCAAATGGCCTCTTCATTACCAATATGTCTTATGACACGAGCATCTGGAACACAGTCCTGGTTGTGGCATAGAAGGTTATCCCATCTCAATTTTGACACCATCAACAATCTTGCCAAAGACAACATCGACAACAAACTTCCAAAGTTCAAATACACCAAGGATCACTTATGTCCATCATGCGAACAAGGAAAAAGCAAAAGAGCATCATATAAACCCAAATCCGTACCTAGTTCGAAAGCAAAGTTGCATATGTTGCATATGGACTTATGTGGCCCAATGAGAGTTGAAAGCATTAATGGGAAAAAGTATATTCTTGTTATCGCGATGATTATTCGAGATATACATGGGTTAGGTTTCAGAGATCAAAAGACGAAGCACCAAGCATCATCATCACCTTTCTGAAACGTATTCAAGTACTTCTTCAAACTCCAGAAGGGTTGTAAGAAATGCATAATGGCACTAAATTCACAAATCAGGAGTTAAGATCTTATTTTGAAGATGTTGGAATTACACATCAGACATCAGTTGTCAGAACTCCATAGCAGAATGGGGAAGTTGAAAGAAGAAATAGAACTCTTGTGGAAGCCGCTCGCACAATGCTAATTTATTCTAGTGCACCGTTATTTCTATGGGCTGATGCTGTTGCCACCGCTTGTTTCACTCGAACGATCCCTAATCCATCCTAGATTCAATAAAAACCCGTATGAGCTTGTGAACAATAGAAAACCGGATATCTCTTACTTTCACGTGTTTGGCGCTTTGTGATATCCTACGAATGACAGAGAAGATCTTGGAAAACTGAAAGCAAAAGGTGATATTGGAATCTTCATTGGATATTCAGATAACTCGAGGGCATTCAGGTGTATAAAGAGGACTAGGAGGATCATGGAGACGATGAATGTGAAGTTTGATGAACTTTCACAAATGGCTTCGAGAGACTCGCCTAGAACCCGCAATAAACCAGCAGACTTCGGACACATCGTTCAGGACTCGCACCTCAAAGAGCTCAATCAACTTCGCTTGACAATCCTAAAGAACAAGAATGGGATAATTTCTTCGAGTTAATGTTCGATGAATACTATGGTGGAACTTCGACAAATGCATCAAACCATCATTCCGCTGCACCCGCTCAAAATCTTCCACCACCACCAAAGGAAGATGCATCTACAACGGTCGAAACCAATGCACCAATTCTGTCTACATCATCTACATCTACTAAAGTTATTTCACCCGCTCTACCAGCAGTTGATGAGCAAAACCAAAACCATAACGATGCAACGTTAGATGAAGACTTATTTGAAAACCCGTTTGCTACGTAATCACTAATCTTCTTCAAGCTTTTGAGAACCATCTAACTCGCATACGTATAACCAACGGTATCCTTCTACTCTAAAGTGGATTAAAGACCATCCAATTGAACAAGTTATTGGTGAACCTTCAAGGCCAATTCAGAAGAGACGCCAACTTGCCACCAATTGTGACTTGTGCATTTACCTTTGCTCAATTAATATTGAACCGAAAAACATTCGGGAGGCAATGGCAGATCCCGCATGGATAGAAGCAATGCAGGAGGAACTTCTCCAATACCGTCTACATGAATCTTGGGAAATGGTTCCAAGACCCATTGACGTTCGGTCCATTGATCTCAAATGGTTATGGAAGAACAAAAGGGATGAAGAGATGACTGTAATTCAAAACAAAGCTCGTCTTGTGGCCAAAGGATACAGACAAGAGGAAGGGATAGACTTTGAAGAGTCATTCGTGCCGGTAGCTAGAATTGAAGCAGCCAGATATTCTTAGCCTATGCCGCTCACAAAAACATCACGGTTTATCAGATGGACATTAAGACCGCTTTCTTGAATGGAACTCTGAAAGAAGAAGTGTGCGTGAGTCAGCCAGAAGGCTTCATCGACTTGGAACATCCAGACTACGTCTACAAACTCAAAAAGGCAATCTATGGATTGAAACAAGCTCCGAGAGCGTGGTATGACGAACTGTCCCCTTTCCTTATCCAAAACAATTTCACCAAAGGAACAGTTGATCCTACCTTGTTTACATAAAAATGCAAAAATGACATTTTGATTGTTCAGATTTATGTGGACGACATCATCTTTGGGTCCACTAATCCGAATCTTTCAAAACATTTTGAAAATCTCATGAAAAGTAAATTTGAAATGTCCATGATGGGGAACTAAAATTCTTTCTTGGTTTACAAATACATCAATCCCCTCGTGGAATTTTTATAAATCAAGCTAAATATACGATTGAGATTTTGAAAAATCATGGTATGGATAATTGTGATTCGGTCGGAACACCAATGGTAACTTCACCAAAAATTGGAGCCTATTTGTTTGGGAAACCTATTGATCCGAAGAAATATCGGAGCATGATTGGTTCTCTCATGTACCTTACTGCTAGTCGACCCGATATTCATTTTACTGTTTGCTTATTAGCACGGTTTCGTGCAAAGCCTACCGAACATCACCTCAAAGAGGTTAAAAGGATCTTTCGGTACCTGAAGACATCCATTCACTTGGGACTTTGGTATCCTAAGGAATCCAGATTTGATCTAATTGCCTTTTCAGATGCGGACCACACAGGTGATCAAGTTACAACAAAAAGTACATCCGGAGGAGCACAATTTTTGGGTGAAAAGTTAGAAAGTCGGTCTTCAAAGAAACTAGATTGCACTGCACTTTCAACCGCTGAAGCTGAGTATGTGTCTCTATCTGCGTGTTGTGCTCAAGTTCTATGGATGAGAACACAACTCACAGATTATGGCTTTACTTTTGATAAAATACCTATATATTGTGACTCGAAAAGTGCCATAGCCATATCATGCAATCCTGTTCATCACTCAAAGACTAAGAATATCAGAGTCGGCTATCACTTCATCAAAGAGTACGTTGAAAATGGTACTGTTGAATTATTCTTCGTGAAGACTGATTACCAACTCGCCGATCTATTTACTAAAGCCCTTCCAAAAGAAAGGTTTGACGATTTAGTTCGACGAATTGGAATGCAAAGCCTAACCCCTGAGGAGTTAGAACGTCTTCTCGAATATTCTTGAATATGATTTTCCAAAAAGCTTTGCTGTAAAACAATAGAAAATCAAAAATCCAAAAACATTCTTCTCACGACATGTCTCTCGTATAATCGATATTCTCAGACGTTTCTAGAAATGTTATTCAACAATGATACGGGTATGTACAGATGCTTGAGCGAGAGTTCTTTAATGTTTTTCAAAACATGTCGTTTCTCAAAATTTCTTCATAAAATGGCTTTCGTATACTTCAGTACGAAACCCGCACTAAAATGATGACTTTTGATTATTTCAGATCAAAACTCGTGTTTTAAAGACAAAATCAAGTGTACGCTTCAGTGCACTACATTTAAAACTGGTGAGAAATCATCATCATCTTGAGCACCTTTTCAAGATTGTTCAAAATATTTCAAAATATTTTGTGCTCAAGATAACTCTCTCTAAAACCCTTTAATTGATTATGCTTTATTAAAGGGGGAGCATAAAACAAAAATGTTCCAAATTCATGCTTAAATCAAATCCGTTTGTCTCCCCAAAAGATTCTAAAATGTTGTTCAATCCATTGATATAAAAAATATCACGAATGTGCTATTTTTTAGGGGGAGGAGACGTGATTAAAATGTGATAAAAAATGTTTAATGATCGGTGTTTGAATCTCATAATGAGATCGACTCAGTCGGAACCAATGAATTGACGGGAATCAATGTTAGTAAATGTACCATCTCGAGAAACTTGTGATAGATATGCACCTTCATGGGTCTAACCTCCTTTTCAAGGAGTGTTTACAACTTCAAGTTAGTTATTAGAGCTATTTGTCACCTAAAAACTGACAATGGAACTCTTTAACTAGGCAACGTAACCGTGTCTTGTGGGGAATTGTCTATCATGAGCCGATCAATTCAAAAAGTACGAACTCTACCCTCTATGTGCAGATTTCTGTCAAAATATATAAGCACATGTGAAGGGGGAATGTTTCTGAAAATATAAAACTCTCAGAGTGTTCCAAACATGTTTTCTATCATAAACACTCTGTGAGATTTTCAATAAAAATGGTTTTATGGAAACATGGGACAGTCATGGAGTTATAAGGTGACTAAGGATAGGAAATTCGTCCTATGATCCGCCAGAACCGGAGGGATCTACCCAAGGACATCACCAATAGTTAGTACTAGAAGTCCTTAGGTATGATTGAAAAAAGGAGTAATGTGAGAAAGGAGAAAGAAGGGGTTGAAGAATTAAAAAGAAATGTAATGAAAAGGGGTGAAAAGAAATAGCCCTCCATATTCAACCTTAGGGCGTAAACCGGTTCAATTCATCTGCCATCGGTTGTCACTAAGTTGACACAGGTATTGAAGACAAAGACGCCATGGACCCAGTGACGCACTGCACTAAACCTTCTAGCCACTCAATTCCTCTCAAAAGGGATTTGTTTCATTCTCACCGAAACCCTACATAATCTATTGACTTTCTCTTAGAGATCGTTGGTATTGAAGAAGGAGACCCTCTCCCTAGTCTCCGCTCAGGAAAACCAAAATGCACTATTGAGTCTAGAACCACGAGATTCATCAAAAGATCTCATAGGAACACTTGACATGACATCGCTTGTTGTTCATCAATAAGGACACAAGTGATATATTCTAGAGTCCTACGCAGATCTTAGCAATCTGCCGAACATTTATGAGAAGTTTCACTTCTGTGATCTTCGTGATTGAATGGAAACTCTTGCCGTGGTCAACATCAAGCGCCGACAGCAGTCACTTCGGTAATTCTCCGTGGATTACGCTTAGTATGTCTCAAATGGTCTACAGTCGTGAGGTGATGCTTCGTGTACCTCACACTCATCTGAACTGTAGGTATACTTCGGTATATCGTGTTATCTCACTTGTGGGACTCCAGTTCAGGAACGGCCTTTGTGAGAATTAGAGACGTGTTTTCACACTATGCCGTTAACACCCTCGAAATTCAAACTTGTAAGTGCTGGAATCCGCTTATTACTAACCTATTTTATGTTTTCTTCTTATGGAAGCCCTGGAGCGGATTGTTCGTGCAGACTCTCCACATGCTCATACCAACAACACATGAAAGTTCTCAGCAAAATCAAAGGCTACTCAAAGTTAAAAATGATTCTTCGTCAATGTCAAAGAATCTACAAAGTTTAAAGACTCGAGAACCACATCATTGGTAACCAAAAGACAAATAGAAGTGTGAGCATGGTGGAGAAAGACGTGGAGATACCTAACCAACAAAGTTGACAACGACAGACAACCACATTAACTGATCACAAAGCATGAAGGATCAAAGAATCAAGACTATTCTATATCTACACACAAAGTTCAAGCTTGAGAAAAGTAAAGACCTAATCAAGTGGATCATCATTTGAATGACCACCCCTTAGGGGGAGACTGTTAGCCTTAATAGTTTTTATTAGAAGTGATGGTCATTCACATTTACGAACTTTGTAACGTGTGTTAGATATCATGATAGAATAGTCAACGGGCTCGTGGATTGGACTAAGCTAAATGGGTACTAGTTATGATAAGCTTGCCAAATATCCAATCCAACCCATGTCCAAGCCCACGAAAGCCCATAGAAAGCCTTTTAGGGCATCAAGTCACTTGTACTATAAATACCCCTCAAATGGTCATTTGAGGGGTGTGCTTGAGTGTGTGTATGTGTGTGTGTGTGTGTGTGTGTTTTCTTTGAAGCAATACAACTTATTGTGTTCATCTTTCTCTTCTCACATACACGGTTTACATATTAAGTCACCATCTTTCTCATCTTTATTTCTTTCATCTTCACGCATAGTTTGTGTTTGTGTTTAACTTGTTCTACGCATAAAGTGTTGGGTTTGTGATAAGGTTGATATATTTAAGGTCCTACAGTATGCCAACTGTGAAGAAGCTACGGCGTAACTCATTCTCTCACGTTACGCCGTAGCAAGTGTTTTGACTTAGAAGACCAACTTAACTTCAATTACGGCGTAACTCCCAACTAAGGTTACGCCGTAATCATCTAGGGCAAGAAATATTTTGAGCCTCCATCAACTACGCCATAACTCCTCATAAGCATTACGCTGTAGTCCACCCAAAAGAGATCTGTACTGAAGATACGGTGTAACTTTTTCTAAGTGTTACGTCGTAACCTACTTAACGAGAGTATTATTTGTAGAATTATTGAAGTTACACCGTAACTATCAACTCAAGTTACGCCGTAACTACGATCATGCCTATAAATACAAGCCCTAATTTCTACATTTCATATCATTCACTCACAACTCAAAGTCAAAGAACGTGAAGAGGGTTCCAAAGGCAGATCATTCGGAGCATACGGAGCCATCTCCAAGGGAGAAACATATCGATAAGCATTAGCGATCATTTCTATCTTTTACTTTTGATTCATGTCTTTCATTATGTTAAACATCGAATTCATTGTTTCTTTTAATATGATCAGCTAAGCACCTTTGGTGATATCCTAGTTATGATTCCTTGAATGTTTTGTTTATGTTTTCATGCTTTCATATAATTGTTGCTAGTGTATGCATGCATAGTTCGCTAGTAGTTACCCTAGCTTTGGTAGTTTTGAAATGCGGTCGTATCTAGTTGCTTAGGAGAATTGACCAACTGACCCTAAGTAGTTAGGTAGTTTTGAAATGCGGCTGTATCTAGTTAGGTCGTATCTAGTTGCTTAGGGGAAGAATTGACCAACTGACAACCCTTGATCGCTTGTGCGAATTGATCAAATAGTCACCGGTCGTCCGGATGAACTTAAGAAGTTAGGGATGAGTGTTTAAGATGCTAGCGCCCGGGGACTCATTATTTCGAATCTTGCATGTAGGGTACTTAATGACTTGGCTTAGGCGACTAAAAACCACTCGAATCCCAGGGGGTAAACCTTTGACGTCGGGTAGGAGCCTTTGTTGATAGGTTAGGACAAATTGACCAAATGCTGACCTAGCGAATTAAACCCCCACTTGAATTAATTAAAAGTAATAAAACCTGAACATTACATGATAGGATGAGTAATTCGGTTAGCACACTTTCTCTCTATTGATCACAACTTCTATTTATTTCTTGTTTATTAGTTAATTAATCATTTCAACCTCAAACCACTTAAAACCAGTGACACGTAGACTGAATTAGAATAAGCTCACCTAGCTCTTGGGACGACCTCGGTTTTACCGATTACTACACTACACACGACCGGGTACACTTCCAGTGAGTGCATAAGGTGGACCATAGGTAAACAAGACAATTATAAATATTAAAACCTGGTCAGAAATCCTGCATCAAGTTTTTGGCGCCGCTGCCGGGGAGCTATATTAGGATTTTTTGTTAAGTCTTTTATTTTTGTTCATTTAAAATTTTTGCTTTCTCACGATTTCTTTTAAGTTTCAGGTACCATGGCAATTGTGGATATTAATAACCTCACTCTCGAGGAATATTTGGCTATGACTAGGGATGAACAAGGGTCGAGGATCGTTAGGCCAGCTATTGGAGCCGAAGTCCGTTTTGAGATCAAAGAACAATTTATGAGGGAGCTACGAGCTAACCCTTTCTCCGGAAATAGAGACGAAGATGCTTACGAACACGTTGAAAATGTTTTGTACATCGCAAGCCTTTTCAATACACCTAGTGTTTCTCATGACGCGGTTATGCTTCGATTCTTCCCAATAACACTTACTGGGCAGCAAGAAGATGTGATATGTGCTAAAACACATATCATTTCTTTATCAAATCAGACCCAAAATAACCAAGAAAGAGCCGTTTATTGCTAATATTTGTTGTTTTCTTGAGTTTATGCATGTGCAGGTACTGTTGGAATCACTCCTAAACCTTGTTCAAGTGTTAGTTACTCATATGTAATAGTTAGCTTATTATGGCCTTTATGTTTGTTATTAGCCTTAAGCTTATGTAGAAGGCCCATGAGCTTAGGCCCAAGCCCATAGGTGAAAGGAAGGGAACTAGGAGTGTTGCCCTAGCTTCCCTCCTATAAATACCTTATGTAAACCTTCATTTGAAGGTTGGTTGTTCAAGTTTTCTTTTCACATACACTCTACGCCTAACCGGTCTTATTTTATCGTGTGTGTGTGTTTGGTTCTTGTTCAATCGCCTCTCTATCTCTCATATAAGCTTGTGTGGTAAACCTTGTGACCTAACAGTGGTATCAATCGCCAAATAGTTGGGTGAACAAGTTTGTTTTTGAAGGTTTTTTCTTGGTCTTACGCGTAAAAGTGGGTGACACTTTGGTTCGCTTAAACACGATTTTTACACTTTTTAATCCAAGATTCTTGTACTTTCAACGTTTTAAGGTGTTAAAATACTTGTTTTGGCAAAAAGTTTCAAACTTTATGCATGGATCATTGTTTTTGAGCAAGTTTTTATTCGTGGGTATTGTTCTACGCGTATCTGTTTTAAGAGTTTTGGTTCATCAAGTTTCACACTTTTGTGTCTTTTGGTGTTATTGAAGCTATTTCATCACACAAAAACTAGTTTAGAAACATCTTTGAGCAATATCCAATTTACGAGTAGGTCTACGCCTAGTAAAACCCTAAAACTACGCGTAAGCATCTCCTTGGTTTGATCTTCATTTTCGTGGTTTATTCCGTGTTTTTTTACTTGGATAAGTCTGAAAATACGTCGACTTTGGATATCTTTTGCACAGTGAAGTGTAAAAGATCACTTGGGATAAAACCCTAAAATTACGCATAAGCATAAGCTTACGCAGAGAAATCCTACGCATAAGATTTTTCTTACGCCTAAGCTTCGTCTTACGCCTAAGATAATCCTACGCCTAACTTTCTACGCCTAAATTTTGTCTACGATAACTTTAGCTGTCTTTTCCTTACTTACGCGTAGCTAAATTCTACGCTAACCTCTAATTGTTACGAGTAACTTTGGTGTTTTTAACGATAAGTGCTACTTGGTTATTTGTGATTTCTACGCCTAAGGATACTTCATCAACAAAGGTTCATTCGACTACAAAGATCCATTTCTACCAACACAAGTTTATCAACATGTCACAACCATCATACTCTAACTATTTCCCTTACACTTATCCTCATCCTCAATTTAACCAACAACATACTCTACAACTTGCTGCAAATCCACAACCTCAAATGGTTCAACCACCATCAAGTCTTCAAGATCAACCGTACACAAATGACTTCAATCAACATCCATCAAGGACCATTATGAAGGAACCTACTTGGTTTGCAAAGATGTTTGAAGCTTTAAGCAACCAACAATCAATTCATGAGGCTGGATCACTTGATAGACCTCCAATGCTCACTCCAGGAAACTATAATCAATGGGTGATAAGGTTCTTTAGGTTTTGTGATCTAAAGAAGCCACATGCAAAGTTCTTAAAGAAGGTTATCTTGGAAGGTCCATTTGAGATGCCTACTGTCATTGTACCCGGAGATCCAAATGCCATTCCACCAAGAGATGAACAAACGAACATTGCTACAGTTGCAGACTTGAATCCTCAAGAACTTCTACACTATGAAGCAGATGAGCTTGCAATGGAATATATCCTCTTAGGATTACCAAACCCAATTCTTCAGTAGTGTTGATGCTCAAAAGACTACAACAAAAATGTGGATCATATTCGCTTCTTATGGAAGGATCTCACTCAATCGTGAAGATTTGGAATCCAAAATTTACTTGGCTTATGAACACTTCATGATTGAACCTGGAGAGACACTAGAGTCCTATCATCACCGTTTTGCAGACATCATCAATGATTTGGATAAACACAACATCATCATGCCAAGAATTGCCGTGAATACTAAGTTCCTGAGTAGTCTTGGTCCTGAATGGGAGAAGTATGTCATTTTTCTCCGCCAAGCGAAAAACATGCATCAATCTACATATGGATTATTGTACGATTACTTGAAGCCTCATGAAAAGGAAGTTGATAGGGAAAGGATTCTCCGTGCTCAAATTGCTCCACCGACACATCCGGAAAATCAACAACTTGCCTTATATGCTCAAAACAGTTATTCTCCTCAACCAAAAACTCAACCAACTGCTACAATCACACCACATGATCCTTCACAACCTCCATCTCAAACTCAATTGGTTCCATACAACAACCACAATGCTCAAGCCGAAGCTAATGAGGAATCGATCCGCTCAAGCATGCAACAAGGATTTGCTATGATTGCTAATGCCTTTAGCCGTTATACCAACAAATCCAACAACCGTATTCGTTCCTCATCTAATACAAGGAATCAAGCTGTTGTGAACAATGGATGAGTTGAAGTTCATAATCGGGTTATGGTCGCCGATGGGCGGTGGTCAAAGGTTTAATGCTATGGGTAGGAATAACAATCGAGCTCCAGTGGTGGAACAGGAAATGCTCGAATGGGTTGAATGGCCTTCGATGCTACAACTGCAATGAGAAGGGACGCCTAGCTAATGCATGCCCAAAGCCAAGGACTAGGGGCAGTGCTTATTTCAAAGAGGCTCTTTTTTTGGCTCTTAAGGATGAAGTCGGTGGAACTCTCACGCACAAAGAACGAGCTTTATGGCAAATGCCGACTCGATGATGATATGGAGGACTTGCGTGCCAATGCAACCAAGTTATGTTGATGGCTAATATGCATGAGTTACACATGCGTGACACAGGCCCAATGTATGACACTGATGGCTTGTCTCAGTACCGAACAAACCATATTTATCTCTCGATCTCATATCTACGCTAACATCCTGAATCCGCAAGGCTCGAATGTTCAAAATGCGCCATCCACATCTCATTCCGACGATTTTTAACTAAACCCAGAGTTATATTTGATGACCAAGATGACCAACCGGTTTCCCTTGATAATCAAATTGACTCCGTGGTTATACTTGAGGATCTCAAGAATGATCATGTTGAGACTCACGTTGAACACGCCGAACTTTTGCCTCATCCAAATTTTGCTCGTTTAATACAAGACCAATAGACCATAGTGGAAAAATGTCATGCCATTAATCAGGACATAAAATGAAAAAATGCACTGTTAACCAAGGATTTTGAATGCCTACAAAAGCAACTCAACTTTTTCAAAACTCAAGAAAAACGTGAAAACGGTTTTGAAGCGGCCTTTGCCAAATCTTCTCAAAACAAAAAATATTTAGAAAGACAGATGCGGATCTAGCCGCCAAGAATGCTTTGTTGTCCAAATAGAACAAAAACATGCACATAAAAAGCAAATTAACGAACTCACCTTGGAAAATCAAAAAGCTAAGGCTGAGTTGTTAACTTGTCAAAAAGAGTTCTCTGCATACAAAAAGCATTCAACTAAACGAATAGATGATCATCTTGAAGAAATCATCGGCTTGCAAAACAAACTTAAAGAGTTTAAAACTGTTGTTTACAAACATGGCGAGTCGGTCACAGCCATTGAAAAGTTTACTTTAAAACCCAATCCAAATGGATATGGACCGAATCTTGCTGATTACAAACCTAAGCTTTCAACCAAAGCATTCAAACCAAATCCTCGAAGTTTCCAAAGTGCGAATATAAAGTTGATATTTATGTTATGAGTGTTGTTGAATATCATCGTCAAGAGGAATTAGATGCAGAAGACGAGAGTCGATCAAAATTAGAAAAAGTTGTTTACAACAAACCTTTTAACTATTCAAAAGCAGTCACTTTCGTCACACAAACGGATTCTTCTAACACACCAAGGGTAATCATAAAAACACCTGAGTCTTCTAATGTTAATCCCCAACCAGATTATGCACAAACTTATGGTCCTTTACCTTCCATCGCTGAAGTAAACGCAAAACCTGAAAATCGCAAAATTCTTCGATATTTTGACCTTTTCATGGCCGACCTCAAAACTTTACAACATGAGATAGAATATCATTCTGAAATCAAAGTTCAACACTTTCAATCGCCTCTAGCATGAGAACAAAGAGACATTTTTCAGAAAAATCTTTTACCAAATGTTAAAAATTTGAAAAGTTATGCATTGTCTTGGGAAAGGGACTTTCATAAGGAACTTGGATTAATGAAGGTCGTTTTCGAGAAAACTGAAACATCTATTTCTAACACTAAACGTAAAAAGAAATGTTGAGAAAAGATGTTGATCGACTCTTGGAAGATGTCATCTGTGCCGATATCCATAATGTTGTGCTAGAGAATTCTTTGTCATATGCATTTGATTATATCTCTGCTAATTCTGTTGATTCTGTGGTAAATGTTGAGAACCCTGATAATGTGCTTCAGATCGAGTCCCTAAAAGTTGAAAACAAACGATTGTCAAACGAACTTTCAAATGCAATTCGTCGTCCTAATTGGTGTCAAAAAGATATTCACGATCAACAACTTGCTTTTCAACATAAAATCGCCCAGTTGCGTGCAAAATCTTCTGATCCTAAAATTGAGCAACTGGATGATCAAAACGTGTCTTTTAAGTGTCAAATCTCAAAATATGAACAAGAACTTGTAAAAGTTAAAAAGGAATATGGTCTCATATTTGATTTACTCAAAAAGACTCGTGATGAAGCATCAAATGAACTTGATCATTATCTTGCACACACTAAAGAAGTTATGCATTTTGCTGGAAATGTTCGGTCTGAAAATCAAGATCTGATTCACACTATCTTCAAGTTAAGAGTAATGTTAGGAAAGTATGAACAAATTCCGCCAACCATCATTAAGAGATTAGCCCCAGTAACACTTAGCACTCATGAACCTAGAATCCCTACTGCCAAATCACAAGTTGCTAACGTGCCTCCTTCTACTGAAACATGAATAGTTGCATCTTTTCCAAATGTCCACACTTCACAGCCTAGGAGCACTAAATCGAAGAATAGGAAGCCGCGACCTAAGAAAAGATCAATCAGGAATGCTAAAGTAGAAGAACACCCTAGGACTATGAATAAGACTCACGCTGCCTCCACTATAGATATTGCGTCTCGCAAATGTAATAGAAATAGTGATGTAACGAATGCTAAACCGTTAAGTACTTTTGATATTCACTCTGATGCACCTTGTGTTATTTGTCGTAAAAGTATGAATTCTGATTGTCATGATAAATGTGTTGCTAAAGCTATCATCTCTCGCTTAAGGAATCCTAAGAACCGGAATACCTCTAGGCCTACTAATCTTTCTAAGTCTGTGCTTGGTAGACCGCCTTCTTTAGATTCTAAGAAACGCATTACTGTCCCTGTAGCTCCAGTTTCACCTCCTAGGAATGTAGTACCACCTAGTGCATTCACTAAGACTAAAGCAAACACTAGTTGGAGATGGCGGAAATGGATATATAACACACTAGGATTTAAGTGGATACCTAAAGCTATTAATGTGTGTATATCTACTATACCTGCTACGGAACCCTCTAACATTTCGGGTTCCACATCTACTTCTATTCCATCTGTGTCGTCTGTGTGTAATGCGTGTGATATGATCATTCTCTGGATTGTTGATAGCGGATGTTCCCGACACATGACAGGCAATCTTAAATCGTTATCAAACTTTATTGCAAAGTTCATTAGCACCGTCAGGTTCGGGAATGATCACTTCGCAGCTATCATGGGCTACGGAGACTATGTCAATGGGAACATCGAAATCAAGGGTTTACTATGTGGAAGGCCTCGGTCATAATCTGCTTTCAAGTAGGTCGGCTTTTGTGATGGAGATTTGGAGGTTGCTTTCCGGGAGAAAACTTGTTTCATTCGCGATCTACAAGGAAATGACCTTATGTCTGGATCGCGTAATTCTAGTCTCTACACTATCTCTATGAAAGACATGGTTGCTTCATCTCCCATATGTTTACTTTCAAAGGCAACATCAACAAAATCCTGCTATGGCACCGTCGTCTCTCACATCTAAACTTTCAAAATATCACTGTAACACCCCCAAATTTGGTTTAGCGGAAGCATACGTGTTATTTGGGAGCATTATGAGATCGGTGAATCACAACACAAGTAATAAAGAACGGAATACATACTCCGTTTGATTTCATAAACTAGTTTTAAAACATTGTCTTACAACATAATTTAAGTAAATGGGTACATCCCATTAGATTTAGTGGTCCCAATGTAAAAACATCATTTTTGTGTAAAAACACTTTTTTAATACTACTACGACCATACATCCGCTTCTTGCCTTGCCTTCATGAACATAACTTAAACACCGGAGAAAATATGCTAAAAGGTCAGCTAAAAGCTGGTGAGTTCATAGGTTTAAGTTTAAATAGTAAGTTCGGACCATAAGCAAGTCATATAATCATTACAACGAATATAATGATATATGGATGAATGTCTATTACGTTAGCTCTAAGTTCATGCAACCGATACTACGACAGTTTCGGTATGCTAAAAGATGTCATACAATATAGGGCCCATAGCAAGTGTTTTGTCCCTCAACACTTGGTTCCGACATGGTATACGTTTCGCTTTGGTCTAAGCATGACCAACCGAATGGAGGAGTCACCCTCAATAGATCTATTTATAACATTCGCGTTTCCCAATGGGGAATTGGCGGTTCATGAAAAAGGGCATTCTCTAGGGACATAAGGGCTTAGGCTAAACCACGTAATAGTAATCATGTAATAGTTTTGGTCCATAAAATGTTTTGCATATTTCTCACCCCAAAGTGTATAAAACAATTTATCAAGTAAAAGTGGGGCTATGAAACTCACCTCAGCAAATGTGCAATCCGAATGTGGGATTAGTGATGGTTGTGAAGCGGCACTTACACGCGACCTAGATAAGGAGGGAATGTTTTAGTTCATTATTTTAAGTATTGCTTACTCAAAATAGTTCAATTGTATTAAAGCTAAACTTTAGCTTGTAATAGTTATAAAAATGATTTTTTTTACTAGTACGTATACGAAATATATATACTTTTCTTGTTGACATTATTATGGTTTTTATCTCCAAGGTTCGATATGAAAAATATTTATAGCATTCCAATAGTAAGTATATAATTGTATATATACTCATTTAAGTTGACGCAAAATGGTATCGTCAAGACTAATATTAGTTTCTTTATTTCCTAATTGCATTTAGAAAAATATTTAAGCCAAAGTGGAACATCCTCAAGTTTATTAGTTTAAAAAATAGTTTAGTGTTCCTCATTTATTTATCAAATTTGTTCTCAAGACATATAGTTCCCAACTAGAGATTTATTTTACATTTATATATATATATATATATACATAGGATCATACATTGAAGTTTGAGCTTTGACGGGGGCCTCATTACGTGAATCATGTTCTTAAACGTTTGTTGTCTTGTATATACATATAAGTATATCAACCTTGCACTTGGTCACTTGTTAATTCGTATGTGTATATATATCTAATGTCAAGATTTTAAATACGTGACAAATGAGCTTGGTTTTATAATTTATTTCCGTTCACATTACAATTCTAGTGAGAACTCATTCCCTTGTTTTAAACAAGTAGTAATTATTGCAGATGGAATGGCCCAAAATGGTTTGATATAATGTTGGGCTTGGCTCGAAGTAGTGCACAAATGAGGGGAAGGCTTTGGCCCAAGAATGAAGTGGAAAATTCTCTTGGACTCAATTCTGAGTTGCGGCCCAATACCAAAACAGGAAACAGGTTGGTAAAAAATTTATGTTATTACATACACTTTAGTACTTTATTTCAATTCCATTAGGTGTGAGCATTCTAGTCCGAGTTGTGAGTTTCGAACAAGGTTAGCCAACCTCGCAACTAGGAAGTGAGCAAGAGTGTAAACGAAACCTTGTACAAGTAGAGTACTACTTCAACTTGATCTCGATCTCGTCTACCCTTAAGCATTTCGACACAAGCATGGACTACTCAATATGATTGTAGTGACTAAGCCTATTTGACTAGAGTTCTCCTAGGCGTTCATAAAAATTTTGTCCCAAGGTTTACTTCTAAAAATTTAGCTACAAGCGAATGAAATACTAGCAAGCTTTTCATGTTTACACAAGGTAGGAGATGAAGTTTGACATATTTTACAAGACATGAGTGTCGACTTAAAATGTGAGCTTCGACATGAGTCACTAGTAGGCTTTACAAATGTTTAACTTTCAAAATCCTTGGTCCATGCTTCTCTACAGGAACAAATTTCAAACAAGACAAAGGCTTACAAGCAGAGTATGATGGAGATGGATTTGAGACCAAATCATGTTAACTTAACACGATAGAACAAGGAAACGGCAAGACTATGCAATGGTTGAGTACTACTCAACCCGGTTCTTATCTTTACGGTAAACCAAACCAACATAATGCCAACGACATACTTAGATTCCGGTGTGACATAGTTGTTTATCAAAACACAAGTATTATAACATCGAGAGTACCTAGTTACATAGTCAAATTACCAAGTTTTTATAAGACTTAACCCACATGTTTCTTGGCTCATTTACCTCGAAGAAACTAACCCATCCAAAACAATGACTAACTCAAAACTCATGTGACCCTAACCATTTATCATATCAAAGTGACATTTATATAACGCCAAACACCTTATTTAGACATCGAATATCAAAACAAGATTTCATCATTTACATTTCAATAACCACGTTTATAGTACAACAATTTACAAGGAAAAGAATCAAAGATGAACCTTATGTAAGTGAGGCGAAAATGACAAAGATGAAGGCTAACTCGAGAGCTCCACACAAACCAAACCTCCAATCCGAATCCGAGCAACAAACCCAATAGTTTCACAACACTCTTAAGAACACTATTCTTTTGTGGTGGGTTGAGATTTGATTTGTGTGTGCCCTTAGTCTCTCGAGCTGCATAAAAAGGAAATAAGAAGGAAGTCTTTGACCAAGTCTTTACATCTTGCACCTTTGTTTGAAGCCAAAAATGGTTTACTTCCAAAACCAAGAGAATCTTGGATACAAGCTCAATATAGATTGGTGGAAGATTTCTTTCTTGTGGTTACTTGATCTCCTTTGGATTTCTTTGAAGGGTAGTGGCGCATCAAGATAAGTTTGGGGAAGCAAATCTTACATGGACATGGCATGAAAGAGGAGGAATATTTAGATGAGGGTTGTCGGTTTACCATTTTTGGAGAGATTCGCCTATGAAGCGTGTGAAGAGGAGAAACAAGATTTCTAGAGGAAAGAGATGAAGATTTGATATCTTCTAACTCTCTGCTTTTGTATTTGTTTGTCATGTGTGAGAGACAAGAAGACAAGAAACATATATCTCTTCACTTTTCAATGTATACATGTGAGTGGGTTTTGAGACCAAGATATAATATTTCAAAGTTTATATAAACATGTACTCTTGTAATGTATTATATGTATAAAACAAAAGTAAGATAAGGTAAGGTAAGTAACAAAAATGAGGGTATATGTATATGTAGACTTTTAATTTGTTTGAGTAAGTATATGTATGTAGGAAATTAATTGTACAAAATGTATGCCTATACATTATACTTATGTATGGTTGTACTTGAACCTTATAAAAGTTATTGTTTAAGTGATAGTGCGTTAAATATTTTGTGTCCTGCGAAGTCATATTGTGACCAAAGTTTCATTGTTTGATAACTTTTCCTTCGTAGTATTTTATTGTTATGTGTCCGATATATTTTATTTTTGTAATATTCCAAGTCGCGGACATTGGTTAATTGTTTTAGCGAGTCCTTATCATAGTGTCGGTACGCGTGCCGTGTCGGTCACTGGGGGAAACGAGATACCTTCTCGTCTTATAATTTAAATCATAAGACAAAATGAAATATTCATAAATGATATGAATGCAAGTGTGGTGAAATTTTTGGTGCATGCGAGTCATCTACTCATATGATCAGGCAAAGCTTATGCATGCTTAATGAATTGGGCTTAGTAATAATAAATTACTAATCATCTGTTAAATTTTAGTGAAAATTTACCGTGTGTCACATCCTCCCCGCCTTGGAAGAAAAACCGTCCTCGGTTTTCAGTTAGGATTACTTGGTGAAGTAGAGAAAAGGTGTGGGTATTTGCGCTTGAATTGGTCTTCACGCTCCCACGTGTATTCTGGACCTCTTTGAGAGTTCCAACGGACTTTGACGATCGGGATGCGGCTTTGCTTAAGCCGTTTGATTTCTCTATCCATAATTTCAATGGGTTCCTCGACAAAATTCAATCTTTCGTCAACTTGGATTTCTTCCAAAGGAATGGCAAGAGATTCGTAGAAAGGCATTTCTTTAAGTTGCACACGTGAAACACGTTGTGTACAGAAATGAGTTCTTGTGGTAATTCGCGTCGGTATGCTACCGGTCCGATTCTCGCGAGAATTTTGAATGGTCCAATGTATCGAGGATTTAACTTTCCACGTTTTCCGAAACGGATTACGCCCTTCCATGCCGCAACTTTGAGCATAAATTTATCTCCCACTTGAAACTCAAGTGGTTTCCTCCTTTTATCCGCGTAACTCTTTTGACGATCTCGAGCTGCTTGCAGTCGGTTTTTGATTTGCACAATCTTCTCGGTAGTTTCTTGGATTAACTCCGGACCAATAAGTTGACTTTCTCCAACTTCGCCCAGCACACGGTGATCTACACTTCCAACCATAGAGTGCTTCATATGGTGCGGCTTTGATACTTGTGTGATAACTGTTATTGTAAGAAAATTCAGCTAGTGGCAAGTGCTTATCCCAGCCATTTCCAAAGTCTATCACACATGCTCTTAGCATATCCTCCAGTGTTTGGATTGTTCTTTCGCTTTGTCCATCGGTCTGAGGATGGTAAGCGGTGCTCATGTCGAGGTTAGACCCTAAAGCATCTTGAAGTGATTTCCGAAATTCGAGGTGAAATGGCTATCTCATGTCAAATGATGGAAATTGCTACACCATGGCGTGCGATGATTTCCTTCAGGTATAGTTGTGCAAGCTTTTCCATTCCATCACTTTCTTTCATCGGTAGGAAATGTGCTGACTTGGTGAGACGGTCAACTATTACCCAAATAGTGTCGTAACCCTTAGAGGTTTTAGGTAACTTAGTGATAAAGTCCATTGTTATACGTTCCCATTTCCACTCGGGGATTTCGGGTTGTACGAGTAGGCCTGAGGGTCTCTGATGTTCAGCTTTGACCTTTGAACATGTTAAAACCGGTGACATATGTTGCAATATCGGCTTTCATGTTTGGCCACCAGTACAATTTCTTCAGATCAAGGTACATTTTGTCGGATCCTGGGTGTATGGAGTATTTAGACTTGTGGGATTCGTGCATAATAATGTCGCGAATTCCTCCGTAGAGTGGTATACAACTTCGCTCTTTGAAACACAAAATTCCATCCGACCTTTTTACGAATCCATTTTCACTTTCTGGCATTCCGTAAAGGTTCTCATTCGGGCGATTCTCTTCCTTGAGTGCTTCCATTTGAGCCTCAAGAATCTTGGATGGAAGAGGTGAACTAATTGTCATACCCAAGGATCTGACTCTAAGAGGTTTTGGTCGCTCTTTTCTACTCAGAGCGTCAGCAACTACATTCGCTTTACCCGGATGGTAACGAATCTCGCAGTCGTAATCACTGAGTAATTCCAACCATCGGCGTTGTCTCATGTTCAGTTCTTTCTGATCCAAAATGTGTTGTAGACTTTTGTGATCGGTGTATATGACACACTTCGTGCCATACAAGTAGTGTCTCCAAATTCTGAGTGCGAACACAACTGATCCTAACTCCAAGTCGTGTGTTGTGTAGTTTTTCTCATGAGTTTTCAACTGGCGAGAGGCGTATGCTATCACTTTCTCTCTTTGCATTAACACCGCTCCTAGCCCCTTATGTGAAGCGTCGCAATAAACAACAAAATTTTCACAACCTTCTGGTAAGGCCAAGATAGGTGCACTACACAACTTTTCTTTAAGGAGTTGAAAAGCTTATTCTTCTTTTTCTGCCCAGTCAAACTTGGTGTTTTTCTGGGTTAACTTGGTTAAAGATTTGGCAATCTTTGAGAAACCTTCAATGAATCTTCTGTAGTATCCAGCGAGTCCTAAGAATTGGCGTATTTCGGTAGGAGTTGTGGGTGTCGCCCAATTCTTTATTGACTCGATCTTAGCGGGATCTACATGAATACCCTGACGGTCGATTACATGACCTAGGAATTGCACAGTTGATATCCAAAATTCACACTTCGAGAACTTAGCATACAGTTCCTCCTTCTTTAGCAATTCCAGGATTAATCTAAGATGTTCCTCATGTTCCTTCACACTCTTGGAATAAATTAGGATATCGTCAATGAAGACAATCACAAATTTATCCAGTTAGGGTTTACACACTCGGTTCATAAGGTCCATGAACACAGCTGGTGCATTGGTTAGCCCAAAAGGCATGACTTGGAACTCGTAATGTCCATAACGAGTTCTGAAGGCGGTTTTGGGAATGTCTTCTTCCCGAACTCTTAGTTGATGGTATCCGGACCTTAAGTCGATTTTTGAATAAACGCTTGAACCTTGAAGTTGATCGAATAAGTCATCGATCCTCGGGAGTGGGTAACGGTTCTTAATGGTTAGTTTGTTCAATTCACGATAGTCAATTCACATTCTGAAAGTTCCGTCCTTCTTCTTGACGAATAAGACTGGTGCTCCCCATGGTGATGAGCTTGGTCTAATGAACCCTTTTTCCGCAAGTTCCGACAATTGGTTTGATAACTCCCCGAGTTCCGTTGGAGCTAATCGATAAGGTGCTCTTGCCACCGGTGCGGCACCGTGCACTAGATCGATCTGAAATTCAACCTGTCGGGTCGAGGGAGTCCTGAAAATCTTCGGAAAGACTTCAGGAAATTCTCTCACTATTGGTACGTCCTTCCGACGTTTTCTCCCTTTCTTTTCGTCCTTTCCGGTGATTTGTGCTAGGAAGATGTGACATCCTTCCTCGATACACCTTAACACCTTGGTACAGAAATGACATGCGTCTTGAAGTGTTTCTTCTCACTTCTCTCCTTCTATTGTTAGGACTTCATTTCCATAGGGTATTTGAACGAGCTTCTCGTCACAAATGATGGCAGCATGGTATTTTGCTAACCAATCCATTCCGACAATGACATCGAAACTACCCAATGCTACGGGTATTAAGTCGATATTGAATGGGTGGTTTAATAGGTTAAGGGTGCAACCTTTTAGGATGGTGTCTACCCTTTCTATGTTACCGTTAGCTAATTCCACGTTGTATGCATTCCCTAATGCAGTTGGGGCAATATCGAGTAGTGGACTAAATGTATTAGAAACAAAACTTCTATCGGCTCCCGTATCAAACAATATGGATGCATAACGGTTATTTATAAGGAACGCATTCGCCACAACATTCGGTCTTCCGAGCTTCCACTTTGGTTACGTGCATAGACTCTCCCACGCAGCTCCTTCTCCATTTCCCTAATTACTCGTTTGTCCAACATTTCCTGAATCCCGCCATTCCCATGGCTTCCGGATTTCCTCGGTTTCTTGGTTTCCTCCATGGCCTTGGTTTTCGGTTCTTCGGCATTCATTCTTATAATGCCCTTTTTCACCACAACCAAAGCAAGTTATATTAGCTTTTGGGTCCCGAGCCGGAGCTTTTGAACTGCCGCCAATGACTTGGACCTGCAGCCTTCGGTTAAGTGTCCGATTTTCTCGACAGCACGGCACTTGATTGTACACGCCTTTGTGATGCGTGTGCATCGATTACACAATGGTGCGCCCTTGAGTACGGTTTCCTCTCCCCAATACCCGCTGCATAAGCTCTAGCAACATTTTGCCTCTTGCTTTGATTGTTGCTGTTGTTTCTACTGTTGTTGCCACGGTATTCATTGTTGTTGTAGCCTTGGGAATGGTCATCCCATTTCCTCTTATTGTCAACCACTTTGTCCATAGAATCCTCAATCACTTGGTCCATGAGTTTGTTGGCTACTTCGATGGTTTCATGAAGATCAGCCTTTAGAAGTGGTTACATTGCCCTTGATAGGTTGGGGCAGTCCTCCGATATATCTCTCTAACAATCGGGTCTCAGTGGGAACCATTTCGGGACACAGTAAGGCTAGTTCTTGAAATCGCTGATTATAAGCGTACCATATTGGTGCCTTGAACCTTGAGGTTCCAAAACTCATGTTCGAGCTTCTTAATCTCATTATGAGGACAAGACTTTCGAAGTACCATTTCCTTGAAGTTCTCCCATGGCATGGCATAGGAAACATCGAAACTAGCAGATTTCAGGAAATTGTTCCACCGTGTTAAGGCAAAGATCCGTGGAAAGTGAATGATGCATACTTAACCTTAGAATCTTCTTCACAATTGCGATTCGAACACGCCTCGAGCTTTTCGATCCATCTAGTCGACCGACAGCTCCTTCGGTTCCACTAAAACCTCCATGGTTTTACTAAAGTCTTGATAAGTACAAGTGCGCTGTGAGTGGGTGGTCTCGTTCCAAAGGCATTAGTAGACGAGTGGTTTGCTGCAGCCAAAGCGGCATTCACTCGCTCATTGACTAGTTGGTCAATCATGGCTTGATTCATGACAGGTTGGATTGGAGTAGCCCTAGCGGGAGTAGTGGCTTCAGCAGTCTGATCGTGTGTGACTCTGTTTGGAATAGCAGCATTTACAACTTGGTTGCGAGTGACTCTTGCTGGAATTGGAGCATTGGAAGCTCCACCAGGGTTGGTACGTTTCGATCTTCGTTTTGGCGGCATTTCTGTAGTAAGAAAGGTGATGAGATATAGAACCTTTTAAACAAGGTAAGTGCCACGTAATAGTGTGGTTATCGTAGATAGATCGTGTGTGCAATCTATAAAAGCAAGGACAATTGGATAGGAAAATAAGTTTGACATAGATAGAATTTCGGTTACAAGGTTCCTAAAGTACATGATGAGATACTAGCTGGCATACAACCGAAATACAACGGAAATACAACGGAAATACAACGGAAATATAAACTGAAGTACAAGAGTGATATTTAAGCATTTCTCGGTGCTGCCCCGGATTGACTTTGTTGAGTTGTCTTCCATTCCTCTAAATCTCTGAGCTGGGCCTCCATCCTAGCAAATTTGTTGTTGGCCTCATTTTCCCTACTTTCCATAGTACGTCTTTGAAATTCTACAACACCCTCCGCATACCCCTGTCCGGTTAATGCTATTGTAGTAACGGTCTCCAACCGTGTCACCTACTTTCAATCTCACGTGAGACGCCCCTGGGTGTCTCCCCGGAGTTTGTAGAGCACACCTTTCAATGTGGTCTTTTAGACGTGCAATTACTTCGTTTAACTTCTCACGGGTTCTCTCTATTGCTGTCCCAACATCGTTGTAGCATTCCTTGAGTGTTTCACCAAGTGCTTGTAGTTCTCCTACTACTTCTTCGATTCCTCCAATCCTTTCTTCGGTAGTATCCCCGGATGATCCACATTTCTTCTATTTGTTCTTCATGGCGGTGTAGCGCTATAACTGTGTTGAGAGTTAGTGGTCTAGCGTGGTCGCCCTCAAGTTTCCTTAACTTCGAATGAACTAGGAGGTGATGCATCAGAAGATGATGGTGATGATGCAGAGAGACAGATTCTCTTGGTAGCGTGTATCTCCCAACCGGGGAGTGGATCTCTTTGGTGTCTTGGTGAGAGTGTAGGAGTAGTGGAACTGGTAGGTATAGTATTGACGGTAGTGATGATTTGGAAGTGAGCAGTGTGAGCGTGGGTAGTACCCTCCTGGTGAAACTTGATACACTACCCACGGGTTTCCAGTGTCAGGAGTGAGTTGAGAAGGGCCGGGATGCGTTCAAGAGGGTGACAAACCTTCGGTTGTGCCATCGCATCCAGCTTCAGAGTGAGGGGAAAGCATGGTCTGTGACAAGACGGTGCATATGTGTAAGTATGTGGAAAATATGCTCATAATGAATATGAAATAGTGCATAAGTAAATAGGAAATGAAACATGTAATCCTATTTAAATAAATTCTATGTAAAATAGCAAGTAAGGCAAGCGGCAATCAGTGGTCGTAGTATGATGTTTTTGTGAAAAGTAGTTATAGTTTAGGGTTTATATGTACCTAGTTCTCTATAACCTGGCTCTGATACCAATCTGTAACACCCCCAAATTTGGTTTAGCGGAAGCATACGTGTTATTTGGGAGCGTTACGGGATCGGTGAATCACAACGCAAGTAATAAAGAACGGAATACATACTCCGTTTGATTTCATAAACTAGTTTTAAAACATTGTCTTACAACATAATTTAAGTAAATGGGTACATCCCATTAGATTTAGTGGTCCCAATGTAAAAACATCATTTTTGTGTAAAAACACTTCTTTAATACTACTACGACCATACATCCGCTTCTTGCCTTGCCTTCATGAACATAACTTAAACACCTGAGAAAATATGCTAAAAGGTCAGCTAAAAGCTGGTGAGTTCATAGGTTTAAGTTTAAATAGTAAGTTCGGACCATAAGCAAGTCATATAATCATTACAACGAATATAATGATATATGGATGAATGTCTATTACGTTAGCTCTAAGTTCATGCAACCGATACTACGACAGTTTCTGTATGCTAAAAGATGTCATACAATATAGGGGCCCATAGCAAGTGTTTTGTCCCTCAACACTTGGTTCCGACATGGTATACGTTTCGCTTTGGTCTAAGCATGACCAACCGAACGGAGGAGTCACCCTCAATAGATCTATTTATAACATTCGCTTTTCCCAATGGGGAATTGACGGTTCATGAAAAAGGGCATTCTCTAGGGACATAAGGGCTTAGGCTAAACTACGTAATAGTAATCATGTAATAGTTTTGGTCCATAAAATGTTTTGCATATTTCTCACCCCAAAGTGTGTAAAACAATTTATCAAGTAAAAGTGGGGCTATGAAACTCACCTCAGCAAATGTTCAATCCAAATGTGGGATTAGTGATGGTTGTGAAGCGGCACCGACATGCGACCTAGATAAGGAGGGAATGTTTTAGTTCATTATTTTAAGTATTGCTTACTCAAAATAGTTCAATTGTATTAAAGCTAAACTTTAGCTTGTAATAGTTATAAAAATGATTTTTTTACTAGTAAGTATACGAAGTATATACATTTTTGTGTTGACATTATTATGGTTTTTATCTCCAAGGTTCGATATGAAAAATATTTATAGCATTCCAATAGTAAGTATATAATTGTATATATACTCATTTAAGTTGACGCAAAATGGTATTGTCAAGACTAATATTAGTTTGTTTATTTCCTAATTGCATTTAGAAAAATATTTAAGCCAAAGTGGAACATCCTCAAGTTTATTAGTTTACAAAATAGTTTAGTGTTCCTCATTTATTTATCAAATTTGTTCTCAAGACATATAGTTCCCAACTAGAGATTTATTTTACATTTATATATATATATATACATAGGATCATACATTGAAGTTTGAGCTTTGACGGGGGCCTCATTACGTGAATCATGTTCTTAAACGTTTGTTGTCTTGTATATACATATAAGTATATCAACCTTGCACTTGGTCACTTGTTAATTCGTATGTGTATATATATCTAATGCCGAAGATTTTAAATACGTGACAAATGAGCTTGGTTTTATAATTTATTTCCGGTTCACATTACGAATTCTAGTGAGAACTCATTCCCTTGTTTTTAACGAGTAGTAATTATTGCAGATGGGCTGTGGCCCAAAATGGATTGATATAATGTTGGGCTTGGCTCGAAGTAGTGCACAAATGAGGGGAAGGCTTTGGCCCAAGAATGAAGTGGAAAATTCTCTTGGACTCAATTCTGAGTTGCGGCCCAATACCAAAACAGGAAACAGGTTGGTAAAAAATTTATGTTATTACATACACTTTAGTACTTTATTTCAATTCCATTAGGTGTGAGCATTCTAGTCCGAGTTGTGAGTTTCGAACAAGGTTAGCCAACCTCGCAACTAGGAAGTGAGCAAGAGTGTAAACGAAACCTTGTACAAGTAGAGTACTACTTCAACTTGATCTCGATCTCGTCTACCCTTAAGCATTTCGACACAAGCATGGACTACTCAATATGATTGTCCTAGGCGTTCATAAAATTTTTGTCCCAAGGTTTACTTCTAAAAATTTAGCTACAAGCGAATGAAATACTAGCAAGTTTGACATATTTTACAAGACATGAGTGTCGACTTAAAATGTGAGCTTCGACATGGGTCACTAGTAGGCTTTACAAATGTTTAACTTTCAAAATCCTTGGTCCATGCTTCTCGACAGGAACAAATTTCAAACAAGACAAAGGCTTACAAGCAGAGTATGATGGAGATGGAGTCGATACCAAATCATGTTAACTTAACACGATAGAACAAGGAAACGGCAAGACTATGCAATGGTTGAGTACTACTCAACCCGGTTCTTATCTTGACGGTAAACCAAACCAACATAATGCCAACGACATACTTAGATTTCGGGGTGACATAGTTGTTTATCAAAACACAAGTATTATAACATCGAGAGTACCTAGTTACATAGTCAAATTACCAAGTTTTTATAAGACTTAACCCACATGTTTCTTGGCTCATTTACCTCGACAGAAAACTAACCCATCCAAAACAATGACTAACTCAAAACTCATGTGACCCTAACCATTTATCATATCAAAGTGACATTTATGTAACGCCAAACACCTTATTTAGACATCGAATATCAAAACAAGATTTCATCATTTACATTTCAATAACCACGTTTATAGTACAACAATTTACAAGGAAAAGAATCAAAGATGAACCTTATGTAAGTGAGGTGAAAATGACAAAGATGAAGGCTAACTCGAGAGCTCCACACAAACCAAACCTCCAATCCGAATCCGAGCAACAAACCCAATAGTTTCACAACACTCTTAAGAACACTATTCTTTTGTGGTGGGTTGAGATTTGATTTGTGTGTGCCCTTAGTCTCTCGAAATGCATAAAAAGGAAATAAGAAGGAAGTCTTTGACCAAGTCTTTACATCTTGCACCTTTGTTTGAAGCCAAAAATGGTTTACTTCCAAAACCAAGAGAATCTTGGATACAAGCTCAATATAGATTGGTGGAAGATTTCTTTCTTGTGGTTACTTGATCTCCCTTGGATTTCTTTGAAGGGTAGTGGCGCATCAAGATAAGTTTGGGGAAGCAAATCTTACATGGACATGGCATGAAAGAGGAGGAATATTTAGATGAGGGTTGTCGGTTTACCATTTTTGGAGAGATTCGCCTATGAAGCGTGTGAAGAGGAGAAACAAGATTTCTAGAGGAAAGAGATGAAGATTTGATATCTTCTAACTCTCTGCTTTTGTATTTGTTTGTCGTGTGTGAGAGACAAGAAGACAAGAAACATATATCTCTTCACTTTTCAATGTATACATGTGAGTGGGTTTTGAGACCAAGAGATAATATTTCAAAGTTTATATAAACATGTACTCTTGTAATGTATTATATGTATAAAACAAAAGTAAGATAAGGTAAGGTAAGTAACAAAAATGAGGGTATATGTATATGTAGACTTTTAATTTGTTTGAGTAAGTATATGTATGTAGGAAATTAATTGTACAAAATGTATGCCTATACACTATACTTATGTATGGTTGTACTTGAACCTTATAAAAGTTATTGTTTAAGTGATAGTGCGTTAAATATTTTGTGTCCTGCGAAGTCATATTGTGACGAAAGTTTCATTGTTTGATAACTTTTCCTTCGTAGTATTTTATTGTTATGTGTCCGAAATATTTTATTTTTGTAATATTCCAAGTCGCGGACATTGGTTAATTGTTTTAGCGAGTCCTTATCATAGTGTCGGTACGCGTGCGGTGTCGGTCACTGGGGGAAACGAGATACCTTCTCGTCTTATAATTTAAATCATAAGACAAAATGAAATATTCATAAATGATATGAATGCAAGTGTGGTGAAATTTTTGTTGCATGCGAGTCATCTACTCATATGATCAGGCAAAGCTTATGCATGCTTAATGAATTGGGCTTAGTAATAATAAATTACTAATCATCTGTTAAATTTTAGTGAAAATTTACCGTGTGTCACAATCACCAACCTTGCTCGACACAAACTAGTTGAAGGACTCCCACGATTTCGGTATTCTAAAGATCACCTTTGCTCAGCTTGTGAACATGGCAAAAGCACTCGTGCTCATTTTCCTTCGAAGGTGGAACACAACTCTCAGCATGTGCTTCATCTTCTTCACATGGATTTGTGTGGCCCGATGTGCGTGCAAAAGATCAATGGCAAATGCTACATCTAAGTAATTTTTGATTACTATTCATGATGGACTTGGGTCTACTTTCTTCGAAGCAAAGATCAAGCTCCACAGCTGATCATCACCTTTCTCACGAAAATACAAGTTCAGCTACGAACACAATCGTTAGACTAATCGAACGGATAGAGGCACTGAATTTGTTAATCAAACTCTTCGTGAATTTTATGAGAAAGTCGGTATTCAACATCGACATCTATTGCACGCATACACCGAACAAAATGGAGTTGTCGAAAGACCTAAACCGAACGTTAGTGGAAGCTGTAAGAACAATGTTAATCAATGCTAAACTTCCAGATTACTTATGGGCATAAGCTGTATCTACTGCATGCTATACTCAAAACCGTTCTATGATCACAAAACGCCACAACAAAACACCTTTTGAACTTGTCCACAACAGAAAACCGAATCTCAAACACTTTCATGTATTTGGATCTCTTTGCTATCCGAATAATGATAGTGATGACTTTGGAAAGCTCAAAGCCAAAGCTGACATTGGAGTCTTTATCGGATACTCTGATAATTCAAAAGGTTTCCGAATCTGGAATCGCCGTACAAAACAGGTGATGGAAACGATTCATGCTCATTTTGATGAACTTACGACATGGCTTCGAGTATACCAAATTGGAACCCGGACACAACGCCTTAAACTTCCCCAAAACCCCATCATCACCGATCAAAGCCCCAAATTTCTCAACAAATGGAAAGGTTATTTGCTCCGTTGGTGACAATATTGATGAACGTGCTCTGTGTATCCGCCGCTCAATGATAATACTCTTATACCCGTCACTGCTACAACAACTACTGTTGAAGAAGCACCACCAGTTGACTCCAACACAACAGTTGAACACACCGCTTCTGTTAGGAATTAGAAATTCCCGGTATTAAAGAGTCGGTCACCTCAAGTATATGTAATCGTTAGAATGCTCGTAGTCATAGTTATATTTAGTTAAGTAGTATTTTGTTTAGTAACACCGTGGAGGACGGACGTGTCTTTACCCACTGTATGCCTGATCCACAGCCCGTTGTGTGGCGATTTATGTAAGACTATAAATACTCTCTACCTCCCAAGGTAGAGAGTTGGAGCTCATAATAATATCTTTCACTTTCTCTCACTAAGTTCCCTAAACCTCTAACTTTCTCTCTCTAGAATTCCACTTATACGCCACTTTGTGTTATGGTTTGATGTGTATGTGAAATCCAATATCCAACAATTGGTATCAAGAGCCATGGTTAGATCATATCTTACACATCTTTGGATTTCTAGTGGTTTTAGGTGGTTTTTGAGTTTGAAAAAGTTTAGTGGTTTGTGCATCATTTGGTTGATTTCTTGTGTTAAAGCTTGGATTTTGTTAGTACTTTTATGTTTAGAATCATCACAAGTGTTTAGGTTTTCATTTGGTAAGCTTGAATCATCTTGGTTGGGTTGTTTTGGATTGAAAAGTGATGTTTATGTGGTTTTTCTTGCTAGCGACTTGATATACGGATCTCTTTCTTCGTAGCGACTTGCTTCACAATTTTGTAGCGAAGTTATAGTTTTGGAGCTAGCGACTTAGACCTAGCGATTAACAGTACAAGTAGTGGACTCTTCACTACGGGTAGCGACTTGGTGGTAGCGACTTGGTCTCAGAGCGAGTTGCTCTTTAGCGACTTGAAGTTTTAGCGACTTGAGTAGCTAATTGCTGCCAAAATTTTGCTAGCGACTTGAGGGTTAGCGAGTTACTACTTAGCGACTTGCATTTGTCTAGCGACTTGGGACTTTAGCGACTTGGGGTGAAGCTTAATTAGGTGTTAGCTTACTTGGTGCATTATCTACTAGCGACTTGGGTGATTGTTTACGGTTTTCTCTTGATTTAGTAAAATCCCGTGAAAGAATCTATTTCCGGTTTAATCATAGAGTTATAAAATCCCGTTTAATTTGTTAACATGTCTACCAACGCTTCCTACTATCATCTCCACTGTTGCGAGGATGTTCAAGCAGGTGGTTCGATACTCATCCACCCATGCTTGATAGAACTGACTACGATTCTTGGGCTCAACGAATCAGATTGTACTGCCTTGGAAAGGAAAATGGTGTCAACATTCTCAAATCCATTGATGAAGGACCGTATCGAGTTGAGACGAACTAGAGATGTACTTGATACTGCTGAAGATGGAACTCTGATTTACGGAATGGACAGTCCAAAGATGTATGATGAGCTTGATGATAAGGAGAAAAAGAGATTCGATGCCGATATCAGGGCTTCTAACATTGTTCTTCAAGGTCTTCCTAAAGACATCTACAAGCTGATCAATCACAACACCGAGGCAAAGGCAGTATGGGATAATGTCAAGATGCTTCTCTCGGCTCGAATTAACTATGGAAGACAGAGAATCACAACTCTATGACTAATTTGAACACTTCAAGATGAAACCAGATGAGAGTGTCTATGAGTACTATGTGAGATTTCATAAGTTGGTGAATGACATGAGGAACATCGGAATGACTATGCCTAACATTCATATGAACTCAAAGTTTGTGAACAACATGAATCCCGAATGGCACAAGTTTGTCACTTCGGTGAAGCTCACTAAAGGATTGAAGAATACAAACTATGAGCAACTCTATGCCTTCCTTCTTCGGAATGAGAGACATGCTATGTTTGAAAAGAGGATTCTTGAACAATTCAAAACAAATCCAGGAGAGACAAGCTCATCAAATGATTCAACGGCCTTCTACTCAAACATTGGAATCACAACCAAAGCATCTCAAGTTATACCCATGGGTGATGGTAATCACAAACTCATTCCCGATCCATGTTCAAACAAGCCGATGCTTGATGCACACGTGGGAACTTCATTAATCAACTAGCCCTCATGGTTAAACAAAACATGAACTCTCCACATACCAACCGCCTTCACACCAACAATGAAATCAGAATCTAACCCCACAATCAAGCTCTAGTCGAGATGGGAAAGTCATGGTGCAACCAGTTCAAGAAAGACAGTATGATCAAGGAAGAGGTGGAGCTGGTAGAGGTTATGTTGGTAATCGAATCGGGAAGGAATGGTAAATCAAGGTCAAGCTAAGCTGATCAAATACTATAATTGTGGTGGTGAGGGACACATTGCAAGGAACTGCACATCTCCAAAGCGCCACAGAATGCCGATTACTTCAGAGATACGATGCTACTTGTGCAAGCTCAGGATAATGGTGCTACTTTGGATGAAGAGGAATTGTTGTTTCTTGCTGAGGGCAATGCCAAGACCTATGATGCGATGTGGATGAGCAGCCTATTCAGGAGATAGGTCACAATCATCAGAATGCCTTTCAAGTCGCTGATTGTGATGCATACGATTCTGATGTGGATGATGGACCTACAGCACACACAATCTTTATGGCTAGCATTTCTCCAATGGTTTCTCCCAAGGTCTCCTCTTCAACACAGTGGCCCATCCAAAGACACACTCATCTCGAGGTACTAAAACTATACGATGATCTGATGTGCATAAAGATGCATGACAAATTACTATCAACTGAAACTTTTGTATCAAATAGTGAAAATATGGGTAATATCAATGTTGTCCCATATGATCAATATGTGAAACAAAGTGAAAGTGAAGTTGTACCAAGTGATGCATCTCCTGCAGTCAACAATGACTATATTTTTGATGAATACACCGCATGTGCCCCTCGATGATTCTGTAATATCTAAATTAAATGCCTATAAAGAACGTGTTGCTATTTATGAACAACGTGCTAAATTTGAGTTGACCACTCGTGAGCAGGAAATGGATGACCAAGTGCGTACAATCATTAGAAAAAGTAATTTTAGAGAAGAAGTATTAAAACAAGAGTTAAATTCCTTGCAAGAAAAACTTTCTAAAACTGCTAAGCAAAAACAAGAACTTCAAGAAAATGTGAAAATGCTTAAGCAAGAATTTAATGCAAAGGAATCAAAACTCTTGAAAGATTTTTCTAATCTGAAAACTTTGAAAACAAACTTGAAAACAAGTTGTACATACAAGGGAACACCATTCAGAATGCTCACATGATCACTAAGCATAGGGTCCTAAGCGATAAGCATAGCATTCCCCTTGTTGAGGAACCAAATCCAGAGGTCATTAAAAGGGCTAGAAATGCACATAAGGTTCTTTATGATGGCAATGAAATCCTAAAACCTAGACAAAACCTAGTTGCGTTGAGTGCACTGAGGAAGATAAGAAATCTGATGAAGTCACTAGGGAAAAGATGAACAAGAAATTAGATGATCCTAAATGTAGAGAGAAGAAAATAAAGATCACACCCCATGATTACAAGAAGGAAAATTGGATTTCCTTGAACATGTTTAAACCTCAGACATTGTTGACTCCCGAACAAGTTTTCGGGAAAATGGATTTAGATAAGCGTAAAGTGAAAATATTGTTGAAACGAACCCTCCTCTTTGGAAAATGCCTAGAGCGATTGTGTATCCTCCTAATACACCAATGCATCTTGTTCCTAGAACAATTGCCACTAAAAGCAAGACCTTAATTAGCCAATATGTTATACTTCAACTATTTGTTGATTTTGAGAAAACTTGCAAGAAAAGGATCACACCCACTGGTATTACGGAAGGAGAAAGAGGTTTTGAGCAAATGAAAGAATGTTATTTAACTGAGGTCATGCCTTTCTTTAAACTTCTAAAAGATCACTTTGAGAGTCTTAAAAGGGGATAGAAACTGATATTAAGGGAATGGAAAAGGAATTTGATGCAATGATAGTTGAAGTTAGTGACTATGAGCGAGCACTAAAATATAATGAGATTGAGAGGAAGAACTTGCATACACTAAATGAGAACCTGATTTCTGAATGTATTACTCAGATGTGTTTTTCACTGCTACAAATTGTTCCATTAATGCTTCAAAATTTCATGAATTATCGGTTGCACTGAAAGTCTCCCATGATCGTGTCATTGAGCTTGAAAAACTAATTCTGAACTAAACGAGAAAATTGAACTGGATGATCACGACAATTTGGTTAAACATTTTTCTAAACTGAAAGTTGAGCATTTTAATTTACAACTAAAATATCAACATCTTAAAGAAAATGTCAAAACTTCAAATATCAAGACATCCTCGGATGCTCCAGAGTTTGATGCAGCTTTTCAAATTAACAAACGTGATGAACAGATTCAAGCTCATTGCAACACGATCGGAAAGTTGAAAGCCCAAATCTCTCAATTAAAGGGTCAAACGAACAATATGACAGGCTCCCAAATGCCTCCTCCTTTAGATTCTCAGAATTCTCAAACTTTTCATCTTCAAAACTTAGTTGATGCCTTACAAAAGGAAAACAAGAGTTTTCTAGAAGAAAATGAAAAAGTTAAACGACATTTTAAAGAGTTATATGATTCAATAAAAGTCACCCGTGACCAAAACAACGAAAAAATAACGTCTTTACAAAAGGAAATTGAGAATCTGAGAAGTCATGGAAATGGGAAACTGCCACTTGTTTTCAATAAGAATGTTGTCTCAAAATCACCCTTAGACGGCAAATACACTGTGACAGTTAAATATATTCCTCCTCATCTCAGGAATAATGAACATGCTTTTCATGAATACTGTGCTCACCTTAAGGATAGTCTAGAATGTCTCCGTGAGATTGTCGAAGAGGATTTCATTAACAAACCTCTTGATAGTGAAATTAGGTTTGCTTGCCTCCGGGCCAAACGATCTCAAGAGTTGCTAGAATGTGTAATTGCAACATGTCCCAAATCCTTAACCTTAGGTGCAAAAGGCAAAGCTGTGATGCCTTGTTCTATGCCTAGTTCCAAGCAGAAAATCCGTTCTATGCCCAGTCTTAAAAAAAGGAAACACTAATGTGCCTTCAAGTAGTTCAGATTCCAGATATGTTAGTACTAAGAAAGTGAACGCCAAGTGTGCCTGCAAAAAGCTCAAATCATAATCTTAAGAAAGTATACACTAATGTGCCTTCTAGTACTTCAGATCCTTGCACATCAAGTTTAGGAATGCATAAACTAGATCAACCAACTAATGTTTCAATTCCCTCTACAGGAGTAATCAGTGACATTAAAGCAAGCAGGTCAAAGTCTCAAGACAATACAAGGAATGATAGGACCTTGCAAGCTAAGAATGTGCATTGGAAGAGAGTAGAAGACCAATCTAGGAACTTTAAGCTTGAGTTGAATAAAATGAATCGTGTTGATTCTAGTATTAGCCTTAGGCGCATCTGTAATTAATTCAAAATCTGATACTATTTGCATACCTTGTAATGATGTCTGCTTGAATTCTGTTGCTAATCATGAATGTGGTGTGAATGTTTTGTCTAATGCTATCAAATGCCCAGTTAAAATTGTTAATGCTAATAATCGTGCAAATAAGGCAACAAGGCAAAAACGAAAGATTGTTAGAAAACAGTGGAAACCCACAGGAAGAACTTTTATAAAGATAGGTTATTATTGGATACCTTTTGGCCATAAGAATAATCAGTTTTACTCTCAAACTACTAAGATTATGCCCACTAGAAAATGGATGCCTACTGGTAGAACTATTCCCTTAAGAAGTGAACATACTTTGAATAGGTCAAATACAGACACCAGGATTGCATCTATTCCCAATGATTCCATTGCTTCTACTTCTGATATGGATGTTTCTTTTTCTGATGTGGGTGTTCCAATTTCAGTTACTAACCAAGTGGAACCCATTCTTGCATGGGGATCCCAATTATCCAATTATCCATTCTTGTCTGTGTTCAACTGCAGATCATTCAAATCGTTCTGTGGTACCGGACTCAGCCGCTTCCAAGCATATGACCGAGACCGGTCGCGCTCATGAACTTCGTGAGAAAATTCATCAGGACAGTTAGATTCGGTAATGATCATTTCGGTGCAATTAAGGGTTATGGTGATTATGTTGTTGGTGATAGTGTTATCTCTAGAGTATACTATGTGGAAGGTCTTGGTCATAATCTGCTCTCTGTCGGTCAATTCTGTGACTCTGATCTAGAAGTAGCCTTCAGAAAACATACTTGTTTTGTTAGAGAACTTGATGGTAAGGAACTTTTAAGAGGAACTCGTGGTTCAAATCTTTACACCATCTCTATAGAAGATATGATGAAGTCTTCTCCAATTTGCTTGCTGTCAAAGGCTTCAAAAACAAAGTCATGGTTATGGCATCGACGTCTCAATCACTTGAACTTCGGCACCATCAATGATCTCTCCGGAAAGGACTTAGTTGTAGGTTTACCTCGACTAAAGTATGAAAAGGATCATCTTTGTTCAAGATGTCAATTGGGAAAAAGCAAGAAGTATGCCCATAAACCCAAACCTACTAACTCGTCACAGAAGTTCTTCATACAATTCATATGGATTTATGTGGACCAATGAGAGTGCGGAATATCTTTGGGAAGAAATATGTGTTAGTTATAGTTGATGATTACTCTAGATTCACCTCGGTCAAGTTCTTAAGGACAAAGGATGAAACTCCTGATATCATCATCAAACTCATCAAACAACTGCAGGTTCGACTTAACAAAACCGTCGAATTATCCGGACGACAATGGAACTGAGTATGTTAACAAACAACTTAGTGAATTTTATGAAAGCATTGGAATCAGCCATCAAAGAAGTGTTCCACGAACTCCTCAACAGAACGGTGTAGTTGAAAGGCGAAATCGAACTCTTGTAGAAGCCGCTAGAACAATGCTTATTTACTCAAAAGTTCCAATGTTTCTCTGGGTTGAAGCTATTGCCACTGCATGCTACACACAAAATCGTTCCCTGATTCACACTGTTCATGGAAAGACACCATATGAACTTGTCCACAACAGAAAACCTAATCTCTCTTCCTTTCGTGTGTTTGGAGCTTTGTGCTATCCAACTAATGAGGGTCAAGACTTAGGCAAACTTAGAGCTAAAGCGGACATTGGAGTATTTGTAGGGTATGCACCAAACAAAAAGGGATACCGAATCTACAACAAAAGAACCCAAAACATCATGGAAACAATTCACGTTACGTTTGATGAGTCGACGGTCAAACGGCTCCTGAACAATTCATTCGGACCCGCACTTCAACACAGTCCAATTGGTTCATCCCTTGTTCCAAACTCTTCTCAAGAAACTCCATATGTACCTCCATCTCAAGATGATTTAAAGAAATTGTTTGATCCTATGTTTGATGAACTTTATGATCCGAATACTAATGAGGTGTTGATCCCTACAACAGAGGTCGCTCATATTCCGTGAATGAAGTCAATCCCTCAGTCTCAATATCTTTAAGTCAGGAAGTGCCTTCTGCTGATCCTTCCGTCTCATCAACAAATCATCATTCTTCAAATGTACATCATGGAACTGTTTCGGGCATCAATGATGAAGTTAATCCCTTTGCTAATCCTGAAGATGCTCCATTTGAAAACATATTTGCTCCGAATCTTCTTCGAACCATCCTCTTCAGGAGACATCGACTGTGCTACTTCAGTCCCTCAACAACTACCACATGAACACCTCAGAAAATGGACTCACGATCATCCATTAGACAACATCATTGGAAATCCTCTCGTCCTGTATCAACACGGAAACAACTTGCAACAGATGCCTTATGGTGCTTCTTCAACTCCGTACTCTCTAAGATCGAACCAAAAGATGTTAAAACCGCCATGAATGAAAATAGCTGGTTCAATGCTATGCAAGATGAAATTCATGAGTTCGATCGACTAGATGTATGGGAATTAGTACCGCTCCAGATTGTGCTATGATTATTGCTCTAAAATGGATCTTCAAAGTGAAACTTGATGAGCATGGTGATGTGTTGAAGAACAAGGCTCGATTAGTTGCTAAAGGATACCGTCAAGAGGAGGGTATAGACTTTGAAGAATCTTTTGCTCCGGTGGCTCGAATCGAGGCAATTAGAATCTTTTGGCTAATGCTGCAAGTAAGAACATGGTAGTCTATCAAATGGACGTGAAGACGGCATTCTTGAACGGAGATCTTAAAGAAGTCGTCTACGTCAGCCAACCTGAAGGATTTGTAAATCAAGAGCATCCTACTCACGTTTATCGTTTGAAGAAGGCCCTTTACGGTTTAAAGCAAGCTCCAAGGGCATGGTATGATACGCTGTCAAAGTTTCTTCTATCAACCGGATTTAGCAAAGGAGCAGTTGATCCAACATTGTTCACCAGAAGTCAGGCAAACATTTAATTCATGTTCAAATTTATGTTGATGATATTATTTTTTCCTCGACCGACCCAATGGAATGTGATCGTTTTTCAAATTAAATGAGTTCAAAATTTCAAATGTCAATGATGGGACAAATGTCATTTTTCTTGGGATTACAAATTTCGCAAAGTCCCGGAGGCATTTTCATAAATCAATCTAAATATGCAACTGAGATCTTAAAGAAATTTGGATTTGATTCAAGTGACCCTGTTGACACTCCCATGATTGATCGAACCAAACTAGATGAGGACCACTCGGGGATCATGATTGACCAAACAAAATATCGTAGTATGATTGGATCCCTGATGTACCTCACAACTAGTAGACCGGACATTTTGTTCGCTGTTTGCATGTGTGCTAGATACCAGGCTAAGCCTACTAAAAAGCACCTTGAAGCGGTTAAACGGGTCTTTCGGTATCTCCAAGGAACCATCAATATGGGACTTTGGTACCAGAAGGACACCGGTATGTCACTAACGGCCTATGCAGATGCTGATCATGCAGGATGTCAAGATACTCGTCCGGTACGTCTGGAGGTGCAGAGTTTTTGGGTGATAAGCTTGTGAGCTGGTCTTCAAAGAAGCAAATGAGTACTTCTATTTCCTCTACAGAGGCTGAATACATAGCCATGTCATCTTGTTGTGCTCAAGTCTTATGGATGAGATCTCAATTATCCGACTATGGCTTTGAATTCAACAAAATCCCTCTGTACTGTGATAATAAAAGTGCTATTGCTCTCTCTTGCAACAACGTTCAACACTCAAGAGCAAAGCATATCGACATTCGACATCATTTCATCAGGGAACAAGTGGAAAAAGGTGTGGTGGAACTCTATTTTGTGAGATCTGAATATCGCTTAGCGTGACATCTTCACCAAAACTCTTCCAAGAGAACGTTTTGAGTTTATTCTTCCACGTCTTGGCTTGAAAAGTCTTCAACCGGAAACACTCAAACGTCTTCAGGAGGAAGACGAGGAGTAAAGGTCTATCTTCATCTATCTCTTGTATATATCTATTCGAAAATCAAAATACAAAATTATAAAACCTTCAAAACCATAAAAATCTAAAAAATTCGAAAAATCTTCAAAAATATTGTCATTTTGTCATGCGTTTTCTCGGTTCGATAATATCTACGGTCTTTGTGCTGTCATTCAAAGAATGACACGGAACTTTAGATGTTGTTCGAATTCCAAAAAAAAAAAAAAAATCAAAAAATTATTTTTGGGAGAAGGAGAAACAATGGTTTATTGTCATTTCGTGCAAGAACCCGCTTTTTCAAGGAAAGAACAGAGCCATACTTTATCATGTTTTCAAAATTCCATGCTCGGATTCTTTAATCATTTATCTGCTGAAAACTAACTGCTTTGAAAAATAACTCAGTCTCTATTTTTGATCATCATCTGGACTTATTTGTCAAAATATCAATCTCTCAATCAACAACCTATGTCATTGATTGAGGGGGAGAATGATTTCAATTAAATTAAAAAGTTATTTGGCATTCAATTGTTTTCAAAAGATATTCAGGCATGTTTTATAAATGGAGTTTAAAGTCTTAAAAGATCATTAACGCTTTCATAATCAAGTCACAATTCTCCTTAAAAGCTTTCAAAATCAATTTAAATCTATAAGAGATCACAAATCTCAAATGATTTGATAATTGTGATCGGGGGAGAATGTGTGATTTAAATTGGATTTAAACTGATAATTCGGTAAATGGTTTTATAAGGATGTACAAGCTCTCCTTCCCACATGTGACAAACGATTTCAAATTTTCCATGCACATGTTGAGGGGGAGCATCTATCTTAAACCAATGATTTGAAACGTGATAACTTATCTCAAGGTGCAGGTTCCCTCTAGTATGTGCAAAACTCTTTTCAAATCTCGAGGCACATATTGAGGGGAGCAAAATCATGAAAACCTCATCCTTCCCAAAATGCTTTATCTACTTGATTCGATTAGGGAAGTGATGTTGATATTTTTTAAAATGGTAATCAAAGAAGTTAATTCTTTCTCTTGCCTCCGTGTGGAAAACTATTTCAAATACTTGATTCACATGTTGAGGGGAGTTCTTCTTCTAAAAATATCAAAAACAATTCAGGTACAAAATGCTTTGATAAAATATCATAAGTATCCGGATTGATTTTCAAATGGTTTTCAATTGGTTCCTATGGCAGATGAACAATACCAAAAAGACCGACCAACTTTACATTATGTATGGTGATATAAGGACGATAAGGTTAGGTATGTGTTCCCATGATCCGCCGAACGGAGGGATCTACCTGTGGACTATCCACTAGTTTGTGTAGAGTTCTTAGGTATGATGATAAAAGGAGAAAAATGAGATATGGGAAGAGTGCGGACTAAGACCGAGCTAGTATCGAATAAACCCAACAAGGTTCTTGCTATGAAGTCTCGGTAAGCAATGAAGGGGTTGAAGAATTAAAAAGAATTGAATGAGAAAAGGGTGAAAACAAATAGCCCTCCATTTATTCAACCTTAGGGCGGAAACCGGGTTCAATTCATATGCTACTGATGGTAACATCGGTATTGAAGACAAGACGTCCATGGACCCAAAGGACGACCTGCACTTCAACTTTCAAAACCACTCAAGTTCCTCTTAAAAGGACTTGTTTCATTCTCACGGGAACCGACATTATCTATCGACTTTCTCTTAGAGATTGTTGATATTGAAGGAGGAGACCCTCTCCCTAGTCTCCGATATAGGATCCAAATATGCACAAATTGAGTCTAGAGCCACGAGATCATCAATAAATCTCATTAGGACACTTTCAATGAAGACTCTCTGTTTCACACAATGTGGAAAGAGAGATTATATCTTGAGTCCTACGCATTATCCTTGTGGTATTGCCGAACATCGAGTGATGTGTTTACATACTCACCGTGAAGATGGAAAGCCTTCTGGAGCCAACATCTAACAAGCTCCCGGTAGGTGGCATGTGAGATCTATTATATAGATCAACCATGTGACAACTGAACAGAAACAATGGGGCGATTCAATCTTTTGAATCAATCCTGGTTCAGGTTATGGATTGACGGATACCTTTGAAAAACCGGTCTTTGTGCTTTAAAACTCTTTTCATTAGCACGTCGATCGTGTACTAATTTTTCAAATCAAAAGGTGTTTTATGATTGATAATTGATTTTCATTAAAACCTTCGTTATATTGCAAAAACAATTTCTATTGAGCAATACACGATTGTTTTTCAAATCTCTTTTCATCAATCATGGACGAAATTCGCTGGTTCACTCATTCCGTGTTGTCTTCTTTGAGACGTTCCTGTTTGAGAACGCTAGAGCAGCTGCGAAACCCTGTCAAGGAAATTCTTCGAATTATACCGATCACAGTACTTGTACTGATCAACGGGAACCGTGGGCCGTGTACTCAATTCATCGAAAGTGATTCAAAGACACTTTCGGCGCTTTATTGCTAACTGCTTATGCGGTACACCCCGACGTTGCAGCTGATCGTAATGAAGCGGTCAATTCATACCCGCATGCTCACCTAACACATTCATCTCAAAAGAAATCATGATTAGTGCATCAATGACTCGGATATTTTCACTCCATGCTTCGCTACGCTGCCAATATCATGAATCAACGAATGCTTCCACTACTCTGATGAGAATATATCATGATCCATAATGTGAGCATGTCGGTCCGAATGTCACAACATCACATAATACCAACACCACAATGGATGTATCGAGATTTTCTATTAGATGATGATCTCAAAAGTCGGCTCAACATTATTATCACGTGGATCAGTTAAAGACCTCCACTTGGATTAACCAAACATGCAATGAGTGGAATCAATGACTACGAGCTTGGGAGCAAAGTACTACATCAAGAATGCAAGATCAATTGTTAATGTAATATCGGATTGTATTCAATGTCATTTTAGTATATGTTTGAGGTGACCTCCCTTAGGGGAGATTGTTAGGAATTAGAAATTCTAGGTATTAAAGAGTCGGTCACCTCAAGTATATGTAATCGTTAGAATGCTCGTAGTCATAGTTATATTTAGTTAAGTAGTATTTTGTTTAGTAACACCGTGGAGGATGGACGGGTCTTTACCCACTGTATGCCCGATCCACAGCCCGTTGTGTGGCGTATTATGTAAGACTATAAATACTCTCTACCTCCCAAGGTAGAGAGTTGGAGCTCATAATAATATCTTTCACTTTCTCTCACTAAGTTCCCTAAACCTCTAACTTTCTCTCTCTAGAATTCCACTTATACGCCCACTTTGTGTTATGGTTTGATGTGTATGTGAAATCCAATATCCAACAGAAATTCCAACAATGATGAATCGCCTGATGATGTTGAATGAAGTACCCCCACCTCGCTTGATTTTGATCCAAATGCGTTCTTTAACCCGTTTGCTAATGAGAGGCTAGCTTTGCACGGATATGTCAGAATCTTCAACAAGCCATTTGAATCCTCAAAATCTGCACAATGTATACCAACATCAACCTCCACACATAGATGGGCCGAAAAAGACCATCCTCTGGAAAACATTATTGGCAACCCGAATCAACGGTCGTTATAAAGATATCGCGTCTTCACACGTGACGGTGAACATTGCATTTATGCACTCCTTTGTCTGCCAATCTCGAACCTAAAACATCAAAGGCAATGACAAAAGACAACTGGATCGAATCCATGCAAGAAGAACTCAACCAATTCAAACGTCTTGAAGTATAGGGTTGAAAGACCAACAGTGTCTACGCCATTGGTCTCAAATGGATATGGAAAACAAATTGGATCTTTGAAGGAAATGTTATCGGAAATAAGTCACGCCCGTGGCTAAGGGTTATCGCCAGGGAAGAGGTATTGACTTTGAAGAATCTTTTGCTCCGGTTGTTCGCTTGAGGCATTCGGATATTTCTAAGCGTCGGCTCATATGAATATGACGGTCTATCGATGGATGTCAAAGCTGCTTTCAATGGACAACTTAAAAAACGGTTTATGTTAGCCAACCGGATGGATTCGTTGATCTTGAGTTTCGAAACACTTCTACAAAGCTTTGAACAAAGCTCGTATGGTCTCAAACAAGCTCCTCGGGCATGGTACGATAAGCTATCTTCTTTCCTCATTGCTAATAATTTCACCAAAGGTTCGGTTGACCAACTCTTTTTATACAATATCACGGGGCACATATCTTAATTGTTCAAATTCACGTGGATGACATCATTTTTGGGTCTACACATAAAAAGTTTTCAATCGCTTTTGCAAAACTAATGAAGAAAATTTTGAAATGTCCATGATGGGTGAACTCACATTCTTTCTAGGACTGCAAGTTCATCAATCACCCCGTGGTATTTTTCTTGAGTCAGGTCAAATATGCCCTTGAATTGTTAAACAAATTTGGAATGAAAACGCGGTTTACAATGTCACCAATGGCTCATACCAAGAAGCTAGGCGGTGATTTACATGGGAAATTAGTTGACCCCACAAAATACCGTAGTATTATTGGGTCTCTCATGTATCTAATGTAGCTAGCGGACACGACCGCTATCGTCTTTGCCATTATATCTTTGCTCGCGTTATGGCGCGACCAACTGAAACCCACCTCTCTAAGGCTAAAAGAATCCTCCTGCATACATAAAGGAACCATTCTTGGGGATCATCCAGAAGGATTACGGTTTTGAACTAATCGCTTTTTTACGATGACCACGCTGCTTAGACTCACGGAAAAGTACTTCCGGGGGCTTTACAATTTCTTGGTGATAAAGCGGTGTCATGGAAATGAAGAAGCGGATTGTACATCGCGTTCTCATTTGTCCTCAACCCAAGCGAATATAGCCATGCCGTGTTGTGCTCAAGTCATTTGGATGAGAACACAACTAAAAGATTATGGTTACGTATTTGACAGAATCCCCGATGTACTTCGACAATCGAGTGCCATTGCGATCTCGTGCAACCCGCAAAGTTCGGCACTTTTCGAAATCAAAGCACCGATCTTGATATCATTTCATCAAGGACCATGTGGAGCAGTGCTTTGTTGAATTATATTTTGTTGGTACAGAATACCAATTGGCAGATCTTCTCACCAAAGCCTTGCCTCCAGCTAGGTTTAATGAGTTGGTCCACCTGATTGGTATGAGGTGTTTGACTCAAGAGGAATTGGATGAACTCCTAAAATAGTCTTAAAAACCTGTCAAACACCAAAATCTCTTTTGTATATAATTTTTGAAAAACAAAATACAAAAATATAAAACCTGATAAAACAACAAAAATATTCTTCTATCTATTTTTCTTTTAACATTGCAAGTACATTTCTTCCGTCAACACTATAATCTTTCAAAATTCAGTATTTTTTTTTTATCTAGTGTTGAGGGGGAGAAAATTAATACTTAACTGTTTCAAAACATCTGTGTACTTGCATGTTATCATATCCCGGTTGTTTCTTTTATCAATGGTGGTAAATGTTTACGGTTCACCCACACTCCTCGGACTAAAAATTATAACCTTTCATCATTTAAATTAAGGGAGGGAGTGTCACAATTTTCTTTCTTAAAAATCGTTGTTTGATAACCAAAATGGAAGTTAAATGGCTTTGTATGAAAAAGGAAAAGGTGGAGGGACCAAAATTGTCAAAATGTTAAAGTTATTTTAATAAAAACACTCTCCACCTAACAATATCTCTTCACATTTAATACTCCTAACCTAAATAATCCTACGAACCAAAATCGTTCAAGAAATCCGTGCTTTAGATCATCATCTTGTAAGTGTTTTCATGATCTTAACGATAATACAAGCTAAGGTTTTGAATTTCAAGCAAATCCTACGGCTAAAACGTTTGTTATTTGTGATTATGTGTTCTACGCATAAGCGTATGAACACACAATCATTGTGAGTGTGTTTTGGTTGAAAGAAAGTGTCAAAACGTGTTTTTAACAACAAGGATACTATTTTACACCTCTAAATCCACCCAGAAACACGAATTGATGATTTTTGAATATTAGGGTTTATGAGTTGATTTGGGTGTTTACAAATGTGAAGAGTTTTGGTTATAAAGATTGTTGTGTTATGTTCATATGTTGATGAATTGATGATTTCCGGCCTATAACAACCCGTAAACACTAATTTAATCAGAATTAGGAATTAGGGTTTAATGTTCTTGAGTTTGGGTAATTTTGATTCATCACGAACTAGATGTTAATACTTGGTTTATAAACTCACACAACATCTTAGAACTACCAGAATAAGTTTGGTGCAAATCTTATGGTTAGAAAACTTACGCGTAATTCTTAACCCTTAGGGTTTTGACCTACGCGTATGACTTTCTACGCATAAATGTTTAACAAGTTTCATGCTATGATGTGTGTTTAATATGACTATACTTGTTAAGATTGATGATATGATGATTTTATTTCAGGCTTGCTACTCGTAAAATTCAGAATCAAGGTCGATTGTTACTCACGATAAGGATCACCTTTACGCGTTGGCAGTTATCGTAAGAGTAATCCTCGCGTAACTACTATGCATAAGGTTCTACAATGGGACTACGCATATCCGTGAAGGATATGCGTAAACAGGACCTCTCGCATAAGGTCTACTCTTACGAGTAAGCCTTACGCCAGTAAGGTCTTTATATCGCCTCTGCGTAAGCCCTACGCATAAGGTCCTTTTTCCTCGCGTAACATTTCTTACGCGTAAGTTGAGAACCTACGCATAAGCTTTTGTCTACGCGTATGTCATTACTATTTACGCATAACTTTGCCATATCTACGCCTAAGCCTTGATAGACCTTCATTATGAATTGTTACGTGCACAAACTTGTTAATAAACAATTCATATCGTCACGAATCCAATAATGTCACTAATAAACTTAATCGTTTGATATGTTGTGAACAATAAGTGATAACATAAACTTTAAAACTTAAAGTTAACTAACTCACGAAACATTTCACGACGTCTTTGGACTATTGAACAAACAAGTGACTTAGGACTCGTAACAATCATTGACAATGTACATTCAATAATTAGACAATAAGACCTTCTGTTGACTAACACTATGTCTTTCGATATGTTGGTTCTTTTGGCTAATGTTATTTCAGATCACGACATGGTTGAACAAATGAATGTGGATGCATCAGAAGTTCTTACAATTGCTGATATCTTTCCAAGGGGTTATCCGAGAAAGATTGGAAAGAACAACCTTAGGGTTGACTTTGATACCCTCACATGCTCAGAATCTTCTTGTCTCATTGCAAAGGTGGATATTCTCGGAATCATCCCTACCAGAACATGCTCTCACACTCTGCCACAGTTCCAGAGTTCTACATTCAACAATTATGGGATTCTATGCGAGAGGATCATGGTCAAAGTGCATGAATGTGACACTTAATCACAAACAAGTCACTATCACTCCTCGTGACTTACGGCTGTTCTCATCATTCCGACATCGCTCCAACCGACTTCTTTGCTACCCCTCTGAAGAGACAAATTCCTAAATTTTGATGGATATTGGTTATGATGAAGCTTCGAGAATCATTACTAAGCACTCTCACATAGAGCTGAAGAATATTCCTCAACCATGGAGAACACTCTACATGATCATCACCAAATCGGTCTCTGGTCGTGATAAAGTACAGGTGGCTATGAGCATCCTAAGCTCATGGAACTGCAAATTTTCCGGTCGTTGATCAACAAGAAGGACATTGAAATCGAAGCAATGATATGGGAGGACATGATGCTATTTCACAAGAAGCTTGGCTCCAAGATTCCCTATGTCGGATACACCAAACTGTTGATCCAGAGAGCTCTTGGACTTCATCCTCGATATCCCATGAGGCTCAATGACCTAGATAATCAGACATATTGACTGAACCCATATTATCCGTCAAAATCAAAGAATCGTCAACAAAGAAACAGGTACGGTATTACTGATCACCTTGACTACCGAAATCAAAAACTTGAAACATACAATAGGTATCGGTTAGCCGTAAAAGAAGGCAAAGTTGGTCATCTTGATGAAAAATCTTCTGGTACACCTACTCGGAGGACCGAGAAAGAAGGCAAGGCCGAAGTGTCACAAGTACAGCTATTTATAGGAAGCTTCCCAAAAGGAATCCTCCTCGTAAAAGGATTGTTCCGTAAAGAACCTATTCCACACCTGAACCAAAAGAAAGCTTGTGGACTTAAAGCTCTGAAGGTACTGACACGGATGAAGAGATTACCTACTCTGAAACTGCAAAGGATGACAATCCTTCAGTACCAAAACCTCCAAGTCCTCAAGTGATAAAGAAAAAGGGAAGACTCCTGTACTTGTACCTTATGATGAAAGCTCAGAGAGTGATAAAGAGCCACCGGAAAATGTCTACAAGAAGACGATCAAATTCCTTAGACACCAACACAAAGTCAAGAATTTGCTAAAGACCAAATGGGTGGTCCCGAGGATCAAGTGGTGCTGCCCACTCTGAACCATCTCCTAATACGGTTAATCAACCCGATAAGGGAGCTGGTGCCACCACTCTTGTGCAACAACAAAAGCTTGTGGAAGATACTATCGAATATGAGTTTGAGGAAACTGAGAAGTCCGAAAAAGATAAAGATGTTGATTATGATACGTTTCTTCTAGATAGTCCGGCACGATCAAAGGAAGAAACCTCTGAACCTCCGAAGGATCCAGAGTCTCCTCATATCTCTTCATCATCAGAGTCATCTTCTCACTCTTCACCACCACCATCAAAAAGATCAACAAAATCATCATCCAATCGTTGAAGAAGCCACCTCGATCTTGGATTTCTCAGACTCATAAAAGAATTGTGAAAGCTGTAAAACAAGTCAGAAAGAAAGACGTACTCAAGAAGAAGTTGGACTTTCTTGATCACATACATCATCTGTATGAGAATGAAAAGATGCAAGGAGCAAGGAAGTTTGTTCAGGAATTCATGAAAAATCACCGTCAAGAGGAACTGAACGAAATGATCGAAGGATACACGAAAAAGTACCTTCGGAGTAATGCGTTCCTAAAGTCACAAAGGAGTTGTTCACCAAACAACTTTATCCAAATCTTATGCGATCACCAAGCAAACTATTCGATCAACGCTCTTAACCGTCACAATCAATCCAACCGATCCGGTAGTTTTCTCGGATAATGAATTGGTGGCCAAGCTTGTCACACAAATGTTTGCACGATCTGGGACATTTACTTCTGATGAAGGAAAGTTGTTTCAAGCATTGTTGGACTACCAACTTCAAGAAGCATGTAGATTCAAAGCTGAAAAGTCTAAACGTCCTAGAGACGATGAAGACAAGGATAAGGATAAAGACTCAACCTAAACGTCCGATCGGTGAATCTTCTTTGATGCAACCTCCTCCACAACAGCCTCCTGTTCAACAAAAATCTCCTCCTCGTTCTTCTCGAAAACCTCGGACGATTCTCGAGTTACCACCCCTAACTTAGAAAACCGATGATCACTTTGAGTATACGGGTGGTGACGATGAAGAGGTCCTGGAGCCCCTACAACAACCCACCTCTCCCAAACAAGTTCAGAAACCAGAATCATCATCTAGGCCTTCAAAAGAAGAAGAAGAAGTAGGCGCCTCAGGCCGACGTCGTATCATGGCTAGATGACGATAAAACAGAGGATTTTGAATGGTTTGCTAATCTTGTTAACAACACTCCCTACCCTGAAGAAGGTCAGAACTTGGTAGACGGTTCTACATTGGAGCATGCTAAAATTCGGCAAGAAAAGTTCCATGTGAAGAAAATGACAAAATCCGAAGCTTGAAGCGAATCAAGAATGAAGCATTTCAACTTCTAAAAGACGCTCGAAATGCCCTCGAGGTCGACTATCACCTTGAAAACATTGCTCGAGCTATGTCTAACAACATGGATTGGCTCAACCCGAAAGCAAACATTGACTTCACACAAAGGGACAACCCTCCATACTACACCGATTGGACCAAACCTCTACCAACACTTGGCCAAACCAGTTGAACCAAGGATTCCTTTCAGATATTTCTTCAACAAAGACTTGGATTTTCTTCTACACGATGGCGATGATTCAAGAAAATATGCTACATCGTTGACACTTCCATTCAGCTGTCTACTCAAACGCATAGCCATTGAGGAATGTGCCAATCACTTGTTCTCCACATGTGGAAGCATACGACCGAGATGCATTGTATGGGATTCATCGCGGCGCAAGCGAATCTACTCTACAGAAGCCGGTTCGAAGTCTCAACATGCTATGTATAGTTCTAAGGATATCGTTGCCATCATACACGTTGACCTTTCGTCTAAGTGGGACTACACATTCCTAAAGAAGATCGTAGTCAAACGACAAGATGAACGAGACTATGCTTTCTCTGAAGCTGACTTTGAGAATTTGTCTCTCAATGACATCGAAGACATGTACCTTGCCAAAGTACTGGGTCGCATGAGACAATTCTCAACTGCAGTACAACGCGAATTTATCAAGTCACTTCTCATCTTCATAAGACGCATTGTCATCAAGGAGCGTGTAGAAGATCTCCGGTATTTATTTTTGAATCTTATCGACGTGTCAACTTCACTCCTCCAAAGCTTGATCTTCCCGATATCAACCGGCTATCTCAATATACACTCATCAGCAAACCTTTCGACGTTGTTTACCGTAGTGAACTTCAAAGAAACTGCTTAATGGCGGTAGCTTGAACTCCACAAGTTCGGGATCATACTTTGAAGCTGGTTAGGGATGGAATGGCATCTGAGGTTGAAGGATATACGCCGAGAAAATTGGGTCTCCTAAGCGCGGAATTCTCGGAAAGGAGGGATGTGAGACGGATCATCACAATGATTGATGAACGGTTGTTTCGAAGGGATCGATTCGAGACGATTGAGAGTTATGTCGGTGGTCGACCCAGGATTAACATAACCGGCTTTCAACGCATACTGCACAAGTCACTGGGAACATCAACGCACTTCACGGTACCCCTTGAATTGCTTCCTTCATATAATTTTGGATGTTTGATTGATTATGTTTATGGCTTGTGCACACATTACATTGTACAACCCGTACTTGTAAATAAAGGACCCTGTGGTACGCTTCGTGCCACAATCCTTATAAAAGGAGCGAAAGCTTCTTACTTTTGAGTAAAACCTATCAGACCTTTCATTTTTCAAGGTTTTGCTCAAAAGAACAAGTACTTTCCCTTATGTTTTTCAAAACCTCAACCGTTTATATCACGCGTTGAGGGGGAGTACTTGAACTTAAACTTTGTTCAAAAATTGTTCACAGTGGTCATTCTTCCCGCAACACTCGAAATGGTCATATTTATTCTCAACTTTTCAAAAATAACATCACATATGCCATTTTGAGGGGGAGAAAATACGTGATAAGAAATATGTTGTGAAAATGCAAATGAATCATTGTGTACTATAGACTTAACCCATGAATTGACGAGATCTTAACTGATAGTAACTCGAAAAGACTTGTCTGGGACGGGTAATAATTTCAAGCTAGTTCGCTAGTGATGTAAACGTGTCTCATAAAGGACTTGTCTGAGTAGAATGTACCATTCGAGAAACTCTTGGTAGACATGAACTCGACGGGTTTGACAACCTTTCGAGGAATGTCTACACCTTCAAGGCAGTTATTAGAGCTAGTTGTCACCTAAGCCGTGACAATGCAACTCTTAACTATGCCATGTAACGTGTCTGGGGATTGTCTATCTTGAGTTAATCAATTCAAAAGTGCGGCTCTTTTCCTCCGTGCATTTTAACCGTTCAAACTCTTAAGCACATGTGAAGGGGGAGTATTTATGCAAAATCTTATCTCAACAATGGTACTAAAATGTTTTTCATTCATAAACACTGTGAGAGATTTTTCACATCATGGTTTTATGGCAACATAAATTAGTCATGGAGTTATAAGGTGACTAAGGTTAGGAATAACCGTCCTATGATCCGCCAGAGTCGAAGGATCTACCCAGGACACCACAAATAGTTAGTATTTAGAAGTCCTTAGGTATGATTGTAAAAAGGAGAAAATGAGAATCGGAGAAAGAAGGAGTTGAAGAATTAAAAGAAATGCAAAGAAAAGGGTGAAAAGAAATAGCCCTCCTCAGTTATTCAACTTAGGGCATAATCGGGTTCAATTCATATGCTCTTCACTTGGTTGTCACTTAGTGGCCGGTATTGAAGATTAAAAGTCGTCATGGACCCAAAGGTGACGCGCATGCACTAAACCTTCTTATCCACTCAAGTTTCTCTTAACAGAAGCTTGTTTCATTCTCACTTGGAACCCTACGTAAACTATCGGCTTTCTCTTAGAGATTGCTGGTATTGAAGAAGGAGACCCTCTCCCTAGTCTCCGCTCAGGAAAACCAAAACGCACTATTGAGTCTAGAGCCACGAGATTCATCAAAAGATCTCTTAGGTACACTTGACATTTCATCACTTGATATTCAACAATAAGAATTTCAGTGGTACATTATAGAGTCCTTCACAGATCTTAGCAATCTGTCGAGAACATTTATGAGAGGTTCACATTTGTGATCCTCAGTGATTGAATGGAAACTCATGCCAGGGTCAACATCAAACATTCCCCATACACCAGAAGTCGCCTGCAACTCCCCGTGGATTGCGCTTTAGTGGTCTCAAACGGTCTACGTGAGAGGTGATGCTTGTGATAAGCCGTGTACCTCATCTCATGACTCATCGTAGGTGTACTTCAGTACATCGTGTTATCTCACTTGTGGGACTCCGATTCAGGAATGGCCTTTGTAAGAATTAGAGTTGTGTTTTCACACTATGCTGTTAACACTCTCGAAGTTCAAACTTGTAAGTGCGGAATCCGCTTATTACTAACCGTTTAAATGTTTTCTTCTTATGGAAGCTCTGAGCGAATGATCGCGGGATTCTTCTCATGCTCATGCCAACATCATCACTAATGGAAGTTCTATCCAAAAGCAACACAACATGTAATGATTCTTCGTCAATACAGAGAATCTACAAAGTTAAAGACTTAAAGAACTCCATCAAGAAATTCCAACGCCAAAAGAGCGTGAGCATGTTGAAGAATGACGAGAGAAGCCCCTCGGGAGCAGCTGGCTGCACTCGAGGTACAACAACATACTATCACTTTCATCACAAAGAACAATGATCAAAGAACAAAGTTAAAGATGACGCCAAAGCATAACTGTTCAAAGTAAACTATCTCTCTACACTGGGAGATTGTTCAAATCAAGGCAATTCTTCTCACAAGAAAGAAGAATGTCAGAGGACGTCAAAGCTACTATTACATCAACGCCTTCATCGTTTTCATCACCAACACTTGAGTGTTTGTTACTCATATGTAATAACACTTGAGGGGAGATTGTTGGAATCACTCCTAAACCTTATTCAAGTGTTAGTACTCATATGTAATAGTTAGCTTATTATGGCCTTTATGTTTGTTATTAGCCTTAAGCTTATGTAGAAGGCCCATGAGCTTAGGCCCAAGCCCATAGGTGAAAGGAAGGGAACTAGGAGTGTTGCCCTAGCTTCCTTCCTATAAATACCTTATGTAAACCTTCATTTGAAGGTTGGTTGTTCAAGTTTTCTTTTCACATACACTCTACGCATAACCGTCTTATATTATACGTGTGTGTTTGGTTCTTATTCAATCGCCTCTCTATCTCTCATATAAGCTTGTGTGGTAAACCTTGTGACCTAACAGGTACGGATATGACAAAACATACAAAAGAAAGCCAAAACCAAAGAAAACCGAAAGCACGAGAAAGAGATGCAAAACATGCGCTTTAAGGGATTTGATAGGCGTAAAGTAAATTAGGTATGAGATTAGAGGTTCGAGGAACTTTTAGAGAGAAAGAAAAATCAAATGAGCTACCAAACTCTCTACCTTGGAAGGTCCTTCAGATATTTACAAAATTACAATACCTTTTCACACACGGGTTGTGGATCATCATGGGTAAAGACCCGTCCGTCCTCCACGGTGTTACTTAAATAAATACTACTTAACATAAAATAACTACGACTACGAGCTTTCTAACGATTACATATACTTGAGGTGTGACCCTTTAATACCCGCTTTCTCCTAACAATCTCCCCCGTCACCCACACACACATTAAAATTACATTGAATACAAATATTACATTGATAAAATATACTTATTCTTGCCTAAAAACTCCGTTTTTGCTTTACTGCTCGTTTATTCTTTTACCATTCAAATGCATGTTTGGATAGATTCCGCCAGTGGAGGTCATACTGATCCACATAATGAGTTTTGAGCCAATTTGAGATCATACATTAAATCTCGACTGTGGTATCATGTGATGTTGTGACTTTTGGACCGACATGCACATTTGGATCATGATTTCTTCTTATCAAGTAGCGGAAGCTTCGTTGATTCATGATATTTATAGTAGCAGAAGCATGGTGTAAAATTTATAGAGTCATATGCAACCAATCATGATTTCTTTACTTATATGAATGTTTGTGTGAGCATTATGGATTGACCGCTCCATTCGATCATAAATTCGCATAAGGCAGTTAGCAATAAAGCGCACAAAGTGTCTTTGATCACTTTCGATGAATTGAGTACCGTTTACCCACGGTTCCCGTTGATCGTACAAGTACTTCACGTGATCGGTATAATTCGAAGAATTTCCTGATGAGGGTTTTGAGCGTACGCTCTAGCCGTTCAAACCGCGTCTCAAAGAAGACAACACGGATGAGTGAACCGCAGAATAGAGATTTGATGAAAAGAGATTTGATTGTTGTTTAATAGAAATTGTTTTTGCAATACAACGAAGTTTAATGAAAATCAATTATCTCAGTTTAAATTATTTGAAATATTATTGTACGCTCGATGTGCTATAGAAAAGAGTTTTTAAATACAACCGCACTACCCGGTTGGTTTAAAAGGTTGCCATAATCATTCCATTTTCTTGGATTAGTGGTTTGATATGGATTTTAGATTCACATTCCATAAATAGTGTTTGGTTCCATAGACCTGAGGTCATACACTCAGAGTTGCAAATACCACAAGGATAGTGTATTAGGACCATATATATAATCTCTTTCCACATTGTGTGAAATATACCAACTAGCTTCATTGAAGTGTCCTAAAGTAGATTTATTGATGATCTCGTGGCTCTAGACTCAATTTCTTGCATTGGTTCCTATATGGAGACTAGGGAGAGGGTCTCCTTCTTCAATATCAACAATCTCTAAGAGAAAGTCGATAGATTATGTTTCCCGTGAGAATGAAAGCCCTTTTAAGAGGAACTTGAGTGGTTTGGGAAGTTGAGTGCGGTCGTCCTTTCAGGGTCCATGGCGTCTTGTCTTCAATACCGATGTTACCTTGGCCATAATATGAATTGAACCCGGTTTCTGCCCTAAGGTTGTATAAATGGAGGGCTATTTCTTTTCACCCTTTTTCACATTCAATTCTTTTCATTCTTTTCAGATAGCTTACCGAGACTTCATAACTAGAACCTTGTTGGGTTTATTCCGATTCTAGCTTCGAGTCTCGTCCGCACTCTTCCCATTTATCATTTTTCTCCTTTTTCATCATACCTAAGGACTCTACACTATCTAGTGGATTGTCTGAGATCCCTTTCATCATGGGACCTCAAACTAACCTTATCATCCTTATATCACCATACATAAAGTAAAGTTGGTCGGTCTTTTTGGTACTTCATCGCCATAGGAACCAATTAAAAACCATTTGAAAATCAATCAAGATACTTGTGATATAGAATCAAAGCATTTTGTATCTTAATTGTTTTGATATTTTAGAAATGCTCCCCTCAACATATGCATAAAAATTTAGAATTTGTTTAGCACATGGAGGCAAGAGATCTTTGAAATCGTTAGATTAAGAGTGAAAGGTCCAATCTTTTGATTAACATTTGATCATCATCACTTTTTAAATCAAGTAGATTTTTGAAGGATTTTTCTTGTAAAAGTTTGCTCCCCTCAATATGTGCCTCTATTTTGAGAATGTTTTGCACATATTAGAAAAACTGCACATTAGAGAAAATTGTCACGTTTCAAATAACTTTGTGTTTAAAAATAGTAGCTCAACATGTGCATGGAAAATTTGAAATCGTTTGTCACATGTGGGGATGCTTTTATGAAACCATTTCGAATTATCAGTTTTAAATCCAATTTAAATCACAAATTCTCCCCGATCACAATTATCAAATCATTTGAGATTTGTGATCTCTGTTAAATTGATTTTTTTTCAAGGAGAATTGTGACTTGATTTGATTTTTCGATAAGGATCGGATTTTGTGACTTTAAACTCCATTGATTAAACATGCATGATTATCTTTTGAAAACAATTGTATTAACTTTTTGAATTAATTGAATCATTGTATCCCCCTCAATCAATGACATAGGTTGTTGATTGAGAGATAGATATTTTGACAAATAAGTCCTGATTTTCAAAAATATGAGTCCAGAGTTATTTTAAAGCAATTAGTTGCATTCAGCGAGATAAATGTTTATAAGTCGAGCATGAGATTTGAAAAACAAGATAAAGCATGGCTCTGTTCTTTCTTTGAAAAGCGGGTTGCTACAAGACAATAAACCATTCGATTTTTTTTTTATCATTAGAACAAATCTAAAGTCCCGATCATTCTTTGAAGATGACAGCACAAAGACCGTAGATACTATCGAATCGAGAAAAGCATGACAAAATGACAATATTTTTTTAGGATGTAAAGTTTTTAGAATTTTCATATTTCCTCTTATAGAAAGTTTTTTTTTTTTTTTAAAATATAAGAAGTACAAATATAGATGAAGGAAATACCTTTACTCCTCGTCAAGGCGTTTTCGAGTGTTTCTGGTTGAAGGCTTTTCAAGCCAAGTCGTGGAAGAATAAACTCAAAAAAATTCTCAAACAAGAGCTTTGGTGAAGATGTCGCTAGCGATTGGTACTTCATGAAGTACAAAATAGCACAGTTCCGACCACACTATTTTCCACTTGCTCCCTAATGAAATGATGTCGGATGTCGATAGCTCTTGAGTGTTGAACGTTGTTGCATGAGAGAGCAATAGCACTTTTATTATCACAGATACGCTACCGGATTTTGTTGAATTCAAAGCCATAGTCAGATAATTGGGATCTCATCCAAGGATTTGAGCACAACAAGATGACATGGCTATGTATTCAGCCGGAAATAGAAGTACTCATTTGCTTCTTTGAAGACCACTCACAAGCTTATATAAAGAAAGTTACCCAAAAGCGATGATGAATGGTTGATGTACATCGACGTGTATCTTGACATCTGCATGATCGGCATCTGCATGGCTGTTAGTGACATGGTACCATAGTCCCATATTGATGGTTCCTTGAGATACCGAAGACACCTTTAACGCTTCAAGGTGCTTTTTAGTAGATTGCTTAGCCGATATCTAGCACACATGCAACAGCGAACAAGATATGCGGTCACGCTACTGTGGAATACATCGAGGATCCATCAACTGCTTACGATATTTCGTTTGATCTACCATGATCCTTGAGTGGTCCTCATCCAGCTTGGTTCGTTCAATCATGGGAGTGTCAACGGTGTCACATGATATCAAATCCAAATTTCTTAAAATCTCATTTGCATATTTAGATTGATGATGAAAATGCCTCAGGGACTTTGTAATTTGTAATCCCAAGAAAAATGACATTTGTCCCATCATTGACATTTTATTTTTGAAATTGGAACCCATTTCATTAAACGATCACATTCATTGGGGTCTCGAGGCAGATAATATCATCATAAATTGAACGTGAATTAAATGTTTGCCACTTCCGGTGAACTGTCTCAAAAAAGAGGTCCACGGATGAAGAAGATTCACTTTGATAGCGTATCATACCATGCCCTTGGAGCTTGCAACCAGTAAGAGCTTTCTTTTACTCAAGCGATAAGCTATGAGTAGGATGCTCTGGATTCACAAACCTCGCTTGGTGTAAGCGATCTATTTAAGATCTCCAAGAGACTTTAGGTCTTTATCCAATGAGATACCATGTTCTTACTAGCGTCATTAGCCAAGATTACGCTTACTTTTGAGCAAGCGGTCCCATTCAAAGTCAATACCCTTATTACTTTAACGAAGTCCTTGGCAACCAATCGAGCCTTGTTCTTTAGGACATCACCATGCTCATCAAGTTTCACTTTGAATCCATTTTAGAGGGGTGATCATAGTCTGGAGCAGGTACTACGTATTCCCATACATCACTTTTAGCGATCAAACTCATGAATTTCTTCTTGCATGGCATTGACCCTGAGTCTTCATTCATGGCGGTTTTAATGTCTTTTGGTTCGACTTAGAGATAAATTATCTAGTTGAAGAAGCACCATAAGGTTCATCGGTTGCAAGTTGTTTCCGTGTGGATCTCGAGAGGATTTCCAATGATGTTGTCAATAATGGATGATCATGTGATTTTCTAAGGTGTTCATGTGGTTGTTGTTGTGGGCTGAAGTAGCCGATGTCTCCGTGAAGATGGTTCCTCTTGATGATGATTAGAGCAAAAGTTTCAAGATATTTAAAGGAGTAGCAAAGGGATTAACTTCATCATTGATCCAAACAATTTCCATGATGTACATTTGAAGATTGATGATTTTGTTGATGAGAGTAGGATCAGCGGCGTTCTTGACTTACTATGATATTGAATGAAGTTGACTTCTCCTCCTCTGTTGTGGAATCGCATTTCATTAGTACTTGCTATAATGTTCATCAAACATAGGATCAAACAATTTCTTTAAATCATCTTGGAAATGGAGGTACATATGGAGTTCTTTGGAGAAGAGTTTGGTACAAGGGATGAACCAATGGGACTGTTTTGAAGTGCGGGTCCTGACTGGATTTTGTCGGGAGCGACCGTCGACTCATCAAAAGAGAATACGTGAATTGTTTCCATGAGGGTTCTCTTGTTCAAAGGTAACCTTTTGTTTGGTGCATAGCCTACAAAAGTACTCAATGTCCATCATCCGGTTTTCCTAAATCTTGACCATCATTATAGTTGGATAACATAAAGCACCAAACACACAAGGTATCCAAGAGAGATTAGGTTTTTCCTCTATTGTGGACAAGTTCATATGGAGTCTTTCCATGAGAAGTGTGAATTAGAGATCGATTTTGGTTAACAAAATCTTCCCCATAAAACATTGGAACCTAGTAAATCAGCATTGTCTACCTTCTACAAGAGTTCGATTTCCTCTTTCAACTAATAGTTAGGGGACACTTCAATTCCAACACTTTCATAAAATTCATTAAGTTCTTTATTAACAAACTCTTCCATTGTCGTAGGATGATTCGAACTATTTTGTTCGGATCTCGAAGAATCATCAGGAGTTTCATCCTTAACTGTCTCAAAAACAACCCAGTGAATCTTTAGGTAGTCATCAACCACTAAGGTCTAACACATATTCTTCTTCCCATTAATATTATAATCAATTTCACTCTCATTGGTCGCATAAGCCTCTCAATATGAAGAATATCAAGCTTCCATTACGAGTTTGTAGGTTTCATCCTGCTTTTCCCAATTGGCAGGGGGTAACAAAGATGATCATTTTCATATTTAATCAGGGTAAACCTCAACAAATAGATCCTTTAACTTGTTATGGTGCGGATTCAAGTGATTGAGGCCGATGCCATAACCATGACTTTGTTTTAGAAGCCTCAAATGCAAATTGGAGAAGACTTCATCATGTCTTCGATAGAGTGGTGTATAGGTTTGAACCACGAGTCAACGCTCTTAAAAGTTCCACACCATCAAGTTCTCTAATGAAATAAGTATGTTTTCTAAAGGCCACTTCTAGATGGAATCAAGAATTGACCAACGAGAGAACAAATTATGACCAAGACCTTTCCACATAATATACCTGGAGATACACTTTTGCCAACTACATAATCTCCATAACCCATATTGCTCCAAAATGGAATTTCCAAATCTAACTTGTCCCGATGAATTTGCTCACGAAGTTCATGAGCCGCGATCTCAATCATATGCTTGAACGCGAGTCCAAGTACCATAAACGATTTGAACGATCTGCGGTTGAACACAAGAATGGATAACTGGAGGGATCCCCATGCAAGAATCCACTACACATAGTAAACCACCCACCAGAAACATCCATATCGAAGTAGAAGCAATGGATCATTGGGAATAGATGCAATGCGGTGTCTGCCTATTCAAAGTATGTTCACTTCTGGGAATAGTTCTGATAGGCATCCATTTTCTAGATAGTCTTAGCATTTGGCACGATTATTCTTATGGCCAAAAGCGCGAGTATCCATAATAACCTATCTTCTAAAATGAGAAACTTCCGTGGTCCACCTAACAATCTTTCGTCTTTGCCTTTTAGCTTCTTTGCACGATTATTAGCATTAACAATTTTAGCCTTTTGACAGCATTCGACAGCATTCATCCCATTCATGATAGAAGCAAGTTTAGGCATCGGACATCATTACAAGGTTTGCAATAGTATTGAAATTGAATTAATTACTAAAGGCTAATACTAGAATCAACACGATTTGTTTTATTCAACTCAACTTAAAGTTCCTTTGGTCTTCTACTCGCAACCTTGGGTCCTATCTTGCCTTGTATTAGACTTTGACCGCTTGCTTTAATGTCACTGATTACTCTGAGAGGAATTATGGGAACATTAGTTGGTAGATCGCATTCTGAACTGACTCCTGCAAGGATCGTATTACTAGAAGGAACCCGGGGTTGATGTTCAAAAAAGCGGTATTGGTTTGAAACTAGGCATAGAACAAGGCATCATTTGCCTTTTGCACCTAAGGATTTAGGACATTTGCAATTACACATTCTAGCTCTTTGAGATCGTTTGGCCGGAGGATAATTTCTCTATCAAGAGGTTTGTTAATGAAATCCTCTTCGACAATCTCGCGAAGACATTCTAGACTATGTAAGGTTAGAAACTCGCTCATGAAAGCATGTTCATTATTCCTAAGATGAGGAGGAATATATTGTTGTATTGCGGTCTAAGGGTGACTTTGAGACAACATTTTATTAAAAACATGATTGAGATTAGCCCATTTCCACGACTTCTCGATTCTCAATTTCCTTTGTAAAGGCGTTATTTTTTTTGTTTTGTTGACTTTCATTGAATCATATAACTCTTTAAAGTGTTGTTTAACTTTTCATTTTCTTCTAGAAAACTCTCGTTTTCCTTTTGTAAGGTTAACAAGTTAAGATGATTTGAGAATCTGAGAATCTAAAGCATTTGGGATCTCACATTGTTCTTTCTGACCCTTTAATTGAGAGATTTGGGCTTTCAAATCTTTTTGATCGTGTTACAATGAGCTTAATCTGTTCATCGTTTGTAATTTCAAAAACTGCATCAATTCAGGCATCAAGGATGTCTTGAAATATGAGGTTTTAACATTTTCTTTTAGATGTTGATATTTTAGTTGTAAATCAAAATGTTCAACTTCTAGTTTAGAAAGATGTTTACCAAATTATCGTGATCATCCTGATCAATTTTCTCATTAAGTTGAATTAATTTTTGATCAATGATTTCGTGAACATCATGGAGAGACTTTCAGCAACGATAATTCATGAAATTGAGAAGCATTAATGGAGCAATTTGTAGCGAGTAAAAACAATCTCAATACATTAGAAATAAGATTCTCATATGCAAGTTCTTCCTCTCAATCTCATTATATTTTAATGCTCGCTCATAGTCTCTAACCTCAACTATCATTGCATCAAAGGTTCCTTTTCCATTCAAATAGTTTATCCCCTTTTAAGACTCTCAAATGATCTTTTAGTTAATTTAAGAAAGGCATGACCAGTTAGATAGCATTGTTTGCTCAAAACCCCTTTCCTTGTTATCCGCCATGGGTGTGATCCTTCTTACACGAAGAATAACATATTGGCTGATTAAGGTCTTACTTTTAGTGGCAATAGTTCTAGGAACTAAATGCATATTTTCACGACACGCATTACGCATCGAGAGCGAAAAGCGCATGCACCAAAAAGTAAAAGGAAAAAATAATTTGAGAAAGGATTTGGTTCCTCAATCTTTTGCTTAAGACTTTTTAGTGATCATGTGGCGTCGAATGGTGTTCCCTTGTGCATACAACTTAGAAAATTTTGAAAACAATCTTTTGTAGCACCGTCTCTACAACCGTGCTCGGTAGCTCTAAAAGTACTCGCAAATGTGATCCGGGAAAGAAGAGTGGATCTTCTTCACCGCAATTTAATGTCAAGACTTTCTTATACCATCGTATAGGTTGTACTCTCAAGGTGTTAGGAATTAGAAATTCTTGTATTAGGTTCATCAAGAGTCGTATGCCACACCCAAGTATATGTAACATCGTAGAATCTTCTTCATCCAGCTCGTAGTCATAGTTATATTTAGTTAAGTAGTATTTTTGTTATTTCCATTCCTTCCCAGTAACACCGTGGAGGACGGACTTTCTTTACCATTGTTGGTTGAAGTGTTGGTGTGTGGGAGAGAGTCATGTTTTGTTTAACACCGTATGAAGTTTCCCACCTGATCCACGTTCCATTACCCATGCTAGTGTATGCTTATGAAGACTATAAATACTCTTTACCTCCCAAGGTATTAGGGATTCATGAGAGTTCAGCTGTTGGAGCTCATAATAATAGTTTTTCTTTCTCTCACTAAGTTCCCTAAACCTCTAACTCTCTAGAACTCACCATATACCAGTCATAGTAATATTAAGTTAAGTAGTATTTTGTTTTGTGTGTCAGCGTATGGTTTGATGTGTATGTGAAATCCAATATCCAACAATTGGTATCAATAGCCATGGTTAGATCATATCTTACACATCTTTGGATTTCTAGTGGTTTTAGGTGGTTTTTGAGGAAAGTTTAGTGGTTTGTGGCATCATTTGATTGATTTCTAGTGTTAAAGCTTTGGATTTTGTTGTACTTTTATGTTTAGAATCATCAAAGTGTTTAGGTTTTCATTTGGTAAGCTTGAATCATCTTGGTTGGGTTGTTTTGGATTGAAAAGTGATGTTTATGGTTTTTTTGCTAGCTTAATTGATCACGGATATATTCTCTTGTGAGCGACTTGCTTCAATTTTGTAGCGAAGTTACGGTTTGGAGCTAGCGACTTAGACTAGCGATTAACAACAAGTAGTGGACTCTCCCCACGGGTAGCTTGACTTTGGTGGTAGCGACTTGGTCGTAGTTGCTCTTTAGCGACTTGAAGTTTTAGCGACTTGTGGCGAATTGTCGCCAAAATTTTGCTAGCGACTTGAGGTTAGCGAGTTACTACTTAGCTTGTTTTCTTGCATTTGTCTAGCTACTGGGAATTTAGACTTAGGGTGTAGCGAATTAGTGTTAGCTTAATTTGTGCATTACTAGCTTAGTGCATTAAGCGATTTAGTATTTTATCATCTAGGTCTTGATGACATTTCGCTTTTCTCTTGATTTAGTAAAATCCCATGAAAGAATCTATTTTCCGGTTTAATCATAGAGTTATAAAATCCGTATAACTGTTAACATGTCTACCAACGTCCTACTATCATCTCCACTGTGCAGGATGTTCAAGCGGTGGTTGTGATACTCGTCCACCCATGCTTGACAGAATCCGACTACGATTCTTGGGCTCAACGAATCGATTGTATATGCCTTGGAAAGGAAATGGTGTCAACATTCTCAAATCCATTGATGAAGGACCGTATCGAGTTGAGACGACTAGAGATGTACTTGATACTAATGATGGAACTCTGTTTACGGAATGGACAGACCTAAAGATGTATGATGAGCTTGATGATAAGGAGAAAAGAGATTCATGCTGAGATATGGGCTTCTAACATTGTTCTTCAACTTCCTAAAGACATCTACAAGTCGATCAATCACAACACAAGCAAAGGCAGATGGGATAATGTCAAGATGCTTCTCTCAGGTGCTCAAATTAACTATGGAAGATAGAGAATCACAACTCTATGACAAATTTGAACACTTCAAGATGAAACCAGATGAGAGTGTCTATGAGTACTATGTGAGATTTCATAAGTTGTTGAATGACATGAGGAACATCAGAATGACTATGCCTAACATTCAGCTTAACTCAAAATTTGTGAACAACATGAATCCCGAATGGCACAAGTTTGTCACCTTTGTGAAGCTCACTAAAGGATTGAAGAATACAAACTATGAGCAACTCTATGCCTTCCTCCTGCAGAATGAGAGACATGCTATGTTTGAAAAATTGGTTCTTAATCAGTTCAAAACCAACGGGGAGACAAGCTCGTCCTAATGACTCAACGACTTTCTATCAAACATCGGAATCACAACCAAAGCCTCACAAGTCATACCCATGGGAAATGGTAATCACAAACTAATTCCGATCCCATGTTCAAACAAGCGATGCGCGATACACACGTAATTTCATTAATCAACTAGCTCTTCTCATCAGTCAAAACATGAATTCTCTCCCACAAACCAATAACAACCTCAAGGCGCATCTAACCCACACAATCAAGCACTATTAAAGATGGGAGGATCGCAACCGTGGAAAGACGATGATCAGGAAGGCGAGGTGGAGCTGGTAGAGTTATGTTGTTAATCTGAATCGAGGAAGGAATGGTAATCAAGGTCAAGCTAAGCTGATCAAATGTTATAATTGTGGTGGTGAGGGACACATTGCAAGGAACTGCACATCTCCAAAGCGCCCACAAATGCTTGATTACTTCAGAGATAAGATGTTTGGCAAGCTCGATAATGGTGCTACTTTGGATGAAGAGGAATTGTTGTTTCTGCGAGGGCAATGCCAAGACCTATGACGCAGATGTGGATGAGCAGCCTATTGAGGAGATAGGTCACAATCATCAGAATGCCTTTCAAGTCGCTGATTGTGATGCATACGACTTAGATGTGGATGATGGACCTACTGCACACACAATCTTTATGGCTAGCATTTCTCCAATGGTTTCTCCCAAGGTCTCCTCTTCAACACAGTGGCCATCCAAAGACACACTCATCTCAGAGGTACTAAAACTATAATGATGATGCCCGATGTGCATAAGATGCATGACAAAGTACTATCAATGAAACTTTGTATCAAATAAGGAAAATATGGGTAATAACAATGTTGTCCCATATGATCAATATGTGAAACAAAGTGAAAGTGAAGTTGTACCAAGTGATGCATCTTGCGATCAACAATGACTATATTTTTGATGAATACACCGCCTGCGTCTTGATGATTCTGTAATATCCAATTAATGCCTATAAAGAACGCGTGTTGCTATTTATGAACAACGGCTAAATTTGAGTTGACCACTGTGAGCAGAAATGGATGACCAAGTAAATTATTAGAAAAAGTAAGTTTAGAGAAGAAGTATTGAAACAAGAATTAAATTCCTTGCAAGAAAACTTTCTAAAACATCTAAGCAAAAACAAGAACTTCAAGAAAATGTGAAAATGCTTAAGCAAGAATTTAATGCAAAGGAATCAAAACTCTTGAGATACTTTTCTAATCTGAAAACTTTGAAAAACAAACTTGAAAACAAGTTGTACATACAAGGGAACACCATTCAGATTGCTCACATGATCACTAAGCATAGGGTCCTAAGCGATAAGCATAGCATTCCCTTGTTGAGGAACCAAATCCAGAGGTCATTAAAAGGCTAGAAATGCTCATAAGGTTCTTTATGATGGCAAGGAAATCCTAAACCTAGACAGAAACCTAGTTGCGTTGAGTGCACTGAGGAAGATAAGAAATAAGATGAAGTCACTAGGGAAAAGATGAACAAGAAATTAGATGATCCTAAATGTAAGAGAAGAAAAAAAATCACACCCCATGATTACAAGAAGGAAAACCGGATTTCCTTGAACATGTTTAAACCTCGCATTGTTGACTCCCGAACAAGTTTTGGAAAATGGATTTAGATAAAAAGTTGAAAATATTGTTGAAAAAAACCCTCCTCTTTTGAAAATGCCTAGAGCGACTGTGTATCCTCCTAATACACCAATGCATCTTGTTCCTAGAACAATTGCCACTAAAAGCAAGACCTTAATTAGCCAATATGTTATACTTCAACTATTTGTTGATTTTGAGAAAACTTGCAAGAAAAGGATCACACCCACTGGCGGTATTACTAAGGAGAAAGGGGTTTAGAGCAAATGAAAGAATGTTATTTAACTGAGGTCATGCCTTTCTTTAAACTTCTAAAAGATCACTTTGAGAGTCTTAAAAGGGGATAGAAATGATATTAAGAATGGAAAAGGAATTAGATGCAATGATAGTTGAAGTTAGTGACTATGAGCGAGCACTAAAATATAATGAGATTGAGAGGAAGAACTTGCATACACTAAATGAGACCTCGATTCTGAATGTATTACTCGATGTGTTTTCATCTACAAATTGTTCCATTAATGCTTCCAAATTTCATGAATTATGGTTGCACGAAAGTCTCCCATGATCGTGTCATTGAGCTTGAAAAACTAATTTAACTAAACGAGAAAATTGAACTCGATGATCACGACAATTTGGTTAAACATTTTTCTAAACTAGAAGTTGAGCATTTTAATTTACAACTAAAATATCAACATCTTAAAGAAAATGTCAAAACTTCAAATATCAAGACATCCTCGGATGCTCCAGAGTTTGATGCAGTTTTTCAAATTAACAAACGTGATGAACAGATTCAAGCTCAAGGCAACACGATCGAAAGTTGAAAGCCCATATCTCTCAATTAAAGGGTCAAACGAACAATATGACAGGCTCCCAAATGCCTCCTCCTTTAGATTCTCAAATTCTCAAACTTTTCATCTTCAAAACTTAGTTGATGCCTTACAAAAGGAAAACAGAGTTTTCTAGAAGAAAATGAAAAAGTTAAACGACATTTTAAAGAGTTATATGATTCAATAAAAGTCACCCGTGACCAAAACAACGAAAAATAACGTCTTTACAAAAGGAAATTGAGAATCTAGAAGTCGGGAAATGGGAAACTGCCACTTGTTTTCAATAAGAATGTTGTCTCAAATCACCCTTAGATTGCAAATACACTGTGACAGTTAAATATATTCCTCCTCATCTTAGGAATAATGAACATGCTTTTCATGAATCCTGTGCTCACCTTAAGGATAGTCTAGAATGTCTCCGTGAGATTGTCGAAGAGGATTTCATTAACAAACCTCTTGATAGTGAAATTAGGTTTGCTTGCCTCCGGGCCAAACGATCTCAAGAGTTGCTAGAATGTGTAATTGCAACATGTCCCAAATCCTTAACCTTAGGTGCAAAAAGGCAAAGCTGTGATGCCTTGTTCTATGCCTAGTGCCAAGCAGGAAATCCGTTCTATGCCAGTCTTAAGAAAGGAAACACTAATGTGCCTTCAAGTAGTTCGATTCCATATGTTAGTACTAAGAAAGTGAACTCAGTGTGCCCGCAAAAAGCTCAAATCACAGCCTTAAGAAATACACTAATGTGCCTTCTAGTACTTCAGATCCTTGCACATCAAGTTCAAGAATTCAAAAATTAGATCAACCAACTAATGTTCCCATTCCCTCTACAGGAGTAATCAATGACTTTAAAGCGAGCAGGTCAAAGTCTCAAGACAATACAAGGAATGATAGGACCTTGCAAGCTAAGAATGTGCATTGGAAGAGAGTAGAAGACCAATCTAGGAACTTTAAGCTTGAGTTGAATAAAACGAATCGTGTTGATTCTAGTATTAGCCTTAGGCGTCTTGTAATTAATTCAATTCGATACTATTTGCAAACCTTGTAATGATGTCCGCTTGAATTTTTGCTAATCATGAATGTGGTGTGAATGCTTTGTCTAATGCTATCAAATGCCCAGTTAAAATTGCTAATGCTAATAATCGTGCAAATAAGGCAAAAAGGCAAAACGAAAGATTGTTAGAAAATTGTGGAAACCCACAGGAAGAACTTTTATAAAGATAGGTTATTATTGGATACCTTTTGGCCATAAGAATAATCAGTTTTGCTCTTAAACTACTAAGATTATGCCCACTAGAAAATGGATGCCTACTGGTAGAACTATTCCCTTAAGAAGTGAACATACTTTGAATAGGTCAAATACGCAACACCAGCATTGCATCTATTCCAATGATTCCATTGCTTCTACTTCGATATGGATGTTTCGCTTTTCATGTGGGTGTTCCAATTACTTAACCAAGTGGAACCCATTCTTGCATGGGGATCCCAATTATCCAGTTATCCATTCTTGTCTGGTTCAACTGCAGATCGTTCAAATCGCGTGGTACCCGGACTCAGTTTGTTCCAAGCATATGACCGAGACCGGTCGCGCTCATGAACTTCGTTAGCAAATTCATCGGGACTGTTAGATTCGGTAATGATCATTTCGGTGCAATTATGGGTTATGGTGATTATGTTGTTGGTGATAGTGTTATCTCTAGAGTATACTATGTGGAAGGTCTGGGTCATAATCTTTCCTCTGTCAATTCTGTGACTCATCTAGAAGTAGCCTTCTAAAACATACTTGTTAGAGAACTTGATGGTAAGGAACTCTTAAGAGGAACTCGTGGTTCAAATCTTTACACCATCTCTATAGAAGATATGATGAAGTCTTCTCCAATTGCTTGTTGCAAAGGCTTCAAAAATAAAGTCATGGTTATGGCATCGACGTCTCAATCACTTGAACTTCGGCACCATCAATGATCTCCGAGAAAGGACTTAGTTGTAGGTTTACCTACACTAAAGTATGAAAAGGATCATCTTTGTTCAGCATGTCAATTGGGAAAAGCAAGAAATATGCCCATAAACCCAAACCTACTAACTCACACGCTAGAAGTTCTTCATATAATTCATATGGATTTATGTGGACCAATGAGAGTGCAGAATATCTTTGGGAAGAAATATGTGTTAGTTATAGTTGATGATTACTCTAGATTCACAGGTCAAGTTCTTAAGGACAAAGGATGAAACTCCGATATCATCATCAAACTCATCAAATGTGCAGTTCGACTTAACAAAACCGTCGAATTATCCGGATGACAATGGAACCGAGTTTGTTAACAAACAACTTAGTGAATTTATGAAAGCATTGGAATCAGCCATCAAAGAAGTGTTCCACGAACTCCTCAAAGAACGGTGTAGTTGAAAGACGAAATCGAACTCTTGTAGAAGCCGCTAGAACAATGCCGATTTACTCAAAAGTTCCAATGTTTCTCTCGGGCGAAGCTATTGCCACTACATGCTACACACAAAATCGTTCCTATCTACACGTACATGGAAAGACTCCATATGAACTTGTCCACAACAGAAAACCTAATCTCTCTTTCCTTCGTGGGTTTGGAGCATTGTGCTATCCAACTAATGAGGGTCAAGACTTAGGCAAACTTAGAGCTAAAGCACACATTGGAGTATTTGTAGGGTATGCACCAAACAAAAGGGATACCGAATCTACAACAAAAGAACCCGAAACATCATGGAAACAATTCACGTTACGTTTGAGGCCGACCGGTCAAACGGCTCTGGAACAATTCAGCCCGCACTTCAAATCTGTCCAATTGGTTCATCCCTTGTTCCAAACTCTTCTCAAGAAACTCCATATGTACCTCCATCGGAAGATGATTTAAAGAAATTGTTTGATCCTATGTTTGATGAACTTTATGATCAGTAACTAATGAGGTGTTGATCCCTACAAGAGAGGCCTCATATTCTGTGAATGAAGTCAATCCCTTAGTCTCAATATCTTTAAGTCAAGAAGTGCCTTCACCTGTGGCGATCCTTCCGCTCATCAACAAATCATCATTCTTCAAATGTACATCATGGAACTGTTTCTCGCATCAATGATGAAGTTAATCCCTTTGCTACTCCTGAAGATGCTCCATTTGAAAACATATTTGCTCCTCAATCTTCTTCAGAACCATCCCTTCTTGAGGAGACATCGACTCTCTACTCAGGTTCCTCAACAACTGTTACATGAACACCTTAGAAAATGGACTCACGATCATCCATTAGACAACATCATTGGAAATCCCTCTCGTCAAAGTATCCACAGGAAACAACTTGCAACAGCTGCCTTATGGTGCTTCTTCAACTCCGTACTCTCTAAGATCGAACCAAAAGATGTTAAAACCGCCATGAATGAAGATAGTTGGTTCAATGCTATGCAAGATGAAATTCATGAGTTCAATCGACTAGATGTATGGGAATTAGTACCGCTCCAGATTGTGCTATGATTATTGCTCTAAAATGGATCTTCAAAGTGAAACTTGATGAGCATGGTGATGTGTTGAAGAACAAGGCTCGTTTAGTTGCTAAAGGATACCGTCAAGAGGAGGGTATAGACTTTGAAGAATCTTTTGCTCTGTGGCTCAATCGAGGCAATTAGAATCTTTTGGCTAATCGCCGCAAGTAAGAACATGGTAGTCTATCAATGGACGTAAAGACGCATTCCCGAACGGAGATCTTAAAGAAGTCGTCTCACGTCCACCAACTGAAGGATTTGTAAATCAAGAGCATCCTACTCACGTTTATCGTCTGAAGAAGGCCCCTCTATGGTTTAAAGCAAGCTCCAAGGGCATGGTATGATACACTGTCAAAGTTTCTTCTATCAACCGGATTTAGCAAGGAGCGATTGATCCAACATTGTTCACCAGGAAGTCAGGCAAACATTTAACTCATGTTCAAATTTATGTTGATGATATTATTTTTGCCTCGACCGACCCAATGGAATGTGATCGTTTTTCTAATGAAATGAGTTCAAAATTTCAAATGTCAATGATGGGACAAATGTCATTTTCTTGGGATTACAAATTTCGCAAAGTCCCGGAGGCATTTTCATAAATCAATCTAAATATGCAGCTGAGATCTTAAAGAAATTTGGATTTGATTCAAGTGACCCTGTTGACACTCCCATGATTGATCGAACCAAACTAGATGAGGACCACTCAGAGATCATGATTGACCAAACAAAATATCGTAGTATGATTGGATCCGATGTACCTCACGCGGCTAGTAGACCGCACATCTTGTTCCATACATTTGCATGTGTGCTAGATACCGTGGCTAAGCCTACTAAATAGCACCTTGAAGCGGTTAAACGGGTCTTTCGGTATCTCCAAGGAACCATCAATATGGGACTTTGGTACCCGAAGGACACCGGTATGTCACTAACAAACGGCGCCGCATCATGCAGATGTCAAGATACTGCCGGCACGCCCGAGGTGCTCGTTTTGGGTGATAAGCTTGTGAGCTGGTCTTCAAAGAAGCAAACGAGTACTTCTATTTCTCTACAGAGGCTGAATACATAGCCATGTCATCTTGTTGTGCTCAAGTCTTATGGATGAGATCTCAATTATCCGACTATGGCTTTGAATTCAACAAAATCCCTCCTGCATCGCGGACATAAAAGTGTTATTGCTCTCTCATGCAACAACGTTCAACACTCAAGAGCAAATCATATCGACATTCGACATCATTTCATCAGGGAACAAGTGGAAAAGGTGTGGTGGAACTCTATTTTGTGAGGACTCAATACCAAGCATGACATCTTCACCAAAGCTCTTCCAAGAGAACGCTGAGTTTATTCTTCCACGATTGGCTTGAAAAGCCTTCAACCGAACACTCAAACGCCTTCGTGAGGAAGACGAGGAGTAAAGGTCTATCTTCATCTATCTCTTGTATATATCTATTCTAAAAACAAAATACAAAATTATAAAACCTTCAAAATCCATAAAATCAAAATTCAAAAATCTTCAAAAATATTGTCATTTTGTTATGCCTTTGGTTAACAATATCTACGGTTTTGAGATGTCATTCAAAGAATGACACTGACTTTAGATGTTGTTCTAATAAAATAAATAAATAAATAAATAAAAAAAAATAAAAAAATAAAATAAAATTATTTTTGGGAGAAGGAGAAACAATGGTTTATTGTCATTTCAGCAAGAACCCGCTGAAGAAAGAACAGAGCCATATTTTTATCATGTTTTCAAAAATTCCATGCTCGATTCTTTAAATCATTTATCTAGGAAAACTAATCGCCAAAAATAACTCGCCTCTATTTTGATAATCATCTAAACTTATTTGTCAAAATATCAATCTCTCAATCAACAACCTATGTCATTGATTGAGGGGAGAATGATTTCAATTAAATTAAAAGGTTATTTGTCATTCAATTGTTTTCAAAAGATATTCATGCATGTTTTATCAATGGAGTCTAAAGTCTTAAAATCCGATCATTATCAGCTAAAACGCTTTCATAATCAAGTCACAATTCTCCTTAAAAGCTTTCAAAATCAATTTAATCTATAAGAGATCACAAATCTCAAATGATTTGATAATTGTGATCGGGGAGAATATTGATTTAAACCGATAACTGGTAAATGGTTTTATAAGGATGTACAAGCTCCCTTCCCACATATGACAAACGATTTCAAATTTTCCATGCACATGTTGAGGGGAGCATCTATCTTAAACCTATGATTTGAAATGTGATAACTTATCTCAAGGTGCAGGTTTCCTCTAGTATGTGCAAAACTCTTTTCAAATCTCGAGGCACATATTGAGGGGGAGCAAAAATCATGAAAACCTCATCCTTCCCCAAAATGCTTTATCTACTTGATTCGATTAGGGAAGTGATGTTGATATTTTTAAAATGGTAATCAAAGAAGTTAATTCTTTCTCTTGCCTCCATGTGGAAAACTATTTCAAATACTTGATTCACATGTTGAGGGGGAGCACTTATTCTAAAATATCAAAACAATCGTGTACAAATGCATTGATAAAATATCATAAGTATCTGGATTGATTTTCAAATGGTTTTCAATTGGTTCCTATGGCGGATGAACAATACCAAAAAGACCCACCAACTTTACATTATGTATGGTGATATAAGGACGATAAGGTTAGGTATGTGTTCCCATGATCCACAGAATCGGAGGGATCTACCAGAACAATCCACTAGTTAGTGTAGAGTTCTTAGGTATGATGATAAAAGGAGAAAAATGAGATATGGGAAGAGTGCAAAGACCAGGCAATCGAATAAACCCAACAAGGTTCTTTCTATGAAGTCTCGTAAGTAATCAAGGGGTTGAAGAATTAAAAAGAATTGAATGAGAAAAGGGTGAAAACAAATAGCCTCCATTTATTCAACCTTAGGGCGTAAACCGGTTCAATTCATATGCTAACATGGTAACATCGGTATTGAAGACAAGACGCCATGGACCCAAAGGACGCGACCGCACTTCAACTTCCCAAACCACTCAAGTTCCTCTTAAAAGGACTTGTTTCATTCTCACGGGAACCGACATTATCTATCGACTTTCTCTTAGAGATTGTTGATATTGAAGGAGGAGACCTTCTCCCTAGTCTCTGATATAGGATCCAAGTATGCACAAATTGAGTCTAGTGCCACGAGATCATCAATAAATCTCATTAGGACACTTTCAATGAAGACTCTCTGTTTCACAATGTGGAAAGAGAAATTATATCTTGAGTCCCACGCATTATCCTTGTGGTATTGCCGTAACATCCGAAAGTGATATGCAAACATACTACAATGAAGATGGAAAGCCTCTCGAGCCAACATCTAACAAGCTCCTGGTAGGTGGCATGTGAGATTTATTATACAGATCAACCATGTAACCGACGTAAACAATGGGCTTATCAATCTTTTGAATCAATCCCGTTCAAAGTTATGATTGACGGATACCTTTGAAAACCGGTCTTTATGCTTTAAAACTCCTTTCATTAAGCACGCCGACCGCGGTACTAATTTTTTCAAATCAAAAGGTGTTTTATGATTGATAATTGATTTTCATTAAAACCGTTGTATTGCAAAAAACAATTTCTATTAAGCGATACATGATTATTTTTCAAATCTCTTTTCATCAATCGCTGGACTTAAATTACCGTTCACTCACCGCGTTGTCTCTTGAGACGCCCGTTTGAGAAATTTAGAGCACCGCTAAAACCCCCGCCAAGGAAATTCTTCGTAATTATTCCCGACGCGATTTGTATCGGATCAACGGGAACCGGCCGCGGTAATTCAATTCAACGAAGTGATCAAAGACACTTTCGTATGCATTTATTGCTAATCGCAGTATGTAGGTACACCCCGATGTTTGCAAATAACGTAATGGAGCTGTCAATCCATAACCGCTTGCTCACACAACACATTCATATCAAAAGATATCATGATTGGTGCATCAATGACTCTGATATTCTAACTCCATGCTTCGCTATGCCGCCAATATCATGAATCAACGAATGCTTCCGCCACTGATGAGAAGATATCATGATCAGAATGTGAGCATGTCGGTCCGAAAGTCACAACATCACATAATACCAACACCACAATGGATGGTCGAGATTTTCTATTATTTGATGATCTCAAAAGTCGGCTCAACATTATTATCACGCGGATCAAGAAAAGACCTCCACTTTGATTAACCAAACATGCAATGAGTGGAATCAATGACTACGAAGCCGAGCAAAGTACTACATCAAGAATGCAAGATCAATTGTTAATGTAATATCCGATTGTATTCAATGTCATTTTAGTATATGTTTGAGGTGACCTCCTTGGGAGATTGTTAGAATTAGAAATTCGTATTAAAGAGTCGTCACCTCAAGTATATGTAATCGTAGAATGCTCGTAGTCATAGTTATATTTAGTTAAGTAGTTTTTTGTTAAGTAACACCGTGGAGGACGACGGGTCTTTACCCACTGTATGCCTGATCCACAGCCCGTTGTGTGGCGTTTTATGTAAGACTATAAATACTCTCTACCTCCCAAGGTAGAGATTTGGAGCTCATAATAATATCTTTTCACTTTCTCTCACTAGTTCCCTACCTCTAACTTTCTCTCTCTAGAATT